>CM053559.1:86047677-86133380 GCA_028646485.1 Cryptoprocta ferox | reverse complement strand
AGAGTTCTAAATATATCTGTCAGTTCCATCTGTTCCAATGTGTCATTCAGGTCCATCGTTTCCTTAGTGATTTTCTTTCTAGTTGATCTATCCATTCTTGTAAGTGGAGTATTAAAATCCCCTGCAATTAGCACATTCTTATCAATAAGATTGTTTCTGTTTGTGATTAACTGTTTTATGTACTGGGGTGTTCCCGAATATAAACATGTAGATATTTATAATTGTTAGCTCTTCCTGAAGGAGAGACCCTGTAATTATTATATAATGCCCTTCTTCATCTTTTGTTACTGCCTTTACTTTAAAGTCCAGTTTGTCCGATATAAATATGGCTACTCTGGCTTTCTTTTGACTTCCATTCTCATGATAGATATTTCTCCATCCCCTTACTTTCAATCTGAAGGTGTCCTCAGGTCTACAATGAGTCTCTTGTAGACAGCAAATAGATGAATTTGGTTTCTGTCCATTTTGCTACCCTATGTCTTTTGATTGAAGCACTTAGCCCTTTTACATTCAGTGGTATTATTGAGAAATATGGGTTTAGATTCATTGTGTTCTCTGCAGGGTTCATGCTTGCAGTGGTGTCTCTGGTACCTTGTGTTCCTTGCGACATTTCCCTCATAGAGTCCCTCTTAGGATTTCTTGTAGGGCTGGTTTGGTGGTGATGAGGTCTTTCAATTTTTGTTTATTTGGGAAAACCTTTCTCTCTCCTACTATTCTGAATGATAGGCTTGCTGGATAAAGGATTCTTGGCTGCCTATTTTTTCTGTTCATCACATTGAAGATTTCCTGCCATTCGTTTATGGCCTCCAAGTTTCAGTAAATAGGTCTGTAACCACTCTGATAGGTTTCCCTTTGTATGTTAGGGCCCTATTATCATTAGGTGCTTTCATAAGTCTCTCTTTATCCTTATATTTTGCCAGTTTCACTGTGATATGTCGTGCTAAATGTGGATTCAAGTTACATCTGAGGGGAGTTCTCTGTGCCTCTTGGATTTCAATGTCTATTTCCTTCCCCAGATTGTGGAAGTTCTCACCTATGGTTTGATCAAGCACCCCTTCAGTACCTTTTTCTCTTTCTTCTTCTTCTTCGGGAATTCCTATGATAAGGATATTGTTTCGTTTGACTGTATCACTCAGTTCTTGAATTTTCCTTTCGTGCTCCTGGATCAATTTCTCTCTTTTTCTTGGCTTCCTCTTTTTTATAACTATGTCTTCTAATTCACCTTTTCTCCTCTCTGCGTCTTCAATCCGTGCAGTGGCCACCTCCATTTTATTATGCACCTCATATAGAGGATTTTTTAACTCGTCACAGCCTTTTTTAAGGTTCCTAGTCTTTGTATCAAGAGCTTCTCTGATGTCTTCCATGCTTTTTTCAAGTCCAGAGATTTTAATTTTATGACAATTGTTCTAAATTCTTGCTCAGTTATATTGCTTATATCTGTTTTGAGCAATTCTGTAGCTGCGACTTCTTCCTGGAATTCTTTAGAGGAGAGTTCTTCCGTTTCATCATTTTGGCTAGCTTTCTGTCTCTTATCAGTTTTAAAAGCTTGGTATGCACTCTGCATCTGTTAGTATTGCTGTATTAAAGGAGGCTCATTGACTGTCCAGGGCCTGTCCGTTCAGGATATGTTCTTTTAATGGTGTCTCTCGGTTTCTCTTGTTGTGCCTTTGGTTATTTCATTTCCGTACTCAGTGATATTTGGAACTCTCCAACATGTGTACTTTGGCTTGTTTCTTGAGGTAGCTCTGAAAAGGAAAACAGATAGGCAAATACACAGGGAACAACAGCATGCTAACACACATACAAATCAAAGAAACAAGCAAACCAAAAGGGGAAAGAAAAAAAAAAGAACAGAAAAAAGGGGGGGAGGGACAAAAACAACAAAAGACAAAGGACAGTCTAAAAGCATAAAACCGGAAATCCCAGCTACAAATAAAGAGTAGGGTGGAGGCAGTGCCGTTGGATGAGCATCTACAAAGAGAGAAGTGACACGGGTGTGGAGAAAGTGAAATTGAATGTTGCCCAGGCAGAGAGGTGAGGAGAGAAAAAAGCAAAGATAATGTTACAGGAAGAAGCTATATAGTCTGATTATTCCAGAGAGAGAGAGAAGGGAAAGTAGCATCAGGAGAATGGATTAAGTATGACTGTTTAGGTGAACCAATGTCCCGCGTGCCCAGTCCAGCTGAGGGGAGAGATAAGAATGAGATAAGGGAAAATATATCTGAATAGCAAGAATTGACCTAGAGTTCATCACAGCAATGCATCGATGTTGGTCTTTCCTGGGATCCCAGGCGGGGGGGGGGGGGGAGGAAGGAGAAAAAGGAAAAAACAAGGCAGCTCTTCAGTGCGGATGGGTGTGGTTTGGTGTAGGTAGGTCTCGCCTCCACTCCCATTTGGCCATCTGCTCCCTGAGGCCCCGCCTTGGTGGTTGTGGGGAGAAGAATGGCAGCGCCCCAATCCTTTCTCAAACCAAGCATTGCAACTCACTCTTTTGGGTCTGATCTCCCTGTGCCGAGGGCAGGCCAAGTTGTATTTTCCAAGCCCCGCCTCATTTCCAAATCCTAGTCCACGCACTTTAATGCTACTGCCCCAGATGAGATGTACTCTCACAGGCCAGGCAGCGCTGCCAGGGATCAGGGCACTGAGCCCAAGAAAAATGCGCCAGCTAAAGGGGACCGATCTCTCTCCCCACACCCTGTGGATATAGATGGGATGATAGGATCTCTCTCTGTCCCGGGGCAGAGGTTTTTCTCTTCTCTAGAGACAGCTCTATGAGTGTTTTCAGCCTCTTTTTCTCTTCCCCTCGTCTCTCCGTGGTTCTGTGCACTCTCTGTGGCTCTGCGAGAAGGGGGGCTCCCTCCCCTCCAAGGCTCTGGTCCCGGCCCGTTTTTATCTTCCCTAGTTTGCACTCACTCATGCGTATATGAGGCTCTCTTCTTTGTGGACTCTGTGTCTTTTCCTCCCACTCTTGCAGATCAGAGTATTGTGGCTTCAGTCCTTCTTAGTTTGATAGATGCAGGTGGGTGAAAATTACAGAGTTCCCTACTTCTCTGCCATCTTGCCCCCTGAGAAAAAGTGATTTAAAGTAGAATTGTGTTGTGATTTAAAAATTAAACCACCTTCTGGGAAGTATCTAGCATTTCTGGGAAAATGTTTTAAGCAATTTTCTGATACACTTTGATTAGGCTGTTTAAGCCTGGACTCCTCAGAGAAATGATTGATCTCAGGTTTGGAACAGGAAATGTATAAAATGATCTTAGAACATCTTGTCCTAACCAGAAAGCAAAGAAACTATGAAAGACTACTGTGGTCACATCAAAATGATACAAAAACCAACTTGAAGAGGCTTCCATTGACCAAATGGATAATTTGAACATTAAAAAGAAGAATGATAACCGCAATGAATTATTGTCATGGGTGAAAATTCAAGCATTCATAAATAGGCAACATTAAACCACATAGATCATCTTTGGAAGATGCCAGAGAACCAACTCATTTGCCCACTAACAAAAGTTATTCCACCTCTCCATAAGAACTACCTCAGGGAAATCATGTAGGAAAATTCTTCCTTCTAGAGGAATTCTAGATTACAAATATAGAAGAATTAATGAAATTATAATATCACCACACATCCCTTAATGAAATAGCAGATCTCATAAATGATTATCAATGGCTGCAAAAATCATTAGGTGAAAAGTTGGTGGGAAACTTTATAATGCAGGTGTCAGACCAACAGCACCAGAAACCAAAGATCAATTTGACATCACAAAAAGGGAAAACATTTAGTACATTACATACCTCCTGGTGTAATAGAGAGTATATATCACCACCAATAAACTGTTAAAAATTTTTTTAATGTTTATTTTTAAGAGAGAGACAGAGTATGAGCAGGGGAGGGGCAGAGAGAGAGAGAGGGAGACACAGAATCCAAAGCAGGCTCCAGGCTCTGAGCTGTCAGCACAGAGCCCAATGCGGGGCTCAAACTCACGAACTGTGAGATCATGACCTGGCCAAGGTTGGACACTTAACTGACTAAGCCACCAAGGCGCCTCTAAACTAATTTTGGAAAAAAAATTCAGATGTGGGTATGATCAAGCCCCTATATCTAGCTACCATTTTATAGGAAATTCAGCGAATTGAAGAACATTGTGGGGTGAAGGGGGAAAGGAGACGCAACTGGCAAAATTCAGAAAGTGGGAAATTCTACACAAATACAAATAACCTCGGTTCTTCAACACCAGCAACAAAAGGAGACTCTAGCTTGAAAAAGACCTCAAAAATTTGCCAATTTATCAACCATGTGCAACGGGAAGACCTTGTTTGTATCCTATAGAACAAAACAATTGTAGAAACCAAAAATTTATGAGATGATAGAGGAAGTTTGAACATTGGGTGGACATTATATTATTCAATGATATTAAGGAAGTAATGTAAATGTTTCTTAGTGATGATAAGAGAGAGAGAGAGAGAGAGGAGGGAGAGAGAGAGAAGAGAGCTTAGAAATACAAATTCAAGTTTCTGTAGGAGTAGAAAATTTCTCTCTATTCTCTTAGGCTCTCAGTTGGATCTGCAAAATAAACTGACAATAGACAGATAAACAGGACAAAAGGCACATGAATGTATTTGATGTTAAAAGTTTTGGACTCTTGAATGAGGGGACTTCATAGAGAGAAGAGAAAACCCTAGAAGAAATGGAGGCATTCATACATTCTGGCCAAATTAGATTATAAGAGAAGTGATGAGGGACACCTGGGTGGCTCAGTCAGTTAAGCATCCAACTTCACTCAGGTCATGATCTCATGGTTTGTGAGTTCGAGCCCAGCATCAGGCTCTGTGCTGACAGCTTAGAGCCTGGAGTCTGCTTCGGATTCTGTGTCTCCCCCTCTCTGCTCCTCCCATGCTCACCCTCGGTCTCTCAATAAGAAATAAATGCTTTAAAAATGTTTTTAAAGAAAAGTGACAAGACAAAGGAAAGAGACTTGGAGCTTCAAGAGGTAGAAAATCATAGGAAGACAAGTATATGGAGGAACTAGTGGTAAATAAGGGCTAGTTAGCAAGGTTTGTTTGTGTAGACTCTTTCTTGGTGCCCTCTCCTTCTATAAGATTGTTATTCTCTTCCTGATATTGGGAAGAGAGAAGAGGAGGATTTATGGTGTTTTCAGGAAGATGGGGGGTGGGGTGGCAGAAAGCTCAGCCTGTGTCTGCTTTTACTCCATTGTCTCCAGCTCAAAATAATCATTATACCAAAAGTGGCATATTGTGGGTGGCCTATACTGATCTCGTAAAATATCCGTAGGTGAAATCTGGAATTCCCTTTATTTTTTATTAAATGTTTATTTCTTTATTTTGAGAAGAGGGAGAGAGAGCGTGCATGAGGGAGAGGCAGAAGGAGAGGGAGAGAGAGAGAGAGAGAGAGAGAGAGAGAGAATTCTAAGCAGGCTCCATGCTATCAGTGCAGAGCCTGACACAGGGCTCAACCCCAAGTACCATGAGTTCATGACCTGAGCCAAAATCGCGTCAGTGTTTAACTGACTGAGCCACTCGGATGCCTCTGGAATTCACTTTAAAATAATCCAGTTTGAGAGATAAAATAAATAAGTAAATAAATTATCAATCCAGTTTGGGAAGAGGAGTATACAGGAGTATATATAAATGAGGTTGGTTATGCGTTGATACCCTTTGGATCAAGGTGGTGGGTACCAGGTCATTATACAAATTATCGTGTTTTTTCCATTAATTTTTTAATGTTTATTTTTGACAGAGGGAGAGAGAGAGAGAGAGTCAGGGAGGGGCAGAGAGAGGGAGACATAGAACCTAAAGCAGGCATCAGGCTCTGAGCTGTCAGCACAGAGCCTGATGTGGAGCTCGAACCTGTGAACCACGAGATCATGACCTGAGCCGACGTTGGACGCTGAAGCAACTGAGCCACCAAGGCACCCCTACAAATTCTCTTATTTTGTATATGTTTAAACCACAATAAAATGTTTTAGAGAGCTTTTCTAAATATTTAGATTTTCCCATACAGTTTTGTGAAGAATAACTTGCACATGAGAAGTGTAATAACTTGTGCCCAGGCATTTTCCTTCCACTTAGTCTAAAAATGTTATTTAGCTACCTATTCTTGTTCGAAAAAGTGTCTGTGAAAGAAATCTATGAACTGACTTTCTTCAAATTCCCTTGAGCAAGATTGAAGGTAACTTTGGCCATTTTGCCTTGACAATTATTTGAACAACCCTGAGAGATAGGTAAAGTACTAGCATGTTCATTATTTAGATAAAGAAACTGAGATTCAGAAAAGTTGACTTTCCCAAGGAGAAAGAATTCTACTTGAATAATTGGAAGAATGCATAGTAGAATCCAGGTAATGTAATACTTAGGTGAGTGGTGTTCCTTCTACACCAGCTGCTTCTCCCTACCCTCCCTTCTGTATGAGGTGGAAAGAGGTGTCAATGATGTCAGTCCCCAGAAACCAAGGTCTCTGCACTGTCCTGTGTTAGACTCTCTCTTTCTTACCTCGATGCTGTTCACTTGACTTGAGATACGCACAGTGAAAGAACAATCTTCCTCTTACTCATTGTGGGGCATTCTGGTGTATGATTGTTATGCTAACACATATTGCAATATCACATTAGTAGAGCTTTAGTATGGGCAAGATCCCTTCATTCAGGAGAGGCTATTCTAAGGCCACTCAATGGTATTCACTTAGGGGAAAATAAATCTTTCAGACAGGATGTAAAATGAATATAAAACTGTGACATTTCTTCTTTGTCTGCCAGACCTCTGATCTTTCTTGTACTATGTTTATTCTTCCCTTTGTGCAAGACATTTAGGAAATTTCCATCTGTTTCAACTCTATCTGAGACTAACCAGATAGAGGTTAGTTCCTGTCTACTCTTGCTCCAGAAGGTTAACGTGGAAGCAGGGTAGGCCTGTCAGGACTAGGGTAGTTGTAAGTAAAGTCATATGTAAGTTATAACCCAGGAGCACCTGTGTGGCTCAGTCAGTTGGGTTGTTTGGGTTTTTTTTTTAATGTTTTATTCATTTTTTGAGTGAATGAGAGAGAGAGAGAGAGAGAGAGAGAGAGAGAGACAGAGTGCAAGTGAGGGAGGGGCAGAGAGAGAGAGAGGGAGACACAGAATCCAAAGCAGGCCCCAGGCACTGAACTATCAGCACAGAGCCCCAATGCTGGGCTTGAACTCACTGACCCTGAAATCATGACCTGAGCCAAAGTCAGATGCTTAACTAACTGAGCCACCCTGGTGCCCTACAGTCAGTCAGTTGAGTTCTAACTCTTGATTTCAGCTTGGGTCATGATCCCAGGGTTGTAGAATCAAGCCCCATGTCAGGCTCTGTGCTGTGCGTGGAGCCTGCTTAAGATTCTCTCTTTCCCTCTCTGTCCCTCTCCCCCTCTTCCCTGCTTGTGCTCTTTTTCTAAAAACAAAACAAAAACAAACAAACAAAAAACTGTTATAACTCAAGGGGAAGTCGACACATCATTTAATTTGGCAGCACCAAATTCATTAAGTAGCGTATAGGAGAATGAGATGGTATGCGGATTGTGAATAGGTTTTCTCCATGAACTCTATTCTAACTTGTTATGACTAAAATATGTCGTTACTGTAGAAACAATAATAAAAGAACCTTCAGTCCATCAACAAATATTTATTTTTTATTGAAGTATAATTGACACATGATATATTATTAGTTTCAGGTGTGCATCATAGTGATTCAAAAGTTTTACACATTTTGAAATGATCCCCACAAGAAGACTAGTTACCACACGGCACCATACAGAATTATTATGGTATTTCTGACTCTATTTCCTAAGTAACAAATATTTATTGTTGCCAGTATCAGGTAGGTCAGCGCTCTGAAACTAGATCTCTAGAAGCTGAAGGGAAACAGAACAGAAGCACAGTAATAGCCTAGTTCGATTTACAAAAGAAAAGGCCAAGAAAGAGTGAGCCTAAGAAATTAAAAACCACTTCTCCACAGTCGAAGCAACCAGATTCTCTTCCAAATTTTAGCACAGTAATTCCAACAAGAGCCTGCTAGATACTGGCAAGTTTGAACCTGAAGCAATGGGAGAATTAAAACAACTTGGAAGACCTTCAAACTGAGTTAATCAGTGGTTGAAAAGATTAAGCAATTGAGATGAAGAAAGAGAGGAGAGAGGGTGGTATAAGAGCCCTAAATCCTCATTTATCACTGCTGAAGTCAATAAGTAATGTCTAAAATTGATCAATGACAAAACAGTGGTATAATGGAAATACTAATAGCCACTCTGTATTAAGTATTCATGTGCCAAGCATAGTCCTAAGTCCTTGACACATAATAATTCACTTACTCTCAATAAGGATATGAGCTAGAAATTATTATATCTCCTTAAGCATGTTATTTAAAATCAACAAAGGTAGGTAGTAAAAGAAAGAGCTAACAGTTAAAATGTGGTTCCCTCTGAAAATGAAACTAAGAGGTAGAGAAGGATGGGGTAAGGTTCAATTGTTTCTCATTAAAACTTTTTTGACTAAAGGTTGATGGGGGGAGCAGGGGAGAGGAGAAAATGGGTGATGGGCATTGAGGAGGGCACTTGCTAGGAAGAGCACTGGGTGATGTACGTAAGCGATGAATCACAGGAATCTACTCCCCAAAACCAAGAGCACACTGTGTACACGGTATGTTAGTTGACTTGACAATAAATTATATTAGAGAGAAAAACAAAAAACAAAAGCTATGCTGTACTGGGGGCACCTGGCTGGCTCAGTTGACAGAGCATGTGACTCTTGATCTCAGGGTTGTGAGTTCAAGCCCCACATGGATTGTAAGGCTTACTTAAAACACACACATACACACACACACACACACACACACACACACAGCTTTTCTGAACTATGTAATTTTTAAAAATTACTCCAGTAATACATTTTCTTGAAAAATTGTGAACACTTCAGATAAGGCTGAAGGCTAAAATCTGCTGTGAATACTCACCACCAGCTGCAGTAACTATTTTAGCAGTTTGGTGTGTATTTTTCTAAATATTTTCATCTGTGTTTCCACATTTACATATGAACTCGTGAAAGTGGATGGTATTGTTCTTTGAATATCTGTTTCCATATATGATACATATATATATATATATATATATATATATATATATATATAATGGATTGAATTGCATCCCCCCAAAAAGATAAGTCGAACTCCTAGGAACACCTGGGTGCCTCAGTCTGTTAAACGTCCGACCCTTGATTTCTGCTCAGGTCATGATCTCCCACTTCGTGAGTTCGAGCCCAGCGTGGGGCTCCATGGTTACCGTGCTGCAATCTGCTTTGGATTCTCTCTCTCCCCCTCTGCCCCCTCCCCACCCTCAAAATAGATAAATTAATTAAAGAAAAGAAGAGATAAGTTCAACTCCTAGCTCCCAGTACCTCAGAATGTGACCTTATTTGGAAACAGGATCTTTACAGGTAGGTAGTCCAAAGTTGTTAGGGTGTATCCTAATCCAATATGACTGGTGTCCTTATAAAAAGGGAAATTTGGACCTGGAGACAGATACATGCAGAGGGAAAATGATGTGAAGACTCAGAGAGGATGTCACGTGAAGACGAGGATAGGAGTCATGCTGCCATAGGCAAAAGAACACCTGGGCCACCAAAAGCTAGGAAGAGTATTCCTCTAGGAGGAGGAAGGAGTCCCTTGGAGTTTTCAAAAGGAGCATGTCTCTGCTGATGCTTTGATTTTGAACTTTTAGCCTTCAGGACTATGAGACAATACATTTCTGCTATTTTAAGCCACTCAGCTTGTTGTGAAACTGATACACTACTCTGTGTGTTTTTAGGTTTCCTGCTTTTTTTCCCCCATCCAAAAATAGGTTGGAGATATATCCACTGGGGTATTTTTGAGTATGAAGGAGAACAAGTATAAACTGAGGCTATCCTGCGTAAACTGAGATGAATGTCACCTAGTATATATAAAACTACCTACTATTTATTTACCTATTTATTTATTTATTTATTTATCAAATTATTATTTTCTTCCAGGATTTTATTTAAATTCGAGTAAGTTAACATATAGGATATAGTGTAGTATTGGTTTCAGGAGTAGAATTTAGTGAGTCATCACTTACATAAAACACCCAGTGCTCCTTACATCACACACCATCCCAGTAAGTGCCCTCCTAGTGCCCATCATCCATTTAGCCCACCCCCCCCACCTCCCCTGCAGCAACCCTCAGTTTGTTCTCTGTAGTTAAGTGTCTCTTATGGGTTTGCTCCCTCTCTGTTTTTATCTTCCCCTATGTTTATCTGTTTTGTTTCTTAAATTCCACATGAGTGAAATCATATGGTATTTGTCTTTCTCTTATTTTGCTTAGCATAATACACTCTAGTTCCATCCACATCATTGCAAATGGCAAGATTCATTCTTTTTGATGGCTGAGTAATATTCCATTGTATAGATGGTATACAATACATTATATATATATCACATCTTTTTTATCCACTCATCAGTCTATGGACATTTGGACTCTTTCCATAATTTGGTTATTGTTGATAGTGTTGCCATAAACATTAGGGTGCATGTGCCCCTTTGAATTGGTGTTTTTGTATCCTTTGGATAAATAACTAGTAGTGCAATTGCTGGATTGTAGGGAGGTTTTACTCTTAACTTTGTGAGGAAACTTAATACTGTTTTCCAGAGTAGCTGCACCAGTTTGCATTCCCACCAATAGTGTAATAGGGTTCCCCTTTCTCTGTATCCTCACCAAACATCTGTTGTTGTTGGAGTCATTAATTTTAGCCATTCTGACATGTAAGAAGTGGTATCTCATTGTGGTTTTGATTTCTATTTCCCTGATGATGAGTGATATTGAGCTTTTTTTCCCTATGTCTGTTAGCCATTTGTATGTCTTTGGAGAAATGTCTGTTCATGTCCTCTGTCCATTTCTTAACTGGATAATTTATTTTTTTGATGTTGACTTTGGTAAGTTATTTATGGATTTTGGATACTAGGCCTTTATCTGATACATCATTTATAAATATCTTCTCCCATTCCGAGGCTGCGTTTTTAGTTTTGTTGATTGTTTCCTTGGTTGAACAGAAGCTTTTTATCTTGATGAAATCCCAGAAGTTCATGTTTGCTTTTGTTTCCCTTGCCTCTGGAGATGTGTCTAGTAAGAAGTTGCTCTAGGGGCACTTGGGTGGCTCAGTTAGTTAAGCATCTGACTTCAGCTCAGGTCATGATCTCGCAGTTCGTTGGTTCGAGCCCCATGTCGAAGCCTAATACAGATTCTGTGTCTCCCTGTCTCTCTGTCCTTCCCCTGTTTGTGCTCTGTCTCTGTCTCTCCCTCTCAAAACTAAATAAACATTTAAAAAAATGAAAAATAAAAAAAGAAGTTGCTCCAACCAAGGTCAAAGAGGTTGCTGGCTGTGTTCTTCTCCAGAATTTTGATGGTTTCATGTTTTGCATTTAGGTCTTCCATCCATTTTTGAATTTATTTTTGGGCATGGCATAAGAAAGTCATCCAGTTTCATTCTTCTGCATGTTGCTGCCAAGTTTTCCCAATACCATTTGTTGCAGAGACTGTCTTTTCTCCATTGGATATTCTTTCCTGCTTTTTTGCAGATTAGTTGCCATATAGTTGTGGGTCCATTTCTGGGTGCTCTATTCTGTTCTTTTGATCTGTGTGTCTGTTTCTGTGCCAGTACCATGTTGTCTTGATGATTACAGCTTTGTAATACAGCTCGAAGTTCAAAACGCTTCCCACTCTACTTTTCTTTTTCAACATTACTTTGGCTATTTGGGTTCTTCTCTAGTTCAAAACTACCTCCTTTTTAAAAGTTGCATAATATTGCATAATCTAGCTACAGTTTATTTAGTCATTCTTCATCCAGTGGACAAGTTACTTGCTTCTAATATTTCATTATAAAAATGATGCAATATTGCCTTTTAATGGGCTTTCCTGCACGTGTGTTAACACTTCTCTAGCATCGATACATAGAAGTGGAACTACTGGGTTTTAAGGTAGATGGATTTTCAAATTACCCTCAAAGTTGTTTGACCAACTTAATTTTTATCAGCAATGTGGGAGAACACCCATTTTCCTATAACTTCACCAAACCTGATATGGCCATACGGTCAACTTTGTAATGTTTCACATTTATTTCCCTGATTACCAATGTGGTTTACTTTCTTCTCATATGTTTATTGACTATTTGTGTTTTGTCTCCTATGAGTTGTTTATTCATACCATTTCCTTATTTTCTATTAAGTTGTTTGTCTCTTTCCTATTGATGTAAAGAATATATATATATATTCATATAAGCATATTGTATATATACACACATATGAATATATATATTCTAGCTTATAAACCTCTGCTGGTTATATACAGTGCAAATATTTTCTATCAGTCTATCCATTTCTTTAACTTTGTTTATGGTATTTTTTTTTTATTGTCCAGAACTTTAAAAATTTTAGTGAAGTCCAATTTGTCAGTATATCACCTTTTTGTCCTTAGCTTTTTGTATCTTATTTAAGAAGAACATCTTTCTTACTTTAAGGCTATCAACAAATTATTCTTTATATTTCCTCCATTATTTTTATCATTTTGGTTTCTATTTGATTTTTCAACTGTGTGCCTGCATTACCTTAATACAAATTTCAAACTTATACACATACAAATTTAAAAAAAAGTAGGATTTTTGAACTAGTCAGAAAGATGTGGGCTGCAACCCAATTCCACCATTTTTCTTGGGTAGATGACCAGTTATAACCTCATTGGAGTTTTGAAAAATGAATAAGTGTATATGGAAGGAGTTCACTATTATTTTTTTTAAAGTTAATCAGTCATGGTTGTACAACATTGTGAATGTACTTATTGCCTCTGAATTGTATACTTAAAAATGAATGAAATGGTAAATCTTATGTGCGTTTTACCATGATATTTTGGGCAATTTACCAAAATTAACTCAAAATTAGTCAAAGACTCTATGAATTTAAGTCTGACTTCTAAAAAGAAAATTGCATGATTTAAAAAAGAAAATAACATGTGATCTTAACATTTGAAAGCCCGTGATAATAAAGAAATATTTGGAAAGAGAAAAGGAGGGAAATGTGTAAATATTTAATATGAACCAACTGATACAAAATTTTAACTAGCCTAAAGAATATCTTATCAATAGTAAATGGCTTTGGAGGGAAAGATCATTTAAAAATAATATCAATATAAAATTCCACAGCTTACTTTAGGGCCATTATGACAAGAGTTTTTAGTCTTCATTAGAGAAAATGCTAATGGAAGAGAACTGGACCCTTCCTTATCTTACAACTTACAGAAAAAAATCAACTCAAAATGGATTAAAGACTTAAATGTAAAACTCCTAAGAGAAAACACAGAGAAAAGGCTTCTTGATAACAGCTGTGGCCACAATTTCTGGATATGCCATCAATAACACAGGCAACAAAAGCAAAAACAAATTAAGTGGAATGACATCAAACTAAAAAGATTCTGCATGGCCAAGGAAACAACACAAAGGAAAAGAAAACTAAAGAACAGGAGAACATATGTGCAAACCATATATCTGATAAAGGATTAATATCCAAAATATAGCAAAAACAAAACAAAACAAAATCATTTTTTAAATGGACAAAGGAATTGAATAGATATTCCTCCAAAGAAGACATATAGATGGCCAAACATTCTCAACATCACTAATTACCAGGGAAACGCAAATCAAAACCACAATGAGATAGAAATTACCTCACATGTTGGTATGGCTGTTATAAAAAAAAAAAAACAGGTGTTTTTGCGAATGTGGAGAAAAGGGAATCCTTGTACAGTGTTGGTAGGAATGTCAGTGGGTACAGCCTCTATAAAAAAGAGTTTAGAATTTCTTCATAATAAAACAAAACAAAACAGAAAAAAAAACCAGTGACGGAGGACTGGCACAGTTGCGCTCTATAAGGTTATGTATGTATGTACGTATTTGAAGATACGTATAGCAAAACCGTTAGGGGAAAGCCTGCACATTGAAAGTGGCAGGAAAGCCTGATTTGGCAACAAAGCTGCCAATACCCAGGAGCAGAGACTTTCCTCCATTAGAGTTCCTTCTACATAAAGAAATTTCATTTGCAAAAGATTACAAAAAAGATTTATGATCCTGAAAACAACAACAACAACAAAACCACAGTAAGGTATCCAAGGCACTTAATTTAACAAGAATAATGAAAAGAGGAAAATATGATAAAAATATGATAAAAACACTACCAAAACTCAAAAGGGAAGAAATAGAAAATTTAAACAGACCCATAACTAATGAAGAACTTGAATTGGTTGTCAAAAATCTCCCAACAAATCAGAGTCCTGGGCCAGATGGCTTCCCAGGGGAATTCTACCAGATATTTAAAGCAGAGTTAATACCTATTCTTCTCAAGCTGTTCCAAAAAAATAGAAACAGAACGAAAGCTTCCATATTCATTCTATGAAGCTGGCATTACCTTGATTCCCAAACCAGACAAAGACCCCACTGAAAAGGAGAATTACCGGCTAATATCCCTGATCAACATGGATGCAAAAATTCTCAACAAGATACTAGCAAATTGAATGTAATAGCATTTTAAAAGAATTATTCACCATGATCAAGTGGGATTCATTCCTAGGTTACAGCGCTGGTTCAATATTCACAAATCAATCAACGTGATACATCACATTAATAAAAGAAAGGATAAGAACCATATGATCTTGTCAATAGATGCAGAAAAAGCATTTGACAAAATACAGCATCCTTTCTTAATAAAAACCCTCAAGAAAGTCCAGATAGAAATAACATTCCTTAATATCATAAAAGCTATATATGAAAGGCCCACGGCTAATATCTCCTCAATGGGAAAAACTGAGAGCTTTCCCCCTGAGATCAGGAACACGACAGGGATGTCCACGCTTGCCACTGTTGTTTACTGTAGTGTTGGGAAGTCCTAGCCTAAGTAATCAGACAACAAAACAAAATAAAAGGCATCCAAATTGGCAAAGAAGAAGTCAAACTTTGACTTTTCGCCGACGACATAATACTCCACATGGAAAACCTGAAAGACTCTACCAGATGGACATTTCTAAGTATTTCAGTCCCATGAACATTCCAGAAACACCCTAAGTAAAGACATTATAATGATAAATAATAAAATTCATTCACTTTGAGGTTTTTTTTTTCACCAACCTCTATGAAGACTCTGAAAAACTATCAAGGGTTTTTGACCACATAACATGGTAAAATTTAAGTTTTAAGTTGTGTTTGATTTGGAGCTTCAGCTTCCCACATTTTGATTTGAAAAATAGACTTACCCCCAAAGAAAAGCATACCTTTTGTTATAAGAATGATTGAAGGATTTAAAAATATTCATCTGAAATAGTGATATAGAATGAAACCCTAGAATAACTAAATATATATATACACGCACATATACACACACAATGGGATATTATTCAAACAAAAAAAGAAAGAAATCTTGCCATTGTGACAACATGGAGGAGCTTTGAGGGCATTATCCTAAGTGAGTTAATCAGAGAAAGACAAATACCATATGATCTTATTTATATGTAGAATCTAAACAAACAAGCCGAAAAACAAAACTGAGGTCATAGGTACGGAGAACAGATTTGCAGCTGCCAGAGGTGGGGGGTGGGGGTGTAAGGGGTAGGTGAAATGGGTGAAGGGGGTCAAAAGTTAAAAAAATAAGTCATGGGGCTGCAATGTGCTGTATAGTGACTATAGTTAATGTTGTGTTGCGTATTTGAAAAATGCTAGCACAGTAGATCTTAAAAGTTGTCATTGTAAGACAAAAACTTTGTAGCTATCTATGGTGATGGTTGTTAACTAGACTTATTGTGCTGATCATTTTGCAATATACACAAATGTCAAATAAAAAATAATTGACTTGAAAAGAGATGTCTGCTGGTCAGGTAACAAGAGGTATACAAAACGATGTCCAGGCACTACTTAATTGAATAAATTTAGAACCAACTCTGTATCCCCAGGATCGTGGGATCAAGCCCCACACTGGGCTCTGCAATGAGTGTGGAGCCTGCTTGAGATTCTCTCACTCTATCTCTGCCCCTCTCCCTGGCTCACGCTCTTGCTCTTTAAAAAATTAAAAACAAAAATAAAAAAAGACTGCATTTGATATTTAATATAGAGTATGAAAGAAAGAGTTGCTCTTTGTTAAAGCAATTAGATGAATAAACTTTTTTTTAGTTTATAGTTTATTGTCAAGTTGGTATGAATAAACTTTTAAAATTAGAGTTAGTTTATGCACTCACAAGCCTCGAAATATTGAGCAGTTATAGTTTTTATAGCTGACGAATAATTAGTAAGGGCTTTACTTCAATAAGAAATAAAAAAATGGCTAAATCTTTTCATTTGTAGCTCTGAAGGAATGCAAAGTACAGAGCATATAATTTATTATACATAATAATCTCATGGACAGCTGGGAAACACAAAATTCATCTAAAAGGGATTGCATTTTTATTCACGTATATGCAATTTACTCAAGAGTGGATTATTTTTTAATTGTATGTGTTTGAAGGAATTTCATTATATCAAAAGAGATGAAACAATAACATATGCCTCGCTCTGCAAGCTTTTGAAAAAATACAGCAGACAATAAGATACCGCTTTGTTGGCTTACCAGTTCTCTTTTTTTTAATGCCCCACAACCATCTGTCCCATATTTTCTAGGACAGACCTGGTTTCAATATCCTTTCCAATCATCTCCATAAACTTGTACAATTCTCTGGGAATTCAAATATTTTGAATATTTTGGCAAGTGGGAAATGAATAAATCAAGTTAGTATCCATTGAAACTAAAGCATATGCATAGCAACAACAAGAAAAGGCAGGAAGTCACAAGTGACAGAGAATGACAGGCTTAAGAAACACCTTGATTGTTTACAGGAGCTCATGCATGCCTGTTAAGTGTCTACATATAGTGTCTTCATAGATCCAGGGGCTATGGAGAATGAGCACAGATTCTATTCAGCACCCCAAATCTCAGGACACACTTTCTCAAATAAACATGGCTCCACCTCTGTTAGTTGCTCCGTTTCCGCCCATCTGTTCTGGTAATTGCCTTTCCTTCCTCATTGTAGTTTCCAGTGTCTGGACAGGCTTATCCTGTTTCCTCCGGATGGTGTTTTTGTTTGGAGTCAGTTCCTGATTCTTCTTCCTGTTTCCTTTTATCCACTCTTGTTTGGCTTCTCATGGGCACTGTAGACTACTTGCACAGAACATGCTAAGCATGATTCCAACAACCATCCTGACATTTTGGTATGATGGCTGGATTATTCTGGCACTTGATTTTAATGTCATAGGTTTTTTTGTACCATTACACACACACATACACACACACACACACACACACACACACACACCCCTACCTTCAGGAAATTGAGAAGAACACGGTGGATAGGAGGAGTGGCTAAGTGCTTTAAACATATTATGGTACTTAAGTTGTGCGGCTATATACAGACAACAGCTGACAAAATTCTACTTTAAAATTACGGTACAGGAGAGAGCATTTAGCTCTGTGTTGGTGTTGGGGCAATAGGGTGGGTAAGGTATATTTCTCTGAAATGCCAGCTCTAAAGCTGTGAACTAGAAGAGAAGGAATCAAAGCTGGAGGAAGTCGCTAGCAAAAATCCAATTCATTCACAGGAAAAGGGGGACTCATTTATCGCTATGGGGAAGAATGGGAAGAATCACCATAAAAGATCAAGTCCAAATAGAGGATGTTGAGAGACAATTCTCCAAGAGTTTCTGCATTTCTGTACAACTTGCAATGAAGGCATTGATTGCTTTTTGTTCTAAACTGTGTTTTCAGTGATGTTTATTTAGCAATCTACTTTGGAAGATAGAGATAGTGTCCCCTTCAGAGCAAAGGACAACTTGGCTTAATATCTAGTGTAGTAAAAATGTTTGCTACTAGAGCAAAGGACACATGTGCTTACAATCTTATAGTGCATTGTTAAAAAAAAAGTTCTTGTTTCCTAGTCTAAAGGTATTTTTCTTATAAAAGAACCTACTGTGTGCACAGGGGTAAACTGACCCTTGTGTCACTCTGCAAATTGGAACATGGGGAAATGGTACAACTATGCTATTATTGTGGCTACTGCACTAGCCATAAATAGTAAACTGTCCTTCATTTCCCACAGGGTAGTCTCTTATCTTCTACCAGTATCCATGAAACTGTGGCAGGCTAACTAGATATCATGTAGGGTAAAATTTCATATCCCTTAAAGTTCTTGGTAGGAACTCAAGCCCAAGTATTAAGATTATGTGGGCATCTGATCCAATGGAATTGAGGTGTGGAGTGGAAATGCCAGGTATGGAGCCAGAGGATTTCAGAGTTTTCATTTCAAGCCAAATAAGATCAGTCCTTAAGTCTAATCCCTCATGAAATGGAACGACAAGACTCTAGGCAAGTGCCAGTTTACTAACCGGGAATTGACAGTGGCATGTGGTCTTATGGTAACTATGTTGAGAAATCCCAGGTACCCAAGAAAGCTGGGTAGAAGAGGTCAAGTAGCTTTTCAGGCTTCTTCATGGAGAATTCACAGATGCTGCTGTCCTACAGCGCCATAGAAATTCTTGGTATTTCAGTTTGTCGATCCTTCTGATTTATAGCTGAAGTCTCTACATGGTTTCTTAGGAGGAGAGTGGAGCAAACTGTAGATTGCTGAGTGCTCATTTTGAATAGCGAGTATGAAACAAGAGCTTATCATCAGAACCTAGAGTGGGAGTTTGCAAACTTTTTCTTAAAGGACGAGATAGTAAATATATTAGTCTTTGTGAGTTGTATGATCTCTGTAGCGAGTATAGAATTCTGCTACTGTAGAGCAAATGCAGTCATAGACAATACCAATGGGCTTGGCTATATTCTAACAGCTTCACTTAAAGAAATAGGGAGCAGCTGGATTCAGGCTGTGGGTAGTAGTTTAATGACTCTTATACTGGAGGACTGTTATATATAGGCTGACTTCATTAGTGTCTGACCTTAGTAGTGGCTCAGAAGGGCCCTGCACTTGGTTTGATGCTCTGCTGTCTCTGTCTTAAAATTCTTAATAATTTTTAAATAGGGATCTTCACCTTTTCATTTTGCAGTGAGCCCAAAGATTATGTAGCTGGTACTGGTTATATACAATTTTTTTTTTTGCTATCATATCACTGTAACCTGAACAAAACCAAATGAATCTGAGATTCAGAATGTAAAATAATGAAATGGGGTCAGATGTAAGATATTAGATGTGTGCCAGATGTGTGCCAAGCCCGACTTGGACCCCAGCTCCGGGGCACAGCACCCCAGGGCCCGCTGCCACCCCAACGCGGACCTCGAGCTGGACGACGTCATCGGCCTGTAGGCCCCCCTGTTCCCGATGCTTTTACCATCCGGCACCCCCCTTCTTTATACATAAATGGCTAAGGTTTCAAAAAAAAAAAAAAAAGACAAATCTCTATGTCTTAGAGATAAAATGTTTCCCAGTGCAGAAGCAAGTAAAGTAAGAACATGTCTCTTCCTTTATCAATAATACTGGCATATATAAAAGAAGGGATGAGTCTGTTTGAAGAATGGCTATTTAGTGATCCATCAGACAATATAAGAATTCAACATGCAACAGGAGTCTGTTACTGAAATATCGAGCCTAATGTCAACAGGCACCAAAACCATACCACTTCTTGCCCTGATTTTAAGTGCCATAATTTCAATTATGATAGTTTCCTCACACATTTCTCCCTAAGAATTCAGCATCGAGCTGGTCAGAATAGCCAGTCCTTTTGCTAGTTAAATTTCTCATTGCAGTTAAATACATTGGTACTGTTGTTTACATTTCTTGTGTTACTTTAGTGAGCCTGAACTTTGGGAAGTTGACAAAATTAATTCAAATGAAGGCCCGCCACAGAAGTGATAAGTGCAGCAAGCCAAATAGCATCTTCACAAGCCAGCTACTAGTCCATATCCTCTTCTTTACCATGTACCTTCTTTCCGTTTTCACAGTGGTCTATATCCAGGCACTGATAGTCCATTAAAAACATTTACACAGGCAAGTACTATGATTGATTCTTGATCTGGTGATAGTTTAAAAGAAGGGATGGATGGAGATTTACTAGTGGAGTAGGGTGAGAAAGAAAGTAAGAAGAGAAGTGAGAAAGGGATGATCAAAAACATTCCATCACGTATACATGAGTTGGCCTTTCTACTCAGCCAAATGATTGAGGGTAGAATTACCTCTCATGGACCCTCATCTCACCAAATGATCAGTGGGAAGACAGGATGGGAGATAATCTTTTTCATATGTGGTGGGTTTGCCTAAGGACAGTTAAGAGTTAGAACAGCACATTTTAATTATGAGGAATGTTTGCTTAAGGATATTTGATTACTATTAAATACATTCCATAAGATCATTGTTTAAGTTTAAAAAGAAAGTTTTCTTTTGATTTTAATAGCTGTAAAATTCTGCTAAAGAAAACAGAAAATTCTGTTCAAATCTGAGCTTGGGTAAATGAGATATGGAAAGATAAGATACAAGAAAGACATACCATAAATGAAAACATATTTTCAATTAAAGTATGTCATTTTTTTTAGAATGTAGGATGACTTTTATAAAAAATCAAAAATTCAAAGGCAACTTAAAAATAAGGTATAAAAACCAAATGGTGATTTATAAACAGTGATATAGCATAGAAAGGAGCTATAAATATCTAGAACAAAATAGTCGGTAAAGATATTTATGTAAAGCAACCTTCAATACATGTTTTTTTGTTACTAAAAATGTTTTATAATAGAAAGGTCTAAAAAAATGCTTATTGATTACCTACACTGTGTAAAGGACTATTTTAGGGGAATTAGAGCATCTTTATTATTTTATGATACAGTTTTTCCCTCAAGCTTGGAATCTAGTTGAGGGAGAAAATGCCCACATAAAAACATAATGAATTTTATATAATACCAGACAAAAAGAAGTCGTAAAAACCAGTGTTGATGAAATTTTAGTTCTTAAAACATTTTTATGCAAATAAAACTAAATATAAACAAATTTGAAAAAAACACAAGAGACTGCTTGAAAGGAAAAGCTTTTTCTCTACCCTTTTATTTCTAGAATCCTGCAAATCAAGTTAACAAAAGACAGATTAATAGGTGTAAAGGTGCACAATTTTTATTGATATTTACATGCATGGGAGTTCACAGGAAAGAAATGAAACACAAAGAAGTGGTTAGACTCAGCAACTCATATACCTTTTGACAAAGGAAAGAGATTTTGAGCTTCAAGGGATGATAAATGATGGGAAAATGACTAGGAAATATATGGTGGAACTAATGGAATATAAGGGATATTTTAGTAAGGTCTGTTTATGCAAACTCATCGTGATATTCACTTCCTGTCTTCAATATAAGTTTCCTTGGTGAAGGTTAGGGCCACCTTCCTCAAAAGGAAATTTATGTACTGCTTTCAGGCAGGTAAGGGAAGGGTAGAGAACTCTTCCTGCACCTGCTGATTCTCATTTGCCCTCAGTTCAAAATAATCCTCAGGGCAAAGTAGCTTTTGTTTTGAGGTGACTCCTTCAGGTCAAGACAGCCCATGCTGATGGCCAGGTTTATTATTGTGATAGGAATATTGAGAGGACAGATTGCTCTCTGGGCTTCATAAATAAAGAAAACTTCCTTGGGAAGCCATGACAAATTCTACTATCTCCTATTATGAAATTGTGAAATAACTTTATATGTTTTTACTGATTACAAAATAATACATGCTGCTCAAAATGGAAAATCAGGAAAATTTAGAAAGAACAACTCCATCATCCAGAGATACCATCACTATGAACATTTTCCCACATTACTTACTTTCTTTTTTTTTTAAGTTATTTATTTTTGAGAGAGAGACACACAGACTATGAGAGTGGGAGGGGCAGAAAGAGAGGGAGACACAGAATCTGAAGCAGGCTCCAGGCTCCAGGCTCTGAGCTGTTAGCACAGAGCCCAACATGGGGCTGGAACCCAGGAACTGCCAGATCATGACCTGAGCTGAAGTCAGATGCTTAACTGACTGAGCCACAGTCAGTACCACTCCCACATTACTTTCTCACAATTTTTTAAAGTATATTAAAGAACATGTAGATGGGACAGCAACCCCCCCCCCCCCCACACAAACAAAAAGACCTCCTTTTATACATGAAGTCAAATTAGTAGGTATTGGAGCATGGAATGGAGAAGGCTACTAAAGCTCGGTCCACTCTCTGCTTCTTCATGACAAAAAAAAATGCATAAAATTCATTAATTGCAAGTCCCTATTCTAGACAATTGCTGAGAGAATAGTGGCAATTTCTTCCACTCTTTGTTAGAAACTTCCTGGTTATGTTTTAAATAGCTTTATTCAGATATAATTCACATACTATACAATTGACCCACTTAAAAGATACCAGTTCAGTGGTTCTTAGTGTATTTACAGAGTTGCGGTGCCATCACCACAGTCCGTAGGTATAGAGGACTTTTACGAAGCAAAAAAGAAACGTGATATATTTGAACAGCCACCAGCAACTTGCCCCCAATCCTACCAGACCTATGCAGTTACTAATCTACTTTCTGTCTCTAGGGGGTTGCCTATTCTGGACCTTTTATATAAATGGAATTACACTTTACATGGTCTCTTGTGATGGGCTTTTTTTACTTAGCATGATGTTTTCAAAGTTTATTCACATTGTAGCTATACTTCATTTCTTCTTATTGATGAACAATATTCCATTGTATCAATGCACATATTTTCCTTATCCTTTCATTGACTGTTACAAATTTGGTGGTTTCCATTTTTTTGGCTATTAAGAATAATGCTGCTATGAATACTTGTGGATAAGTTTTTGTGTGGATGTATATTTTCATTTATCTTGTAGATACCTAAGAGTGAAATTGCTGGGTCATGCCGTAACTCTGTGTATAACATTTTGAGGAACTGCCAGATTGTTGTCCAAAGGCATTGGGCCATTTTACGTTTGTACCAACAATGTATGGAAGATTTAATTTCTCCACATTCTTGTCAAAACCTCTTATTATCTCTCATTTTTGTTATAGCTATGCTAGTGGGTGTGTATGGTTTTGATTTGCACTTCCCTGATAAGTAATGATGCTGAGCATCTTTTCAGGCGATTATTGGCCATTTGTATACGTCCTTTGGAAAAAATGTCTCTAAGATATTTTGCCCATTTTTAATTGGATTGTCCTTTTTATTATTGAGACATGAAAGTTTTCTTATATATTCTGGATACAAGGCTTTATCTGATGTATGATTTACAAATATATTCTCCCATTCTGTGAGTTATCTTTTCCCTTTTTTGATGTGTCCATTATAGCACAATTTTTTTTTAGTTTTAATGAATTTACCTATTTTGTTGTTGTTGTTACTGGCAGTTTTGGTGTCATATCTAAAAAGGCTTTGCCTAGTCCAAGTTCACAAAAATTTATCCCTAGGTTTTCTTCTAACAGTTTTATAGTTTTAGCTCTAATATTTAGGCTGACAATCAAGGCAGTGTGGTACTGCCATGAGGATAGACATGTAGATAAATGGAATAGAACTGAGAGTCCAGAAATAAGTTTGCAAATTGATAAGTTAATTTTCAAAAGGAGCATCAAAATAATCCATTTAGAAAACATAGATTTTTCAATAAGTGGTGCTGAGACAACTGGACCTTCACCTACAAAAGAATGAACTTGAACTTCTTTCTCATACTGTATAAAAAACTAACACAAAATGAATTATACACCATTAAAAAATCTTTTATTTTTGCATATGGAAGTGTGTTACAATCCTTAACATAGACACATTTTTACAACAATAAGTAGAAAGTGTAAGTTTTTACTACAATAAGTAAAGATCTTTTAACATAAACCTTTGCTTTGTATTCATTTCTGATTATTTCTTTGAGGTATATTTCTCAAAATAAGATCGTTGGGTGAAGCAATTTATTTATTTTTAATATATATAGATAAATTAGTAAATCAATTTCAATGATTGCATAATAGGCTCAATCATTTACCATAATGCATTTACTTGATTATTTCCATACATAGCATTTCCTAATACACAATAAATACTAAAGAAATATTTATTGATGAAAAAATAAATTTCACTCTTGTGGAACATATTAGTTGCTTCCAATTTATCCCTAAGTTTTATAAATAGTATTGAAATTCATATTCTTGTACATCAATCTTTTTGACACCTCTCATTTTTCTTAAGGATAGATTTCTAGCATTGGAATTTTTTGTAAAAGAGCAGATGAGTCTCTTCCAATGTAATCTTTTATGAATTAATTCTATTTTAACTAAAGAATTCTGGAGAAATTAGGTTTAGTGTTTTTCCTTTTTCTTCCAAACTATAAGCTTTTGGATTTATGAACTTTATTGTTACCTTAATTTTTTTGTTCTTAATTTTATTCTTTTTATCTTTATTTGATTCTTTTGACCTACTTTAGGTTTGCTTTTGTTAATTTTTTCTGATACTTTTGTTATAAGTAGCTATTAAACTTTTATTTACATTTGTCTGAAAAGAAGTTACCTAACTTTTTCTTCATCTCTTTACACTTGATACTTACTCTTATTAGTGAGATCCTATAAGAAAAGAGAATGGTTAAACAGCCATCAAATCATTTCTTAGATAAAAGAAAAAAAGAATGCTTGGATAAAGATCATCAGAATATTAATTGATAGTCAACTGATTGGATGAATATTTAGTTTCTCAGAAGATGTCTTTAATTTCATTAGGTTTAATAGACTTAGTTAAACCTAATTTATTCCTCGAAGATTTATAGAGTAGATTTGGCCTGGACAGCTTTGGGAAGTTTTTTCTTTATCTCTTTACACTAATAACAAAGTAGCAGAAAGAGAAATTAAGAAAACAATCCTATTTGCAGTTGCATCAACAAGAGTAAGGTATCTAGGTATAAATTTCACTAAGAAGGTAAAAGACCTCTACTCTGAAAACTATAAGATGTTGATTGAAGAGATTAAAGACAAAAAAAATGGAAAGATATACCATGCTCATGGATTGAAAGAATTAATATTCTTAAAATGCCCATGCTACTCAAAGCAATCTATAGACTCAATGCAATCCTTATCAAAATACCATAGTATTTTTCACAGAACTAGAACAAACAATCCTAAAATTTGTATAGCACCATAAAAGACCCTGAATTGCCAAAGCAATCTTGAGGAAGAACAAAGCTGGACTTACTGTTTTTTCTACCTTCCCAATTAAATCACTCAAAAGACGGGGGAAAATGCTACATGTAGCCAAGCAGAAGAAATCACCTTATAAGGAAATCCATTAGGCTGGACTGAAATTTCTCAAGGAATATTTGAAAACAAAAAGGAATCCAAAAAAAGATTTCCTTTCTCCTCAGTAGTTATTTATTGTAAAAGCAATAGGAAGACCTTCTTTTATGTGGAAGTCCTCTGGAAAGATCCCCCAGAACCTTTCCTTAAGAAACAAAAAACATAAACCCAAACATGTTGTATGGAAATAAAATTAAACAATATATATTAGTTATATATATATATATTTATTTATTAAAGAAATAATTTAAAATGATTTTCCTTCTGTCCTGAGTTCTTGGCAGAGAACTCCTGTAATAAAAGCTAGATTAATAAGAAAAAAATGAATAGAAGTTTAATAACATATATACTTTACATGATTGATACCCAAAAAAACTGAATAACTCTTCAAGATGGCCCCAATACATCACTTTAAATACCATCTCCAGATAAAAACAAAAAGAAAGGTGTTGGGGAAAGGGGAAGGACAGTTCTAGGAAGTTATGAGAAAAGTACAGTAAAGAAGGATAAGGTCAGTTCCTTATCCTTCTGAGTGGCTCTATTGGTTAAGCAACCGATTTTGGCTCAGGTCATGATCTTACAGCTCATGTGTTCGAGCCCCATATTGGGCTCTGTCCTGACAGCTTAGAGCCTGGAGCCTGCTTCAGATTTTGTGTCTCCCTCTCTCTCTCTGCCTCTCCTTGTTCATGCTCTGTCTCTCTCTCAAAAATAAACAAACATTAAAAAAAATTTAAAAAAAGGATAAGGTTGGCTGTGGGGTTTAAGTAGTTCCTTCCCTATTCACAACATTCTCTTGTGATTTAGAGTAGACTTTCTCCTCCTAAGAGAGAGGGAAACATTTACAAATGGAGATTTCATTTATATATGTACATCTCCTTTACAAAAGGGTAACTTCTACTCTCTTTTCAGAGTTTCCTCTGTGTCTGCAGTTTCTCAAAATATTCAGCTCAAAATAATCCTTATGCCAAAGAAGCACATTTTGGAGTGGCTTATCTTGCTACTCTTCAATACAAACCAACTAAATGACATAACCCAAAAACTGGGTGAAGAATCAAAAAGAAAAACAGCGCATGAATGAGGAAACAGTTATAGGAAATGAGGAACTGTGTGTAATTAAGGCAATTATCTATAGAACTTGTCTAAATAACTATGAAACAGAAACTATTATGATTTTGAAAGAAATGTAAAATGGATGAGTGCAAGGGTTCTCATAGATTTGGTCTACTGTTGTAGCCTATAAAACATAGTAAATCCCCAGTAAATATTTGTTGAATCAATGAAAAAATGCTACACTGTATGGTGAAATGGTATATTATTATAATGAACTGGAAAAAAATTGCAGAACATACTAGCCAAGAAAATGGGAGTGATAAGAATATGTTTATTATTTTTATTATAGGGAATTGATATAGTGTTTTTCTGTAGTTGGCTCATTGAAAGCCTTTTAAGCAGAAATGGGCTTTTTCCTTCAACAGTGGGGAAGAGTTGTCCTCCCTGATAAAAAAGATTAAGGGGCGCCTGGGTGGATTAGTCGGTTGGGCATCCAACTCTTGATTTCAGCTCAAGTCATGATATCAGGGTTGTGGGATCGAGCCCCATCAGTGCTTGATCTCTGCTTGAGGTTCTCTTTCTCTCCCTCTGCCTTTCACCCCTGCTTGTGCGCCCTCTCTTTAAAATTAAAAAAAAAATGTTAAAAGAGATTAGAATTCCAATATTAAAAAAATTTCCAGCCTCATCCATATATGCCCAAATGCCCCAACTTCCTGACTCAGGATCTCCCTCATTCCCCATCAATGCACTTGATTAGTGGAAAGATCCAGAGGTGTAGCTATTATAGTCAGATCCTGGCCTTGGTTGTTCGGGAGTGACTTCTAAAGGAGAACTCCTCAAAGCTGTCATGGAGGTGTTTTAGTTTTCTATATGTGTTCTTTTTTGCTTATGCATAGCTTTTAATTTCTCTATTTTCTGGCATCAAAAGATGCCAAGCAACTCGCTGCTGTCAGCACAGAGCCTGCTTTGGATCCTCTGTCCTCTTTTCTCTCTACCCCTTCCCTGATCATGTTCTCTCTGTCATAAAAAATAAATAAAAACCTTAAGAAAAGAAAGATGCCAGGTGACTTCTTATCTTTATGATCATTATTGTCATCATAATGACCAAGTACCCAAACCACTAGATTTCCCAATACCTTTCTCTTCACCTGAATTCTTCTTGTTAAAAGATAAACCTGGACATATTAAGATTTTTTAAAAATGTATTTAAACAAAAATTGTTTGGAAGCAGGCAGTGCCAAAGCAGAGGTGCCACCCAGAGGCACCAGAGGAAGACTCATACAGAGAAAATGTGGAAGCAAAGAAAGGAAATTATTTGATTGACCGTAGCTTAAAGCCTACTTAGCTGTTTGTGATTGGTTGGCTTTAGTGTTTTGATTTCACAGAATTGAGGTATTTGTGGGTTTAGATTTTGATTTGCTTATGAAGGCTGGTATGGCATTAGAACTGCCTCAGTCTAATGGCTTTCTTGTTTAATTAACCCCAAGCTACCGCTGATGATAATTTGAGTCATTTTGATACTATAGCATGCAATGAATTACTTGGGTTTTATGCCTACCATCCCCCACTCTTCTCCATGTTAGGGATGGGACCAGGGGGAAGCATATGAGACATTTAGAGTGATTCACAGTTGGCCTGATCCTAAGAGTGAGCATCTCCTTAAGTTTTGTGTGCCAGGTGCTCCATTTTAGTCCTGGCTCTGCCCCCCACACTGAAGCAAGAAGGTTATCCTTAAATACATGAGTCAACGTCATCTGGAATTCTATTTTGAAGATATGTTTTCTGGGGTCACTCCCAGCACCAATTAATTCTGTCACTCAGAGTCCCAGGAGAAAACAGATGTCACACTCAAATTAGGATAATTTGAGAAGGATTTATAAATGGACTCTGCAAATGTGAGGACAAAGTAGAGAGAAACCACAATACCCTAGGAGTCCCGTTACCATCCAGACCTAACCCTGGTGAAGAGAGGGAGTGGCTGCCAGGGCCTAAAGACATGGAGAGTGGAGTAGAGAGGACACCTGACAGGATCTTGAGCTCTGATCAAGTTTTTCGTAACCTTATGGGGAGGGGCCCAGGCCCCTGCTTGTTCTATATACTGATTTACTGTCAGCTTCCCCCCGCCCCACCACCCTGTGACCATCAGTATTGCTCAGCTTTCTGAAGCAGGTGTAGAAAGGGGAAGAGCAGGAGAGCACTGGTAGCTAACTCTATATGAAGTAAAAAAAATACAAAGTGACATAAGAAACAGAAGGTGTGGTGGGTTCTTCTTCGCGAGGAGGGGTCCTGGGGAGACGATGAGCGACGCAATGGGACGCTCCTCAACAGGAGCATGGACGTTCCCAGACACCCCTGGAAACGTGTACATCCGCGAGAGCAATGGAGACGGACCAAGAGCTGATGGCTAATGGCAAACTTTATTAGAAACAGCATCTTATTTTATACCCTCCTTGCAAGCATGGAGAGCATAGTAAATGTTTAGTCAGCAGTAAATGTTTTAACCAGAACAATAGGTGCCGATAAGGAAAGGACAGATCAAGAAGAGCTTGCAACTGTGCGTGGGTATATCTCTGGTGCCGTAGTTTCTTGATGTACTTGGCTGATGACCAGGGAGGCTCTGTCCTGCGCGTCCTCCTGGGGCTTCATCACGTCCCATGTTCCCAGCGTTCTGAGAACAGAAGTCCGATAAGGAGAGTTCATGCACAAGGACAGTGCTGAGAACAGAGACCCGATAAGGACAGTTTGTCCCATTTCTCAACAATTCCCCCTTTTTATTTTATGAAAGAAAGGCAAATAATGCAATCATTTACCAAGGCCTAATTATTTATATAAGTTGAGCGAGAATAATTGCATTATAAGTAAGTTTTCTCTCCAAAAACCCCATGGCCAAATCAAGACTAATATAGCTGTGGAACAAGTCCAGTCTTACCAACCTTGGCCCAGTTATTTACATACGCTCAACAAGAATAAGGGTTGTTTATGAGGATTTTAAGTTTGCTTTGCTGGGACCTTTTATAAGGAATCTCCAGGTTGAATTTCTAGTAATAGCCTCTCCGGGCCAGAAGCCAAGCCAAGCGCTTTCCAGACAGACCTGCGATACCTGATGAATTGAGCAAATCCTCTCCATGAGGTTCCCAAGATATGTTGAGGTTCCTGCACCTGTCAGGAAGTGACCTTCTTTACTCACCTGGAGAGGCTGCTGGGAACTCTGTAAGCAAGGTATCCAGCCAGCATTTCCAAGAGGCTTCATGGCTCCATGTTTCATAAAGTCAACCTCAGTTCCTTAAAGCTATCTAGTTATATCTGAGTATGCATGACTCTCCAAATATGTCATTCCAGTCAAAGCCTTGGTAAGACAATGAGTAATTTCAGTGAACAGACTTATTGAACCCATGCAAAGAACTGTAATCACCATGAAAGGAAGAATACTCATTGAGAGTTTTGTAGAGAGAAAAGATAACTGCCTCAGTTTACAAATCCTTTGTTATTTTCTGCGCCATAAGGCTAACATAGTAGTTAAATGTTGGGGGGTTGGCCGCTGTCAGAGATGGCACCAGAGACTGCGTTATCCTATAATAAACAAGCATAACATTATGAGCAAGGCAATGCTTGAACTACCTAAGGAATGCATTAAACTTCGCCACCATCCTTTGGGGTCTAAACCCTGTAGGCCCCTCACCAATTCAGAAGCCAACGTGCCATAAAGGACGTTAGGGATCTGTGTATTGAAGGTAGAAGTAACATCAGCTAATAATTGGTGAGTGTCTAATGAAGCGTTACCATGAACGTTTTGCAAATGTTGCTGGATGGAGGCCCATGTATATTTAGTATCATTATATTTATAGGGAGTGATGTAAAACTGGGTGGTATTCCAATCGCATTGCAACATAATTTGGTGTTGCAAAGCTAAGACTTGATCCCCCAGCCATTGTACCGCCTGCTGCAGATCTTCTACTTGTGATTTGATTTCCTGATGAGTAGCCAACTGTTGGGTCCAAACGTTATGCGAGTCTTTTTGCCAAGTTTCAACAAATTGTTGAGTCTGAATGGAAGTTTGTAATGCTACGCCTGCAACAGCAGCAGTAGTGGCTATGAGGATGAGGCCGATTATGGTTAAGATGAGTTCAGCAATGAACCATTTGGACTGGTGATATAATTTTGATAGTACCTGGTAGGCCAGGCTACCCAGGGGATCTTTTTGCCAGGGCCAGGTAAGATTTACTGGTAACCAGAGTCGGTTCCATGCCCGTAAAACAACCAGAGATTGATTCCTTAAATCTATGCCCAGACTACCGAGAATGAGTAAAGAAAGGGGCAATAACGGATCTATTTGAAATGTGAAAGCTGACTGTAATTTTTCTAACACCAAATATAATTCTTTAGCCATGTGAGGGGACAAAGCTTGGGGACTATCAAGTTCAGGTGAACCTTGTAATGTTTGAAAAAGATGAGTCAATTGATAATTGGGAATGCCTAATAAGGGGCGGAGCCAGTTAATATCTCCTAATAATTTCTGAAAGTCATTGAGAGTTTCATAATGTCATTGTTTTAATTGAATCAATTGAGGTCGGACTGTCTGTCGGGTTACCCGATACCCCAAATACTCATAAGGAGTCTGTGTTTGTATTTTGTCAGGTGCAATAACAAGGCCTGCCTGTCTCAGATGTGACTCAGCTAAAGATGAGGCTTGTTGAGTCATTTCACGGTTGCTTCCTGCAAACATGATGTCGTCCATATAATGAATAATATACAGAGTAGGAAATTGAGTCCTAACAGGAAGGAAAACATGATGAACAAACATTTGACACATAGTTGGAGAATTCATCATACCTTGAGGAAGGACTTTCCAATGAAAGAGCTCTCTAGGAGCTTTATTATTAAAAGAAGGTAAAGAAAAGGCAAAACGTGCCGGTCGTCTGGGTGCAAAGGAATGGTGTAAAAACAATCTTTCAAATCAATGATAATAAGATACCAATCTTTAGGTATCATATTAGGACTGGGGAGTCCGGGTTGTAGTGCTCCCATGGGGATCATAGTGTCATTTACCTTTCTTAGATCAATAAGAAGTCGCCATTTACCAGACTTCCTTTTTATGACAAAAATAGGAGAATTCCAAGGTGATTGTGAAGGTTCAATATGGCCATCTTTCAATTGTTGGGTAATAATTTCTTTGGCAGCTTGCAATTTTTCTGAAGTAAGGGGCCATTGATCGACCCATACTGGGTCATCTGATTTCCATCGGATTCTTAATGGTGGCGGCCGACGATCAATGGCCCCTAGGAAAAACTCAGTGTAGCTGCCCATTGTTCTAAAAGGTCTCTTCCCCATAATGTATAGGGAATTTCCAAAATTAATGGTTGCACAAAAGTCTCCTGACCGTCAGGTCCAATAACCTTCAGTAACTGTAATGCTTGGTGGGTGGCCAAATCAATGGCTCCAACTCTGGAGACCATATAAGGAGAAGTCTGAGCAGGCCATGTTTGGGGCCAGTCTTTAGCAGCGATGATGGTAACGTTAGCCCCAGTGTCCATTAATCCAGTGAACTTTTTGCCATTTATGTTAAGAGTTAAGGAGGGCTTTACCTGAGTGATGAGCATGGAGAATTGGGTTGACACATTAGTACTTCCAAATCCCCGAGAGCCATGGGCTCGGTTGTGAGAACTCAATTGTACATAAAGAAGCAGAACCAATTGTGCTATATGGTCCCCTGGCTGAAAATGCCAATGAATAGATGTAGTCATAACTACCATTAATTCCCCAGTATAATAAGAGTCAATAACTCCAGGACTTACAATAATGCCTTTGGCGTTAAGGCTACTGCATCCTAAAATCAGCTCCATTGTTCCTTCTAGGATAGGGCCATAAATTCCTGTAGCGAACCCGTAAGGGAATGGGAGAGGGGACTAATTCTATGGCATGGGCTGTGAGTAAGTCCAGCCCGGCGCTCCCGCGAGTGGCATGAAGCAAGGAGCTGACAGGTCGAGGGTTTGTGTCCTTTGAGCCGGTTTTGATTGTTTGGGGAGGCAGCTGCTCCCCATTTTCCCGTTTCCCAGGTGTAGCAGAGGATTACCATCAATGTCAGTTATTGATTGACATTTATTTTTCCAATGTTTTCCTTTTTTGCATCGGGAGCAAAGTTCAGTGGGCACCCGTTTAGGCTTAACAAAAGAAGGCCGTAATTTTGGACAGTTCCTTTTAAAATGGCCAATTTGCCCACAGTTATAGCAAGCAGAAGCAGGAGGCTTATGATCCGCAGTTCTAATGGCCGCTGGCACATGAGCTTTATGATGTTCGGTGCCAACATTGCGACAAGTTTAAATGAAATCCATCAAGGAACCCGTATCCTTGATGGGCAATAATAAACGTTGGCAATCTTCATTAGCATTTTCATATGCTAAAATACGTTTCATTTGTTGCCTGGCTTCTTCCCCAATTACTTGCCTTTCAAAAGCAGTCTCCAATCGTGCTATAAAATCAACATAGGGCTCTGTGGCCCCTTGTAACATTTTTACATAACTCTGGCGGGACTCCCGTGAGGGTGTAATTCTGTCCTAGGCTTCCAGAGCTATATCAGTTATCATTATCCATAACTCTGGAGTTCCATTTTGGGCCTGGACTTCCAGATCAGTGAAACGACCCCATCCAGTAATAAGACCAATCCCCACTGGGCTCAATGTCCTACCCGATCATGGTTCTCCTGAATCAGCTGGAGAGCCAGCTCAGAATACCAAGATCGCCATGGTAAATATTCTGAGGGGGACAACAAAGTGCGGCAAAGCATCTGCCAATCATAAGGCACAAAATTGTTATAGTGTTTAACATATGCAGTCAGCATGAGCTTAGAATAAGGGGAGTGAGGACCATACAAAGTAATAGCCTTTTTCAAAGAGGCCAAAGTTTCCCATTCCATTTCTGTCTAATAGAGTTCGTCTATTGCCATACCGCCTGGCTGTTGTACAGTGCGGCACAATGCAGGAAAAGCAAAAGTAGCACCCAGAGATTGGGCCTTTGCAAATTGACGAAGCAAACAAGAGCGCTGAGGAGAAATTAGCGGAGCCGTCTTTAACTGTGCTGTGAGGGCTTCTACTTGGTGGTCCTCCAAAGAACTCTGATCATCTTCATCTATGACCTGAACGTTCGTACTTTCAGTTTGCACTTGATCGGGACATGGCGGTGGCAGCGCCATGGAGCAAGGGTGACATGGCGGGGGAGAACTAGCCAATTTGTCTTTTTCCAATATTGCATGAGATCGCTCCCTGATATCTTGGCGCTCTATGGAATTGCCTATTTCATATTCATGAAGAGAAGCCACCGAAACATCAAAGAGAGATTTCCCCCTGCCAGAAAGGGGCCTAAGACAGCTCTGATTAAGGCCCACACAGGCCAAAAGTCATATGGAATTTTTTCCCCTTTTCACCATGCTCCCTCCACATTACGTTTTACACGCTCCCATGTTTCCTCATCTAGGGTTCCTTCATCAGGGAACCAAGGGTTATGCTCATGAACCAGAGAGATACAGTTTTCCAAGCGTGAACGAGCCACGAGTATACCAGCGATGCGAAACAAATGATGCAGTAAAGAAATGAGGGTCCCACATTTGCCGTGGGATTGCCCCGTACCCGGGTTGGGGTTGGCGTCTGACTTACTACCAGCCCTTCTCGCCACTCCGAAACACACGCATTCCAGGTCCCTGTTGCGGCGCCACTTGTGGTGGGTTCTCCTCGAGGAGGGGTCCTGGGGAGACGACGAGCGACGCAATGGGACACTCCTCAATGGGAGTGTGGACGTTCCCAGACACCCCCGGAAACATGACCGAGGGACGCTCCTCAATGGAAGCATGGATTCCCAGACACCCCTGGAAACGTGACCGAGGGACGCTCCTCAACAGGAGCGTGGCCGTTCCCAGACACCCCTTGGAAACGTGTACATCCGCGAGAGCAATGGAGACGGACCAAGAGCTGATGGCTAATGGCAAACTTTATTAGGAACAGCATCTTATTTTATACCCTCCTTGCAAGCATGGAGAGCATAGTAAATGTTTAGTCAGCAGTAAATGTTTTAACCAGAACAATAGGTGCCGATAAGGAAAGGACAGATCAGGAACAGCTTGCAACTGTGCGTGGGTATATCTCTGGTGCCGTAGTTTCTTGATGTACTTGGCTGATGACTAGGGAGGCTCTGTCCTGCGCGTCCTCCTGGGGCTTCATCACGTCCCATGTTCCCAGCGTTCTGAGAACAGAAGTCCGATAAGGAGAGTTCATGCACAAGGACAGTGCTGAGAACAGAGGCCCAATAAGGGCAGTCTGTCCCATTTCCTAACAAGAAGGGTTGTTGTATTCGTATCAAATAAAGTGTATAACTCACAAAAAGCCCCTCCGTGAACACTTTTTTGCATCTAATAACATAGCTGTAAAACTATGAAAACACATAGTTGCAAGAAATCTAAGGAGAATTCACAGATGGCATATAGTGAGAAGCTTTAAAGTTTGGTTTAGAAAAATAAGCTGGGAGAGCTTGATACAATATTAACAAAAAAAGGTGAGAAGCTTCTCTCACTCTGATTAACTATAAAACTGGAAAACGTATCACAGAATAGGACTTGAGATGTCTATAGAAGAGATACAATAAAAATGTGATCAGACTTATAAGCTGAAATCCAGGCATTGGTCCAAAGAAGTTACGGTATTACAGCTTTCAATTGAGATATTTGTTAATTAGGATTCACATCAGCTCCAGGTAACAGAAAAATCCCAAAACAACATTGACTTACAATGAAGTTTATATGTTTATATTTTTCTTTCTTTCTTTTTGAGTACAGTTGACACACAGCATTACATAAGTTTCAGGTATACAACATAGTGATATAACACCTCTATACATTATACTTTGCTCACCACAAGTGGAGCCATCTTCTGTCACCATACAATGCCATTATGACAGTGTTGACTGTATTCCTTATGCTGTATCTTTTATTTCCATGATGTATTCATTCCATAACTGGAAGCCTGCATTTCCCTCTTCCCTTCACCCATTCTGCCCATCCCATCACCCTTCTTGCCTCTGGCAACCATCCGTTTGTTCTCTATATTTAGTGGCCTGATTCTGCTTCTGTTTGTTTTTTCATTTGTTTTTTAGAGTTCACATATGAAATCATCTGGCTTTTGGCTCTCTGAGTCTGACTTATTTCACGGAGCATGATACTCTCTAGGTCCATCCATGTTGTCACAAATGGAAGACCTCATACTTTTTCAAGGCTGTGTAATATTCCATTGTAGATCTACACCACATCGTTGCCTGTGTTTGTGTGAATTTAAATTCCAGTTAGTTAACATACAGTGTAATATTATTTTCAGGTGTCCAATTTAGTGACTCAATATTTACATACAACACCTGGTGCTCATCACAACAAATGCCCTCCTTAATCCCCATCACCTATTTCACCCATCCTTCCACCACCTCCCCTCTGGTAACCATCATTTTGTTTTGCTCTCTATAGTTAAGAGTCTGTTTCTTTGTTTGTCTCTATCTTTTTTCTCCCCTACGATCATTTGTTTTGTTTCTTAAATTCCACATATGAGTGAAAGCGTATGGTATTTGTCATTCTCTGACTTATTTCGCTTAGCATAATACCCTCTAGCTCCATTCACGTCATTGCGAATGGCAAGATTTCATTCTTTTTGAGGGATGAGTAATATTCTATTGTATATATATGCCACATCTTCCTTATCCATTCATCATTTGATGGACATTTGGGCTCTTTCCATAATTTGGCTATTGTAGATAACACTGCTCTAAACATTGAGTGCATGTATCCTTTTGAATTAGTATTTTTGTATCCTTTGGGTAAATACCTAGTAGTGCAATTGCTGGGTAGTAGTTGGTCCTATTTTTAACTTTGTGAGGAACCTCCATACTGTTTTCCAGAGTGGCTCTACCAGTTTGCATTCTCACCAACAGTCTAACAGTTTCATTTTCTCTACATCTTCATCAACACCTATTGTTTCCTGTGTTGTTAATTTTGGCCATTCTGACTGGTGTGAGGTGATATATCTTTGATTTGTATTTCCCTAATGATGAGTGTTGTTGAGCTTCTTTTCATGTGTGTGTCTTCTTTGGAAACATGTCTATTCATGTCATGTCTATTTTTTAAAAGTTGGCTCCATGCCCAGAGTAGAGCCCAACATGGGGCTCAAACTCATGACCCTGAGATCCAGACCTGAGCTGAGATCAAGAGTCAGATGCTCAACCAACTGAGCTACACAGGCACCCCTCTTCTGTCCATTTTTTTTAACTGGATTATTTGTATTTAAGGTGGTGACTTTTATGAGTTCTTTATATATTTTGTATACTAACCCTTTATCAGATATACCATTTGCAAATATCTTCTCCCATTCCACAGGTTGCCTTTTAGTTTTGTTGACTATTTCCTTTGCCGTGCAGAAGCTTTTTATTTTGATGAAATCCCAATAGTTTATTTTTGCTTTTGTTTCCCTTGCCTCAGACGATATATCTATTAAGAAGTTGCTATGGCCAATGTCAAAGAGGAAACTGCCAGTATACTCATCTAGGATTTTGATAATTTCCATCCTCACATTTAGGACTTTCATCCATTTTGATTTTATTTTTGTGTATGGTATAAGAAAGTGGTCCAGTTTCATTCTTTTGCATGTAGCTATCCAGTTTTCCCAAAACCATTTATTGAAGAGACTATATTTTTTTCCGTTGGATAGTCTTTAGTGCTTTGTTAAAGATTAATTGATTATATAGCTGTGGGTCCATTTCTGGGTTATCTGTTATGTTCTATTGAAGTATGTGTCTATTTTTGTGCCAGTTCCATACTGTCTTTTTTTTTTAATTTTTAATTTATTTATTTTGACAGAGAGAGAGAGAGAGAGGGGAGGAGGAGGAGAGGCAGAGAGACCAGGAGAGAGAGAGAGAATTCCAAGCATTGAGAATGAGACTTGCACCCAAATGAGACTTGCACCCACAAACTATGAGATCATGATCCAAGCTGATATCAAGAATCTGATGCTTAACTGACTGAGCTGCTCAGGGCCTCATACTGTCAAGTACTGGTCAAGTACCATACTGTCTTGATCACTACAGCTTTGTAATATAAGTCCAGAACTGTGATGCCTTCAGCTTTGCTTTTCTATTTCAAGGTTACTTTGACTCTTTGGGGTCTTTTGTGGTTCCATACAAATTTTAGGATTGTTTGTTCTAACTCTGTGAAAAATTCTGGTGGTGTTTTAATAGGGATTGCATTAAATGTATAGATTGCTTTGGATAACATAGACATCTTAATAATATTTGTTTTTCCAATCCATGAATATGGAATGTTATTCTATTTCTTTGTGTCATCTTCAGTTTCTTTCATCAATATTTTAAAGTTTTCAGGGTACAAATCTTTTATCTCTTTGGTTAGGGTTATTCCTACTTATGTCATGGTTTTTGATGAAATTGTAAGTGGGATTGATTCCTTGATTTCTCTTTGTGCTGTTTCATTATTGGTGTATAGAAATGCAACTGATTTCTGTACATCAATTTTGTATCCTGCCACTTTACTGAATTTGTGTATCAGTTCTAGCAATTTTTTGGTGGGGTCTTTTGGATTTTCTATATAATATCATGTCATCTGCAAATAGTGAATTAGACTTTTTCCTTGCTGATTTGGATGACTTTTATTTCTTCTTGTGGTCTGATTGCTGAGGTTAGGACTTCTAGTACTATGTTAAATAATAGCAGTGAAGTGGACATCTCTGTGGTGTTCCTGTCAATAGGGGGGAAACTATCAATTTTTCCCTATTAAGGCTGATATTATCTGTGGGTTTTTCACATATGGACTTTATGATATTGAAGTGTGTTCCTGCTATCCCTACTGTGTTGAGGATTTTTATTAAGAATGTATGCTGTACTTTGTCAAATGCTTTTCTGCATCTGTTGAGAGGATCATATGATTCTTATCCTTTCTTTTATTAATATAGTGTATCACGTTGATTGATTTTCAAATATTGAACCACTCTTGCAGCCCTGGAATAAATCCCACCTGACCGTGATGAATAATTCTTTTAAAGATGTTCATAAATTTTTGAAGGTTCCTGCTACTGGCCCCACTCCTGATCCAAGGCTTGACCCATTTTCTATCTTCAAAAATGTCTTTTATTTCTATTATTTCAGATCTTTGACTTTTCTCTCACTGAAAAAGAAATGAAAGACATTGAGGCCTTAAATAAAAATGTCCACTTTGTGGAGATGCTCACATGAGTTCAAGGGCACCATCTATCAAGTACTTTCCAGTGGTTTGGATTGTCCTAAGTTCATAGAAATCACAAGGATAGGAGCACCTGGTTGGCTCAGTTGGTGAAGTGACCGACTCTTGTTTTCAGCTCAAGTCATGATCTCATGGTTCATGGGATTGAGCCTGCACTGGGCTCCACATTGACTCTGGACTCTGGTTGGGATTCTCTCTCCGTCTATCTCTGCCCTTCTTTGGCTTATATGCATGCTCTCTTTCTCTCTCTAAAAACAAAAACAAAAACAAAAACAAAAACAAAAACAAAAACAAAAAAACAAAAGGAAAAGGAAAAGAAAAACAAACCACAAGGGTAAAGGCCAGATTTCTCCAGTGAGGCTGATATTAGTTGCAGGCTTTTCTTGTGGCCTTTATTATGTTGAGGTATGTTCCCTCTATTCCTACTTTGTTAAGGGTTTTTATCATGAATGGACGTTGGACTCTGACAAATGCATTTTCTGCATCTACTGAAGGGATCATATGATTCTTATCCTTTCTTTTATTAATGTGGTGTATCATGTTGATTGATTTTCAAATATTGAACCACACTTGCAGCCCAGGAATAAATCCCACTTGATCATAGTAAATAATTATTTTAATGTACTATTGGATTTGATTTGCTAGTATTTCATCGAGAATTTTGCATTCATGTTCATTACGGATATTGGCCTGCAGTTCTTTTTTTTTAGTGGACTCTTTATCTGGTTTTGCAATCAGAGTAATGGTGGCCTCATAGAATGAATTTGGAGGTCTTCCTTCCATTTCTGTTTTTTGGAATAGTTTGAGAAGAAGAGGTGTTAACTCTTCTTTAAATGTTTGGTAGAATTCCCCTGTGAAGCCATCTGGCCCTGGACTTTTGTTTGTTGGGAGATTTTTGATTACTGATTCAATTTCTTTGCTGTTAAGATATCTCCAGCTAAGTTATGGGTCTTCCTTTATAGATTAAGGACTTCTTTTGTCTTGCTGCTTTTAAGATTTTTTTCTTTATCACTATATTTTGCTGATTTAATTACAATATGTCTTGGTATTGGCCTGGTGTTGTTGATTTTGATGGGTGTTCTCTGTGCCTACTGGATGCGGATGTCTGTTCCCTTCACCAGATCAGGGAAGTTTTCAGTTATTATTTCTTCAAATAAATGTTTTACCCCCTTTTCTCTCTCTTCTTCTAGGACTCCTATAATATGAATGTTATTACATTTGATGGAGTCACTGAGTTTCCTAAGTCTATCTTCATGTTCCATAAATCTTCTTTTTCTCTTTTGTTCAACTTCATTATTTACCATTATTTTGCCTGCTATATCACTTATTCATTCCTCTGCTTCTTTCAGCCTTGTGTCCATTGCATCAAGTCTGTTTCCAATTTTAGTAATTGTATTTTTCATTTTAAATATCTTTTCTTTAACTCTTTTATCTCTATAGTAAGGGCTTCCCTGAAGTCTTTCCTTCTTTTCTCAAGCCGAGTGAGTATCCTTAGATTATTCCTTTAAAATCTCCATCAGGCATGTTTTACTTACATCTCTGGCCATGACCTTATCTTGTTCTTTCATGTGGGATGAATTCCTCAATCCTGGCATTTTGTATATGTCTCTGTCTTCTCTGTGTTAGAAAATCCTGTTATGTTTCCTGCTCCTGACAGTAATGGCTTTATGAAGAAAAGGTCATAAACTGTCCAGGGCCTGATGCTTCAGGGAGTGTCTCTGGTGTGTACAGTGTGCAGTCTGCTGTTGTGTTTTAGTTGCTCTATCCCTCAGGCCAGTCATGTGCAGAAGCTCTCCTTGCCTGTGGTGTTTGGTCCTTGGCCAGAATGTATATCACCTCATCTTCTTTATCAATTCATCTACAATGGACATTTAGGTTGCTTCCAGATCTGTTATAAAAGCACTGCAATAAACAGAGGTGCACATATCTTTTTCAACTAGTATTTTCATTTTCTTTGAGTAAATAAACCAAGTCATGGAATTATTGGATCATATAGTATTATATTTGTAATTTTTTGAGGAGCCTCCATACTGTTTTCCATAATAGTTGTACCAAGTTTATATATATATATATATATATATATATATATATATATATTTTTTTTTTATATCATTATCCAAAGGAAGGCAGTCTAATCCTGGTACAGTGGCTCTACACAAAACCCTCTGGAACCCAAGTTACTTTCATCTTTCTGCCCCACTGTATCTAAATGGTGGCCTTAAACTCATGGTTTAGGAAATGGAGGCTGTCAATCCATTCATATTCTGGGCAGCAGGATAGAAGAAGAGAGGAAAATTGAACAAAGCAGAAGTGCTAATTATCTTTTAAGGAAAGCTTTTGTGAGTTGCCATGCAATACTTCTGCTTAAATCCCAGTAGCTAAAACTCAGCCACATTGCCAACATCTAGTTGAAAAAAAAATGCAAAATTCTGTTTCATATTTTGGTTGGCTATTTGGCCAGATGAAAATCTATGACCAAGAAAGAAGATGAGAGCAGCTACTGAAAGGCAAGCTGCTGTCAGTCTCAGCCATAGCTGGTATTTCACACACTTCCTGGGACACAGTAGAACCTCAGTATTTGTGGATGAAATGTTGATGTTGTTTATGGGTATACAGACACAAAAAGTTCAAAATGACAAATTTGGAGTTATATCTTCAAGTTCTATTTTCAATTTGACCCATCAAGTTGGAAAAGCACGTGGTTAAGACAATCTAAGACCAAACCTACATTCTCTTTTTTTCTTGTCAATGGACCTGCGCCTCATGTAGTAACATCAGATAATGTATGTGAGAGTGATTATGCATTTGGTAACCCAGCTAAAGATTGAGTGCTTTGTTTTTTTCCCTCTGCTTTATTGGGATTGTGCCAGAAACCACTTTGGACTCACTGGAGAGAATCTCTTTTAACTATCAGTTAGCCTTCCTTATCATTTGCCTAAACAATAAAAATATTTTTATTTGAAATAGGAATAACTCATGGCTCCAGTTTACTAGTCAAGAGACCAGTAATTCTTAAGCTTATGTGTGCATAAGAATCAACTAGGACACTTGTTAAAATTTCTTTTTCCTGGACACCACTACCCAGACATTCTTATTCTATAGATATGGGATTGGACCTGGAAGCTACATTTTAGCAAGTTTTTCAGAAAATTTTGATGTATATGTTTAGAATAGCACTATTCAACAGAAATGTGTTGTGAGCTATATATAATTTAAAATTTTCTAGTAGTCACTTTAAAAAAAGTGAAAAGAAATTGATAAAATTAACTTTGATGATATGTATTATTTAACCTAGTATATTAAAAAATTACCATTTCAACATTCAATCAACATAAAAATTATTATCAGATATTTTACATTTTTTGATACAAAGTCCTCAGGGTCCAGTGTGTATTTTACACTATGGTATACCTCACTTAGGACCTGCCACATTTCAAATGCATCATCGCCATATCTAGTCATGGTTATTGTATTAGATAGGGTAGGTTTAGAGAATTAGACAGCAGTAGATTAAAACTATAGAAGCCACAGACTGCATTTCACCCATGTATTTGTAGAACGTAGCATAGTTTCGAGAATATAGGAAGTTCAAGAAATTCTGGTTGGTTGGTTAGTCATGTTAAAGATTGGGCTGTAATCAAATGAAGCCATGTGCTATGACTGTGGCTTGGAAAGGAGCCCCAGATTTTTCTGGGGCGTTCAGAGATCTGCTAGGGGCAGTCAATAGATAATCTTTAGTTTTCTATTCAGAATAACTTCAAAGGCTGGAAGGGAGGAGAAATTATCTTCAAAGGCTTTAAGAGAGAAAAACAGAGCAAGTTAGTAAAGCTGGTTGCTAGGACAACCTTCTCAGGATTGAAAGAAGACAATCATACATTGTAGACCTGGGCTTGGTATGACTGTGATCTCTTCTTTTGTAACATACTCTACATTTGCTTGGCTCTAAGAAAGAACAATTTTTAAATGGCTATTTAAGAGTATAATTTGGAACCAGAGGGCCATGTAGCTCTAACAGTGTTTACGTGCAAATAGCAAGAAAATGGGCTGAATGTTGTTTGGAAAGGGCCATCTGAATTGAGGCACAATCACTTATAGGACCCCTATTCCTCTTGGAATGTGCCATTCAAGAAGAACTTTTAATTCCCAGCTGCAGATAGATCTCACTTATGGGAATCAAGAATGGGGATCAAAGTAAGTTTTTTTTCTTGGACCTAGACTATCATTAGATTAAGCAGTTTAATGTTGTTAAGAAAGTAATTATTGGTACTTAGGTGATTTTATTTTATATTTACACAGATATTAGTTGGTAATTTATCTTTACAAAATTTTTAACATTTATTTTCTATTTGAGAGAGAGAGAGAGCGCATGAGTGAGGCAGAGAGACAGAAACAGAATCTGAAACAGGCTCCAGGCTCCCAGCTGTGAACTGTCAGCACAGAGCCTGACGTGGGGCTCAAACCCACAAGCAGTGAGATCATGACCTGAGCTGAAGTCAGAGGCTTAACAGACTGAGCCACCCAGGTGCCCCTAATTGGTAATTAATCTTTAAGTTTTTAAATAAATTCTAAATAACAAACTTTTGTTGAACAATTACTATATTTGTGGCACTCTGCTAAAGGTTTTCCATGTTTTTAATTCCTAGGGAAAAACATTTTGATCTACTTGTTACATGAAATTTAGAGATATAAATAACTTGTTCAAGAATTTCTTCTGTAGGAATAGTATAACTTGGGATCACTTTTATATGGTACTTTGCATTTTTAGAAAGGATTGTGAATATTTTTCCTCATTGTAGCCATAATTAAATGGTAAAATTCAAATTTATAACATGATGGTGGGGTGCCTGGATGGCTCAGTCGGTTAAATGTCTGACTCGAATTTGGCTCAGGTCATGATTCTGGCATTGTGGGATCGAGCCCCACGTTGGGCTCTGTGCTGAGTGTGTACCTTGCTTAAGATTCTCTCTCTCTCTCTCTGCCCCTTCCCCAATATGCTCTCTCTCTCTTAAAAAAGGCACATGAAACATTATGGTAAATGCATAGGGCCTTTAAAGATCTAAAGATTACAATGGTAGCTTTATGTAATGAAAGTGACATTTGAGGCACAAATTGCCCTGATAATATTAGGAGAGATTGAAATATACAGAGATTGAAGGCAAATGCAGTGACTAGAAATAAGTTGTCAGAATCCCAGCAGGAGGGAAGGGGACCTGGGATAGAAAGATGTTTCTACACTAACAAAGGAAGGCAGTGGTGGTAATCTTTGGTAACTGGTCTTACACTTATCTAATATATTTTATTTCCTATAGATCTTATTTTCTAGGAGAATAATGACTATTACTTCTACTCCACTGTTTCCACCTTGGCATTAAACACTGATTCTTTTCCAGCTGGATATGCCTTCCTTGAACTCTGTTGAGAAGGAATAACTGGGCAAAGAACAGATTGACTCCATTCCCTTTTCCTAAACATGAAAGTAATTGAGTCGTTTTATAGGATAGTGCAGAAAATATTCAGAATTCAAGGAGGTAGATGGGAGTCACAAGGATTTTTCAAAAGAATATTTTTTTGACCTAATATTAAGCCACAAACAGAAGTTACCTGTACTTGTTCCACAATCCTCCTTGGTAAGGTTTGTTTTTGTTTTTTGATTCAAGAAGTCTAATAGTGAAGACAACTCTCATTACCTCTCCTGCTTCCACACCTCTGCTCCCTTCTAAGGAAAAACAGATAAATAGTCAAATTACATATTTAAGACACTGCATACTCTGACTCCCTTTGTTGCTAAATGACAGAGATACCTTTGTGATAGTCAGCTGTTCCTGCCATAATGAAAGGGAATGGAACGTCCAAAAATTTGGGAATTTGCAGGGTTGGAAGGCCCAATCCACAATATAAAATTCAGAGAACCTTTGTGCGACCAATGCCAGTAAGAATTTGTCCTCTTGGCAAGGATTAAATCAACATATCCCTTTCTAAAACCTTTTAATAGATTAAGATAAAGGCAAGTAAATCCTTTCAGTTAGACAAATGGCCTGGAGTGGTAGTGGATGTGTGTGTGGGGTGGTGGTGGTGGAGGATATTAAGAGTGTGGTTCTCCCACTGGAGCTTTATAAACTTAAGAATGCTCACTTAAGTGCAGCAAATTATGGGACAAGAAAGCCAAAAGATATAGAAAACCCCATAAAGCATAGCTAGAAGTCTGAGATGGTATTATTGGTGTTTTCATTTAATTAGAACCAAATAGCTAAGAAATTGAATAGAGAAGGTGCCAAAAGAACCACCATCTTAGACTAAAAGGTAAGATGGATCAAGATATAAAATTGTACTTAGCCTCCAACCTTCTATCAGCAGGAACCAGGTTAAGAAACCAATTTAGTCTCCAAGGAAGGCATATTCTCCAATGATCTTTTAAAATATAGCTGAGGAGCAAAAAAGAAAAGGAAGGAAATTCTAAAGGGTAGAACCAAGGGTCATAGTAAATCATAGACTATAGAACCTTCTGAAGGAGCTACTTGATGTTAAAATGGACCAGTGTCTGCAGTGTATCTCCTACTCATTCCCTTTTCAAATGGGAATATTTTGTGTGTATCTTGTACCTATTCACCATTATATATTGTGTTTATAAGGGAGAGGCATTTTATACTTTTAACTCACAAGTATGATGAATTCAATTATTATTCATCAAGTAATTGTTCCTCTCCACCTTTCCCTTGTGGGAGTGTATATTTTCCTGTTCCAATGACTTTGAACAGGGCTTTGCTTTGTGTCTTGTGAACATGTGAACATGTGACTTGCTTTGGCCAATGGAATGTAAATGTATGTAATACATGTAAAGTCTTAAAGTGTTGTGCATTTGGCTTGTGCTCCTCTGCTCCTATAAACTGTCAGAGAATGCTTGTTTCTTGGACCAAGGAACTGTGGGACACCTGGAACAGAACTGAGTCAAACTTGAGTGAAAATAGAAATGTTTGTTCCTTTAAGCTACTGAGTGTAGAAGTGATTTATTACACATCATTATTACATTAATAGCTGACTAATACAGTCATTCTTTAGATGAGGAGAAGCTACATCTGGATATGATACAGAGAATCCAGATATCGTTATAGATGTAGAGTCTATCATGATTTGAGCTTGATAATATAATTAGATGAAACTTTTGGGTTGTTAATTTGGGGATGGTCAATGTGCTAGAAGAAGAGAGAATTAAGTACTTAGTATACAATGGTAGTCACTACCTTTGTAGTAACATAGCACTATTCACTCTATGTTGTTTCCCTCACTTCTAGGCATGGAGTAGAATTGCATTTGCTGGCCTCTGTGATTGTGTGGGGTCAAGTAATTAATACTGACAAATGAATTTTGAGCAGAAGTGACATAATTGCTGATACAAGAACCTTAAGAACTTTCTTTTCATTTTTGCACAGTGATTGGTATTCCAGGTAATGGCTGCTCTATTGGCCTGTGTCCTGAGTGAGGACATTGTTGACATCAAGCAGAGCCTACAAACACTCAATGGAAGTGTAGATAAATATCAATGTTTGTTATGTTAAGCTCACTAGGATTCTGTAATGGTGTGGGGGTGGTAAAATCATCTTTCCCATCTATTTTTGGGTTAGGTGTCTGGATGTGGGATAGCTGGGTTGATATTTTCCTAATATACTCAAACTGGTTTTATGACAGCCTATTCACATTCTGCTTGTTCAGAGCCCATGTTCTTTTGGTTATTAAATTTTGAATATCATCCCTGTGGCTGGCCAAAAATAATGGAGAGTGCAGAGTACACTATTCATTTAAAAAATTTTTTTTAATTCTTGGATTACATTATTGGTATAGAATCCCAAGAGAAGGCACATGGTCTCACATTACCATAATACTAAGTAGTGTAGATAAAACCGGGGCTGAGACTATGTAAGCTCTACCCTAAGAGCCTATCAAATCAGGAATATTTGATGTGAAGATTGAAATCCAAGTGTTTTCCTGTCCCTTTGGTAAACAGTACTGGGAGCAGACATACTTTCCATTCCCCAAGTTAAACAGTTCTGAGACTCAATACCCTTTCTGTTCCCAAACTAAACAGTTTCAGGATAAGGAATACACTCATCTCTTTGCGAACTAATACTAAAGACAAATGAAAACAATTTAGCTGCTTGCACCAGGACATACCTTATGAGTCAACAAATAAGTGTTTCTTAACACTAAAATATACAAATCAAGTCTCCCTTGCCTCACTGTACCCACCAGTCCAAAGTTATGCAATAAACTATGCCCAGTCCTCAACAGTTCCCCATCTTGTAAGACCTACATTAAACATCACCCAAGCCAGGCACTTAAAATAGAATTCTGAGACACTGCTGAGATTCTGGCAAAGTCATGTCCTTCTCATTGCAATAAGTCTCATAAAATGATTCCCCCTTGATCCAGTAGGGTTTTTTTGACAGTTTTTTAAGGAGTTAGCTGACCAAACTGCTTTCGTAAATGCAAAATTTCACTAGCATGCATGAGTATGATGAAATTCTTTTATCAAGGCTAGCATTAAATATTATTATATTGGGAAATATTTGCTTATTTGAGAGGGAAAAGTAGTATTTTATTGTTTTAATTTTAAACTCAGATTCCTCTTAAGTTTGAACACATTTCAAGTTTAACTATTCCATCTATCTAATATGAACCTAAAATTAGGGTCCAGCATCATGTACTGCCTTGAAATCAGGTGAAGTCAGGAGGGCTTTCCATGGACAAAGCACAAGTTCCTCCATTCCATTCTGCTTTCAAGGTTAGGTCGTCTAGCTGAACAACCCTCCTTATCAGAGGGACTATGTACAGTTCCTGCTTATCCCTGTGCAGTGAGCTTCAGTTTCCTGCCAGTGAGTGGAATTATTCAGAGAAACCAAGCACATCCTCCCACAAGGGAGGCACATCATCCTCTTGATACCACAAAACCTGCCTTCCTTGGCATCTGGTTGTTCACTGTTACCAAGTACAAGCCCCTCTGTGGTCCTTTCCTTGTGTGTCTTCCTTCTCCAGGCAAGGAAGACATTTAGGAAACTGCCGTCAATTTCACCTGTCCAGGGTCCGGAGATATGTCTTCAGCCATCTTCATGACCCCGGGGGCAGGAATCTCTCCCTCGCCAACTGGATGAAGAGGACATGATTAATACATCAATATTTAGTTGTTCCTACAATGTGTCAAGCAGTATGTCAGCTGTGAGGTCACCATACTGAACAAAACAGACTTACTCTGCCTTTACAGAACTTATAGGTCTCTAAGAAAGACACTAAACAAATAGTTGCACAATAATATATAATTAAAATTGCGCTAAATACTATGAAGGAAAATGTAAGGGTGCTTTTGTGAACTGTTTATGTCTTTTGAGCATTTACCTGTCGGGTTCTTAGTGTTTGTCATGTTAATTTATTTGAGCTGATAGTATAGTATAGTATTGTCAAATCTCTGTGTATTGTTTTCTTTGTTTGCAGCTTAATTTTTATATTTTAAAATATACATGATTTTTAATTTTATGTTATCAAATTGGTCAGTCTTTTTCCTCCTTATTGTTTTTGTTGCTTTTACTCTTAGAGTTCTTCCCCTTCAGAAATTTGGTGACTCTTTATTTATTTAATTTTGTATGTAAATATTTTTTATTTGAAAAGAAATATATGGATATATGTAACATCCCCATGCAAGAAAAATGACAAATAGTACAAAAGAAGATAGAATGAAAAGTAAGGTTCCTTTCCAACCCAGATCTCCAGAAACATCCATGGGTCTCAAGTATTCTTTTAGAATTTTCTATGCACATATGGGCACATACTCTCTAAGCAACGCTAGCCTATTACAAACTGTCTTCCGTCCCTTGTTACTTTTATTTAATGATATACCTAGGACCTTTCTAGATGAGTATGCGTACTAGTAGTCCATTTTTAAAGATAGATGCACAGTTTTCCACTGAATATCTCAGAATGAACAACTATGCTTCCATTCTACTATCTTACATATAAAGCTGTAGTGAACAGTTTTATAAACATGTCTTTGTATATATATGTATGAACATCAATGGTTAAATTTTCAAAACTTGAATTGCTGGTTGAAGCAGTTGTTTATTAAGAACCCTCTCTATATTAAGAAAATCGGTACTTCGCCAAATAATGTCATAATTATTGCTTCCTGGTTTGTCATTAAAGTTCATTTGTGTTACTTTGACCGTACTGAAGATATAAGTATTTATAAAGTCAAACTGAATCAATTTTTCCTTTATAGTTTCTGGGATTTGTAACTAGTTTAGATATATATCAAGATTAATTAATGTTTTTTTCTACTACTTTTAAGATTTCATTTTTACATTTAAAGTTTTGATTCATGTAAAGCTTATTTTGGCAAAAAGAATGAGATAAGGAGCCAAGTTAATTTTTTTTTCCAGATGGCTTCTCAGCATCTCAACACCATTTATTACAAATCAATTTTACCCTACTATTTGATGTGTTGCCTTTATCCTATATTAAATTCCCATATACATTTAGATCTATTTCTATAGCTTATATTTTGTTCTATTGATCTGTTTGTTTATTCATGCATTGGGACCATGTCTTTTAAATTGCTGCTCTTTATAAAGCATCCTATGCATTACTTTTTATTCCATCTGGAATCAATTTTGGTAATGATGTCATGTGAGAATCTAAATGCCAAATAAAGTCACGCTGTAGACAGAAAGAAAGAAAGTTAAATAAAATGGAGGTAGTGGGTATAGATCTCTCAGCTTGTTTGTACAATTAGTTCATGAAAGGTGGGAAAGAGAAAGAATAGCTTATGACTATGGCATTGTTGTCACTTTATTATGAAAAATATATTATGACATTTATTATTATTAACAATATAGTAAATGAATATTGTTGCCACTGTACAGTCCTTTCGATCACTTTTTTTGCCCCATAGTTCTTTGAAATTGTTGATACTAAATTTTGTTATCTGAATAAATTATGGAAAACTCTATCCTGTTATTGCACTACGCCACCCTTCTCCCTTTATACTTATGTCTTTTCTGTTTTTATGATTTTTGTTTAAAAAAGATATAAATGCAAGACAAAATGTTTGAATTTGCCACAGGGCTCCAAGGAGAAGCAGTCCCATGATGTAACAGAAATATGTGGAGCTGAGCCCAGAATCTTTGACCAACAGATTCAACTTGGCTATAATTATGAGCATTAGCTTACTTTCAGTGAAGTACAAAATGAACTACAGCTCTAAAGTAAACAGAAGCTTTAAGCACTGGTAGAGTTTAAAAGGAAGACTACAAAAGATATCAGATCCTCAATGTGATGGTATTAGGAGATGTTGGTGAGGTGATTAGGTCATGAGGGTGCACTCCCGTGAATGAGATTAGTGCCCTAATAAAAGAGACCACAGAGGGCAGTATTATTCCTTTTGCCCTGTGAAGACAGCCATCCACAGTGGGCTCTCAGCAGACACCAAATCCGTCAGGGCCATGACGAATTTCCCAGGCTCCACAGCTGTAAGATGTAAATGTTAAAGCCACCCATTGTACGGCATTTCTGCTATAACAGCCCCAGCAGACGGGGAGAGATGTGGCTGAAACCACCCTGGTGGTGGGGTGCAGGGGTGCAAGAGGATCTGGCTCCAGGGTTCCCAAACAGACCAGGTTTGGCCACTCACTGCTGACAATATCCAAAGGCAGAGAGACTAGCAGTGGTTACAGGAGAAAGGAACTCATCTCAGTGAGCCATCACCTAGAACACAGGAGACTAGCATCTCAGACTGTCTCCAAAATGCCAAAAATACTTCCAAGTGTATACAAGGAAAATGTGGGGCAAAAGTCGGTGAGTGTGTGCAGGTGGGCAATGAAGATCAAGTCAATCATTGTCTTGGGGTCCGTTGTGCGGGGTCTTGCAGGCTCAGGGCTGTCCCTGATGCTTAAGCAGGTAATTTTGGATGTCATCACAGGATACTTTGCCCACAGGGTTTCTTGCCCGAGTTAAGAGGCGAGCTAGAAAGAAGAACCCAGCTACAAAGTCTGAGGTCCACATGTAGGCAGCTGAAGTCCTCTTTCATGAAGGCTTCAGTATGAAGACGCTAGTTGCATGATATAGGTGATCAATTCTCTTTAAATTATTTGAGGAAAAGTGAAGAAGATTCACAGAGCTAAAAAACAATTTCAAGAAATGCTCTATTCTTGCCACTCATTTCCTATCAGATGGAGAATGAAACAAAATTCTTTTGAGTGTTTTTTCTGAACTGTTTCAAGTTTAAAAAGCTCTTCATCCCCAAATTATACTAGACATTCGCCTGATTTTTTTTCATTTTATAGTTTTATTAAGTATGTTTTTTTGTTTAACATTTTAATCTGACCAGAATTAATTTTGGATTATAGTGTTATGGTGAGAGAGAGAGAGATCAAACTTTGTTATTCCAACAGAAAGACATTGTCCCCAACTATAGATTGAGCAATTTATCTTTTCTCCATTTATTTGAGCTGTCACCATTTATCACCCAATTATCATATACATGAGTATTTACATATGCATGAATATGCATCTACTCATTTATATACTAAGTTATCATATACAGGAGGCTGTTCCTGGATTTTCACTATGTTGCCACAACATAACTATATATTTCCATACCTGTATGATACAGTGTTAACCACAGGACCTTTGACCTAAGTTTTCAGAAGTTATTGTCTTGTGCATCTTTCTTTCATGTGGGATTTGCCCAGTTTCTTTCACCCATAGGTTTATGTCTTTTGCCAAACTTGGGAAGTTACTGGACACTATTTCTTTGACTATTTTTTTCAGCCCCTCATTACTTCTCTTTTTCTGGGGATCCAGCAGTTAGATCTTTTGTTATTGGCCCACGAGTCCTTCAGGCTCTGTCTAGTGCTCCCTCCCAGTCTTTTTCCTTTCTATCGTGCAGTAAGTGAATTCTATTAGCTGTCTTCTGATTCTGTCTTCTGTCATTCCCCCTCTACTACTGAGCCCACTCACTGTTTTCATTTCAGTCATTGTATTTTTTAGTTTTATAATTTCCCTTTTCATTTATTTTTATAATTTCCATTTTTAAAACATATTTCTTTGTTGATATTTTCTATTGTTTTGTTGTTCTATGAAAATTTATAATTGCTTGTAAGAGCATTTTTTATGATGGCTGCTTTAAAATCTCTGTCAGATAATTCCAATATTTGATTCACCTCAGTATTGGCAGTTGGTTGTCTTTTCTCATCCAATTTGTGATTTTCCTGGTTCTTGGTATGATGAATGCTTTCTGTTGTATCCTAGGCATTTGCGGTATTGTTAGGAGGCTCTGAAGCCTATTTAAATCTTATATTTTAGCAGGCAATTAAGATGCAGGTCTTGGCTTACTTTTGTGGGCTGTGGTTTCAATGACAATTTAATTTCTAGAGCTCTTACAATTCTCTTCTAGTCTGCTTAGTTCCTTGAGGCTTCTGGGGCTCCTGCTGTATCCCCTGGTACCTCCTTCTGGGGACAAATACCCTTCTCTGGTCCTGGTGCTGTTAGGTGGGCAGGAGAGACACCAGCTGGCCCCCAGGGGGAGAGCAGTCCCTGGGCTGCCTGTTGCTGGCAGGATCTCACTCTGTCCCTGATGGTGCCTTGTATAGGGGTTAGAGGGGCCTCCCTGGGCCTACCAGTGCTTCTAGCCCCGGGCATGGAGGATGCTGGGGGCCCACAGAAGGGAGAGTGTTTTCCTACCTCTGCCCTCTGGGCTCCTGACTGTTGGTGGGCTTTCCACCTGATCTCTGTCGGGGCCTGGGGCAAGGAAGAGCCTACCTGATTTACCTCATGCTCCTAAGGTAGAGGGGAGGCAAAATTACTCTACCTATCTTAGTTTTAACTGGGACTCTTTAACAAAAAGACGATTGGGGCATCTGGGTGGCTCAGTTGGGTAAGTGTCCAGCTCTTGGTTTCAGCTCAGGTCATGATCTCACGGTTTGTGGGATTGAGCCCTGCATAGGGCTCCACACTGACAGTGCAGAGCCTGCTTGGGATTCTCTCTCTCTCACTCTCTCTCTCTCTCTGCTCCTCTCCAGGTTGCATTCTCTGTCTCAAAATAAATAAATAAACATTAAAAAAAATATTAACCAGAGAAAAATGGTTTAACACGTGCATTGTGCAGCAAGGTGGGAAAAACCAAACCAAAAGTAAGTTAAAATGGCAGTTCAGAATTTCAGCTTCTATAGCATTTTCAACAAAGCATACATTTGTAGAGAAGGGATAAAGGGGATCAGATGTAGTGTTCCAAGGGTGGCAAGAGATGGGAAGGTAAACATATGGGAGGAAACTAGTAGAGTAAGGTTTGTTTGCAGATTCTTTTGCTTCATCTCTGGACTGACAGGAGCCTGTCTTCAGTGAAAGAATTAAATCTCCTTTAGGCAGAAAAGGGGAGCCTTCACTGCCTTTGCTGCTTCTTTAGAGCTTTCAGCTCCAAATAGTTTTTATGTCAAAAAGGCATATTGTGGGGTGACATATTGCACTTTCCTTCAGGGGAAAAGGGGCTGTGAAATACCATACTCAGGTTGTCTCCTGTCCAAAGTGGGGGAGCAGGGAGGTGCTGGGCTGCTTTGCCCCATCTCCCTGACAGCCACCAGCTGTCAGTTGGTGTGGAATGATGGCAAGGTCCCTGCCAGGTGTCTGTGGGGCTACCCCTTCTTGGGTGCTTGGGCCACAGGGAGTGAGACAGGGAGACTGAGGGACCTCATGACAAAAAGCTGTTTTGTTCTTTGTCCTTTTTCCTGTCTCTGTTTTTGCTAGGACCTGTACCCCTGCCTTAGACATGCCTTAATGTAGGTCCCCTTATAAATCTCAAGGAGTTAACGTTTCCTTTGGAGTCTTCTGGCATAAGAGATAACATCTGAGGAGTGTCTAAGTGAAGTCCCGTGAGCGTTTTTCAAGACCGCTGACTTAAAATACCTGGATGCCAAGACCCCTGGCTTCAAGGTAGGAGTGAGTTATGGAGGACGTCTGAGCCTTCGTCCTTGTTCCACCACGTCTTGAATGCCTGGGAGGACACGTGCACAAGACCAAAATCACCAATAAAAATCCCAGATCCCAAGCAAGGCTGAACCTCCCTCCTTTCCTGGCAGTTCCCCAGATGCTTCATTTGTATCTCTCAATGCATCTATACATATCTTCAATAAAGCTCTGCTTTCACCTTCTGCTGGCTCACATTTGATTTCCATTCTGCATGAAGCCAACGGCCCTCTCTGTTCATCCCTCGGATCCCCCTCCAGGTCTTTGGACCTGGCCTGCCTGCATCAGAAACATGGTGTTCCTGGGGGTTCCTTTTGGTCAATGCCTGTTGACAATTCCAGATTGTAGTTCTTCTCTGTGCTCAGTTTGAGATGTATGGGAGACAAACAGAAACCTCAGGGAACTCATGGCCTTGTTGTTCTTCCAGTCCTGAGGTCTGTCAGTAGTTTGCCTTCTTTTTTTCATCTTTCAGAATCCACACCAGCAGACTTGACCAAGCTCTGCATGGCTTCCAGCAGACTAAAGCCTTGTCCTTGGGACAACACAGCCCTCCTGCCCCCCCCCCCCCCTTAAGCTCTAGCCTGAAACAGCTCAAGGCTGCCAAAAGAATGAACTGTTTCTCCCAGCCAAATCCTGGTGATGGGAACCTGTATTACCTCTCCCTAGAGCATTTGCTTTAGAAAACTTGCTATTATAAATCTTTTCTCTGTCTCTTTGTGATGTATATGTACCTTCTACAATGCAGCAGTTTCTTTCTCAAGGACTTGGGAGAAATTATTTTATTTTATTTCCTGAAATGTAATCATCAAGAAAGATAGGGCTGGTTAGCAGGGTGAGATATCCTAATCACACCCCTTGACATCCTTCAGGACTTTTCCTTTGGCACACACATGGTTTTTGTGGGTGAAGAATATAGGAGGGCTCCCTAGGCAGGTCTGGATTGGGGCTCCTCATGAGTTTCCTGTCATACAGTGACTGAAGCTGGGATGGAAGAGGGCTAGAGCAGCTGGGGTCTGGCCCAGCAACTCTATCACTTCCTGTTGTCTTGGGGGGTTTCACTCTGTGATCTCTCCCTGGGGCTGGTCTTGGCCCCAAGACAGTTGGACTCTTTACATGGCAGCTGCAGGCTTCAAGGACAAGTATTTCAGGGAGCAGGGCAGAGGCCACAATGCCTTTTCTGATCTAGCCTTGAAAGTCAAGTGGCATCCCTTCTATCAAATTCTAAATATAATGTTACAAATGTTCCAAGTGAATCACATGTCTGCCCAGAGTAAGGGGGAGGAAAAGCAGACCCATTTCATGCTGGGAAGAGCGTCAAGGTCGCATTGTGGATGAGTCTGAGGAACGGGAGATAATGCTGTGACCATTCTGGGGAAATGCAATTTGCTGCAATTATCTACTTCTCAAGCATTCTGATTTAACATGCTATAGTCTTTTCTATCTACAAATAGAAATGCTTCTTTGCCCCTACATTTTCTATGGGAACTTCGGATTCTCTCCCTTATTCATGAGAGTTTACAAAATGGTAGGCATTTGTCCAGGGCCTCTAAAGCTAGGAGAAATAGGCCTTAAAAACACTGTTAGAAATCTGTGAGTCTGAGACCTTTTTTTATCCAGTTCATACTGTGGGCAATAGCAACTACGAGAGCACCTTTATTATTAGGTCTTTGTTCAAACCCAGGGACTCCAGCCTTCTGAATTATTTTTCCATTTTAAAAATAAAGCAATAAATATTGGCAGTGGGCTATAAAAATTAATAACATCAATTTTCCTGTCCTTGAAAGTAATTACATGCTTGCTGAAGAAAGTTGAGAAAAATAGAGATAAGTTAAGAAGAAAATAAAATCAGTGGAGCTCAGTTTGAACTTCAAAAAACTTTAATTAAGAATCATAACAATTTCTTGATAACAGGATTTCCCCCTCTCTGTAAGGCTATTTAGAGAAAGACAATAATATGCAAAGGTCAGGGTTTTTTTTTTTTTTTTTAAGATTTTAAAAATCCATACCTTCTCCTGCCTTTAATTACCCAGAGAATACCAACAAAGGGAGATAAATATATTTTCTTTCATGGAGGCAAATTGCAAGTCCAAGTCTGGAAGACTTTCTGGGCCTCCTGAGGAGCTGAGCATACCTGGAAGGGTGTTAGCATGGAAAACGAGGAAAAAGTAGTTTGTGAAGCAGCTCCACTTTGTAGGGACCAGAATGTTGAGATGATGGACAGAAGCCTAGGCTACTGGGTGCAGCTGTTGGATCCTCATGTAGGATGGAAATCCTGTCTTTGTCCATCTCCTTCTGTTTGTGCCCTACCCTGGACTCCTTTTATTTGAATTTTAACTTGGCACTGCAGTTAGTTTTTTCTTTCAGTACTTACTTCTAGAATCAGGTTTAAACTTTTGGCAAGCATATTTTTTCCCAAATCATTTTAGTGTAGTCTGTGACAGAGCTAAATTTATACTGTATGTAATCTCTGTATTTTGACTGACGCAGTTTTCTTCTTTGATTTTAACACCCAATAACCCAAATTTATAAACAGACATTGTACAGTTATTTCTTACCCAGAGATTCAGTCCCAGTAGAATCCTGAGGATACAAGATATGAGGCTTTCAGAGATTAAAGAACTTTCCCCCAAATAATTTTCTACTACAATGCTCAACTCTATCTACAAATATAACCACTACTGACATTGGGGTCTATATTTTTTTCAATCATTTATTTCTCTGCAATGTTCTTCTTAGATAAATGGGATTATCTCAAAACTACTACTTTGTAACCTGCCCTTTTCCATGTTTTCCAAGTCCATATATATAGACTTCTTTAATTTTTAATAGCTCAATAGTAATCCCTTATAAGATACTGAAGTTTATTTCATTAATCAATTTACCATTAGACATTTTGGTAATGTCCAGTTTCTCCCTATTAACAAAAATAATGAAAGGAACATATTTTTAAAAAAGGTTTTATGCAGGGGCACCTGGGTAGCTCAGTCAGCTAAGCATCCAACTTCAGCTCAGGTCTTGATCTCGTAATTCATGAGTTTGAGCCCCGCATCAGGCTCTGTGCTGACAGCTCAGAGCCTAGAGCCTGCTTCGGATTCTGTGTCTCCCTCTCTCTCACTGCCCCTCTTCCTCTCTCTCTCTTTCTCTCTCTCAGAAATAAATAAACATTGAAAAAAAAGGTTTTGCATAGCTTTCCTAAAGTAATGTAGAATTTCTGGGTCAAAGGACATGCAAAAATTTAAATTTAAATTTGATTTGTATAGCCAAATGGCCCTCTAAAAAGCTTACATTATTTGATTTCTCCCATTGGTTTCCCCGTGTGTGAACACTATTGCATATTAGTTAAAAAACAAAACAAAACAAAAAACCTGTGAGTTTGATACAGAAAAATGCACCCCAAATAAAATCCAGTTCTTACAAGGTTATGAAAACTTGCAGGGTCTGTGTCTTGCATTTTCAAACAGTCTGGCATGTCTTTGTCTACCTCTTCCATTCCCTCTTATACCCTTGGCCACCCTGCTCACCAGCTCTTTCCTGCTTTAGAGCCTCCCACATCTTTGCATCTTCTACATTGAATGTTGAATGCTCATGTCCCATCTTTGAAGTCTCAGGTTTACATTCTTCTTTAAGTTCGATGGGAAGGATGGGTTGGATGGGAGTTAATCTTTATCTATCATAGCAAGAAATCAATAAATTATAATGAAAAGTAAATCAAGAACTTTAGCTTCTGTCTGCTCCACATGGACTCCATTTACCAAAAGTCTAGTCTGAGTCCACCCTATTCTGAAGAGTTGCAAGGGAGGGCAAGCCCCAAAGCACACGTGCTTTTCAAATCTCTGCTTGCATCCCATTGGTAATGGCCCATTGACCAAACCACGGACATGGCCAAGCCTAGATTCAGGGATGGAAATATAGCCTCTGTCTCTCAATGGGAAGACACGCAAAGTCAAAGTCGTATTGCAAAGAAGAGTGAACACAGGGATCTGAGAGCTTATCGTGGTTAATTTGCAAAACAGTTTGCCAACATTGCCATTTTGCAAACAATCTCACACTACTTTCCTCCCTTGCCTCTTCTTCCTTTTTTCCTCCTTGCCTTTCCCTTCTTCCTTTCCCTCCTTTCATTTGCTTCTGAGTATTTCCTTTTAAAATTAAGAGCAGAAGGTTTTGTCTTAATGTGAAATAGTCAAGAATAGTCTGTCAATACCCTGCCAGTAGGACTTACGGGAAAAACTTATTATAAGAGCTACTTGAAACAAAACATCAGAAGTCCTTTAGGATACTGAAAGACTATTTATAAATTTACAGAGCCCCTTCTGCCATTTCTGTCTGTTTGGTGGCTAAAATTAAACTTCGAGTAGGAATGAAGTTGAAATGGTCACTCTGTGAAGACCTCAGACAGTTGTTTAAATTATGAGAGTAAAGAAGGGGTAGCCATCAAGCAACATTGATCTTTAACTGGAAAACATAAAATTTTCCATAGATTTGTTCTGATGTCATCGTTTACAACATTAGTAGGTGCTGGTGGTTTATGTTATGGTTATATTTGCCTAGGAAGTTTTCCATTTTAATGTAGTCAGCTATTTCTGAATTAGCATTTCTTAAAACATATTCAGGACAAAGCTAAATATACAGTCTTTTTTGCTGCTTTTGGTAAAAGACAGTAAGTCTTGGAAAGGCCATATAGAACACTCCCCAACTGAAGATTCATGAGTCTTCTTTAATATTCCACATTAAAGTTTTGAGAAGTCCTGGTATAAATATACCTATTTAAACCTGCTTAACTCAGTGTCTCCCAAACTTATCTGACCATGGAAATCTTTATTTTTCTTTTAAAAAAATTTTTTAATGTTTATTTATTATCAAGAGACAGAGAGAGACAGAGCATGAGCAAGGAAGGGGCAGAGAGAAAGGAAGACACAGAATCTGAAGCAGGCTCCAGGCTCTGAGCTATCAGCACAGAGCCTGACGTGAGGTTCAAACCCACGAACCGTGAGATCATGACCTGAGCCCAAGTCGGACGCTTAACCAACTGAGCCACCCTGGTGCCCCGAAATCTTTATTTTTCAATATTGAAAATATTTTTCAGAATAAAATTTAGCATTTACTTCCATAGAAGAATGGCCCTTGGGCACACAGTATTCCTTCTGCAATGATTAAGAATAGGTACTGAGTAATTTCATTGCTTATCTGAGGATTGAGATCTTTAGAAATATTAGTCATCAGAGTTTGGAACACCTACAAATGAAGAAAAGAATATCTTAATCAGTGTACTTCTTGACAAGAAGTATTTACTTAATAAGTTATTACCGTATCCTTTACTAACAAACCAAATAAAGATGTAAAGGAACCAGATCTTATTGATGAAGCATGGAAAAATTAAAAACAATTTTCCCTGAACTAAAAGAGAAAAACATGTCTGATTCTCATTTTCTTCTAACAATATTTTTTTCTCCAGGCAGTTGGAAAAATAAAAGAACTAAAGATTTAGAAATGAATTAATATTCTAAAAACCTAGGTCCCTTAAAACAGATATTTTCATGGCTCCTGAAGTTGAGATCTTTTCATTTAGAATCCCATCCCGTTACATTCCAGAAAAGGAATTCTAATCTGGAAAACTGTAACTGTACACATTATGTAGTTCATGGCCATGTGCTACTGGGGTGATATCAACATGATTCAATGGGGTTGGTTCATCAGAGTTAGACAGTTTGCAGTATTAACAGCAGCTTCTGAAATGTTCTTTGGGGATGAAATTGAGAGAGGAAGATAGGACAGTCATGGGAGAACTTAGTTCATCCAAAGAGGTTTTCTCCAAGGCAACAGGCAGCTCTCATTAGATAAGATTAAAAAAAATAATAATAAATAAATAAATAAAAGAAGAATTTCTATCCATTTAAGGAGAGACTTTAAGATTTATTTTCTAGTGGTGCAGGTAGTGAATTAATTTTTTTTGGCCTTGTGTACTTTTTGCAATCTTTGGATATTAATTTTCTTCCAAATCTTTCCTTTTGTTTATTTTCCTATGGCATTTAGATGCATGACTTCAGTGGCTGTGTTCTGAGCTACTCATTGCTTCATCAAGAGCTATTGGCATATTCCTCCTCCAGTGTATGAATGATGTCAAAACAAACATCAATTTTTAATTTCCTTAGTATGTTTAATATGCATTGATTGCAAAGTATGGGACCCATCCATTTTTAGATGATGTGTTTCTCGTAGAGGGACTGAATGGTTCATGATGTGAACATCATTCTACAGTAAAGCTACACAGTCACTGCAGAAGTCTTATTGTTCTAAGAGTTGTTTCCTTTGGCCATTTCTGTGTGTGTGTGTGTGTGTGTGTGTGTGTGAAATGAAGTCATGTTGATAATAAAAGGGTATTGTTTCTCTGTCCTTCCTTATTTGCTGAATACTAAGAACTATTTCAAATTCTCTCCAACTGTTCATGAATTCTCTAGGGGGTGCCTAGTGTGTATTGTGAATGCAGTCATCCAAGGTGCCATTTCCTGCAATATGTCCTCAGAGACATATTCTCTCAGTTCTAATATGGTACTCTCCATTTGGTATCCTCTTTGCTTGCTTTCCAGCTGCTATGGTGATATTCCTTGTTTGTGCTTATTAATTCAAAATTTAGACTCTTCTGGCTCATTGTTCATATAAAAGGTATGTTCTACACTCTAATATGTTTACAGTACTGAATAGGAGTGTGGTCAGTTAAAGATGGTCTCACATTTCTTTGCTTCTCCTCCCATTGAGTGCTAGAGTCTAATTCCCCTACCCTTGAATCTGGGTCAGCTCTAGTGATTTGCTAGACCAATAAAATGTGGCAGAAAGGACATTCTGGGATTTCTGAGTGTACATCATAGGAAGCTTTGCAGTTTTGAACTGGACATCTTGAAATGTTTACTCTGAGGTAAGGCAGCTACTGCAGAAGTCCATCCTAACAGTAAGTACCATACTTTGTGATAGCCCACGCCAGCCATATGAAGGGGTTGCATGGAAGGAGATATTTTTATGTCCCTACGGTTCCATCCACACCAGCCCAGTCACAGACATGAATGAAGAAACCATCCTGGCCATTCATCTCCAGAAGACATAACATGAAGAGGAACGTAGGAAGCAACTGACAGTCAAAACTGAAGCCCCCGACATGTGACCCCATCCCAACTCTCCCTGGCCATTTGAGTCCCCTATTGACTCAGTTACTGTGGAGCAGAGGCAGGCTATTCCCACTTGGTCTGTTCAACTCCTGATCTACAAGATCACTAGCATGATAAAATGATTGTTGCTGTATGCCACTAAGTTTTGGGTACTTTATTTCTATGTTGGTCCATTCAGGCTGCTTGAACAAAATGCCATAAAATGGGTAGGTGGTTGGATTATGAACAATGGAAATTTCTTCCTCACTATTCCAGAGATTGGAAAGTCCAAGATCATAGTGTTAGAAGATTCAGTGTCTGGTGAGAACCCACTTTCTGGCTCATAGACAGCATCTTTTCAATGTAACCACATATGATGGAAGGGGGCAAGGAGCTTCGTCTCTTTTATAAAGGCACTAGTCCCATGCATGAGGGGACTAAATCTCATGACAAGTACCTCTCAATGGCCCCACTTCTTGATACTATCACCTTGAGGGTTAGAATTTCAATACAAAAATTTGGGGGGAGACACAAACATTCAGTCTATAGCAGTTAAACAGCAAAAGATGACTGGAACAGGGAGACCATTTTCTTGCCTCCAGTTATGCCGTCCAATGTTACCAGGCTAATAAGCAGGTTCTGTGTACTGTCATTGCTGTTCAAAGATTTTAGGGGAAACAGCTGTCCCCTGACCTCTGGCATGAGTCCCTGGACTGAAGACCAAGAGAAATTTGAGAAGGTATGAGCAGCACACATCCTGTTACAGTCAAAATTTTTCAACTAGAAAATCAACCCAAATAATAAGGAGAACAAGGAACAGAAACACTAGAGAGAGAGAGAAAAAAAAAAAACAAATCACTTACAAAGAAATGGGAATTAGAGTGTCATCAGACTTTTCAGCACCACCAGTGAAACCTTAAAGATAATAGAATACCTACAAAATTTTGAGTGAAAATAATTTTCAATTTAGAATTTTACACATACTCTAAACTATCAGAATATCTAAATTTTCTATCAAAATGGAAAAATCTTAAAGTATCTCCTATAAAAAAAAGTATCTCCTTATCTCCTAAGAAAGTACTGAAAGATGCTCTATAAAAACCAAGGAAAAAACAAGATGTAAGAGTTAGGGCAGAAGAGGCAAAGGGAAATCTTAAGATTTTAGCTATGTTGCACACCTAAACACCACCAGTCTAGATCTGAGCTCTAGCTCTGGGTTTTAAAAAAGGGGGGCTGCTTGCCGACATAAAAAATGTACTGAAGGTGTTTTACAGAACAATGGGAAATTGTAAGAAGATTTAGACATTCAAAGAAAATTAGCAAATTAATTTCGGATGAAACAGAACATTGTAGAAGACAGAAAATAAACTTTTAATATACCTCTAACCTCCACGAACAGTATGCATATTGTCACAGTCATAAGAGGGCAAAAATGAAAATGGGGACAAAAATTGTAAAGGGAGGGCTCTTCAGTCGCTTAAGCATCTGACTTTCAGCTTAGGTCATGGTCTCACAGATGGTGAATTTGAGTCCTGCATCGGGCGAGCTCCAGCCCCATTTCAGGTGAGCCCCACTTCTTTCCCTCTCTCTCCCCCTTTTTCCCTCTCTCTCTCTGCCCCTCGCTCACTTGCACCCTCTTCCTCTCAAAAAAAAAAAATATATATATATATATATATAAAGGGAAGACGTTAGGGAGGAAAGGGAAATTGGGAGTGAGTTAAATCTTTATTATAATATAAGGTCATGAATATTGCTTAAAATGGATAACACAAGAGGTTATATGTCTTTTATTTAGAAATATGGACATAAATACCAGAAGAAACAGTCAACTGAGTTGTAAGCTTATTGTATGGAGTAGAATGAAAGGAGAAAAGCAGAGGGGAACAAGGAAATGCTGGGTTATATATAAACCTTCTAGTAAGGTTTGAATTTTTAAATTACTTACATGTAATACTTTTATAAATGTAAAAATATTTGCCCTAGACCCATGTGTATAGATATTAAAAATAATATTAGAGGCTCTTTTTTTTAAAATGTTTATTTATTTATTTTGAGAGAGAGTGCACGCAAGCAAGGGGAGAGGCAGAGAGTGAGAGAATCCCAAGCAGGCTCTGCACTATCAGTTTGGAGCCCAATGTGGGGCTCGACATGGGACTCAGTCTCAGGAACCTCAAGATCATGACCTGAACTGAATTCAAGAGTCAGACACTTAACTGAGCTACCCAGGCACTCCAAATTAGAGGTGCTTAGGAATGAAAAAATATACTTTTTTTTCTCATTAGAAAAGTAGTTCGTTTAACAAAATAAAAAATACAAAAATGTCCAATGAAGAAAATTATTATCATATAGAGATCATGACTATTAATATTTCATTGTATTCTTTTATTTTTTCTGTATGGGTAAGGTTTGGGGAACCAATTTATTGAATAGTGTGAATATCTTAGAGTGAAAATCCTGCCTATACTATGTTGAGACTTTTTATTTCCCCTGTCCCTTGGTAATACCATGAAAGGCCCTATACTTTTCCTTTCAATTTCAGTTATTAAATTAATTCTAGTGCAGGTAGAAACTTCCATCTCATCTTTCATTTAAAACAATATCTTCTTCAGCCTGGCTTTGGAGAGTGGAGGCAGTATGATCTTCTTTCCCTCTTTTTCTCCTTCCATGTTTCAGTTCTTTCTCCTCCACCATTGGGGGTGAGGGGGATCTCAGGGGAAAGCACAAAGGGCAGGGTGTCCAACTGGGTGTGTGACGCAGTGCCTTTTCCCTAACTTCACTGTACCTTAGTCAACAGCTGATACATGACAGCTAGCAGAAGGCTTGCCCTCTCCTGCGGCAAAACAAAACAAAACAAAACTCTGCATGCTTTATATACTGGTATTTTGAGATAGAACATTTATATTCCTTTTTAAAGATTTCATATCCAGGGCAGGAGCCTGGGTGACTCAGTCAGTTAAGCGTCCGACTTCGGCTCAGGTCATGATCTCACGGTTTGTGAGTTTGAGCGCTGCATCCGGCTCTGTGCTGACAGCTCTGAGCCTGGAGCCTGCTTTAGAGTCTGCGTCTCCCTCTCTCTCTGCCCCTGCCCTGGTCATGCACACAAACACACACACACACACACACACACACACACACTCTCTCTCTCTCTCTCTCTTTCTCATATAAATAAACATTAAAAAAAATTTTTTTAGTGGCATATCCAATAAAATATAAACACCTTTTGCATTTTGATGTATTATATCATTCATTTACAAAATACAGCACCAAACATTTCTTTAACAATCAAATATGTTAAATCATTTCTTTTTTTTCTCCGTGGACTCTTATTGTCATTCTGTCTGAATAGAAGCAAGAATATCCATGGAATTTATAGTAATCTAATATATTTTATCTTTAAAACCTTTTATTGATCACTTTATTATATGTACATAGATCTTTCCCCCCCCCCCCCAAAACTTTGGGCATTTGGCTTTGAATATTAAAAAATTTCTCCTTGGGGTGTCTGGGTGGCTCAGTCGATTAAGCGTCTGACTCTTGATTTCGGCTCAGGTCATGATCTCATGGTTGCTGGGATTGAGCCCCTCATCAGGCTCTGTGTTGACAGCGTGAAGCCTACTTGAGATTCTCTCTCTCTCTCTCTCCCTCTCTCTCTGCCCCTCCCCTGCTCACATGCACACACACTCTCAAAATAAATAAACATCTAAAAAATTCTTCTTGATTGGGCTAGTGCAACAACCATAAATTCACAATTAATCAAAGCAACATAAATATTTTACATTTTGATGAATAATGAAATATAAAAAATAAAACATTAATGGGAAGGCATCTCTTAATAAGATGGATGGTGCTCCTTCCCCAATTACTTCATTTATCAATTGCTACTTATTGCTAGAATGAGAGAAGGTTCAGCATGCACCCTATTCCTATTTTTCATCTTTCTAGAAATAAACACTGAGAAAATGTGATTACATACATATGTAGATGAAATGGAAAGAGTTTTGTTATAGCAATGCCAATCAAGTCTTGGATGCTTTCTGAGTTGTTTTTGAAAAATCATGTAGTTGTCATTGCTGAAAATTATTTTTGATAAGGTATCAACTGGCAACTCAATCAAATCCTCCAATTTTGTTAACAGATAATTGGAAATCATCTGACTTGCAAAAAGATTGATCTACTCAGTGAAGGCATTCATTTATTCAGTTACTATAAAGCTTATCAAAAACACCTTCCTGAGACTTATCAGTGACTTTTTACCTACCTGATGTTACTAACTTAGAGAAGCTTAGCTTTGCTGAGTTAAAAGGAAGGGGGAAACTATGGTTAAAATAAGCCTATAATACTGAAAAATGTACATTTTAGGATTTTTTTTTCCTTATAGGCTGTTAATAAATCCAGGTCAAATTAAATAATTCTTTGGTTGTCTGAAATGGTTTCATTTTACAAAATGATACTACTGCTGGACACTTGAAAATTATATTACTATCTACAATAAACATTCATATGTCCATCGCAGATTTAATAATCATTAATTTTTGGCTGTATTTGCTTAATTTTTTGAAGTATTTTATGGTAAAATGGAGACATCAAATCATTTCTCCTCCATGTATTTTATTAGATATCTCTAAAAAAAGAACATTTCCTACATAGTCACAATAACACTGTCACGCCTACAAACTAACAATAACTTCTTAATATATTATAGATAGTGCGCACAATCATATCATGAGTTGATGCCTGTATTAAACAATGCACCATTGCCTTCACTATTTCTTACTGCATTGTCTTTGTTCTCAACGTCCTCTCTCTGGGAAATGACACATTTGACAAAATCATAGTAGGAGGAAGGAAAAGGCAAGGTCATTAAACAAATATCAAAGTTATTCCTAGCATTCTATTTTGCAATGTATCTGATTTCAGAGTACAAGGGAGGGAAAAATCTCTTCCTCTACTCATGGTGGGTCCTCCTGCTGGTGCCCTGGACATTGAACTGACAGAGAAGAGAAAAGCAAACAGAAGTTTATAAACATGTGTGTCACATATGTAAGACATGGGAGTCCTTGTTTGGTTAGAACTTGAGTTTATATTGCTTCTTAGCAAAGGAATAATCAATGTCTAGAGAAGTGACCAGAACAAAAGAAAAGGGCCTTGAGTCTCTGAGGACAAACTGTGAAGGCAAATATATGGGAAACTAAAGGTAGATTAAGGCGTGTTAGTAAAGTGTGTTATGTAGATTTCTCTGGTGCCACTTCTAGCTTAAGAAGGGTCTAAAGCTGTCTCCTGGGATTGACTTTTATCTTTCCTGGTAGATGGGGATGGGGGTGGGGTGACACCTTTGTAAATGAATGTCTTGCTTTTATTTAAATGAGGGAAGGCAGAGAGCTTTTCTTACGTTTACTACTTCTTAATTGCCGTTAGCTCAAAATAATTCTTAAGTCAAAGAAGTGTATTTTCCAGTGGCATATTCTGTTTTTTTCAAAAGCATCCCAACTTGGGCCAAAGTACCCCTTTTCTAACACCATTTTTCTGCCTTACCAGATATAAGACCAGAAAAGATATGAAGCCCTACCATGGATTCATCATGCCATTATTTGTTTATTTTTTAACATTTACTTATTTTTGAGAGAGAGTGTGCATGCACACAAGAGTGGGGAAGAGGGAGAGAGAGAGGAGGACAGAGAATCCAAAGTGGGCTCTGTGCTGACAGTGGATGTGGGGCTCGAACTCAGGAACCACAAGAACATGACCTGAGCTGAAGCCAGATGCTTAACCAACTGAATTAGCCAGGTGCCCCCATCATGCCTTTCTTTAAGGAGGCTTTACCAATGCCACTATTACAAATTGTGCCTTTGCTAGGTGTTCCATAGGTTTCTACACTGCAGAGTATTCTACCAGAGTCAGATTCAGGTAAGCTTTTCTTTTGTAAAGTTGGAGAAGGCAGATGGCAGAAATGAAAGTAGACTGACCTTACCTGTGGGTGCTTTCTCAGGTGTGTATCAGTTTTAGGAAGTAGTACCCAGGGAAGATGAGGGTTTGGAAGCCAATTCTGTAGGAGTTTACTGTATTCTCAACAATATACTTGTCTCCTCTAAGGACACGTTCTGTAGGAAGGTAGTTGCAGATGTCTGGTGGGACTACGAAATGTCTGCTTGCTTTAGGCTGATGTTTCTCCTTTATGATGTGTGTGAATCACCATTCCTAAGGCAGGTAGCCACACACACTTGTGGCTCCCTCATAATTCTGGAAAGTGGTTTCTATGAGCTATCACATGCTTTCAGTATATTTTTTTGTATAAATATACCTGATAGAAAAAAAAAACACATTGTTTCAACTAGGTGGTTTCTTCACAGACCAAAACCTTGTCAATTTGCTGAATGCATGTTTCCTATTTACAATGTTTATTTTCTAAAATCTAGTTGGAGTTTAGAAATGTTCCAACTAGATGTTCTAACTAAATATGTTCACTGTAACATACATATTTTTCATGATAAAATTAATTTTAGCAACATTTCAGTTGACTCTAATTTGAAATACTTCATACCTTGCCACTGTAATTTCTCATGTCATTTTTAAGATGGAAATTTATCCATTCCCCTCCAACTTATTGGCCTCATTAAATTGTAGAAATATCTTTAAAATATCATACTAATCTTTCTCAGTAAGTCATGAAATTTAGCCTCAAAATCATACATTTAGGATGAGCCAAGAAAGTATGCTGTATTGGGGGTAAGAACAGGTACTTTGAGAGACAGATAGATGTTTATTTAAATACCACTTCCACCACTAAATAGCTCTCTGAATTTAGGTAAGTGACATAAGCTTTTTGAATATTAGTTTCATCATCCATAGTGTGTAGCTAATCACACATGTATCACTTGTTTGTTTTGAGGGTTAAATGAGTACTTAGGATGTAAAGTGCCTAGCACAGTACCTGATGAATACTAAGCACTAATTAGATGGTAGATAATAACATTGCAGATTCTTGCTCTGCTCTACTTTACCTCACTAATAAAATGATTAAGAACAGGTCATTTCATAATATTCTTGGATCTCTTTTTACTCTTTGATTCCAGTAATAGGAACTTCCTGTTGAATGAAGTTGTACAGCACAAGTAAAATTAAATCTGTTAATATTTGAGTACTTTTGCCAAAATAAAAATGTGTTTCTAAGTTTTTCACTAGACATTCACATTCTTAGTTGTGGAAACAGGATTGTGTTCTATCCATCATGATAGCAGAGACAGTTCTAGAACTCAATTCTCTTCATTTCTGTTTCTATTCTCATTCTGCTATACTTCAATATCTTTCAGAATGGAACAAGATGAAATATTTTCCACAAAGGCAATGCATTAAAAAATAAAGTTGCAAAGAACCAAGGAAGGAAAATAGGGTAAATTTCCCTTCCTGCCCATGGTTACCATTTCATCTTCAGCTCTGTTTTCACAGATATTTTTCTAAAATACCAATTTGACCACTTTCCTGTTTAAAAGCCTTTGATGACCCTTCTGTGCCTGCAGGAAAAAGTCAACTCCCTGGGAAGACTCCAGTGCCTTTCACATGCCAGGCTTCTTTTTCAGACTCTACCCAACATCTGAAGCACTGCTTCTGAGAATTCTGAACCTCATGAAAAAGTACATATTCAAAATTTGGAGAATGGCAACAGACTTACTTAATATGCCCAACCTCCTGCTTTTCAGGCATCATATCCCCTTTCTGTCTATCTTGAGATTCTCTCATCCTTTATGTCATTTGATACATGACTGTAGAAGATATGAAGGTGACAAACTTATTTCAGAATGTGGCCTGAGCATGAAAACTTTCTCCCGAAATTCAGACCTGTCATTGCCTCTCTTACTAATTACTAAATCTGAAGATGCTTAGTTTTCTTGAAATTAATCTTTTATTATCCCTATATGCAATAAAAAGGAAATATGAAAGTCAATAGGACAGATATGTGCAGTTTGCTGGTTTGGTAAATAAAAATTTGAATCTTATGGATTTAGGAAACATGCCCTCAAATGTCTTTGCCCTCTGATGGAGCCAGTGCATTTGCTCATGCAGTAGTATTTTCCTGGAAAGCCTTCTCCCCTCTTTTCCTGTAGAAATATAATCTCTTTCACAATAATATCTTGATAATAATCATCTTCTACACGTGTGCAATTGATCACAACTTCTTTTGTTTTCTCACAGTACTCTGATGATAGCTCTATTATATAGCACATAGCTTGTGGAATTCTCTTTCTAGTTCTCATCTCATCCATCGCACTAAACAGGAGCTTCTTGAGGGCAAGGACAATGTTTTTTTCATCTTTCTTCCTAAGGGAATTGCTTTTCAGTGCATCCCAGGAGGCAACAATGGAGGTTGTGAAGAGGTTATTTATAGGGGCTGTGGAAGAAAACTGCACACTTAGCTCATGTTACATTGTTTGTCACTTAAGAAGGATATATCAAGAAAGTACACAAAGCCATATTGTGCATGTGCCAAGGTTGTTCATTGGATGAACTACTGAAGCAAGAAAGCCAGGTCTATCCAGGTATGAGCTATAATCTACACTATAACATCAGCCATGAGACAAACAGCCTTTCAGCCATCTGCAACAACTGGGACAGCCTGGCCTACCCACATCTCTCTCCAAGAGCTCACTAATCCCCAGAAGAGAGCCCAGTGTCCAAGCAAATGGCTGTATGAGGCAGAAAGAGACACTGAAGACTTTGCAGAGGGAGTGGATCCCTTTCTCCCTGCACTCTGCCAACATTTGCATCTGTGAGATTGGCTGTGTGGTCACTCTTTTGCTCAAAGAACTGGGATAGTTTGCAGTGCTTGGCAGAAGACTTGCTTAATTCTCAAGCATTACCACTGGACACACCTGTTTATAAGTCCTCTCTTGTCACTACCACATTCATTTTTTTTAACCTTTCATCATATAAATTTGTGCACCACAGGAGAATTTTTTTTTAATATTGGAGGAAAGAAAAGGAAACCTAACTGTTGTGTGTTAAGGTTCTCCAGAGAAATAGAAACAAGAGGATGTGTATACATAAAGAGAGATTTATTATAAGGAATTGGCTCACATGATTATGGAGGCTGGCAAGTCCAAATCTGCAGTGTGGGCCAGCAGCCTGGAGATCGAAAAGAGCTGATGGTACAGTTCTGGTCTGAAGGAATTCTGCTGAAGAATTCCCTCTTCCTTGGAAAGGCTGGTCTTTTTGTTTAATTTAGGCCTTCAACTGGTTGGATGAGGTCCAAACACATTATGGAGAACAAGATACCTCCTCAGAGTTCCTTGATTTCAATGTTAATCTCATCCAAAAGCACCCTCCAAGTTGACATAAAATTGACCACCATGTGTTGAGTACTTATCCTGTGAAAGACCCTTCTAGACTTTTTGTCATGTCATTTAGTTTTCATGACAATGCTATGAAATATGTATCTTACTCTCATTTCATCAGTGAGAAAATGGAGGCTTACATGGCTTAACTTTCTTATTAAAGAAATAACTACAAGTGTATTCTAGGCTCCATTTATCTGCTTACAGTCCTGTATTTTCCCCACAGTGATAATAAGTACAATATATTGAGAGAAATCTTGCTATCCTGACACTTTCTACTGTAGGAAAAATATCCTAATTCTTTTACTTTTTGTGGGGAGGAGGGGATTCCTTGTTCTTTGTTTTTTTCTCTCCAGATACCAGGTTGTGGAAAGCAGCAGATTTCCAATCTCCCATCTTCACCATTATATACTATATGCATTTCTGGATTAAATATTGGGATTACTGTGTTATTTAGCTGGTAATTATCCTAAAGTGGCTTTAAGATAGAGTGCATTGCTGGAATCCAGCTCCAGCAGGTCCAGGGTTCCCTGAAGGATGGATGGTGTCAGCACGAGAGGGATGAGAGAGCCTCAAGTTTCTTTCTGATCACCAGGCAGGCATCTCTGCTCTGTCTGATTCTCTAGCGTTATTTATAGTAAAAGGTACAAGGAGCAGAAAGAGCAGTAAATGATTTCTCATAGATAATTTTTACAATTTTCCAGAACATGGATCCTGCAGAAGTTACAATTCTAATCTTAGTAGTAATGATTGCCGTAAAAAACTTAGCTACAGGCACTCATGCTATCATATGGGAAGGGCAGGTATTTTTTAAGACCAAGATATACAAAACCTCAGGTGTAGCCCTAAGGAAGTGACCTTTAACCATGAGGCAAATAGCATTGTTTAGTAAAGGTCAGTTTTTTTATGAGTAAGGGTCATCACAGCTCTAAGAGAAAGTTCCCAGGATCCCCAGGAGACATAATGTCTGCTCCCACAGTCCCAAAGACAAATGATACATCTTTGAAATTTATCACAGTAGTGACTTTTGCAACGACGTCCAGGCCTAGAAAGTAGTGAGTTATCAGTTAATTACTCAGCTAGGAGGAAAATTATATGTTGCTTGCCTTAGTCCCATTAGGGTGTATCTAGTTTACTCATCTTTTCCTTGATCAGGTGCAATCATGCCTTAGGGACAGGGCGGGGGGACAGGCCGCTCTTGACACTAATCAGCAAAGCACTACGAGGTTTGGTGCCTAAACAGAAATGAAAGTTACAAGAGGGTAGATATTGGTTGCTGTCTGGTGGCAAGAGACCTTGCAAACTTGCCGTACCCTCACCAGGAATTTTCACTCCACCGGTGAGTTCAGATAGCTCCCAACAGTGCATTGTGGGCAATCTTTTTCTCTTCTGCTTGGGTAGGATTCGCTGAGCAATTATGCAAAGGTCCGTAGGCTGGAGATGGGGCAAGTCCTGAAAATCACAGCAATTAAGTATAATCTACACTTACACGACTCCAATGTATAATTGTTTGGTTATACCTTGGCCTTTAGTTTTATAAAAAATCTTCCATTACCTTGGGGCGCCTGCGTGGCTCAGTCAGTTAAGTGTCTGAGTTCCGCTGACGTCATGATCTCGTGGTCTGTTGGTTTGAGCCCCGCCTCAGGCTCTGTGCTGACAGCTCAGAGCCTGGAGCCTACTTAGGACTCTGTTTCTCCCGCTCTCTCTGCCACTTCTCCACTCCTCTGCTCATGTGCTTTCTCTCTCTCTCTCTCTCTCTCTCTCTCAAAAATAAATAAATGTAAAAAAAAATCCTCCATTACCTTTAGTTTATTGTAGGCTACTAAGGCCAAGGCCATGTATTCCAAATGGATCAGAGTGTTAGAACTACAGCTGCATGATATTGGCAGCTCAAACTAATGAAAGATTGCCAAGGAGAGGGTAAATCTCAGAGGCTGAGTAGAAGTTCTGGCATAATTGCACCAAACCACTTTGAGGATCAACTTTCACTACCCTATTTGGAAAGTTTTAATTTTCTTTTGAAAAGATGGCAGCTTTCTTCTATCTTTTATATTATTATGCACCTGTTTTACTCTAGCCTGGGAAATAAAAATCCTACCTTTCTGTTCTCATATCATATTATTGGTTTCAAAAAATGGTCAGTGATAGACTTCCAGGGAAGACGGAAGAATAGGAGAATCTTAAGCTCACCTCATCCTGTGTATACACCTAGATAACATCTACATCAGTGTAAATAACGCAGAAAATGACCTGAAGACTGGCAGAACAGCCTCCACAGCTAAATGTAGAAAAGAGGCCACATTGAAGTGTTAAGTGTTGGGAGCCATTTCTGAACTCAATAAGTTGAGAATACTCCTTGTGAGGTTAAGGTGGGTTTTGCACGGCCTCCCGCTGTCAGATGGTGACTGATGTCTACCACCCGCTCAATTATTTTTTTGAGCACCGACCTCCCCAAAGCAATTTGTTGATTGGTATCCATAGTAACTTGTCCCCTTATTCTAAAATATGCTGATTGCACCTTGCAAAGGAAATTATTATAGGAATTTCTTCTTTTGTGATTATAGGAGCAAGTATTGTATTTCCTGAGAAAGCTGTTTTACTTCCCCTCAAGAAAACAGGCTATTGACCCCTGCTCACAAAGAATTAACTTTTGCCTTTACTATGCTAAAAACATTGTCTTGTATTTGAATGCTGAAGATACCTTCCTTCCCCGTATGATAAGCATCTAAATCACCTACATCAATCACTATTGATAAAGATTACGCATGGACTTCTATCAATCTTGTTCTGGGAAATTTTTACATGCCAAAGGAATTTGTCATCAGAAATCATTGTCTAAGGCAAATGCCACTTCTGTTCTGTACCCGCACACATTTTTTTCCATAAAGCTGACTCTCCAGTCAATGCAGAGATGCCTGCCTGGTGATCAGAAAGAAACTCGTGGCTCTCTCATCCCTCCCCCTTTCGCTGACACTGTCCATCCTTCATGGAGCCCTGGACCTGCTAGAGCTGGACTCCGGCAGTTAGGGAAAAATCTTTTATAAGATGGCTTACAGGACTGATAGGGGAATTCCAGTCCCTGCCCGAAGACTCCCCTTCCTGGTTTTCCTTCCCACCCCACATGCTGAGTGCAAACAGACTATAAATTGCCCCCTCTGCTGATGTTCAGGGCTCAGACCTCTGGAGATTGATCTCTGAGCCCACTAGTGTAAAATAAACCTCCTGCCTTCCAAGATATCCAAGTGCCACTTGGTTCTTCTGCCGGGTGATCCAGACCAGAGTCCATAACATTTGGTTCCCTGACCAGGAAACCCAACTGCGCTGGCCCGTTCTTGCCACCGGTTTGGGAAAATGGCAAGGTGGTGACAGAATGAGGAATTGCAATGAAGAAAGCGCACCCTGCCTGAATTTTGGAGTCTCCAGCTCGGTCTCCTCAGGCCAGCCCTGCTCTGCTCTTCCTGCCAGATTTGAGGAGACTTAGCTGGTGAGGACCTGGACCCAACGTCAGATACCGGTAAGGACTGGGCCCCAATTCTGTCCTGCTCGGCCCACCCATAGTGGTACCCCTTCCACTACTCACTCCCCAGAGACCTCAGAGGTCTCTCAGTCATGGGGCCCCAATTCTGTCTGGCCCACCCATAGTGGTGGAAGAGGTTCTGATCATTCTCCAGAGACCTCAGTGGTCTCACCTGTAGGAATTCTGTGGGAGGGAATGTAATAACATCTGGTGTGTATGTGAGTGTGAATGTGCAACTTGGTCTGGCTTGCCCCCCGAGTTCAATTCTGTGGCTCCAGGGGCGGACAGCCTTAAAGTCCTCAAAGCCTATGGAGTCTGAGGGGGCCTGTCTGTGAGTCCGTGGTTAACAGCATACAGTCTATGGCAGCATTGGAATAGTTTCTGGATTGTAAATCACAAAGCTGAGACTGCTACAGCTAAGCGTCACTTAAGTTCCTTCAGGACATGGCCAAATGGGTATCTGACTGGTCTCCTCATTAGAGGGGGCATCCCTAACCTTCTGTCTTTGTGACTCCATCTCATGGAAACATTTTGGGAACAGAGCAAAAAAGGGTTTTCAGGAGACTGTGGAATTAAGATAGTCCCCAGCAAATTAAGGACCCTCTGTGAGTTAGAATGACCCACTTTGGGTGTAGGATGGCCCTTGGAGGGAACCTTAGGTGTCCCAACCATCCGCCATGTTTGGCATGTTGTCACCAGAGACCCAGATTACCCTGATCAGTTCCTGTATATCGACTCCTGGTTAGAGATTGCTCAAACCTTTCCCCCTTGGGTATGATTTATCTGCAACAAACAGGGACAGGCTAGGGTCTTGGTCGCCTCAACAAAGTGGCCCAAGGAAGATCAACAGAAACCCCAACCTCCACAAATTCTCGCCAGTGATCCAGAGGAAAAGTCAATCTTTCCCCTGCCATATGACCCCCCCCCTCCAGTTCCCGATACTCCACTACCTTCGGTCTCCCCAACACCTCCAGTCTCCCCAGCACCTCCGAACTTGGCAAATCCTCTCTCTCCCAAACCAGCAGCCAGATTGTGCCCTCTGCCAGGCTCAAGTACTCTCTAGATTCTGGTCCACAGCCGCTGGTACCAAGAGGCTCTCCTCCGGGGGATCTGAGCAGAGGCTAAGAAGCCCATGAATGTGCCCAGCATCTAGGGGAATCCCCTGGGGATTACTGAGAGGCTATTTGAGGCTTACACCCCATTTGACCCCGAGGCACAAGAGAGCCACGACAAAGGATGGGGAAGGTCCAGCTGTCAAAAAGGGGGAGGCCCAAAACCTCCTTAGCAAGGGGTCAATGAGCCTACTAGGAGAAAGGACATTAAAAGAATAGATATCCCAACCGTGGAAAGTCCCAGAAACCCAGCCAATACACACAAGAACCCTGCAAAAAAGACCTCACAGGCCTAGCAGGAATAGAGTCAGATTGAGGGGAACCAGGCTCACTTCTTCCTGGCCCCCATGAGCCTATAGTCAAAATAACAGTAGGGGGCCAAACTATGACTTTCATGTGAATTTGGGGGCCACACGGTATGGCATGAGTTCCTCTACCTACTTGAGTGTCTGATCCCTCTCCTTGGCCAAGACAAGCTCTCAAAGCTGGGGGCCCAAATAAACTTTGAGCCAATGGATACACCAGCCTCCAATTAAATAAAAAAAATGGAGGCTCTTCGGCACCCAGGCCCAACCTAGCAGCCCACCTGAATTCAGGACTGCCTTCCCCACTGTTTGGGCCAAGGACAACCCTGCCAGACTTGCCCATAACTGGGCCCCTGTCATTGTAGAGTTAATCCCAGGGGCTCGACCACAGGAACAGTGACACTACCACCTCCCACAAGAGACAAGGGCAAGCATCCAAGAAAGCAAGCATTCTGGTTGAATGCCAATCACCCTGGAACACCCCGTTCTTCCTGTCAAGAAGCCAGTAGGAGAGTACTGACCAGTTCAAGTTCCATGCACCTGAAGGGTATATGGTCCCAAACCCATAGACCCTCCTCAGCCAGATACCAGGCTTTGCCAGATGGTTTACATGCCTAGACTTAAAGAATACCTTCTGCCTCTGCTTGCCCACCCTCCCCCGAGCCAACCCTTGTTTGCCTTTGAATGGACCTAACCACACACAGGGCATCAGAAAAACTCAAGTGCCTTCTTTGGGGAGGCACTGGTCAGAGACCTAGCTGGCTTTCCAAGGAAGGCCACACACTGCACCCTTCTCCAGCATGTGGATGACCCCCTCCTTGCTAGCAATACCCGAGAGAATTTTACAGAGGGCACAAGGGCCTCCCTCTAACCCCTGTCAGATTCAGGGTATTGGGTCTGATGAAAAAAGGCACAGATCTGCCAACAGCAAGTCCAATACTTAAGCTTTCTCCTCACTCAAGGAAAAATGAGCACTAGGGCTGGAGAGAAAGAAGGTCATCACCTCTCTACCTCAGCCCCAAACTAAGGGGGGTGGGGGCTACTGGAATTCTTTGGGGCTGTGGAATTCTGCTGAATCTAGATTACCAGATTCTCAGCAATAGCAAGACCCCTCTATAATCTTTTGGTAGGGCCAGATTGAGAACCCCTTAACTGGACAGAGGAGGTTGAAACCGCCTTCCTAGAGATAAAGGCCACCTTGGGTCAGGCACCAGCCCTTGGCTTGCTGAATACAGAAAAACCTTTTAATCTTTTTGTCCCTGAGAAGGAAAAGGTCATCCGCGGTGTTCTTACACAGACCGTTGGCCCTTGGCAACGGCCAGTAGCATACTTGTTGAAGAGGCTGGACCCAGTGATGGCAGGATTGCCACAGTGCTTAGGGTGGCCACAGTTCTGCTCATTAAGGAGGCAGATAAACTCACCCTGGGACAAGAATTAAATGTCAGGGTCCCTCATGCTGTAATGTCTCTCATGCCTCTCCAACACTTGGCTAGCACAATAAAGGCACTCCTCTATGAAAATCCACGGGTCACTCTTAAAACAGTGCACACTAAACCCCACAACTTTCCTACCTTCTGTGGACGGGAAACCAGATCATCACTGTTCTGAGGTGACCAATGAAGTATTCGCAAGCCGTCTATATCTGCGTGACCAGGCCCTACAGAACCCAGACCTCACCTTGTTCAGTGATGATAGCAGTTTCATCACAGAGGGCGTTCAAAAGGCAGGGTATTCAGTGACATGCCTGAATCTAACCCCTCATCATTAGCAAGGACAAGCGAGTCAACTGGCTCCTGGTATGCCTTTGTTACTGTACACATACATGGGGCAATCTACAAAGAGAGGGGCATCCTCACCGCGGCAGGGAAGAGCATCAAAAACAAGGAGGAAATAGTAAAGTTCCCCGAGGCCATCTGGCTTCCAGAAGAAGTTACAGTTCTACACTGCAAGGGACACCAGAAGGGAGACAACCCTACAGCACGAGGAAATCGTCTAGCAAACAAAGCAGCCAAGATAGCAGCTAATAAGGAGGTAGACATGGCTCCCTCCCCTATCCACACTGTGTCCCCCACCAGGAGTTCAAAACAGAAATTGTCCCTCAGTTCAGCCTACCAGCCACAACCTACAGTGATAATGGGCCTGTGTTCATGGCGGACTGCTTACCAGCCTCAAAGCTCAGGGAAAGTAGAGCAGATGAATTTCACCCTCAAGGGAACCTTAGCTAAGTTCTGTCAGGAAACAGACTTCCCATGTCTGGACCTGTTGTTCCTGTCCTTCCTACATGTCTGTTGCACATGAGGAACTCAAGGTTTCTCCCCTTTTGAGAGGTCCCTATTCTTTTTAGGATGCCCTATACACTCCCTCTCACCAGGGGATTCAGTCTAGGTCAAAGACTGGAAAAAGACCCTCTCAAACCACAGTGGACTGTGCCTCATACAGGTATCACTCCATGGGTCAAGAGGGCCAATGCTGAGAAGCCCCAGACTTGGAAGATTGACCCAAGTCTGATCTTCAGCCCTGCTCCAGCCACACCCTGGAAGCTGGCTGATCTATGGACCACAGAAGCTTGAGGAATCGCTGGTCCAATAAAATAGACTGTCCTTACTCCTTGCCATTGGATTGGCAGAGGTTGCCCCAGAAAGCTGAGGAAACAGTGAGAGGTTCCTGTTCACACTCAACTTCCTCTTATGGATAGGATGTTCTGTTGGTATTGATTGCCTCTAATGTGGGCCCCATTTAAGAGCAGTGCACCTTCCGTGGAAGAATCTGAGGGGTTTAAAAGCTTAAATAGGGTGTAACCTCTTTTGGTCTGCTGGTTTGCCTGCCAATAAGAAGGTTCAGGCTAAATGAGCCGTGTTGCTACCTGTCCTCCTAGGGGCAGGAATTGCCATGAGGATAGGGACTGGCACAGGTGGCATAGATTCTTCTGTGGGACTAATAAGTGGCCGACTCCCTGCAGAGACAAATAAGTTCCCTGGAAGGAGTTGCCCTCCAGAAAAGATGGGCACTTGACCTCCTCACTTCCAAGAAAAGGGGCACCTACATCTTCCTCAGAGAAGAATGCTGTTACTTTATAAATCAGTTGGGAATAGTCACAACCAAAGTCAGGGAACTAAGGGAAAGAACCAGCCCATAATAAACAAACATGATGGCCTCTAATACAGCCTAGATCTATTTAAAGGGGGATCAAAGGGGGAAATGATAGGGAAAAATCTGTTATAAGATGGCTGACAGGACTGATAGGGGAATTCCAGTCCCTGCCTGAAGATTCTCCTTCCGGGTTTTTCTTCCCACTCTGCTTACCACGCGTGAACAGACTATAAATTGTCCCTTCTGCTTATGCTCAGAACTCAGACTGCTAGAAAGTGATCTTCTCTGAGCCCACCAGTGTAAAATAAACTTCCTGCCTTCCAAGATCTATGAGTGCCGCTTGGTTCTTCTGTAACAGATTCTGTAACAGAAGAGCATAGGAAGAGTGGAGACATGATTGGGAACTAAATGGACTTGCAGGGGTGTCCATGGAAGGAAGAAATATTTGGGGCACAGGGAGGGGAAAGAAATACATTTTGAAAACCAGAAGGGCATAATTTTGTGAGTTGTTACAATTGGTGGGACTTACCACTTGGAAATTTAAAACTCAGTGGTCTCAGTTCTGGGAACCAGAGGGAGATAGGAAACTGAGTCCCTGCCCTGAAAGAGACACCACAACAAACAGTCCTGCTGAGATACAGTGTAGAAGCAGTTTGAAAACACCTGGAGTATGCTGCAGGGAGATTTGTTTACTAATCTCAGTAAGTGCTGGAGGGGAAGAGATTATTGGAAGACTTCTCCACAAACAAAGATAGTGGTGGGCATAATTTCCCTTCCCTACCTTCCAGCCTAGACAGGGGACAACTATGGGAGCCAGCACAGTGCCAGTAGACCATACTTGCTACCTAACTTGCTAACAGTATGTCTCACCCACATATTCTCCTTCAGACACATCCCCTCCAGCCAGGCCTTAGCTCCAGATCTCCTCCCTCAGCAGACTATGTAAACCTTGTGGACACCATGAATTCTGCCCCCATATTCTTCTGTGGATCCATCCCCTACAACCTGCATCCTTGTCAGGAGTGTTGGATGGCTGCAGGACCCATCTTGCAGCAGACTGGCCCAGACCTTGCTGTCACTGTGCACCCCACCCCATGTTCCCCTGTGGACCCAGCTCCTCTGACACATCCTTGGCTGGATACCATCCAAAGTGGTGTGACAAGCTTGGCAGGGTGCAAGCAGCCCCAACAGGGTCTAGCACCACTACAAAGTCACTCCTGCCCTGGGGACAGTAGAAGATATCCACACACACCAGTTTGACTGTGGCCTCAGCAGTGGGCTGAGGGCAGACATCTCATCTGACTGCAGGCACCACCCACAAATGAAACATTTCCAGGGGACAACACAGAGAAAGTGCGATGCACTTTGGTGTTACTGCAACTCTGGAAAATGCTTGGTCTGGCCCACTTCAAGACCAAGGTAGCTCCAAACTGGCCCACTAAAACACAGGAACTAAACTGCCCACAACAAGCAAAGACAGCCATCGCAGATGAATGGACTAAAGGCAAAAATGGCTTAGCCACAGCAGTAGGGTGCTTGTAACACACATAGGTGACACCCCTGAAGTGCCAGGCACTGATGAACAGAGGACATTTTTCACTAAGGACCTCTTTTTCATATAGCCACTACTTTTAAGTGTACAAGATGTAGCTGACTTTCCTAACACATAAAAACAGACACAGAGTTAGACAAAATGAGATAGAGGAATATGTCCCAAATGAAAGAATAGGAAAAAATCACAGCAGGAGAGGTAAAAAAAATGCAAATAAATAATATTATACCTGATAGAGAATTTAAAGTCATGATCATAAAGATGCTCACTGGATTTAAGAAGTGAGTAGAAGACCTCAGTGAGACTCTAAACAAAGATAGAAGACATAACGAGTCAATCAGAGGTGAAGAACTCAATCACTGAAATTAAAAATAGAGTAGAGGGAATAAATAGCAGACTAGAGGAAGCAGAACAATCAATGACCTGGAGGAGAGAGTAATGAAAAACAATCAAGATGAACAGAAGAGCAGGGCGGGGGGGGGGTGGGGACTAATAAATGAAAACAACCTTAGGGAATTCAGCAACACCACCAAGTGTGATAACATTCACCTTATAGGAAGCGAGCTCAAGGAGGTCCACACCAAGATACATAGTAATTAAAATGACAAAAAGTAATGATAACGAGAATGTTAAAAGCAGCAAGTAAAAAGAAAACAGTTACATACAAAGGAAACCTCATAAGGCTACCAGCAAATTTTTCAGTAGAAATTTTGCAGGTCCGAAGGGAGTGGTATGACATAATCAAAGTACTGAAAGGGAAAGATCTGCAGCCAAGAATACTCTATCCAGCAAGTCTGTCATTTAGAATAGATGGAGAGATAACGAATTTCCCCAAACAAAATTTAAAGGAATAATTCATCACAACTAAACCAGCCCTACAAGAAATGTTAAAGATGACACTTGAGTGGAATGGAAAGATCACAATAAAAGTAAGAAATGAAGAAAGCACAAAGGCAGTAAAATTAAGTATATCTGTAAAAATGGTCAATACCCTTTGAAATTTCCCAGAACTCCTAGGAATGATAGCATAGACAGCAATAGTTTCTACCTCAGATTTGGCTTTTAACTTATCTATTTTCTTCTTCCTTATACAATTCTAATTGACTGTCAAGCATAGCCTTGTAGTCACTTTTAATTCATGTCATTAGAATATCATTATATTTGTGAAAACAAAGTCATGCATAGACATAAGAAATCTGAATCATCATTCCAATGTCTTTTAAATACCTAAAAATGTTATCAGATAGAAATGACATGTAAAATCATTCAGAATAGAATAAAATATTAGACTAGGTTAGCTGAATCTGAACAAGTTTATATTAGCAATCTTGGTGGAAGCTACAGACAAATCGGACCTTGTAATTAGGTAAGGTAAGTAAGTGAATCTTGGGGCCAGGGCTGTAAATTACCCCATCAAAATGACATACGTTTAATAGTCTCTGTTGACAAAGATGGGGTGCCTGGATAGCTCAGTTTGTTGGGCGTCTGACTCTTAATTTTTCTCAGATCATGATCCCAGGGTCATGGAATTGATTCCTATGTCAGGCTCCATACTCAGCATGGAGCCTGCTTAAGATTCTCTCTCTCCCCCTCTACCCCTCGCCCTGGCATGTTCTCTCTCTCTCTCTCAAAAATAAAAATTAAATTAAAAATAAAAGTCTCTGTTGATTTAGAGACTGTAGGAAAGGATTCAAAGTGGCAGTCTAGAGTGAGGGAAAAATTGCCCAATATTTGCAGCTTTGAATCTCATGTTCCAATTAAATACCTGATTGATATACAGTCTTAGCCAGGCATGATGACAATACCAATTGTATATCTCATTAGTGTGTATAGACTTGCCCATTTTTATTTAGAACTAAATACAGAGAGGGTAAGGTAAATTAAACAAATACAATTAATATTTTTGTATTAAGTTTAGAAATTATCTATGCATATGCAGTATTGGCATTTTAGAGAGTAATTTTAGCTAGTAATACTAACGTGGGGATTACAATTTAAAATGTGTAAATGAAAAAAAAAAGAAAGAAAGAGAGAGGCAAACCAGAAAACTCAATAATTAAGAGTTAAAAACTATAACTTATAGTTTAACTATATAGTTTGTTCTCTGTTAACTATAGAGAACAAATAGGATTGCTGGAGGAGAGATGGGTGGGGGATGGGTGAAATAGGTGATAGGGATTAAGGAGGGCACTTATTGTGATGAGCACTGAATGTTGCATGTAAGTGAAGAATCACTAAATTCTACACCTGAAACGAATATTACACTGTATGTTGACTGAATGCAATTTAAATAAAAACTGAAAAAAGAAAGAATAAAGAAAATGTGTTAAATGAGCAATTTCTTAGTATATTTAATATAACTTAAAGAGTCACATTTCAAATATATAAAAATTTACAATATTGGATTTATAGATTACAGACATGCCTGGGAAAGCTTGTTTTTGTTAAACAAAACACTTAAAATGAAAATGGAATATATTGAATGTATGAAAACAGCTTAACGATTACAATATTAACTAAGTACTTAAAAAATCTTTAATTGTTGAAATTTGTGGATTTATAAATAGCATAATAAAATTTAAAAATTTAAGCCTAAGAAGTAAGTTTTGAATTTGCAAATTTAATAAAATTAATACTGAATTAAAAGCCAAAGTGACCTCTGGAATAATCCTTTCATAGAAAGCTACCTTCAAGGGCACCAAAAAACTCACACTGACTTTTTATTAGAGATATTAGCCTTATCTTTTCATAGAACACATTGTTAGTTTCCCTAACATGTTGTTATGATGATGCAAGTTCAGATGATCTTTTTCTCACTCCTTTATTTTGAAACCTGACCTTCAATTTCCTTCAAAATCTCTATTTCTGGGCTTTGGGTATGAACATGGCTATTTAAGTCACATACTCACCCTTTTAATACTAAAAATAATACAAAAGCAATGGGAGAATAAAAACAACAGTGCAAATTCCATTTTCAGTGAAACTCTAAGGCATAAAAAATCTGCATACTCACAAGTAAAGCTTTCAAAATCAATTGAGTTTGGCAGTAGCCTCAGGAAAGAAAATGAAGAAATGGAATGAATTTCAAAACAGCCCAGTGGGGGCAGACCTTAGAATGTTCCAGCAATAACACCGTCCTCATGCTGAGAAGTCCACACTGAGGTACAAATACTTCATCCTTCTTCTTCAGCAATGAGTGAAGCAGCTGCGATGAATAGGCCTGGTGGTAGAAGCCTTCCTGGACCAGGCTCATTAGGGAATAGAATAGGTGAGAGTCAATAGCCACCATATTTATATGGAGCAATGTGTCTCTGAGGTTATCAGAAGTCAACACAACAAGTTATTGGGGTGGCATCTTCAAGGTAACATGGCAAGAAAGCATGTAAACCAAAGATTTTAAATTCAATCATATTGTTTTTCAAACCTAAAAGCAGATGATAGTTTAACATGCAATAATTCAAGAAATGCAATGGCTGTGGAACTTTCTTAAGGAAACTTTCAGAGGATAAATTTTAACCATCCAAAATGTGATTGAGCAAAATGTTACAAATGAACTTGCAAGGAACATTGAATATATTCAACTGTAGAACTGAAGCTAAAAGAAATATGAAGGTTAGAAATATAGATAAGAATGTAAATAGTATACACTCTGAAAATACAGTTATAAAAAAATAGGTGGGGAAGGGAAGAGGTACAATAAATTCTGAGGTAGAGTAAGTTCAGAAAGTACCTTATCTATCTTCACTAGGAATCTGTGCCTATATTGGGACACCTGGGTGGCTTAGTCAAGTGTCCGACTTTGGCTCAGGTCTCGTGGTGCATGGGTTCGAGCCCTGTGTTGGGCTCTGTGCTGACAGCTCAGAGCCTAGAGTCTGCTTTAGATTCTGCGTGTGTCTCTCTCTCTGACCCTCCCCAACTCTCTCTCTGTCTCTCTCTCAAAATAAATAAACATTAAAAAAAAGTTAGAAATCAGTGCATATAGTTTAAGACTGACAAATCAAATAATAAAATTATAGGCATTTTAAATAGCAGATACGCTAGAAAAATAACATTGACTAGTATTGGAAGTAGAGAAGAGATGGGCAAGAAAACAGAAAAAACAACAATAAAGTCATTATTCCTCATTTTAGTACACTAATTGAACAAGAAAAAACAATTATGATGTATACTCAAAACTAAAAAGAAAAGATAAATATTTAAAGTGAGATAATATAAATAGGTGGTCAGCTTCATTACTTACTGGAGAAATGCAAATTTAAATCATTATGCAATGCAATAGATACTCACAAGAATGATTAAAATGAAAGAGGGAGGCAATACCTAAATTTGGTGAGGATGTAGAATGATTAGGACTCTCGTCATTGTTGATGGGAATGTAAACTGGCACAGCCACTTTGGCAAAACCTGCAGTATATACTAATGTTCACATAAGTGCCTGTGTGATATAGGGTTTGCACTCCTGGACACATATACCCAAAAGAAATGCACCTCTGTTCCCCAGATGAAACCTACAAGAATGTTTATAGCAGCACTATTCAAGACCAGACCTGGAAACTACTCAAACATTCATGACCCATAGAACAGTTATATGGCATATTCTCTTCAACACCAAACTATACAGTAACTAGAACGAGCAAGTTACAAGTAGACACAACAATGACAAATCTTATAGGGATAATTTTGGGCCAAAGAAGTCCCACATAAAAAAGCACAAACCACATGTTTCTATTTATATGAAATATAAAATAAGCAAAACTCATTTATAAACTTAAAGGGACAATCTTAACAGAGTGGTAATTGCAAAAGGACAAACCAGGGATTCCTGGGGTGTCGCTCATGTTGGGATTTTTTTTTTTAATGTTTTTATTTTATTTTTGAGAGAGAGACAGAGGACTAGCAGGAGAGGGGCAGAGAGAGAGGGAGACAGAGAATCTGAAGCAGGCTCCAGGCTCTGAGCTGTCTGCACAGAGCCTGATGTGGGGCTCGAAGTCACGGAGTGTGAGATCATGACCTGAGACGAAGTTGGACGCTTAACCGACTGAGCCACCCAGGCGCCCCTCATGTTGTGATTCTTGATCGGGTGATTATTACATGGGAGTGTGTTCACTTGAAAATTCATCAGGCTTAGGATTTTGTACTTTTTTGTATATGTATGTTATACTTTATTAAGATATATAACAACAAAATAGAAGGAATTTAATGCAGTAAATTGATTACACAGGTGATAGAGTAGTTAAAAAAATTCATCAAATTCTGGCAACTCAGAGATCAGCAATAACATAAAGCAACTACCTCTCCAAGGCTGGAGGAACAAAGGAGGTATTTTTGGAGTCCAGTTATCAACTTCAGTCCCCTTCCCGTGTCCGGCCAGCTGAGTCCAGTTTTATCAAGAATCCTATCAGGTCAGTTCAGTAAGGCTCCCCTCACCCTTGATATCTGATCAAATTCCTCATTCCTCACCCTTGATATCTAAGTCCTTGGTCTGACTTTAGTAAAAATCCTGTTAGTCCAGTTGAACAAGAATTCCCCCTACCCTTGATTCTAATCAAGTTCCTTTTAGTACTTTTCCATTCACTGACCCCTTCACTCTACTTGTTGGCTATAAATGTCCAGCTATCTTTGCTGTATTTGGAGTTGAGCTCAGTTTTATACTGAAGTCTCTCTCCCCTACTGCAGTAGCTTGAATAAAATGTGTCCTGCTATTTTATACACATGTCTGGTGTATAATTTTCCTTTTACCCTATGAACCGGGATCATCCTGTAGAAGTAGAAACAGTAGGAGCCATGTTTGGAGACTCAGAAGAAATGAAGCCACTACCAGAGCTGCTGCAGTAGGTAGAGAGAGCTGTAGGAGAGGAATAAAAGTCTTTCTCCTACCCATCTTAAGTTTTACAGCTGTGCCTCCCACCTTTTTAAGGATTTTATTTTTAACTAATCTGTATGCCCAACATGGGGCTTGAACTTGCAACTCCAAGA
>CM053559.1:85935833-86047577 GCA_028646485.1 Cryptoprocta ferox | reverse complement strand
ATAAACATTAAAAAATTTAAAAGATACCAACAAAAGAAAAGGAGATTTGGGTTTCTAGGTAGGGGAGAAGAGTTATGGGAAGGTGGCCATGAAAAGCATGGTAAACAAGAGGTTTAGTAAGATATGTTGTGCAGATTTAAGTCCCCGCCTACTTCCCTCATAAGACTTGGTGTGAGCTCTCTTCTTCCTGGTGTGGAAGAAGAGATATCCTTACAAATGGAAAAATCACTTTATAAATGTAAATTTCCTTTACAAAAGAAAAGCGTGTGCCTTGTTTTTGGGGCTTTTCTTGTGTTTGCTGGTTTCCAATGGCCTTCAGCTCCAAGATAATTCATATACCAAAGAGCATGTCTGGACTTCTCTGCTGCTGCTCTGGGCATATAGGTCTGCCGCCTGTGCCCGAGTTGTGGTCTGGGGGCTAGGACAGCTAAGGCTTTGGTATGGGTGCTGCTATAGGCTAGTCTGACTCTGTGGTGCTCAGGTTGTGGAGGAGTGTGACTGCCCATGGGGCTTTGCCGCTGCTGCTGTAAATAGATTGGACCACCAGCTGCTGGTGCTTGATTGTAGAGTAGGGGCTGGTGTGGTTGGGGCTTTGTTAACGATTGGTCTGGGCTGAGTGGATGACCCACCAGTATCTTGATGCTGGAGTAGGAGATGGAGCTCCCCACTAGGTCTCTGTTGGGCTTTGCCTTTCCTGGTCCTTTGGAGCTCTTTTGGGACAATGCCTGTTGGTGCTTCTGGGTTTTAGGTCTCCCTGACACTTAGTCTCGTGTATATGTGTGATTAAAACAACAACACAGTGAATTTACCATGTTGTCATTTCTCAAGTCCTGAGGTCCTCCTTGATGAGGTTTTGGGGTGATGGTGGGGTTCATGGGGTTTGGAGCTGATGGCCAAGAAAGAATTCTTGAAGACATCTTTGGTGCAAAAAAGGTGATTTATTAAAGTACCGGGATAGGACTAATGGGCAGGAAGAGCTGCACTGCAAGTGTGGAGTTTTATGAAGTCTGGAGAGCTAAAGTCAAGGGGGAGTTTCCAAAGAGACTTTCACATGCTAAGGACTTACTGGAGGCCTAGCTATTGTCAAGCTAAGGTTGTTGTTCCCTCTAGCAAAACATTAACATTAAGACTGTAGGGAGTTCCCGGAGAAATGCTACACTGTGTATTTGACTCAAGTATTTGTCAATGGCCTGCAGGTTATAAGGAAATTTAATTTTACCTGCCATTTCCTTCTTGCTTTTGTTCCCCATATCACTATGGAGGGGTGTTGTTGGGGATCTAGGAAACAGAGTCTATAAATTTCTGGAGATTAGGCTATCGATAAGATTGCCTTTTTCTTGTAATTTAAAGGTATTTGTAAACGGATGGAGACTTTATCAGTTTAACCATTTGTTTTCTGCCCTTTCCTTTGTCCTTGGGCACCCAGGAGTGTCTGAGGAATGTCACACATAACCCACCGAGGTGTTTGTGTGTGTGCACGTGTGTGCACGCGTGTGCGCTCTAGCTTGGATTTTGCCTTCAGCCCGCACCACTCTCTGCTCCCTCATCACTCTTTATCCAGTCTACCTCTACAAGGCTTTCAGTGTTTTTATCATTGTATAATTTCCAAGTAATTAGATGTATTTAAAGAAGAGAAAAAGTGAATCTACACCATCTTGTTCTAGAACTAGAAACACAAATCTTATTTTGAACATATATGGAAGTATTTTAAACAAAATATAGGATTGAATCTAGCCATATACAAATTATATGTTAGGTATAATCCCAAGAATGTAGAGTTGTTTTAATATTAGAAAATTAATTGATGTAATTCACCTGTTAAAAAATTCAAGAGAAAAATCATGATCTTATCGATATAGACAGATTTGCTAAAATGTAACAATCTTTCAGTATAAAAATGGTTATCAAACTAGAACTTACTTATTCTGAAAAAAAGTCTATTAAAGAACTTAGAACAGGGGCACCTGGGTGGCTCAGTGGGTTAAGGGTCCAACTTTGGCTCAGGTCATGATCTCGCAGTTTGCGAGTTCAAGCCCCGCGTCAGGGTCTGTGCTGACAGCTCAGAGCCTGGAACCTGCTTCAGATTCTGTATCTCCCTCTCACTTCTGCTCACGCTCTCTCTCTCTCCCTCTCTCTCAAAAATAAATAAAACATTAAAAAAAGAAAAGAAAAAAGAACTTAGAACAATCATATTTAATAAATATTAAAAATTTTCCCTTCGAAATCAAGACAAAACAAAGAAGCATACTATTAGTACTTTTATTAAATACTAACAGTTCTAGTCAGCAAAATGAGCAAGAAAAAGAAGTAGGAGGCATAGGAATAAAAGATTAAGATAGAATATTATTACTTGGAGGTAGTCTAATTGTATATATGGAAAATTTTTTAAATCTACAAAGAAAATATTAGGACTAATAACAGAATTTATCAATATTGCTGAATACAAAAATCAATAAACAAAAATTAAGTATATTTCTGTATAATAAGAAAAATCAGAAAACAAAATTTGAAAAAGGATACCTTGTAATATAAAAGCATCACAATATATCATGAGCCTGGGGAAAAAAATCTAACAAAAGATGTGCAAGAACTCAACGGTATGATTATAAAATTTTATTGAAAGACATTAAAGAAATCTATTTGAATGAAGTACTGTGTCATGTTCATGATTTAAAGCACTTAATATTGCAAAAATCTCAGTTTTCCCCAAATTGATCTATAGATTCAATGCAATGGGTGTATATACTGACAGTGTAAACGTGGAAGGGATAAGAACAGGTAAGGCTATTTTGAAGAACTAAAATTGAAAGTCTTATTCTGTCATCAGATATCATTACTGATAAAACTATGGTCATTGTGATAGTGTGGTGATACTGAAATGGTAGAGAACTTGAACAATGAGATAGAATTGAAAACCCAGAAGCAGGGGTGCCTGGGTGGCTCAGTCAGTTAAGCATCTGACTTCAGCTCAGCTCATGATCTCCTGGTTCACGAGTTCGAGCCCCTGCTTTGGGCTCTGTGCTGACAGCTCAGAGCCTGGAGCCTGCTTCAGATTCTGTGTCTCCATCTCTCTCTGCCCCTCCCCTGCAGTCTCTTTCTCTCAAACATAAATAAACATTAAAAAAAAAAAAGAAAAGAAAACCCAGAAGCAGATTCCTGCGTATATAAACACTTGATTTATGAGAAACTTGGCACTGCAGAATTGGTCTGTTAAATAAATAGTACTGAAACAATTGGGTATCCATAAAAAAGTGAAATAAAATTGAATCTCTACATGGCACCACACCAAAATTTAATTGTAGGAGGATTATCGACCCAAATATGACACGCAAAACTGGAAAGCTTTTAGAAGGTTATATAAAAGCAAATTTTCATGACCTCAGCATTGGGAAAGTTTTCTTAAACAGGAAACACTAACCATTAATGTTAAAATTGATAAATTAAGCTACATTAAAACAAAGACCTTCTGATCATCAAAAACACCATAAAGATAGTAAAAAAAAAAAAGACAGAGAATTAGATAAAATGTTTGAAGACTTATAACTGGCAAAAGAATTGTACCTTGAAGGCATAATGGCTGCCTAAGAATTAACAAGGAAAAAACAAGTTGGTTAAAAAAGGGTTCAATATTTGGACAATTCCTTTACAAAAAAGAAATGCCAATGATCAATGAACACTTGAAAAGATGTTGTCTCATTATTAGAAAAACATAAGTTAAAACCACAAAGAGATACTGTTGTATATACACTAGATTGAAAACGGAAAATCTGGCAACACTATGTTGACTGAGAACGTGGAGCAATTAGAACTTTCATACACTATTGATGGGAATATAATTTCAAATAACCACTTTGGAAAACCAATTTGCATTACCTAGTCACGTTTAAGGTGAATATATCCATTGACTCAGTAATTTCACTCTTGCATATATACCCCGGAGAAATGTGTGCACATATGTACTAGTATACATAAATAACAATGTTCATAATGGTAGAGAACATAATGGCCTATAAACTGGAAACAACCCAAACGCTTATTCATTGTATATTCATACAATGAAAGTGAATTATGGCCACAGGAAATGTGGGTGAATCTTATAAACATAATGCTGAGCAAAAGAAGCAAGACACAATTGAATACAAAGAAACTGTTTTCATTTAAGTACAAAATCAGTTAACACTAAAGTATGGATGTTGGGATGGTTACTGTGGTAGGCATAATAATGTCCCCTCCACCCAAAGATGTTCACAATCCAATCTCAGAATCTGTGAATATGTTACTTTATATGGAAAAGGGACTATGCAGAAGTTTTAAGATTACAGACATTGAAATAGATGAGATTATCCTGAATTATCCTGGCGGACTCAATATAATCACAAGTGTCCTTTACAGCAAGAATTAAGAGTGAGAGATGTGACATGGAAGAAGGGTCGGAAAGATGCTACATTACTCAATTTGGAGATGGAGGAAGGGAGCCCCAGCCAAGGAATCTGGGCAGCTTCTAGAAACTGGAAAAAACCTCAAGGAAATGAATTCTCCCTTAGAAACTCCAGAAAGAAACACAGCCCTGCTGACACCTTGATTTTAGCCTGGCAAGACTGGTGTTGAACTTGTAACTTACAGAACACTGAAATAATAAATTTGTATTGTTTAAAACTCCCAAGTTTGAACAGTAGCAATAGGAACCTAATGCAGGTATATATGTGATAAAATTATGAAGATAAGAAAGGGGGTGCCATAAGTCATGATAGAGATCACCTCTGAGAGGATTGTTGAAAGGGTGATGTGGATAGGAAAGGGCCCATGGAAGGTGGGATGGGGGTGCTGGCAATGTTGTCTTTCTTAACTCAAGTTGTTAGTTGCCTGGGACTTTGCTTTGTAATTATTCTTTTATGTTATACATTTATATTTTGTGCTCTTTTACATCCTTGGGTTATATATCATTGGTTTTTTTTTTTTTTTTTTGGTTTGTTTTGTTTTGTTTTAGAAAAGGCAAAAATGTTCTCTACCTTCACAGGTAAGAGATAAACTTCTTTAAAAAAGAAAATGATTTCTGATGCAGAAAATTTTGAGGACACTTCCCAGGGGACAAGTGGGAAGCCAGACATTATTATCATTCCCTATGCTCCTAGGGAAAAGGACAAGTAAGGCCATCAATCAGTTAACCCAAATGGGCTTCTGGGCTTCTTGGATATCCATTTGCTGCTCAGCGTTTCTTGTTTTGTAAACCCTCTGGCTAGTATTTCAGTATATAGAGGGTTGATGCGGCCATCTGGCTGAACATAGCTCAGAATGGTCCTATTCCCACTTCTTTAAATAGGGTTTTGGCTGGTCCTTATGACTGCAACCCATTTTCACTTTAAAGAGATTCCAGTTTGCTGGATACTTAGTTTACATAATGGTCTGCATCAGTAGTTAAAATTAACTCATTCATTCCAATAATCTTTCCTTTGGTATCCTCTGTGTTCCAGGTACCATGCTAAGCTCTGGGATATAGAGACAAATAAATTATATTTTCCTCATGGGAATTCTTAAGTCATAGGGAAAGGTGTAAGTAGATAAATGGCCATGAGAAAATCACCCCATGACCAAGACCCTATGGGAACACAGGAAGAAATGACTAATGTTACCAGGGAGATTAAGAAAGTCTTCCTGTAGGAATAAATGGAATTAGAGTCAGTGTGAGTTGAGTAAGAAGACTTAGTAGGGAAGAAGTTGTCTCAGGCAAAGGGAGAGCTTGTGACAAATCAGTGATGTAAGAAGGATCATGGCCCATTTGGGGACCTGCTTTAATTCTGCTGGCCAGCTGGGATTGAAAGGCCTGGAGGAGACCACAGAATACAGGTACAGAGTCTGGGCATCAGGTTACAAATCAAGGTATCAGTGCCAAAACACTAGCCACTAGGGCATACTACTTAGAAGGAAAAGCTGGGGGCATATTATCAGAATCTAAAGTCAACAGGAGAGATGTTGCCAAGCAGAATATATATAAATATCAGAGTCAGGTAACTGGTTAGACACAGAGCCTTTTCCTCAGTGGTGATTTTCTAGATATTTATGTACATCCCTTTACTTTTCCTTAGTTTATTCATTCAACAAATATTGATTGAATGCTTTGTATACATTAGGCAGTAGGCAATGGGTATACAGTGGTGAATGAAGCATTGAAAGTGTACTATTGGACCTTGCTTTTCATTTTGTTGTGGGAGTTGCCACTCAGCAGAAAAGGCTGGTGATGGGTTTGAGCCCTGAGGATGGGATGGGTATGCCAAATCTGCTACTTCTCTGGTCCAGAGCATATCATTTCTTGCTTGACTGCTATTCTCTCTGCTTCTCCTCTTCTTTGATCCCCTAACAAGAGTAATGTTTTTTCAATCATTGAGTTAAGTCCCATTATTTCTCTGCTCAAAACCCTCCTTACAGTGGTCTCACAAGGTCTTACATAAATTTAGAACTCCCCTCACTTTTCTGATTTCATCAGATCCCATTATTTTCTTGCTTGCAGTTTTCGCTCACTCACTATGACACACAATGAGTCAGCTTGGGCTGCCATAACAAAGTACCATAGACTGGGTGGCTTAAACAGCAGAAATTTATTTTCTCACCATTCTGGAGGCCAGAATTCCCAGATCAAGGTGCTAGTTGATTTAGTTCCTGGTCAGAGCTCTCTTCTTGGCTTGCAGATGGCTGCTTTCTTGCCAAGTCTTGGATCTTTCCTCTGTAGAGTGGAGAGGAAGAGGGAGAGATCTCTTTCTGTTCTTAGAAGACCATCAGTTCTATTGGATTAGGGCCCCACCCTTAAACCTCATTTACCCTTACTTACCTCCAAATGACTCTAGCTCCAAATACAGTCATATTGAATATTAGAGTTTTGATATATGAATTTGGAGGGGGGGCACAATTCAGTCCCTAGCATGTGCAGAATAAAATCGAAACTTGAAGCCTGGAAGCCTTCCATAATCTGGCTCCTCCTTGCATCTCCAATGCTATCTCTTATCTCTCCCTCACTGTTATGCCGGAGTATAACACTAGGTATACAGGAGCAATTCATGGCACACTCTAGAACTGTCACCAGGAAGATGCTGTACCTGCATTTATTCAAATCAGGTCTTTCTCTGAAGGAGATCCACTCACAGTGACAGCATCTGATGCCTCCAATCACACTTGAAGGCCAACCTGTCCTCAGACACAGGCTGACCTTGCTGAACTTGTTATGGCATGGTGGTGCTTTCTGTCCTTGCAGCCATTTCTGCCAAATGTACAAATAAGCCAGCGAATGCCTGGCCAACAGAAGGGTCTCCTGGGAATGACAAATAATTTCAACAGTGCCCTATATTCCAGTAGGGATTATATATCAAGAGCCATAAAAATATTCATGCACTCTGGCCCACTTTAGTAATTCCACAACTGGAGTTTTGTCTTAGAGGAGCAATTTAAAATAAGAAAAAAGAACTATATGTATGAAGATGTTGATAGCACATAATTTGAAACGGCCAAAAATGAAAGAGTGTTAAACTATAAATAGAGAACATGGGCAACTTTAAGGAATAGAGAAATGCATATAAATTATAAAATATCAATATGTTGGGATGTTTTAGTTATTAGAAACATGATTGTCATGGAATGCATGTAAAACACTTTTGAAGTAAGTTTAGATAAATAAAACAATAGAACTCAAAATTAACCTACATTATAATTCAACTATATATACATTCAAAATGACAATAATTGGTACTAGCTGCATTTTCTTGAGTGTTTCTTTACTAGATGCTATTCTAAGCACCTTACCTCATCTTTTATCCCTCCAAAAATCTTTCAAAATAAACATTATTGTCTCTAAAAAACAAATAAGAGTCTCAGAGAACTGAGGTTAATTTAATAAGCAAGGAGAAGAAGATATTTTGAATCCTGATTTGGCTGTCTTAAAATCATATGCATTTTCCCTTTCCCAAAGCTACTTTTCCAAAGTTGGAAAGGACAAACAAGGAAAAAAAAAGAACATGAAGAACCTTATTGTCCTATAAAAGTAGCATGATTAAAAGACAAAATTTTATTTTTATATTTTATTATATTTTTATTACATTTTGAAATTGATTTAATTCTTTTTGTAAAAGGAATCCAATATGCAGTCTGGGTCCTCATTCAAAACAGTAAGAGTGATATGTATGAATTGCCTGTAACATGCCAGTTTCAGTGTGTGTTTTCCTCAGCTCCATTTACATTTGAATTCACATACCAACCAGTGACCAAAAGTAACAAGTTATAGACATTATTGTAGGAGTACAAACCTTCTTCTAAAGACAAAACAGACTGTAGATCTAAGTTCTGTCATGCAAACTTTCAAAAGAGACATTCTCTAAGGATCTTTTTCTACATATCAAGCCAGAAGAAGGAAGGATTACTCCTCCCACTTCAGGCCAACAGAGAAGGGCTTCAGCAGGATTATTTGGAAAGATTAGGGGTCTCTGCAAGAACAGGAAAAGGGCATTTTCCTTCTCTGCTGGATGACTAATGAGCTGCAAAAAACTCATGGACTCATCCTGGTGAAGCCTGGTGTACAGATTGGTGAAAAAGTTCTTGGGATAACCTGATATGTGTACCCTAGAATCTGGGAGCATCCATGAGCCTAGAAACTGGTGCTTCCGTCTCTCCTAGAGAACAGAAGACAATGGGGAGCTGCCTACATATCTACTATCTTGCATTATAAGTTTACATTTGTTTTCCTTAGGTTAAGTGGACATCCAAGAATGATAACTGGATTCGTGGTGATCTTATAAATAGCCTGTCCCAGAGGGAAGCCTGCTACGGTGAAGGGACCCTTTGAGTCCCACCACCATGGGCAATTCCTGAGGGGGAGTGGCATAACAAGAGTATAGGCAGACGGTATGTTGCCCATGTCAGGGTCTGAGCAGAACCTCTTAAAGAACTCATGACTTGCATCCGACCAAGGGAGCCAGTATTTGGGATGCACAAACAGCGAAATTACAATAGCATCAATTAGGTAATTTTTAGTCCCATCTTCTCTAATTCTTCCTTATCGAACTTGACTCTGAAGAAGTCAGAGGCAGCAAAAGAAATTAAGTGGATGTATGACTGGCTCAGGGTCTCTCCGGATGTTTCAGTCTAGATGTTGGTTGGGACTGCAGTCATCTGAAGGCTTGACTGGGACTGGAGAACCTGCTTCCTAGGTGACTCACTCATGTGCCGGATGAGTTGGTGCTGGCTATTGGCAGGAGGCCTCAGTTCTTCACCATGTGGAACTCTCCATAAGGCTATGTGAGCGTATTTAAGACATGACTGCTGGTATCCCCAGAGCAAGAAAATCAAGAGAGCATGTCAGAAGCCCAAAATATCTTCTACAACCTAGCCTTGAAAGTCATATGTCATCATTTATACAATATCCTTATAAAAGTCAGCTGTATTTTATGTGGTAGGGAATTGCACATGTGTATATACCAGGACATGAGAATCATTGAAGGGATAGATAGTGTTAAGACAGAGCTAAAATTGAAAGAAGAGAGAGGCTTTGAATAAGATATATGATTCAACATGCAAGTTAGACTACACTGGACTTTTTTAAATACCCAAAAGTGAGTACACTTATAAAAATGGACTTACAACTGGAAAAATTATGGGAAGAATTGCATCTAGTAGTAGGTCATTTTCTAAGACTAGATGTACTAGTGCTTTGACATTTGCTTTGCTTCACACCCTCCAATGGATTTCTTTCTTCCTTAGTAAAATTTTATCTTTAAAGTACCATTATTTGATCCAGAAATCCATATACCCAAAAGATTTGAAAGTAAAAACTTAAATATTTATGCATCCATGTTCATAGCAGCCTTATTCATAATAGCCAAAAGGTGGAAGCAACCAAGTGTCCATCGGCATATGAATGGGTAAGCAAAATGTGCTATATACGTATAACAAAAAGGTATTCAGCCTTAAAAAGAAGGGAAGTCCAAAAAAAAAAAAAAAAGGCCAGGGGTGGTGCCTGGGTGGCTCAATTAGTTAAGCATCCAACTCTTGATTTTGACTCAGGTCATGATCTCATGGTTTGTGAGATCAAGCCTCTGTTGGGCTCTGTGCTGACAGTGCAGAGCCTCCTTGGGATTCTCTCTCTCCCTCTTTCCCTGCCCCTTCCCTGCTCATGCACATACACACAGTCTCTCTTTCTCTCTCAAAATAAATGAACTTAAAAGAAAAGAAGGGAAAATCTGACATATGCTATAGCATGTATAAACTATGAAGACATTGTAAGAAAAATAAATAACCATTCTCTAACCAGAAAAAAAAAGTTCCTTCTTACCAAGTACCTCACTACATAAGCCTCTGTCAATGGCTTCCAAGAAGACAACTGTTTGAAAAAAAATATTTTGTTCACATGTGGCTTATATGGTTGCAATGCCTCTCCAATGCTCAGCAATATCTAAAACTTGGAAATTGGACAGAAAGCTGTTTGCACGACATTTTAGTGAGTGACAAGCCCACTGAAGGGTCCTCAAGCTCTGAGAATATAATGCAGGTTGACTTGTACATCTTTTTATAATTTTATCTAAGTTATAGGTTAATTTACAGAAAACCAATGAGGTGAAATGTTATTCTTTGCGGTCACAGAAAAGATTACCCTACAGGTTTTGGTTTATTGCCTTGTAGTTCATTAATCAATTTCATTCTAATTTCACAACATTATGTTTAGAATCCCTTCTTTCACTTATTAATCCACTTTCTCATATTCTCCTGGAACCTGCATTGTTACCCAGTTGGTTCCCTCATTAATGAATTGATTAAAACATTGATATGGGTTTATTATTTATATTAAAGTGTATTTATAACATTTTTTGCTAATATATAAATTTTTACTTCATATTTATTCAAAGAGCTATCTTAGATTTCTTTAGGCATAGCTTTTTATTATATATCACAAAAGGGAAATAGAAGTGGAGGCAGTGAGCTACGGAATTTCCAGATCCTCTTTCTATTCACAAGCAGACTCTTATAATACACTTTCCAACTCAGAGTTGTCAATGTTTGTGTTTTTCCACAGGTAGTGGTGATGTAACATTTTTTTTTTAATGTTATTTATTTATTTATTTTGAGAGAGGGCAAGAGCGGGAGAGAGCATGGAGAGAAGGGCAGAGAGAGAAGGAGAGAGAGAATCCCAAGCAGGCTCCACATTGATGTGGGGCTCAAACCCACGAACTGTGAGATCATGACCTGAGCCAAAATCAAGAGTCAGATGCTTAACTCACTGAGTCACCTGGGCACCACCCCCCACTTTTTAAAAATTTGTGTGTGTGTGTGTGACAGTGGTGATGTAATATTTCTTAAAGCTATGCTTCTGAATTCAGTCATCTCCAAAACACTGCAATTTGTTAAGTTTTGATGCTTGCATTTGTTGGTTTTGCATGTGATCAGTAATTCTACAAATAGTTTACTAATAAAGTATAATACAGCTTTATCTACAAGATCTTTTCTTAGATCCTGTAAAACAACACATTATTGCTTTGCTGGACAATGTGGAATTGTAGTCATTTTGTTTATTTCTCCAAGGAAAATATTTACTTTGTTACCACTGAGTTTGTGTCTTCCTCTTTCATTTCTGTGCCTTTCTCTGTATCTAATACCGTTATTGGGGTTTAATTAACATATACAAACCCCCATATGTTTAAGTTGTATAATTTAGAAAGATTTGACCGTATGTATACCCATGAAACCATCACCAGAATCAAGACAATGAATATAGGGGCGCCTGGGTGGCTTATTCGGTAAAACATCTCTATTGATTTCGGCTCAGGTCATGATCTCATGGTTGGTGGAACTGACCCCTGCATTGGGCCCTACACTGACAGCATGGAGTCTGCTTGGGATTCTCTCTCTCCCTCTCTCTCTGCCCCTACCCCATCCGTGTTTTCTCTGTCTTAAAATAAATAAACTGAAAAAAAAAAGATAATGAATGTATTCATCACCCCCAAAGTTTCTGTGATGTGATATGTTTATATCACATTTGAGCATTACATTTTGACACTAATATAAAGAAGCTTTAATGTAAATTGTAAGTAAATAATGAGTAAACTATACAAGAAATTTCCTATCACATTTGAGCATTACATTTTGACACTAATATAAAGAAGCTTTAATGTAAATTGTAAGTAAATAATGAGTAAACTATACAAGAAATTTCCTAACTATAGTCTTAAAGAGGGAAGAGGATCTTATATCAGTTTCCTTGTTGCTGCTGTAACAAATTACCACTAACTTAGTGGCTTAAAACAACAGAACTTATTTTCTTACAGTATGGAAGTCAGAGGTTCAAAATCAGTTTTACTAACCTAAAGTCAAGGTGTTTGTGGAGCTGTTGGAGCCTTGAGGGGAGAATCTCTTTCCTTGCCTTTGCTAGCTTCTAGTAACTACCTATATGCCTTGACTTGAGGCCCTTTCCTCACCACTGCAATCTCTGCTTCTACCATCATGTCACTTTCTCTCTGACTCTGACTCTCCTGCCTCTTTCCTATAAGGACAAATGTGATTACATTGGACCTACACTGATCATTCAGGATAATCTTCCTAACTCAAGATGGTGAACTCAGTCACATCTGCTAAGTCCTTTTTTTGATGTAAGATAATGTTCACAGGTTCTGGGGATTAGTGTGTGGAAATCTTTTTTGGGGGGTGCATTATTCAGTTTATCACAGATCTCAAGGAGTTAGTTGAGTCCATCCATATCCCCTACCACCCATATCACATGTAGGAACACCCCCTCAACATTCCACTGTCTGGCTAGACTCCCATTGGGCTTATGGAAACCCTAGAGAGTCTCCAAGAGTGCAAGAGAAAGTGAGGCAAAGCCTCTCTGTCCCAGTGGGGATGCTCCAGTTGGTGACTAGTTCTGGAGGTATAGATGTTGAGGGCAAGAAATTTCTTACCCAACAGAAGACTCAACTCTACTTCTGGGTGAAGAGCTGGTAAGAACATGTGTCCTTTCTCTCGGCATGCTGCATGATCACTCCACTAACTCTCTTCTCCCTTCTCCTTCACCCACTTCTCTCTACCCCCCCCCCCCCATCACCTATAAGTCTTGTAGGGTGCTGCCCACTTGTTCTTTGTTCTCAAGATAAAAGCTCCTTGCATTTTTCTTTCTTTCTTAATAGCTTTCAGGAAGAGCATGGAAAATAGATTTCCTTTTCCTTAAGGGCAGGGAAGGGAAAGGAAAGGCAGGGAAGATTCTACCAATTTGTCTAATCCATCCAAGAGAAGAAGAGAGGTTTCCCTTCCATCCCAGAGAACAGTTCTGAATGATTCTATTAAAGAAAACAAAAAAGCAAAGCAAATATTTTGCATACTTAAAAACAATGGAACAATTATAAGTGCAGTCTTGAAAACTCAAACAGGAGGGAACATAATGAAAGACCTTTTCTGGTGACTCTTAAGTCATGTTAAAAATAGAAGTGCAGAGGGGGAAATTCTACTGGTGTGTTTCCATATTTGAATAGCATCAGATGTGGATGAGCCCCAACTTTATTTCCAGAGTTCTGGTCCTACGTATCCAATACCGTATGGAGCATTTCCATTTGTATTCATTGTAAGGGTTAAATTTTTTTTCTTTATTGTTTTTTCTTTTTTTGAGGAGAGAAGCAGCTGTCACCCCACTCTCCTCTCTTTGGAGTGTCTCCTTGAAAACATAATAAGCTCCATGAGAGGCCCTTATCTTTGGGATTTATAATGCAAGATCAGGGCCTTGTAATACTTGGAGCTGTAAAAACCTACCTCCAAAATTGATTCAGAAAATTCTCAGGAAGGAAAAGGGGACAATCACAGACACATCCATTTATCTCCTAAGGAGATAAGAGATTTTTTCGTTGTTCTTTCTTCTTCTGTGCTGTATAAAATTGTGTGATATTCAAACCAGACTATAGTCATGAAAATCATAGTCATTTTCATGTTACCTTCCAGGTGTATAAATCTGATCATGCTTTACTCAGAAATCGATTGCTTCTCTGTCTCTTCTATCTTGGTACTGTTAAAGTAAAAAGATTGGGCCCAAGGTGGAGTCACTCATGCTAAGCCCCATGTCAGCAAACCAAAAGTTAACGAAGTTTCTATGCTGGCTTTCCCAGAAATGGAAGGCCCAGATCAACCAGTCAGCATGTGCCTGCTCATCAGAACTTACCTGATCAAGCTCTGGGCCTTCCCTTTGCTTCATATGAGGGGAGTAACCCTGTTTTAGTCAATCAGCAAACTCCCAGTGCAACTTCCTTGTTCCTGTTCACTTTGGTCTATAAAAATCTCTTACTTTGTATAGCTCTTCAGAGCCCCTTTATATTTGCTAGATTGAATGCTTTTCAGTTCCTGAATGCTGAGTAAAACCAATAAAACCTTTAAAATTTATTCAGTAGAAATGTGTTCTGTAACAGTATAGAGAGCTGTTTGTTGGTAGATGTTGAGGAGGACATTTTTTTTTCTCTATTCTTTTAGGTTCTGGTTCTTTTGGCTGGTCTATAAATTAAGTTGACATAAGACATATTAATAGGAGAAAAACAAATTTAATTATGTATGTATGGGAGCTGCCTGAGAAAATGAGATTCACAGGCAGTTAGGCAATTGAGGATTACATGCCAGCCATTCTGAGCTAAGGAGAAGGGGGTAGCGGTCTGTGGCTCCAAAGGGGTTGAAGACAACTCACAGAAAGATGGGAAGAACAAATGTTTGATAAACAAATGTTTACCATGCCATGTACAGACAATGGGACACAGAGAAGAGTTTGGTCTACAGGCTTGCTGAGCTTCCCCCAGCTTTCCACACCAGACCCATATTCTTTGTAGTTATCTTCAGTAATATCTCTCTTCTTGGACCAGGCCCTTTATCTAAATTCTTTTAAGCAGTTAAGGGGGAGGTAAAAGCTCTTTCTGAGTCTCTTGGGCCTTGATTGACTTCAACTCAAAGTCATCCACATGCCAAAGTGGGACATTTTGGGGTAGCTCATTCTGTACCCGTTCACAGGACTGTTCTATTTCCTCAAAACGTGTTGTCAAATATCTCAAACTTAATGTACTCAAACCAGAATCTACCAATTTCCCACTTCCTCTGCCCCAAACTTCCTCTTACTCAGGCTTCCTCTTAGGCCTAAAAATAACAACGTCTGATAGAGGTTTTAAAATACTTCCTGAATCTCCTCACACTGAAGCCAGTGGTCTTTCCGTGCTTTCTTCTTCTTCCTCTACCACCTCTTCTCCTTTCTCTTCCTTCTATTCTTTCTTAATGAAGAGAATTAACCTGATTGTTCTGCTTGCAAAAATGCCATGTTCTTACTGTGACAAATCCAAACAGAATGGACAAATTTTTTTTAAGTAAAAGCTGAGTGAAATCTCCTGGGTAACATTTTCATACATCTTACTGGTATTTTGATAAATACAGAGAAGGTTCCCAGAATATAAGTCCACTTGTTTTACTCCTTGAATTGAAGCCCTTTAATACATTTTCATTTCTCTTTGTATAAAGTTCACACTCTCTACATTGAGCTCTTGCCATTCATTACTTCGCCATTCTGTTCTCTTGCAAGGTGCCCAGTGCCCCATTGCCCCCGCCTGGCTAAGACTTCACCCTAGCCACTCACACCCTCTGCACCTGTCTCAGTCCTCCTAATACCCAGCCTTCCCTGTGGACTGAGAACTAGAAGGGTAGGCAGAGAGTCATGCTTGCCTTGGAATCCCAGCACCTAGCCCACGGTGAGGTACATAAGAGGCACAATCAATATTTTTGAATGAACGCATGAGAGAGCTTTGATTCTAGATAACCCATTCAAGAGACATTTAAGTGTCAACTGGATGGCAGATTCTATCTTGTTATTATAAAGATAAATGATCCATAAGACAAGGCTCTCCTCCTCAAGATTTTCATAGTCTCCTGTTGGTCTTTCAGACAGAAATGTCTCTAAACTGGAGAATGACAGTTCTTCAGGCTGTGTCGGCTTGATACCAATACCATTTAAAGATATCACCTGAAGCTGCAATTCTAGGATTCTAAATACTATTATGATATGCTGTTTTTTCTACTATCCATTTCGAGATAAATTAGTGCAATAAGGCTATCCTCCCCGTCCTTTTTTTTTTTTTTTTTTTTTACTGTGGTAAAATATATATAACATACCCCCTTTAACCATGTTAAGCATACAATTTAGTGGCATTCATTACATTCTCAATGTTGTGCAACCACCACCACCATCTATTTCCAAAACTTTTTCATCAGAGCAAACAGAAACTCTGCATCCATTAAGCAAGAACTCCCCACTCTCTTCCTTTCCGCCCCTGGTAACCTCTAATCTACTTTCTATCTTTGTGAATTTGTCTGTTGTAGCAATTTCACATAAGTGGAATCATACAACATTTGTCCTTTGCTGTCTAGCTTGTTTCAATCAGCATAATGTTTTCAAGGTTGCAATGAGCCTTTTCATTTTCATTTTTACTCTTTTTTTTTTAAAATATGGGGGAAATGTTTGGTCTGCTACCCATTTAGAAATAAATCAGAGAAACAATGTTTTTTATTTTCATTTTTGCTTGGAATATCTTTCATAACAAGGAATAAGTGCTTATAAACCCTATTCATTTTTCCCTCCTTCCTTTGGAGAAAATGTAATTGGTTTTTGGCTCACGCATTTATGGTATATTCTTTCTTCAGGGGCCTTATTTTATCCCCCATTCCCACTCTACAATTTCCCCCTGCTCTGTGGCTGTTTGTTGACACTAAACAGAGTAACAGGGGTTCTTAACTATAGGTTGATGGAACGGATGCCATTATTCATTAGGTATCTTGTTCCTTCTTCCCAAATCTAGCAATGGAATATTTTGAAGTTGGGGCTAGGAGAAAATTCTGCTGTTCATTGCCCTCTAGTTGCATTTCATGTTCAGTCATAATTTTTCCATCAGTGGCCAAAAGCCAAGATTGTGACCATCTCTTCACGTTCTTCAGTTCCTTATAAATGCTTTATTATCAGCTTTCTTAAGCATGGCCACAGCTGGCTAGCACAGAAATGACTAAGATTCTTCCTGCTCTTTCTTCTTAGCTGGCTTACATTGGCCTCTGCTCTAACGCTTTATCTCTTTTGGCAACATCAACAAAATAATAATAGTGATACCTGTGTAGGAGAGGAAAAATAATTTCTCCTGTACTCTTCATTGTTTTTGACTGAGGTCTTCCCATCCTGTAGTAAAGGATGGATTAGCAAGAGAAAAACAAACATGTTTAGTAACATATGTCCAGTAAAATCTTGGTTTGTAAGCATAATTCGTTCCAGAAACATGCTTATAATCCAAAGCACTTGTATATCAAAGCATACTTCCCCATAAGAAATAATGGAAACTCAGATGATTTGTTCTCAACCCAAAAATATTAATATAAAAATGATTATGATACTGTAATAAAATACAAAATAATAAGGAAAATACAAAATATAAAGAAAAATAAACAAATTAACCTACGCTTGCCTTTGACAACCTTCGTGGTTGGTGTGAGGGAAACAAGAGACAAGAGGGTTACTGTGTAAGAGGATGTTCGTTATTACTAATGGAATCACTGCTATCTATTGGCTCAATGTAATCTTTTTCTTTTACTGCAACTTTAACAAGGAACCTATACAATGACACCTGCTTTTGCCTCCTTTTGAGGATTTTGCAGAAATGTGACATTGCATTGTTGTTAAACAGATTCATCCCTCGAAGTGCTACAGTGTTATTCAGGTGGTGTTTTCTACAAAAATTTCCACTGTTTCCCACATTTTACACATCTCCCTAATGTGAGGGAATCTCATTTGAAGTGAGGGAATCCTCTGCTTTTTTCTCCTCCACAGATGAGACTGCAGATGATACACAGATGTAGACTTCGTATAAAATCTTGCAATTTCCACCACTCGTGTACCTTCTTCATACTTCTTGATAATTTCCTTCTTAACTTCCACTGTAATCAACTCCTTCTTTTTACCGCCTTTCTTTTCAACCTTTTCTACAAACCTTTTTCTTTACTTCATTGTATATGCTCTCATCAATGTTAACTACAGTACAGTATTAATAAACTCTTGTCATAGAGTGTATTTAATGTAACTGGCAATAAGGCAACAGAGAAAGAGGTCTCTATCTGCAGGAAGCCTGACCTAGAATGAAGCAAACAAAGCATTCCTAAGCTTCCTTTTGTGTGGAAAAGCAAAGGACTGTCCATAGGTGGTTTGAAGTGACAAAGTAATACACAAGTGCCAGTTTTGGGCACCTTCCAATGTTCTGAAAAATCACTGATTTCTGCCAAACACTGTGGCCTAAGACCAAGCATCTTAGCATAGGAGATGATCACCCACAATCCTGCAGAGAGAGAGAGAGAGAGAGTGACAGAGAGAGAGAGGGAGAGAGAGAAAAGAACCATTGACTCATTTGTGATCATGTGATGTTCGGCGTCACGTATTACTTGTATTTCAATACACTGCTTGTTTATCAAGTTAAAATTTATTAGAAATGTTTGCTTGTCTTGCAGAACACTCACAGAACAAGTTACTCACAATTCAAGGTTTTACTATACTTCCCGTATACATGGGAGATACCAAGGAAAACTGAGTAAGAGTTCCCACAGTGGCCCAAGCCACCACCTTAAACACTATATTCAACTGAAGACAAAAGAGAGATGTTGAGGCGGGGGGGACTCTAGTTATGGGAAATTTCCAGGAAAGAACACTGAGAAAAAGGTTAAGGTTTGTTGTGCAGCTTTAAGTGGGTGCCTCCCCCATTGACAAGATTCTCTTGTGATTTAGAATCATCCTTCTCTTCCTGGTGGAGAAAGACATGTACAAAGAGATTTCTTTTCTAAAATTTCCTTACAAAAGGGTAACTTTTACTATTTTTTTCTTCCTCTCTGTCTGCCTTTTCTCAAAAATAATCAGCTCAAAATAACCCATATGCCTAAGAGGCATATTTTGGGGTGACATATTCTGCTACCCTTCATTTGGCTCTATAATGTTTTACATTTTCAATGTGATTTCCTATGAAGTTGGGGAGGAAAAATATTTCCATCTACCCTTTCAGGTTCTGTAGCCAGGACACAGGGGTGAACGAGCACCTGCCTCTGGAGATCCCAAACAGACCAGATTCAGCTACTGCCACTGACAAAATCCAAAGGCAGAGAAATGAGAGGGTGTAAATCAAGGAATTTATTTCAGTGAGCCCAACAATGAGAAGACAACAGACTAGTGTTTCAAAGACGACTTCCAAAGTACTGAAAATACTTCAAGGTTTATATAAGAAAAAATATAGCAGGGGTGGGTGTGTCCATGCAGGTGGGCAGTGAAAGTCAAATTGATCATTGTCTTGGAGTCAATCATGGGCCTGGTCTTGCTGGCTCAGGGAAATCCTTAGACTTGGGGGAGTAGTTTCATTTCCTATGGGGGGGTTGGTGGTGTGTGTGTGATGATTTGTCCTCAGGGTCTTCTGCTTAAGCCAAGAGACAAGCTGGAAAGAAGAACACAACTAGAAAGTTTGAGGTCAAAATGATGGCAGTGAAAGTCCTTTTTCTGTGATTACTCTAAGAATTAAACTGACAGGTTTAATTTAAATAAACAGTTAATAAACTGTTTAAATAAACAGGACAGATTAAACAGGAGAAAAAACCAATTAAATTTTTTTATTAAGTTTATTTATTTATTCTGAGAGAGACAGAGAGAGTGTGAATAGGAGCAAGAGGGAGAGAGAGAGAGATGGAGAGAGAGAGAGAGAGAGAGAGAATCTCAAGCAGGCTCCCTGCCATCAGCACAGAACCTGATGCGGTGGCACTCCAACTCACGAAACTGTGAGATCATGACCCAAGCCAGAATCAAGAGTTGGATGCTCAGCTGACTGAGCCACCCAGGCATTCCCCAAAACCCAATTTTAATCATCTACATACACAGTGGAGCCCACAAAGAGAAGCCACCACCAAAGGTGGCCAGGTGATGGAGACTTATATACATACCATCCTGAACTAAGAAAAGGGATAGAAGTTTGGGGCTTGTAGGTGCGGGGAAGCAATTCACAGGAAGGTGAGAGGAGAAAATGTATGGTAAAGGAAGTATGCCCTGTCCTGTAGATAAGTCTCAAAGGTGAAAATGTTATTTCTGCTAATACCTCTCTTCCTGGCACCCAGAGAAAGACACCTTTACAAATGGAGATTTTCTTTACAAATATAAACTTCCTTTACAAAGGGTAACTTCTACTCTGTTTCCCGAGATTCTCCTGTGTCTGCTCACACCCCCCCCCCCACAATATATAGCTCAAAATAATCCTTATGACAAAGAGGCATATTTGGGGGTATTGTACTCTGGTGCTCTTCAATATGCATCTATTTTATCCTGAAAATAATCTCAGAAAGGAAGTGGGGTGGGGTTTCTCTTTCTCCCTTTACAAATGAAGAGATTTAAAATATAAGAATTTAGGTTGATCTGCACCAGTGCATGCAGCTAGTAAGTGGCAGAGCATAAAGGGCAATGGCAATTCGTGATTGGTTTTGGAGGCCCTGTCTCAGTTAGACAAAGAGGCCACTCAATAAATATTTGTTGAATGAATGAATGATATGCTTGCGTTTGCTCTTGCCTGACTGACCATGCCGTTGGCAGGCTCTACAAAAAGCCAGCTGTTTCTTAGAGTAAGCAGAGCTTTCCCACCCTGATTTCCTTCCCAGGGTCTCAGTAATGCTGTTATTTAGATACACTTTTAGATGAATAGTTTACCTTTCCAAGCAGCAGAATATCTGTAATTTATAAAAATCCTCAGGAAATTGTTATAGGAGAATAACATGTGAGACAGTGGAGGACTTGGTTCACTACTCATTCATAAAACTCTTGTAATTAAGAACGTATACCTAACGCATTAGACTAGGAAGAAGGAGAAGGGCTAAGGGAGTTGAGTTTGGGCCAAAAGGAGAAAATATTTTCATAATTAAATGGAAGAAGACTACTCATGATTTTATGGTGACAGTGAATTATAAACTGAAGAATATGATAAACTTTCCACCTGAGATTGACAAAGAAAAAAGCATCTTATATATTTCTTTCACTCTCCTCCCCCATGCAGTCATGGAGGGGAAACAAAAACAAAAAAACCTAAGCCCATCTAAAGAGATGTTGGTTTTGAATTTCTCTTTTATTTATTTATTTATTTATTTTTATTTAAAAAATTTTTGTAATGGAGGGCTTTACTTGAAAGGTTGGAAATCACGTTTATTTTGTAAGTAACATCCTTTTGGAGAAGTGCAATCTCTAAAGAAAGAATTCCTTACAGAGCAGCCGTCCTAAAATGCAAGCCATTTCTGCCAGTTGCTCAAAGATCTTTTCTGCCACCTGGGGAGTTGCTCTCAATTGTATTGACTTTCTGTGACCTTCCTTTATCATGCAAACCAAAGGCAGTCTAATTGACTGAGCTGGGTCCTCCCCAGTCCCCAGCAGATGGTCATTACTCATAGCAAGTGAATGGTAGGATTACTGTTGGGCTCTGGCTCTCCCACTACCACTCTGTAAACCAGTAAACAGGTTTAAGGTCCCAAGCTTAGACCGATATTTGCAATGGCTGATATTCTGTCATTCTTTCTGGAATGGATTTCTATTTTGAAAGCTTTAAATTTTCCAAATCACAGGTGAAGACTGATCCAAAATATTATATAGGACTTGGTCTAAATTCTTAAATCATTTACATGTAACAGTAAAGACAAAATGCTATTTCAATATTAGTCATGAAAGAAAATAGAAAACAAAAAGAACTCCTTATTTTGAAAGCTTTTATGAAAAACCATTTTTAATACAGATAACATGTTTTCAAATTCTAAGACCCTGGAACAAATGGGAAAACAGAAATCATAAGGAAAGAAAATCTGAGAATCACAACACCCAGAGATAAGATAAATAACCCTTCGGTGAATTGTATTTCTTTCCAATTTTTTTGTCTTTTTTTTCTTTAATTTTTTTAATGTTTATTCATTTTCGAGAGAGAACACGAGTGGGGGAGGGGCAGAGAAGAGAGGGAGACACAGAATCTGAAACAGGCTCAGGCTCTGATCTGTCAGCACAGAGCCTGACATGGGACTCGAACTTGGGAAGGGTGAAATCATGACCTGAGGCGAAGTCGGATGCTTAACCCACCGAGCCATCCAGGCGTCCCTCCAATTTCTTGTCTTTACACTTGTATTTTTACTAAATTAGAACTTACTAAATATTCATTTTTTATTTTTGCTTTATTTCACTTAATATTATGAATCATTAGCATTTTTCATATTACTAATAACTTCACTGAACTGTTTTCGAGTACTGCTTTATGGTTTATCATGTGGATGTGCCATTAAAAATAATCAAGTTATTAAGTGTTAAAAGAAAATTTCCCACAGACAATGTACTGATATAATAGGCTTTTATTTAGTGCTTCATGAATTGGGCTGCATATAATCTAGCAGATAGAAAGGAGCCACAAGAACTGCCCAAGGCAAGAGATTTTCTTTAAGTTTATTTATTTTGAGAGAGAGAGAACATGAACGTGAATGGGGGAGGGTCAGAGAGAGAGGTAGACAGAGAATACCAAGCAGGCTTCATGCTCAGTGCAGAGTCTGATGCACGGCTTGATCCCACAACCATGAGATCTTGACCTGAGCTGAAATCAAGAGTCAGGTGCTCAATGTACTGAGCCACCCAGGTCCCCTGGCAAGAGCTTTTTATAGCCCAAAGTGAATAGGAATAAGGCATATTTCTGGATACTGTTTAGGACTTTTTTTTTTTTTTTAAAGACAGAGCACAAGTGGGGAAGGGGCAGAGAAAGAGAGAGGGAGACACAGAATCTGAAGCAGGCTCCAGGCTCTGAACTGTCAGCATGGACCCCAATGCGGGGCTCGAACCCACAAACTGAGATCATGACCTGAGCTTAAGTTGGACGCTTAACCAACTGAGTCACCAAGATACCCTTGGATACTGTTAAGGACTTTACTTGGAGTTTGTGATGGTACATGTTGATTTGATCTAACTTCAATTAAGCACTTACGGCTTTGGTTTCCATTCTTTTATTAATTTTTAAAAAATAGATATAAGTACTGTGAGAAGTAAATATGATGATTCATTTTCAGAAATACCAAATAAAAGCTGTCCTGTCTAGTTAACAATAAGTTTACAACCTATTGGGAATATGTATGGAACCCTCCCCCCCACAAGTGGAGTCCTAAACCCTTAGACACTTCACTTCCTGGTTCTTCTTCCCTTCTCCATTTCGTGGGCTTATTTTTCATTGGCTCTGCCATGAGTATGTACCAAAGAACTGAAGTCTCTGTCACCTCAAGAAAATACATGTGTTCTGTTCAGACTACTTGTTACCTTACATGAGCATAGGTGACTTCCAGGTAAAGCTGTAATCTCTGTAAGTACTCAGCCAATGAGGAATCAGGGGAGAGATTTCATGGTAGGAGATTAATTGCCTGCTGTAACTGCCCCATGAGCTTGTCCATGAGACACCAGCTCTTGCAAGAATGTTGATTAAAGCCTCACTTCACTGTGCTCTGAGTCTCCATGTCCCTACTTTGGCAGTGGAGTTATTTCTCACAAGTACAGAGAACCATATAACCAATATCTTTGTATCCATTACTCAGAATTAACCAATGCTAATAATCTTTTGTCATTGGTCTCCAAAAATTTTCATGAAAGAAATTATCTGTAATAAATTGAATTCTACTTTATTCCCCCATATCTCCTCATTATAAATCGGATATAGAGTCAATCCATGTTTTTACACTTTCTGTAGCTATATATTTTATGATTTAAAAATTATGTAATTGTTGGAACACCTGGGTAGCACAGTTGGCTGAGCTTCCAACTTTAGCTCGGGTGATATTCTCACAGTTTGTGAGATCAATCCCTACATTGGGCTCACTGCTGTCAGCCTGTCAGCACAGAGCCTGATTCTGATCCTCCATCCCCCTCTATCTGCCCCTTCCCTGTTTGCAGTCTCTCAAAAATAAATAAATATTTTAAAAATTATATAACTGTATCATACTATGCATATGATTCTGCAACCTGAATCTGTTGCTCAGCATTATCTTTTGAAATCTACTGGTAGCACAAAGATTGTTTCATTGAAATGGGACTATTCTACTCTATGAATATGCACAATATATATGTCCATCTTCCAACTGATAGAAAATGAATTGCATGAAAATTGTTTTCCTTGTTACGAATAATAGAGCATATTTAAGTCTCCTTGTATCCATGTGCTAGAGGTAGTAAAAAAGTGATATTCCTGGGTCATAGGGTATGCTAATTTCAACTTGGTAACTATTACTACAGTAATTTTTAAAAACAGGTCCTAGAAATTTGTAAGTTTTCCATTCTTCCCATCCTTGTAAACACTTGGTATTATAAGAATTTTCAGGGGCGCCCAGGTGGCTCAGTCGGTTAAGCATCTGACTTCAGGTCACGTCATGATCTCACAGTCTGTGGGTTCCAGCCCCGCATCAGGAACTGTGCTGACAGCTGAGAGCCTGGAGCCTGCTTCAGATTCTGTGTCTCCCTCTTTCTCTGCCCCTCCCCCACTCACTCTCTGTCTCTCTCTCTCTCTCTCAAAATAAAATAAAGACATAAAAAAGACTTTTTAAATTTTGGCAATCTGATAGATATAAAATATCTATGTAAGTTTCATTTTGTACATCCTGGGTTACTAGCAAGGTTGAAGATCTTTCTATATGTTTGTCTTAAAAAAACCTTATAGTGTTGATTTTGTCTTTTATGTTTTCATTGATTTGTTCTTTTTATATTTTGAATACTAACCCATTGTGGCTTATCTTGTAAACAGTGCTTATGACATTAATTTTGTTTGGAAGTTTCAATCTTGATGTACCAAAATTTATACGTATTTTTCTTTATGATCTATCTCTGTTTTTTTTTAAATTAAATTAAATTAAATTAAATTAAATTAAATTAAATTTTATTTTATTTTTTTGAGAGAGAGAGAGGGGGAGGCAGGGAAGAAAGTGAGAAAGGGAGAGAATCCCAAGCAGACTCCTCAGTGTCAGCACAGAGCCTGACACAGGGCTCGAACTCAGGAACCTCAAGATCAAGACCTGAGCCAAAATCAAGAGTTGGGTTCTTACCCGACTGAGCCACCCTGGTATCCCTATGATCTTTGGGTTTTTGTTGTTTTGTTTTTAAATTTTTTTAATGTTTATTTGTTTACTTTTGAGAGAGAAAAAGAGAACACAAACAAGGAAGGAATAGAGAGAGAAGGAGACACAGAATCCCAAACAGTCTACAGGCTCTAAGCTGTCAGCCCAGAGCCTAATGTGGGTCTCAAACTCACAAACTGTGAGATCATGACCAGAACTGAAGTCAGACACTTAACCAACTGAGCCACCCAGACACCCTCCATTTTTATTAACCTGTAATTTATTTTTGAGAGACAGAAGGACCGAGCAGAAGCAGGAGAGGGGCAGAGAGGGAGCGAGATATGAATCTCAAGCTGCCTTCAGGCTCTGAGCTGTCAGCACAGATGCTGACATGAGGCTCTAACTCATAAACCATGAGATCATGACCTGAGCTGAAGTTGGACACATAACTAACTGAGCCACCCAGGTGCCCTCTCTGTTTTGTAAAACTGTATTTTGTTGTAAAGAAATTCTTTATTACTTTAAAGCTATAAACATATTCTCCTATGTTTTCTTCTGAAATTATTAAATAATTACTTTTACAATTAAGGTCATAATTCTTTTGGAGTTTTTGTCCTCCTGATGGTATGAAAGGAAAATCTTTTAATGTTTCCCGTATGGTAATCCAATTGACTCAGTAACATTTGTTGATTTGTCCATTATTTTTCTTGTTATTTGTATTGACATCTCTTTAGCATATGAAGCCCTTATAGGTGATTGGTCTTTTATATATTTTATATATTTATTGGTCCCTATATCATACTATCTTTATTTATAAAACTTTATGTTTCCAGAATTATTTTAGACTCTTATTCTTGCATATGAATTTGTGAAACCATTGATATTGCCTTCTATTCCTACTTTGTTGAGCTTTTATCATGAATGAATATTGAGTTTTACTGAGTGCTTTCATCTCAACCTATTGAAAAGATAATATTGACTTTTTCGTTTTTAAATCTAACATGGTAAATTATATTGATAGTTTTATGTTGACCATCCTTGCATTGATGATGCTTTACTTGAATATAATATATTGTTTTGTACATGCACACAGCATATTTATTATACATACAGTCAGTTCTCATTATTCATTGTGGTTATGGCCTATAAAGTTGCTATAGATACTGAATAAGTGAATGTGGAATAATTGTTCCTAGAGGAAATACACAGTTAGGTTCCTGTGGGACTCTGGACACATTTTAGTCAACCTATCAATATATAATCTTGTTTTATATGTGTTTTTGCCTAAAGACACCTTATTTGATATATATCATTGATTCATTAGCACTGAATACGTGGCCAATAATACTGTAACTCACGCCCAAATAAAGCTTATCCAGCATATCTATTTCCTAGGTATAGCACATCACAATCTTTTGTGCCAACAGAACTAGATAGTACTTTAGCACTAGGCTTGGGGGCCATTTTAAGCAGCAAAATCACCAACAAAAATCACAGAAATATGAAAAGTGTACACCAAACAGACCACAAAAAGTATACTTGTTTACTGCAAAAGAGCTAAAACAGAAAACAGAATATTGCCTTGTTTAACCTCAGCTGAGAAGCTGTGAGTCATACAACTTACATTTTTTGCGACTCTGCACGTTACTGTGAATGATCATGAAAGCACTTTGAGTATTGGTTTTGGGATTATAGATAGATTTTGACAAGTATGTGAATTCATAACTATGGAATCTGCAAATAATGCAGATTGAGTATACTGCAGAATTTGATGTTATTTTTTAAAATTAGGATTTGTCCCCCTGTGTTCATAAATGAAATTAAACTGTCCATGTTCTGACATCAAGGTAAATTGAATTTGTTGAGTTTTCCTCTTTATATTCTCTGAAACATTAATTTTTTTAAAGTTTATTTTTGTATTTTGAGAGAGAGAGAGAGAGAGTAGGAAGGGGCAGAGAGAGAGAGATTCCCAAGCAGTCTCTGTGCTGTTCGTGTCAGTCTTATGAACCATGAAATCATGACTTGAGGTGAAATTAAGAGTCATACTTTTAACTAACTGAGCCACCCAGGCACCCCTGTCTGAAACATTTTATATGAAATAGAGATTATGTGTTTTTCTTGATAAAACATACATTTTCATCTTGAAAAATATTTTTTTTGGTACAGGGAGGGGAAATTTTGGCAACTTTTTAACTTCTTAATGTTTATTAGTTCATTCATCTTTTAATTTGTTTTCAGTCAAATTGTTAACTTGTATTTTTTGTTTGTTTCTTAGGAAGCTGTCCATTGCATCTAAGGTTTAAAATGTATTTCTTAAATTTTTTTAAATATTATTTTCTTTTATATCTCTAAAGTACCTATAAACATGTCATAATTTTAAGTCAATTGTTTTATTTATACCTCTTTCCTTTTAATCTTGCTCAGATTATTTAGAGTATTATCTGTTATATTCATTTAATGACTCTGCTTTGGGCTGCATTATTTTTCTCTCCATTATTGTTATTCATTTAATTAATTTTCTTGCTTATTTTTATTCTTTTATTCTCCACTTTATTTTTGTTCATTAGCTAGTTAGTTAGGTTTGTTTTTTAGATTTCAGTATAAAATATTTCTTTTATTTTAATTTAAAAAATTTTTAAGGTTTATTTTTGAGAGAAAGAGGGACAGAGTACGAGTGGGGGAAGGACATTGAGAGAGGTAGACGCAGAGTCCAAAGCAGGCTCCAGGCCCCAAGCTGTCAGCAGAGCCTGACACAGTACTCAAACTCACAAGCTGACTGATCATGACCTGAGCCAGAGTTGGATGCTTAACAACTGAACCACCCAGGCGCCCCTGATTTTCATTTCAAATCATGGGTTATGTATGTATTTTTGTCTCAAAATGTGTATGAAATTATCTTTTTTTTGAGGTTGAATTCTAGCACACTATGAATGAATTTGGTCAATTTTTAGAAATATTTCATTATAGGCTAAAAATAATAATAACTAAATGCATTACCTACCCCTAAACTGGATGCTGTGCTAGAGGGGAAAAAATGTTATAAAGGATATTATTAGGTCCCCTGACAAAATTTGAATATAGACAGTAGATTATAGTATCAATATTAGAATTTATAAATTTGGTAACTGTATGGTAGTAATATGATAGAATATTCTTATTTTTAGGAAATACATATTGAGTTATTTAAGGGTTAATAACCACAATGTGTGTAACTTACATTCAAATGATCCAGGAAAAAACTTACACACACCTACACACAGAAAATGATAAAACAAATGGGTAAAATCTTAACAGTAGGTGAATCTGAGTAAAGGCTACACACATGTTCTTTGAAATATTTATATTTTTTCATATTTAACTTCCTGTATATTTAAAATTATTTCCAAATAAGAAGTTTTAAAAAGTGTTTTAAGATTCCCAAAATAATGTGCATTATCTATTTTTTGGGTGCAGTATTTTAAATGTATTAGATTGAATCTTCTTAGCTATGTCATTCACATCCATATCTTTAATAGTAGTCCTGTTGGTGCTTCATCCATGAGATTCAGAGATTAAAAAAAAATCTCAATAGTTTAGTATTATTTGAGTTCCTAGTTAGGTTTTTCTTTAAACATTTTGAAAATATCTTACTGATGGTGGTGTGTGGGGGAAGGTGAAGGCAAAATACAGGCTGGCACACTGCCTGCCCCAAGGTGGAATATGTGTGATATTCCTTAGACACTCCTGGCTATCCAAACCAAAGGAAAGGGCTTTAAGTGCTTGCCATGGTAATGTGGGAAACTAAGGCAAATGAAAAATTAAATTCCCTTCCTGCCCTAAATTCCTAATGACAAATCATTGAAACCAGCAGAGTGACCTCCCTCCAGGAACTCAGCTGCCTGGATGATGACGCTTTGCTAGGGGCAAAAGAGGATCTTAGCCTAACATTATTCCAACCTCGAGGGTCCTATAAGTCTACTTCCTTTATCTCAACTGCTCCAAGATACATGCTGGCAATCACACTCCAATCTTATGGCCTCCTCAATATACATCTGAAGGATCTCATGACTGAGGTTTTATTAAATGGTAAGAAATGGTATTTCCCTAGCAAAAGCTAGCCCCTCGGGGTCCTAGGAAACTTGCTTCCAAAATTCCTTAGAGACATACTCTATCCCAGACCCCCTTCCAACCTGAGGATTTGAGTTACTCATTACAACCCCATGCAGCTTCTTGCCCATGGGTCCTGTTGCCATGCTTCAATAAAATCACCCTTCTTGCACCAAATACATCTTCAAGAATTCTTCCTTGGCCGTTGGCTCTGGACCATCCCACCATCACCCCAAAACTTCATCATTGCTAGAAACATCATTATTTTTCTCTTTATTTTCAACTTTTATGTAATTTTACCTACTATAAAAACAAACAAAAAACAAGTAACACCCATTGGCCAAATCTGGGATAAATTGTATAGCAAAGTAAATAATGATACCAACACATCATAACTTAAGGAATAAAATAAGAATCCATGAGTTCCTGCTGTTATAAATAAATAATCAAATAAATAAATAGGGGAGAAGGGAAAGGTCGTCTTCACATTAGAATGTCAACTAATAAAAGTAGAACAAATGATTCGATTAGAAAATGGTCATTTGGCAGCCACTACAGAACAATTATTTTAGGGAAAAATCATTAAAACTAAAGTGAATGGGTGAGTTTGATGAGAAACAGGATATTTACATAATCTCAATTAATTAACTACAAAGGGAAAATAGTAACTTCTTAGTGGAGAGACAGACACCATCTTGACCATACGATCACATCAAATTCATTAGAAATGGGATAAATCAATATTTTGCCATCTAGATAATGAAACACCTCCAATTTATACTTGGAGGACATATCCATTACATGATATTTTCCCATGGGTTATGCCCATAAATCCATAGATTCCTGGTTTCTTTGCCATAAGCAATCCAACCAACCAGATTCATCCTGTTAAAAGCATTCCAAAGATAAGGCCTTCTCTGTTAACAAATACCTTTAACTCTTTTTCTAGGAGGTATTCGTTAGCATTTTCACAAGGAGATTAGGCCTAGACATCTGTCTTATTTCTGCCCCCACTCTCTTTTCCCCTAATAACAGGGGAGGAAAAAACTGTAGACTTTCTGCTTCACCCTTTTCTTGCCGTAGACAACACAAATAAATACACATATTCTCCTCTATAATTTCACTCCTGGTGTCCCTCATTAAATAGAAATCCTTGGTCTTGATATAATTGTATTTATCAATAGTTTCCTCTGTGGTTTGTATTTCTGAACTGTTTATGAAATTGCTCCCTAGCTCAGGTTGCAAAGACAGTCTCCTTTATATTCTTCTTTCAACTTTATTGGATAATGTTTCTAAATCTTCATTTCAGAGATGGAGCAGCCCTCCTCATCTAGCTTACTGCACGCGGCCCTGGTCCAGCGCCCTGTGCACAGGATGTGGGTTGCCCTCTCCTTCCTGAGCAGGTGTTCTCCCTCTAGGCCCAGCATTTAAGGTGCTACAGGCTCCAAGAACCCTGTGAGCCATTTTTGCTTCAGTGTCCTCGTGCTACATAGACTTCAAGTTCACTCTTTTTGGCACCTTAGGTTTTTACTTTTAACTTAGCTATGTTTTCCCCCTCTCCTTAATTTTTTTTTTTTTTAAAGTAAACTTGTTGCAGCATTTCTATGTATGCAGCCTTGGTGATAGGCAATCTTTTCACATAAACCTTGCCTTCTGTATTGATTATGCAGTTATAATTTTTTTCCCCTTGTAACATCATAGGAAAGAAAACATCTCTGGGGGTAAAGAAAGTTTGGGGGGAAATAACAGAACTATTTAAGGAATTTTATCAATGTGATTTGTGATGTGACTTCCTCAGTGGATTTCCCCTAATATTCAGGAAAATGTTCTCTTTTCTTCAATGCCTTTCATCAATTGCCTGAACTTGGATTTGGGTAAGAAGAGAAGCTGTTCATAGAATTCACTCATAGAACTCATAGGTTACAATTTGAGGTTCAAATTCCACTTTTTTAGAATTTAAGTTTATTTATTTATTTTGAGAGAGAGAAAGAGAGAGAGAAAGAGAGAGAGAGAGAGAGAGAGAGAGAGAGTAGGGGAGGGGCAGAGAGAGAGGAAAGAAAGAATCCCAAGCAGGTTCCATACTGTCAGCTTGAAGCCAGACGTCAGACTAGAACTCATAAACTGTGAGATCATGACCTGAGCTGAAATCAAGAGTTGGATGCCTAACCAACTGAGCCACCCAGGTGCCCTCCATTTCTCTTAGTAGCTGTGTGACCTTGGTCAAATTATGGAACTTCTCAGAGTCTCAGTTTCCTTATCTTTCCCATCAGGATAATAACATGCACCTCAAAAGATTTTTGGGTTAAATGAAGAAAGTCACATACATGACTTTCTCCCCCCTCACCCTCCAACTGAGGAAAAGCAGAATAGGATGGAAAAATTTTGGGGAGGGTCTGATTTGTTACAAACTTGCCTCGCAGTATTGTAGGCCTCAACCTACCAGTTTCACCATGCACAAAATAGTCTCTAAGATTTTTTCCAAATTAAAAAGTCTATGAGTTAAGGTTTTAGCATTGTATTTAGGATAAAAGTCTGACAAGTCTCCTGCGTAGTTCATTTTTTATTCACAAATATTTATTTATATTCATAAATTTACTAAAATGAGAGAAGTGATTTGATTTATGAGTTAAATATCTCACAAGGTAGCATAGAGCATTTACGTTTTCTGCTTTATCCCTATACACAGGTATGTTGGAAGAGGTATGTTAGGTAATTTGTTCCTAAAATTATGAATTGAAGTGATAAGTTCAATGGAAGGGAAAAGGAAAGCCAAGAGGGGGGATCGGAAATGCTGAAGAGTTGTTTGAGTGGGCACGGGGACATTAACTAAAGTATGCTTTTACTCTGTTTGGAAGTTTATTTAAACATTTATTCCTTAAGGGCGCCTGGGTGGCTCAGTTGGTTAAGCGGCCTACTTCGGCTCAGGTCATGATCTCGTGGTTCGTGAGTTTGAGCCCCACATCCGGCTCTGTGCTGACAGCTCAGAGCCTGGAGCCTGTTTTGGATTCTGTGTCTCCCTCTCTCTCTGCCCCTCCTCTGCTCACTCTCTGTCTCTCAAAAATAAACAACAACAACAAAATAAATTAAAAAATAAACAGTTATTCCTTAAAAAACAACATTGAGACTAATTAATGTCTTCTGGTTTTAATTTGCCCAATTTGATGATCACGTGAAAGTTCTGGTTACCAGTCGAAACCACTTTTTCCTTCTAGCTCCAAATGACAAAGAACTGAGTGACACACAATGGAGGAGGCTCTATATGTGTTTTTACTTTTACAAGTCATCAATCTTCAACCAGATTCGTTTTCCTACAGGCAATCTAAATTGATCCATGGTGATTGGAAAATAACAGGCTATTCTTAAATAACTGTGAACAGGAGGCTCAAAAGTAGCTCCTGTTGGAAACACTTGCAGAATGTTCAAGAAATATGCACGTTCACACACAAAGAGGCCTCTCCCAGCAATGGAGGAGCAGCTAGACCACATCGCTGTGGAAGGCCATCGATCACATTTATTACACTGCAGACAGCAGCAATTTTAAGTGAGTCTGGGTTTCCCGAATGAATTCCAATAATTCAAGTTATGATTCCTAAACTGTGTGTCAGACTAATTTAATATTACTTGTGTGCCAAAAAAAAAGTTTAAATTATTAGTCTTTATAATATGGGCCAAAGAATTGGATTTTATTACCTTAATCATTAATAAAGACATTATAAACCGTTTGGTGTTTCTAAAAAAATAAATGAGTGAGAGAAATTGTGCAAACCATGGAAGCTGCATCCTGATGGCATAAACGGTCAAGTGTTTTTTGTTTGTTTGTTTGTTTGACATCAGAAACAGATGTACTTTGGAGCATACTTTGAACTTTGAAGAACACATTTTTTTGAGTTTTTCATTTTTTTTCAAAATGGAAATGATTTATTGTTTTGTGGATTATAAAAGTAACTCATGGTCCTGAAAAAGAAAAGAATACAAAGTATATTGGAAGGAGGTGGGTGGGGGATGGGCTAGATGGGTGATGCAGTTAAAGAAGGCACTTGTTGTGTTGGGCACTGGGTCACTAAATTCTACTCCTGAAACCAATAGCACACTATATGTTAACTAAGTGAATTTAAATAAAAATTTGGAAGAAAAAAAATAAAATGGTAAAAATAAAAAAAGAATACAAGGTACATAAAGTGAAAATTTCCCCAGATAACACCTTTTCTGGATATGTCATTTTCTTTCAAAAAGGTGCATATTTTCCAGATTTTTAATATAGAGCTTTTTGCCCATCCATCCATCCATCCATCCATTGATGCATCTTTCCATATTGAAAAGTAGAGAGGTGGCGAGAAGGTGGGGCAGAGAGAGTTCCTGGTCCCATGGGATGGAAGATTTATACTTCTCATACAACCAAGTCACTTCTCAGGATTCCCTGTGAACAAAGAAAGGCAGCCCTGCTGTGGGGTATACAGAGCTGTGTGCTGGGAGTTTGGGTTTCCATGTCCTCATTTCAGTTTGCTTTCTAACTAATATGCAACCTCATTATAAAATGTATGTTCTATGCATGTTAGTCTACCTTCAGTTAGATACTGCTTTATAACTGTGTTTTGAGAAAATAATCATTAGTTCTTTAAAAACATTTTTTATTTTAAGTAGGCTCGACACCCAATGTGGGACTTGAACTCACTGTCCCTGAGATCAAGAGTCATATGCTATAACAATTGAGCCAGCCAGCCACCTTAGGATCATTAATTTTTTAAAATAATTTTTAATTTAAAAAATATTTATTTATTTATGTATTCATGTAATCTCTGACCCAACATGGGGTTTGAACTCATGACCCCAAGATCAAGAGTGGCACACTCTTCTGACTGAGCCAGCTAGGCACCCCGCATTAATTTTTAATGAAAGATGATTTTTATTTACAGAATTGTCCAATTGATGGGTGCTCTGAAATATTCCAAACAATTAAAGCAAAAACCCTCATAATCACCACTCAATTAGACTCCTTCAAGCTAAACTTAAAACACTTGATGTTTTTGAGGAATAGAGGTGAAACAGATGCTCTGTTGGTTCTGAGAAAATGCTTCAAAAAATTGATCATGTCCTGTCATTGATAAGATGATCGTGGCATTAGGATTAGTAACACAGACAAGGGTTTGGGAGTGGTTGTCTATGCAGGCTGAATTTCAAAGATGTGGTTCTCAGGAATACGGGGGGGTTTTGTGTAGAGCTGAATGAACCTTCCACAGTCTGAAAGCCCATCTTTGGGAAACAAATATCTGGTTGCCATGGAGACACTCAAGGTGGATGAAGGATGGATTAATCAAAATACAGTAAATCCTTTTTACGAGCTTCCTAAGAAATCTAGTGTGACGTGAACCCTCTGGTCTGTCTCCTCCTGTTCTTCCCTCCATCACACAGGAAATCCACTATGGACGTAAAATGACACCCATTTATTGTACCGAGTTCTATATACATCCTAGTGAATGACACCCTCTCCTGCTTGAAAGGCATCGCCATACAAGCACAAGTGTTTCTCAAACGTTTAATGTTTTAAAATAGTTTTTGAAATTTAGGGAAAAAAATTTATCTTATTCTCTCTACAACAAAAAGAAAAGAGACTGGTTAGACACAGCCTCTGATCGTGATTATTTATTAACGCATTGTGATTGTGTGATTGTGATTATTTATTAAGCTGTGTTCTCTGGGGAATAAAGAATGTGAAATAATTTGTATTGAGATAGAAGCAGCATTCAGCTTGAGTCTAAAAAGACACCTAATGTGATCATTTTAACCGTTAAATTTAGTTCAAAACAAGTTACCTCAATCTAAATATTAGCTAAATAAATAAATAAATGAAAGTAAATAAATTATTAAGTTGAATAAATGAAGTGAATAAATTAATTAAGTGGCTATTCCCTTCCTTCCCAACAAATTGACGGGTCAAATTAATCAAAATAGTTAATCCAGTTGTGGGAGACATTTCTAGGAGCCTGCAGTAAATCATTCTTGGGCAGCCAATTCGATTTTAACCCCTGGTCTTGAATAGCCACTGCATCAAGTAGATTGGATGAGCTAGCACGCAGAATCAAGCTGATGTAAGTAGGATTTGGACACCCTCCAAGAACAGAAAAAGGTTCCCAGGGAGGATGTCAGTGACTGCAGGCACAGGGCCTACAGGAAGTCCAGAGGGACCCAGGAGAGTGTACAGGCTGGGAGGTGTTCCACATTGGCACTCTGGGTCTGAGACTCCATGCGTTCTCACAGACTGAAAGGCGGACAAGGGGATGCAAATTGCAAAGGAATTTAGCATAGGGAGCAAACAGTGATTCTCAGTGGGGGCCGATTTTGTCACGACTGGGGGTATGGAAGGCTGGGAGCCTGTGCTACTGGCGTCTAGTGAGTAGAAGCCAGAGATGCTTGAACATCCTGCACTGCACAGGACAGCCTCCTGGGGGAAAAAACAAGTCAATAGTGCTGAAGTTAAGAAATCCTGCAGCAGAAGGAATAGTTAACAGATTTTAAGCAGCACTTTGGATGGAGCACCAATTCACGGATTTACATGGGCAGGACAGAAGTGCTTCTAACTTCTGAGCTGAGCAATAAGTAATCAGCACTGGACTTGGAATTTGAGGACCTGGATCTCAAACTAAGCCTTGCAATTTATTATTACCTATAACAGGTCAGCCTCTTTGAGGTCATTTATTTAATCTGTTAAATGGTTACAGTAATATTGACCTATCTTCTAGTACCGAGTGAGACAGGAGATGTGAAAGCATGGAATAACAGAGCCAGTGTTCAAGAAATAATGACTGGAAGCAAACAAGCCAGTTTACCTTATCTTTATTTCTAAAAAATTATTATTATTAATTTTATTTTTTTTAAGGTTCCTGATTTTGAGAGACACAGAGTGAGCAGAAGTGGGGCAGGGGGAGAGAGAGAGGCAGAGAGAGAATCCCAAGCAGGCTCTGCACTGACAACATGGGGCCTGAGCCCACAAACCATGAGATCATGACCTGAGCTGAAATCACGAGTTGAATGCTCACCTGACTGGGCCACCAAGGTGCCCCTATTATTATTTATTTTAATTTAAATTTAATTTAATTTTGAGGCAAGGCTAGTCAGTTTTGACCAATGGTAACAAAAAGAAAAAAAATTATTTAAAATCCATTATTTATTTTGGATCTTAATATTTTGTAGGGGAGGAAAAAGTTTTCTTCAACCCTTTTTGGGTCCCTGGCTAGGTCTGAAAATTAAACTGACAAAAAACAGATTGGCAGGAGAAACACATATACATTTCATTGAATTTACATGTACATGGGAGCCTTCACAACAGAATGAAGACCCAAAAGCAGTGACCAGAGTAGGGAGCTTTAAACCTTTCGGACAAAGAAATAATGAATCTGTGAAGAATTGACAAGACAGAGAGGTTTGGGCTACCGGTGGTCAATGGTGACGAAGTAACTAGGAAGATAAGGCTTAGTTTAACAAGATTTATTTATCAGATTTCTCAGCCCCCAATTCCCTGTCTCTAGTGATAAGAATGTCTCCCTCCCTTCTGGTACTGGGAGGGTACCTTTCACATGGGAGATTTATGACCTGTTTCAGGGAAAAGGGGTGAAAGGGGGAGGTCACAGTGACCTTCTTGCTTCTGCTGCTTTTCCTTCAGTGTAAGATGTCCAATATGATAAGGTGCCATATTTTGGGGTGGCATGTCTTGAACCCTATCAGCATGAAATACCTTTTTTTTTTCTTTTTTGCTTAGAGGCTGCTGGGTATGAGGCTGCAACACTGCAGGAGGCTGTGTATTTCTTTGCACTAAGAAGAAGAAAGATAGTGTGGAGGACCAGTGGGAAAGCTGGATAGGAGTGCAGGGTGTGGGGATTTACTGGGATCTCAAAAACCATGATTTGCTGCGGAGATGCATTGTAAGCCTCTCCTCCATATCACCGCAAAATCATTGGGGAAGTCTTCTTTACTCCTGTGTGATTTGGGGTTAGAATTTGGTTTTCTGTTTTTTTCTTTTTGCGTTTTTGTTTTGTTTTGTTTTGTTTGATATATATAACCAGGGCTGAATCCAGCTTCAGCGTGAATATACAGGGCTGTCACTAGTCCACGTTAAGAAAAATCAGGGGCACCTGGGTGGCTCAGTCAGTTGAGCGTCTGACTTCGGCTCAGGTTTTGATCTCAATGCTCTGTGGATTTGGGCCCCATGTCGGGCTCTGTGCTGACAGCTCAGAGCCTGGAGCCTGCTTCCGATTCTGTGTCTCCCTCTCTCTTCGCCCCTCCCCTGCTCACACTCTGTCTCTCTCTCAAAAATAAATAAACATAAAAAAAGAAAGAAAGAAAGAAAAATTATCCTGGGGAGCCTGAATGGCTCAGTTGGTTAAGCATCAACTTCAGCTCAGGTCACGATCTTGCAGTTCCTGAGTTCCACGTTGGGCTCTGTGCTGACAGCTCAGAGTCTGGGTCCTGCTTCAGATTCTGTGTCTCCCTCTTTCTCTGTCCTTCCTCTACTCACATTATCTGTCTCTCTCTCTCTCTCTCTCCCTCTCAAAAATAAAGAAACATTTAAAAAATTAAAAAATATATAAAAAAAGAAAAATTATCCCAAACTCGGAAATAAGTCAAAAGGTGATTAATGTCATGCTAAGAACATTTTTTAACAAGCCCACCTAAGGATCATCTAACTCTGGGAACTTAAGCTTGTTCATACAATTCATTACAACCCATAGATTTTATAATTCTGAACATTGATTTGGGACCATGATTTTCTTTTTTGTTTAGTAGGAAGGATAAACCCAAAGGTTATGGTTTTATTACCCTGTAGGATTTTAACCACTGTATGAATACCTTGTCTAAATGAGCAATTTTATTTTAGCATGACTTTTTTCCCCATTTATTGTCAAAACCCCAGTTTCTCAAATTCTCCTTTGAACTGTTTCTGTCATCCTGCTCGTTCCTTTATTAATAGGTTTAATAAATCCTTGATATGGACTTATTATTTATATAAGAATTATGTTTTTAACATTTTGAGACTATGCTTTGGTACCCATATGTAGCCTTTGTATGAATTAGGAAAAAGGGTTCCTTCCTTGAATACAGTTAGTTTTCTTTTCTTCCAATTTTTGGAAGATAGTATATTATTTATTTTTTAATAATAAAATGAACAGCAAGCCTGAGGTCATTCTACATAAATTCTACAAATTAAATTATTGAACATATAATAAAGGAAGTACAAATCTTTAATCATAATAATAACTCACTAGAATACTTAAGAAATCAGTAGGATTTAATCATTAGTGATAAAATAGTTTTACATCTTACTTTCACAGAGATAAAATTCTGTATGACAGTTTCACTGCCTATTGGCTTTAGTGTCTTGTTTTCTAAAGAAATGAACAGTTTTTCTCATGACATTGTATACCTTTAATAAATTTTATTTTCACAAAGTGATAAAATTGTCCATTGGCAATTGCTACTGCAAGGTAAAATTTATCCTGGGAGCTACAGAACATTATTGGAAATGTGTCATGTAAATCATTGTTGCAAATATGTTGTGATACTTAGACTGGAGTATTCTAAGTGTAGATTTTAGAAATCAATTTAGGATTTCAGTTCCCTACACATGGAATTCCCATCAGTATCATTTCCTTTTACTTAGTCCACCAGGCAATTTCAAATATTAGTCAATAGCCCCTGTTCACTGCAATTCTTTGAGTTACACACGCCATCTGTAACACTGAGAGGCCATTATATTCTTCCAGCATTTTAAGACTTTCCTTTGAAGATGATAGTGTTATAGCTGGTTTAGAAAACAGAAAATTGAATTTGGAATTGAGTTTTGGATCACAGATGGGATTCTAAGTTGAGTGGATACTTTCTACTCCTTTTTTGGTACCAACTATACAGGGAAAATCCAATGTCAAGAGATTCTGCCGTTTGTTCAGTATCAATATATTTTGCATAAACGTGATTGCTTTGACTTCAAAAAAATGTATAATTCCTTTGATGCTGTCAAGTGCATCATGTACATCGAATTTTTTTCCTTCATCATGTTGCATTTAACATCAATTTTTCCCCAGGCTATTATGCCACATTGGTACTGAGCAAATAAATGTAGCACTGGTTATTTTCAAGACCAACTTCTACTTGTGTCGCAGAAATATGTAACAATTAATGTCACAAGAATATCTAACAGAGCATGGCCTTCTTCCCTGAAATGAGTTTCTAGTGTCATGATAACTTCAGCTTGACTTCCTCATCATTTTTTCAAAAGTGGCTCCACATTTCTCTTTCCCAAAATTATTTCCAATAAACTCCAACCCAGATGACAAAAATATTTTGCATGTTTTCTATCAAGTTTAAACAAAACAAGGAATATAGAATGTTTTATAAATTTTTTTTTAGGATTTGCTGCTGCAATCCTTATGTTTCCCGTGTGTATTTGTGGCATTGTCATATCCCCTAGTCATTCAAATTATTTTGTCTAGATTCATTTTTTTGTAGACATTGTGCTGAGAATTGATATTATCTGTGTCAACATAACTTAACTGTTTTTCTCCAAGAAATTCTAGCCCAGGAAGATAAGACTGCAACCCAATAAATAACTAACTTTATCATGTGCTTCAGGAAATTCTGCAAACTAATTTATCAAGGCAAACAGTTGCTTCATTGTGGCAAAGAGCTAGTCTTGTAAAAAAAAAAACAAAAAACCCCCGTGTGCTCACCTGCACAAACACCTAGCTTATCAGGACAAGAGTTTGTTTATCCAGACTTGTTTTAAGACCCACTGTGTTCACCAATCCTAAAGTACTATGTCAAAACTTTGGCCAATCTTCACCTGTTCCCTGCCTTGAAGGAGTTGCCTTAAATTACCTGAGCCCAGATCCCAAAGCTTTCCCCTGCTGAGACACTAAAGCTGTTAAGATGGCAGTCTCCCTTGTTGCCTTAAGCCTAATACACTTGACTTTGCTTGACCAACAGGTTATTCTGGAAGTTTTTGTAAGGAGTCAGCAGTCAACATGAGTAAAAGTACATATAGTCTTTTCTACTCACGTCATTACTGAACAAATGCCCACAAAATATTCACCCACAGACATGTTTGCCTTTTTGGAATTCAAAAATCTGGTAATAATTACAATCTGTTCTACATAAGTTATATTAGGAGTTGTATCTAAAATAAGTGGTAAAGGGGCACCTGTGTGGCTTAGTCGATTAAGTGTCTGACTCTGGCTCAAGGGTCTGTCTTTGGCTCAGGTCATGATCTCATACTCGTGGGATCAAGCCCCATGTCAGGCTCTGTGCTAACAGCTCAGAACCCGGAGCCTGCTTCAGATTCTGTGTCTCCCTCTCTCTCAGCCCCTCCCCCAACTCATGCTCTCTCTCTCTCTCTCTCTCTCTCAAAAATAAATAAATATTAAAAAATTTAAATAGGTGAGAAATATTTAGCACTTTTTACCTAATTCAAATAATGTGTGATGTGTTGCTGCTATTTGTATTCTAAGAAAGTGTTCTACTTTCAGTATTATTATTTGTTGTGATTCCTACCAGATGAAGAAAAGTCCATTATTATGCTGATAAAGTTCTTGGCTGATCTGAATACTAGCATTGCTGCACAAAAGATGAATAATCTTCCTTTCATGAAAATGACCCTGAAGCCCTTGCCCCTCCCAAAGCTGAACCTAAAGCAAAAGCTTTGAAGGCCAAGAAAGTGGTGCTGAAAGGCATCCAGTCACATACACAGAAAAGAAGATCCTCAAGTCACCTACCTTCCAACCACCCAAGATACTGCATCGTTGAAGGCAGCCCAAATATTCTCAAAGAGCACCCCCAGGAGAAACAAGCTTGACCACTATGCCGTCATCAATCCCGCCCCCCATCCCGTACTCCCGCCCCCTGCCCCAACTCCTGAGTCAGCCATGAGTAAAATAGAAGACAAAAACACACTTGTGTCTATTGTGGACATCAAGGCCAACAAGCACCAGATCAAATAGGTTGTGAAGAAGATCTATGACATTGATGTGGCCAAGGTCAACACCCTGATCAGGCCTGATGGAGAGAAGAAGGTATATGTTGAACTGGCTCCTGACTATGATGATTTGAATTTTGTCAACGAAATTGGGACCATCTAAACTGAGTCCAGCTGGCTAAATCAAAATATAATTTTTCACCATAAAAAAAAGAATCATCTATGTTGTGTTTAACAATGGCACATGATATTCGATATTACTTTCCAATAGTTAATGTCTTATAGTGTTATTAATTATAGCTATATTTTAGAATCTGAGTTCAATTTTAAATGGGTAACACTGTTGTTGATATGCATTTAATTTTCTTCATGTTTATACTAAGAACATGTGATAAATGCTGCCAATCTTTGTAGTATTCTCAATCTCCAGTTGATTTTTTTTCTCTATCAAAGACAAAATACAAACTCCTTTGAAGTAAAAAGTTTTAGCACTATTTTTTTGTCATTTAGAAGATTTTGTGTATAATGTTCCTCAAACCTTGTTATCTGTAACTTGAGGTGGATAATTATCAATGAGTCCTCTGAATATTGAAGTTATATGGGTGTGTACTTGCATTCATAGAAAGTACACTTTGAGTTTTTTTCTCTTCTAGTTTAAATGGAAATTCATTTGTTATGATTGACACAGAGATAGAAGGGAAAGTCATATCCTGCCCAATCAGTGACATTTCAATGCTACATTATTCTGTAATTATTAACTCCGGGTCTTTTCCTTCCTTCCTCCTGCATCTCATCTATTTTCTCCAAAAATTTGTTGAATTATACAAATACATTTCTTTCATTTTCTCTAATGTATTTCTATTTTCTTATTCTTGGTGATTAAGAAAATATTTTTGACATCTGGGAAGAAGTTATGAATAGTTTAATATTTTATCTTAGAATGTGAAACATTAAAAAAGAGAAGATTTGGGGAAAATACGACTTTATAGTATAGAGACCTGGAAGACTACCTCAACTGAGTGATTGAAATTAACATCCCAGTAATGAGACATCAGCATCATGTGCCTCTTGACATGATGTACTGAGAAGGGCTCAACACCACTTCTCTGGTAATCGTACAAAAAAATCATAACCTAAATTTACCATGAGGAAATGTCAGGTAACCCTGCATGTCATTTTCCAAGACCAATTTTGTGACAATAGATCTGTGTCTTACAATTCAATTCAATCCTAACACTAACTACCTGCACTTAACGTAGATCCCATAGGTTAAGGGGCTCAGTTCCATGAGACTATCCCCACTTCATATACCAGCTGCAATTCATGGGTGTCCCCAAAGGAACTTGTCTGGCCAGCCACAATTTTGGGGCTTCCCACAACCTTCCCCCAAATTTGATAGTTCTCTAGAACAGATCATGGAACTCAGGAAAGTGCTGTACTTAACAATTAGAGTTCTATATAAAGGATACAACTCAAGAAGAGCCAAGTGGAAGAGATATATAGGACAAATATTGGGGGGATGGGGGGGAGGAGTGCGGACCTTCCACACCCTCTCCAGTGCCAGTGTCCCAGCACCTTGATTGGTTTACCAACCCAGAAGCTCCCAGAACCTTGTTATTCAAAAGATTTTTGTCAAGGCTTCATTATGTAGGCATGATTAATTAAATCATTGGCTATTGGTGATAAAACTCAATCTCTAGACACTGTCCTTTCCACCGGGGCTGAAAGTTCTAACCCTCTAATCACATGGTTAGTTTTAGTTTTTTCCCTTTGGCAATAAGACCCATTCTAGGTTTCAAGTAACCACATTAACATAACAAAGACATTGCTACCACTCAAGAAATCCAAGAGTTTTAGGAGCTCAGTGGCAGGAACTGGGGACAAAGACCAAATATATTTTTTTATTACAACACAACCTGAAATTAAGGGACATTCCACCAAGCAAATGGCTTGTGCTCTTCAAAATTGTCAAAGTCATGGAAAAAAAAAACACAACAAAACAAAGCAAAGCAGAGATTAAGGAGTCATGATAACCAACGTAATGTGGGACCCTGGTTTTGATCTTTTTTTCCTGGACCAGGAAAACACATTAGTAGGATAATTGGTAATATTTGAATAAGGTATTTGATTAGTTAATAGTATTGTATCAATGTTAGTTTCCTGGTTTTGATCATTTATAATGGTTATGTAAGATGTTAATATTAGGGAAAGGTGGTGAAGTGTATACAGAAAAATTCTATACCATTTAAATAGTAGAAATGTCATTTATTTAAAAATAAAAATAAATTTAAAATAATATCCCTATTACACACTCTAATAGCAGTTTATTTTTATACTGATGAATTTCCATAATAGACACTTTCTATAAAATATACAGTGAATAATGATTAAGTGACTTCTAGTTTATGTCTATGAAATACTGCTTTGTGAATTTTTAGTGGCAAGTCAATATTAGTTACTACATAATGATTTATGTAATAATGAAAGAACTTAGACACTTAAAAAAACAAAATTCGACTGAGTAAATTTAAAAATCTTATTGGTTTTATTCAATGATTTATGAATTGGGCAGCATTCCATTTAGCAGATAGAAAGAAGCCCCCAGGAGCTGTAGAAAATGGAAGACTGACAGGCAAGAGAAGGCAGGAGAAGAAAGATACCAACAACGAATGGACTGTTTCAGGCAAGGTCACCTTCTTTTAGGGGACAGTAGAGATCTATCATATGGATTACCTCAATAGTGCTGACCAGGAAATTCCAGACTGACTGGTTAAGATTACATTCCTGGAAGAGGCTGAAACTACAGTTAGGTTAGTTGATGTGGGCCTTAGCACAAGTGACTCTATTTGGAGACCTTCCCTAATGTTAACATCTTTTCTTTTTTTTTTTTAACAATATATAAATTAGAAACTCAACAATGCCTTTCTAGTACAATAAGAAAATAGCTGAAGATATGAACTACAATATGAATTGCCAACTTTAGCCAGTGCCCTAGTACCAGTATGGATTTGTGTTTTGAATTTGATTATACTTCTCGGTCAATATATTAGTTGGTAAAGTACATTAAAACTTTACTCTGTAATGGTCAATTCAAAGAATTTTAGCCTTTAAAATTTTTTTGCAGGCTTGCATCACAAACAGCAAATAATCAAAGATCAAAGAAATGTCCTTTGATAAACAATTACAATAATTTCACCTGAATATTCTATTTCTGCCATGGCAAATTTAAACCATCACTTTCAAGGTATTGTTTTTCAACCAGTGGGCCTAATGAAGTTTTTCAATCGCCAAGTCCATGTAGTTTTCCCCAAGGGCATACTGGTCCTTTAAATTAATTTTCCAGTAGTCCTGGGACACTAGATTTTACAGAGAGCTCTTTGGTGAGGCAATGGGTTTGGGGACAGACAAGGCTGGGATGTTGAGGATGCATGGCTCTGACATAAAAGTTTATTGGGAAGGGTTGAGGACTGAGGTTAAAGGTTAATGAGACTGGAAAACCTGTAACCTCTCTTCAGAGCAGCTTGGAGAGGTTTAAGGCCAGGATTTCCACTGACAACAGCCAGTTGACAACAGCATCTCCTCGTGCAAAAACATCTCAGACGGGCTTGCTCTTCCTCACACTTGTGAACTACACTCTGGATTCAAAGTCCCCTGGGTTACAGCTTTTCACCAGTGTCACACTTCCCCCCAGTATGGCCTGTGTTCTCAGGGAGCTGGTGGAAGTGGGAGCCTGGGCTGGGAAACCAGGCCATTCAATAGGTTCTGTTTCTAAGGGGTGGACACTATTACTGGCAAAAACTAAAGTGAAATATCTACACTCAGATATTTTAGAGTGAGCACGAGGGAGCCATGAGGAAAGTGTACCCTAACATCAGAACTGCAATGGAACAGGAATCACTTCACACTGAAAACAATGCAATATCCATCCTGAATAGAATATAGAAACTGAGGTATATTTATATACAATAAAGGATCGTATATTAATGAAAATGAATGAACTTCAGACAGAGGCAAGTTTAAGATTAAGACAGCATCACAAGATTATTCGGTAAATAGCACTGAGAAGACTCTTTTTAAAAAATTATAATCCAGGGGTGCCTGGGTGGCTCAGTCAGCTAGGCTCTGGACTTCGGCGCAGGTCATGATCTCGTGGTTCTCGAGTTCGAGCCCCGCATCGGGCTTTGTGCTGAAAGCTCAGAGCCTAAAGCCTACTTTGGATTCAGTGCCTCACTCTCTCTCTGCCCCCCCACTCGTGCTCTTTCTTTCTCTCAAAAGTAAACATTAAAAAATTTTAATAAAGAACTGAAATCCATATGTGTAATAAAATTCCATGTTACACACTCTGAAGTCCAAGATACAGTTGTCACCTTAACTACCTTTATTGTGACCTCAGTCTGTACTTTCTAAGTAATAAAGTTCTTTACAGCTCATCTTTAAAGTCACAAAAGACCCTGTGGGCAAACCATCCCGTGATGGGACTCAAACTACCCTCTCATGCAATAAGGATAGCCCTGAGCCTGCAAGACCCCGCGTGACTGACCTCAAGATAATGATCGACATGACCTGTATGGCCCACCTGCACATACCTGCCAACCTTTGCCCCACATTCTCCTTACACAAACCTGTAGTATTTTCAGCACTTTGGAGACAGTGTTTGAGACACTGGTCTGCTGTCTTGCCTGTGTTGGCCTCACCGAAATAAAATCCTTTCTTGTTTCACCACTGCTTGTCTCTCTCTCTCTCTGCCTTTGAGCAGCACTGAGGGGCCAGACCTGGTCTGTTTGGGATCTCCAGAGCCAGGTGCTCTTGCACCCCGGTGCCCCGGTCACACTGACACATAGATTAAGTGACAAATAAAGGGAAAAAGCAAAGACACTCAAGACTATCAGTAAAAGGCTTTGGTTCTCTTTCTGGATGTCCCATTTAAGGGACAAGTGGCAATTGGTAGATCACTTAATCTCCCTGAGGCTTTGTTTCTCCCTCTGTCAAATGGGGGCAATAATACAATAATTTTCATGAGAATCACTGAGACTGTATGTGGAATGAACGGTTAGACAAATACCTGCAAAAACTTTCACTCATATTGGCATTTTCTAGTTCAAGCCACTTTAAAGATTGGGAAAACAAAAGACCTCTTTTCATAAAGTTAATACAAACACACCATTTATAATTACTGGCCAGTAGAGCATGATTTACCACATTTTCCAGATTCCGAACTGAGAGGTCAGAAATGGTTTCTGGGGCGTTTCTGCAACACAACCAACCCCCACAGATATGCTACCCGATTAATATGTCTCCCTTGTCAGCAAGAAAACCACAGACCCAAAATGAAGTCTGTTAGGCTGGGCCATGTCACCAAACTGGGGCTTAATACCTAACCCAATTACAGTTTCAACCTCCCTCAGAAATGCAGTTTTAATTGGTCAGTCAGGAATTCTCTGGTCAGCACCAATAAGGTAATCTGTAACATGGGCTCTCTCCATTCCCCAAAGCAAGATGAGGTAATCCACTGGGTGAGAACCTTCTGTCCTCACAGGAAGGACCTTGAACAAAATAATGCCTTTTGTTTGTTTGTTTGTTTGTGGCTTCCTTGTTCTGCCTTTAAAACCTTTTTTCTTTCTGTGGCCCTTTGGCTTCAAGCCCCTACTTGCTATATGGGATCTTGCCCAACTCACAAATCATGAACGTAATAAGGGCTAATCCTGCGCCAGGCTGGTAGCCACTATAGGCTGTTGGATCTGTTACAGAATCTTGTCTGGATCACCCAGCAGAAGAACCAAGTGGTACTCGGAGATCTTGGAAGGCAGGAGGTTTATTTTACACTGGTGGGCTCAGAGGAGATCACTCTCTAGAGGTCTGAGGACTAAGCATAAGCAGAGGGGACAATTTATCGTCTGTTTGCATGCAGCAGGCAGGGTGGGAAGGAAAACCCAGAAAGGGAATCTTTGGGCAGGGACTGGTATTCCCCTATTGGTCCTGTCAGCCATCTTATAACAGATTTTTCCCTAACAAATCCACCCATAGGACTGTAGCCTGGATTCCTGACTGGGCACACACTTTGGTCTCCTCTTGGAAGTGGAGACCAATGATGCATTGGTTATGTGTGACCCCTGACAAAAGATGCAAAAAATTCCTTAAGTATCCTGGTACAGGTGAGCACAATTTTCTCAGAGAAACTTGGGTCACTACATGAGTCTCTATTTATTTTTTCTTATTTTATCTTTTTACTCTACTAGCTAAAGACCTGGACATGATTTTGGTGGGCTTTTAACAGTCAATTAAATAAGTAGAAGAGGGGTGGCTGGGTGGCTAAGTCAGTTAAGTGTTCGACTTCAGCTCAAGTCATGATCTCATGACTTGTGGGTTTGAGCCCCACATCGGGGCTCTGCACTGACAGCATGGGGCCTGCTTGGGATTCTCTCTCTCCCTCTCTCTCTGCCCCTCCCCCACTGCACACACACTCTCTCAAAAATAAATACACTTAAAAAGAAATAAGTAGAAGAAAGGTTACATTTTCTTCCTTTAAAGCCATGAAGACACAGGAGAAGGATTAAGATCCAGGGCATTTGATGGGACAGACAGCAGAGTGCTGGGGAACAATGGGAAAGCAGACTAGAAACCTGGGTGCTCACTTGGTTCTATCGCCCATCCAGTGTGATGTGGGACTTGCCACTACATCTCTCTGCACCTGTTTCTTCATCACCAAGCTCCCTTCCAACTTAAACATCCTATGATTGAGAGCAAGGTAATTAATAGAAATTTTTATCTCCTTAATCTTTATTCTAAATGTATTTTAACAATTTACTGTTCTTGTTAGGATTTTAAAATGCTTACCATGAGTGTAGCTTGTGTGTTCCTTGTGTGTGGTCCTTGTTCCTGTTTTGTGAAATGGTTGAAGGGTGCTCGCCACAGCCCAGGAAAAGCCCAACAAAGGAGAAGAGTAGTGATCATATTAATTTGAAAGTGACAGGCTGTGGCAGGAGGTCATTGAGAGGACATGACCACTAGGTGACCTGCAAGCTAGATTCCGGGAATCAGAGGCTCTTCCCTGTCCCCCATCCTTGGGATGTGGGAGCCATTTTCAAGGACTTAAGTCGCCGTGATAGCACAAGATATTCCTAAGGCCTGGTCTGAATTTGTGAATGAGCCCCATTAAGGCCTCTATATAAACTTTGTGATCCTATCCAGTGGGTATGGAGATCTACTCTTGCGTGTCCAAGACAAGCCTCAAAAGTGGGTTCCCTTGGGGTGCTCCGCCTCTTCAGTCTCTCCTCATGCTGCCAGTTTGTGGACCAACAGAGGACAGGGCAGTTCTGTGTTACCATCCAAAATTAAGAGGCATATAACATGAACTAAGCTAGTGTGATATTGCAATTTAGAATAAGAAATATATATTTGATCTTTGTCCCCATTTCTGCCAGAAAAAGCCCAAACCCTAGGATTTTCTAGATAAGCCCTAAAAAGGTGTCTTTGTTATGTTAATGAGCCAACTCTGGGAAAGCTCCCAGGTCACCCGGGGCTGGGGGTTGGTTGCCAGGGGAACCAACCACGTGATCAGAGGGTTGGCTCTTTCAGCCTAATCACCTGACTTCTGGGGAGGGGAGAGGGGCTAGCGATTACATTTGGTTACCAATGAACAGTAACTTAATCAATCATGCTTATAACGAAGTCTCCACAAAACCCGGAAAGCATGGGGTTCAGAGAGCTTCCGGTTTGGTGAACACATGGAATTAAGAGAGATTGGTGCACTCTGAGGGCATGGGAGCTCTGTTCCCTTTCTGCATATTGTGTCCTATGCATCTTTTTCATCTGGCTGTTCCTGATTTATATGCTTTTATAATAAACCTGTAATATAGTAAGTAAACTAACTGGTTTCCTGAGTTCCATGAGCCACCCTAGCACATTAATAGAAACCAAAGAGGAGGTCATTGGAAGGAACCTCTGATTTATAGCCAGTCTGTCAGAAGCACAAGTGACAGCCTGGACTTGTAATTGGCATCTGAAGTGAAGTGTGGCATCTTGTAGGGCTGCGTCCTTAACCTGTGGGGGCTGAAGCCAACTCCCGGTATGCAGTGTCAGAATCGAGTTGAATTACAGGACACCTCATTGGTGTCAGAGAATTGCTCAGTGGCATAGAAACTTCCCCCCACCTCTCATCAACACACACACACACACACACACACACACAGGAATTGGGTGCAGAAGCATTAACTAGTTAACAGGTATTGAGAATGACAGAGGTTGTCACTGAGACAGATTGATGGGAACAATCCTATAAAGGTCTCACTTGTCCCATTGAATACACTGGATATTAAGAAGCTTTGCCCCACCAGAGGCGTGTGCTAGAGAGAGTGCCTTACAACTCCAGACTACGCTTCCTCAGATGACATGCACTTATCTCCCTACGTATCCTGACTACTCCCGACTTATTTTCTTTAGTCTTTCATCATCCCACTCCCCATTCCTTTAATGTACAGAGAGAAACTTTGTATGGACACAGGCATAGTGCCTCCTCCCCTGTTCCCCCTTTCTTTTTAACTAAATGCCCAATAGTATGCTTTTACCAAATGGAGATGTGTAGGAAAACACCTGGACACTAAAACCAAAATACCCCCAATACCCTCTTTGTCCATTAATGGTATCTCACTTAACATTCTCCTTTACATTCTCCTTTATATTCCAATGAGGTACTATGTAATCATTGTTTATCAAAGCAACACTAGCAACAATCCTTGGGAACCTAGTTTGATTGGAAAATTTAAATATATTTTATCGATTACTATAAAACCAAGCACAATATTATTAATTTCTTTTGGTATTTAGCTTCTATATGCCAAGTAATCTGCCTTTAAAGGAGGGAAATATTGGGGCATCTGGGCGGCTTAGTTGGGTAAGTGTCTGACTTCCACTCAGGTCATGATCTCACTGTTCATGAGATGGGGCCCTGTGTCAGCATAGAGCCTGCTTCCGATTCTCTGCCTGTCTGTCTCTCTCTCTCTGCCCCTCCCCTGCTCATTCTCTCCTCTCTCTCTCAAAAATAGATAAATAAATATTTAAAGGAAGGAAAGATTACTGTGAAAGAAACGGACCCTACATACATTTCTCTTTAGGTCAATCGTGGTGTTAATTACACATCTTGTCTAAAAAAATTCTTATAGAAAAACAATTAAAATGTGAATTGATGGTATTAAACCTAAATTTTCCATAAGGTTGTTTTGTTAGCTGTTTCAAAAAAGATGTCAATTTTTGTGGTTTAATATTTGAATGGGAAGAACACCCAATTCATTTTACTCAGTTAATCCCTAACAGATACCTGATTGCTACTCTGTCACATCCAAAATCCTTCACCTGAGGCCCCTTCAAAGCAACAAATTTAAGAAGAAATAAATAACCTTGGTGTGTTAGTTACAAATCCAATCTGTGACTGCATAGCTACTAGGGTAAGTTCGGTGCATCTGATTTGCTGATTTTCTGATTTTGACCTGGATTTGACGATTTTTAGGAGCTAAATCCTTGAACGTTTTGGCATCAAAGATTTGTGGTATTACCACATGCAGTGGTTCAGTTCAGAAGTACAATCCATTTTCATGAATCATCTTAGATGTCATTTTGAAGTTAAAATTTATGTGTTTATTGAGTAATTATGATAGGTTGAGAAAAAAATGGCAATTTATCATTAGTATTAAACTTAAGTTCTAGTCTAAAATTTTTGTTCAAAACACATGTGAAGCACAATTAAATTATTCTGAAGCAAGATTTTTAAAAAGCAAGGTTTTCTTTGGGCACAGTTAGGGTCTATTAATTACCCTTCGATTCTATGTTTAGAATGGAAAGGTGGGCGTCATTACAGATAGAGTAACAATAACAGTAGGTCTACAAAGGAGGGGGTGGGGGGGGTGGGGTGGGGTTTGGCTTAGCCTTTTTAGGATTACCTGGCTTTGTAAGTGTGCTGACCAGACCCTCATGAACCTTGGTGGTGTCTCTGAGAAATAAATATTCTGTCGCTCTGAAAACATTTCTAAGCTGGATCAAGCATGACCTAGTCATCACACCATGGATTCCTTTTGTGAACACTAGGAGAAAACACTCCATGCTAAAATGAATGCCTTGTACTATTTACTCCCATTTAAATTTGAAAGGCTGAGAACATCACTCTCCAGCATGTATGACTCACCCACTAACCAAAATAGCATGAAGCACATGCTGGTTCCAGCCAAGGTCTTTCCATTCATCTTTAGGGAAGCTCTCAGAAACAGTCTGCCTTTGGGATTTTTCTCTGTGTTTTTGTTTAACAATCATTAAAGCAGGTATTTTGGAAACTGTATTTTGCTTTTTCCTCTTTCTCTTTTACCTGCTCCTTTTCCTTCTTCTTCCTCCTCTTCCTCCTCTTTCTTTCCCTCAGAAGTTTCCAGTTCAATCACGTTGCTGCATTCAGTGCAATCTAAGACTATCTAGCCATGAAATGATGGGAAGAGCATTATTCTCAAATTTAGAAGGCCTGGGTTGGTCCTGGTTTTTTAAGTATCTGTATCTGAATTGGAACTCAGGTTTTCTGATTTCACACCCTGTACTCTTTCAGTTACACTATTATTTCTTCTGTGTTTATGCTGGGATCTTTGTATCATTTGCACATCAAACCCAATAGGCAACTACTAAGTACTGTGGGATTCCCACTTGGAGGAACTAGGTTAGCCCAATGGAGTGGACAATTTCCTGGGACAGATGGGTTGGGGCATATCTGGAAGAGGTATTTCCTGAAGCAGTTATATTAGTGAGAAAAGCCTAGTTTGGCTTTAGAGAAGCAGGGGCTTCTTTGGGGAAGTCTGCAAGAAAAGAGAAAGAAAATAACTTTAGGGTAAACAGCATGATTAGCTGGGAAGGTATTGTGGATGGAATTGTATCCCCCTAAAAGCTATGTTCAACTCCTAATCCTCGTACCTTTTAATGTCATCTTATTTGGAAATAGAGCCTGCAGGTGTAAACACTCTAAAATGAGGTCATACTGAATTAGGGTGGGGCTAATTCAGTGACCAGTGTCCTTATAATGAGAGGGAAATTTAGACATAGAGAGAGACACACAGAGAGAATATATATATGTGACACAAAAGTCAATGAGAAAAAAGTAACAAGATTAAAATAAAGGCAAAGGACATGAGAAGTGATTTCACAGAAAAGAAATATAAATATGAAAATATTTATGAAAAGACATTAAATCTCATTTAGAGTTAGCTAAATGCAAATTAAAGCTGAATACACCATTTTCACTTCTCAGATCAACAAAAATCTAAAACTTACAATGCATGCTGTTGGCAAAGTTGTGGGGAAAAAGACACTTTCAGACATTGTTGGTGTGATTCAAAATGTTAAAATCTCTATGCAGGGCAATTTGGCAATGTCCATCAACATCACAAATGCATTTATTCTCTGACCTGGAACTCCTACTCATAAGAATTTATCCTGGAGATATAGGTAGTGAGAAATGTATAAAATTACTCGTTATATAAAGGAATATTGAAAGGGCATGTGAGAAACTAATAAAAATAGTTATGTATGTGAAGGGGTGGACAGGTGGATGAATTCATGTACTATTTTTTTGGAATCATATGAAATGTGCTACCTATTATAATTCATAAAATATAATACAAATGCAGAGCTTATCCTTTAAAATAAAACTTGATAAATATTAATTAGATTACCAGCCTTTCTCTTTCTCTTGCCCTTGTTCTGTCTCCAACCATCAATCCATCCATCCATCCATCTATCTACCTATCCATGTATCCATTGGTCTGTACATCCAGTTGGAGACATTGCAGGTGTTTCTCCTGAATCTCCCATTTTCCTCCCTCCTTTTCCATTCTGCGTGTCTTATTTTCTAGCTTGTCTTATATTTATTTTAGGAGGTCTCCTCCTCCTCACTTTCACAATTTTCATGGTCTCTCCTCTGGGCTGAATTCTCTGTTTATGAAGCCCTAAGTCTTATTTTCTGTAGTATTCTCTGGATGGATTTTTCTAGTCACTTCAAGATTTGGCATGTAAAAATAGTTAATTTTTTAATTTTATTATTATTAGGATTTTAAACTTTGTTTTTTTGAGAGAGAGAGATAGAGAGTAAGCAGGAGAGAGGCAGAGAAAGAGGGAGACGGAGAATCCCAAGCAGACTCCATGTTATCAGTGCAGAGACCAATGTGGGGCTTGAACTCACCAACTGTGATATCATGACGTGAGCTGAAATGAAGAGTCAGACACTCAACGGACTGAGTCACCCCGGTGCCCCTATTATTACCTTATTATTATTATTTTTTAAAGTAGGCATCACACCCAGCATGGAGCCCAGTGTGGGGCTTGAATTCATGACCTTGAGATCAAGACCTGAGCTGAGACCCAAAGTCAGATGCCCAACCGACTGAGCCACTCAGGCTACCCAAAAATGTTTTTATGCTACCTTTATACTTAATAGTTTTTGGTGCCTGTGGGTTGCAGATCATTTCTCCTAATTTCTGAAGTCATTGCTTCATTGTTTTCTGGCTTTCAGTGTTCCTATTCAAGTCTAGTGCCATCGTGATTCCTGATCCTTTGTATTTGAAAAAATTTTTTCTCTTTCTCTGGAAGCTTTAGGATCTTCCTATTATCCTTGGTATTCTGAAATGCCATGACAATGATCCTTTGTGTGAATTTTTAAAATCCTTCCCCACAATTCATTGTGCAGGTTTCTAGGAGCTCCCTTTCAAGCTAGAAACTTACTCTCCTTAGGTGGAAGAAAACTTGCTGTTATTTCAATATCACTTCCTCGTGGTAAAACTTAGTTTCCTTTCTCTGGAATTTCTATTACTTGCTTACCTGCTAGGTTGATCATGTTTTGTTAGTTCTGTTTTTCGTCTCTACCTTTTGCTCTATCTTAGGAGAGATTTCCTTGGCATTACATTTCAATCTTCCTGTTGAAATATTATTTCCAGTATCATATATATAATTTTAAAAGGTTTTTGAAAAAAAATTTTAAGTGTTTATTTTTGAGAGAGAGAGAGAAGGGGGGGGGGGAGAGCACAAGTGAGTGGGAGAGGGGCAGAGAAAGAAGGAGGCACAGAGTCGGAAGCAGGCTCCAGGCTCTGAGCTGTCAGGACAGAGCCTGACCCGGGGCTGAAACCCACGAAGGGTGAGATCATGACCTGAGCCAAAGTCGGACGTTTAACTGACTGAGCCACCCAGGCACCCCTCCACTATCATATTTTTAATTTCCAAGATTTTCTGAATGTTTATTTTTATACCATCTGGGAAAGAAAAGGGTTAGCAGCTGGTCTGTTACTTATCCAACCTTCCTTAGGAATGCCAGAGGAGAGGGGGAAAAATGACCTTGTCAGATCTTCTTGTGAACAAGATGATGCGAAGGTATTGACAAGCAGAAAGAGTGATCATTTCTGGAATGCTTCTTACCAGCATGTACCTGGCCTGGCTAGGTTGCTTTTGGTAAGAAAATCAGGAATATGTGGATATATGGGGGCATAGCCTGCTTGAAAATGTCAGCGTCTGCTATGAAATTGTCAGCATACAAAAAAGAGATTTTTTTTTGTGAATAGAAAATAGCTTTTTGTGTGTGTAACTGATGCTTTGTATATACAACTTGGAAACTTATATGTTAAATCTGGGTGGAGCATGTGCTAAAGGGTGAAGAAGGACCCGAGGACCTGCACTAGCCATTTCAAACTTTTCATGCTTTGCCTGGGTGTCATAATTATCTGCATCACTTGTAAATTTTGATATTGTCTAAGATCTGTGATTCTTTTGAGACCTTAAGATCTCTGATTTGATAAGCTGATCCTTTGTGTTATTCAGCATCCCATTTCATAGATTCAATGTTTTATCTCTTTGAGGATACCAATTATGTTTGTTATAAAGTGAATTTCATCTCTGTATTACCTCCATTTCCTTCAAATTCCTCCTTTCTATGTATTTGTTAGAATCTTTTTCATGTGGAAAGCTTTCCCCAAGGGTCTAGTGATCCTTACTTACCTATTTATATTTGGACTTAGATACTGCATGACTGAGTGCAGCAGGTATGATGATCAAGCAAGCCTCTTGGCTTTTTTTCAGGACACTCCAAATATTAGTAAGTGTAAGAATTTCCCCTTGGGCTGGTCAGTTTCTCAAGAGAAGAAGTCTACACTTTCTGGAATAGGAACTGTATTTCTATAGCTGCTTTACCAAATTACCTCAAACATTTGTCTTAAAACAATATATATTTCCATCTTACAATTCTGGAGGTCAGAAGTCTGACAAGGGTCTCACTGGGCTAAACTCAAGATGTCAGGCAAGGCTGTGTTCCTTTCTGGAGGCTCTAGGGAAGAATCTGTTTTCTTGCTTTTTCTAGCTTCTTCTAAAGGTTGCCCCCTATTCCTTGGCTATGGTTCTCTTCCATCTTCAAAGCTGCATAGATGTCTCATTCTCTTATTAGGACCCTTCTGATTACCTTGGTCCCACCCAAATAATCCAGGTTTATTAATACCCTATTCGTTTCCTATTTTCCTATTAGTACCCTATTAGTTTTACCCTATTAGTTATGTAACATAACATATTCACAGGTTCTGTGGATTAGGAGGTGGGTGTCTTTGGAGGGCCCTTATTCTGCTGCTACATGGGCATATTTCTGGTTACTCTTAGGTGTTTGGGAAGTAGAGCAGAAAAATGGTGTGTAGAATATTAGTTTCCCTTACTCTCTACTACCCTCAGCTATGCTTGTTGTCCTGAGTCCAGATTTCAAAGCAACATCTTCAGAGAGTAAATTTCCTATCTTCTGCCAGGGCAGAGGAGGGATGATGTTCTACCTTTGTGTGTATGTTGGGGGGTGGGGAATATGTAGAGAGCCAAATACTTTTTCACTTTCATCTATTCAAAATATTTAAGGTTTTTCTTGAGACTTCCTTTTTGACCTATTTGTTATTTAGGGGTGTGTTGTTTAATGTCTAAATATTTGGGGAATTTGCAGCTACTCTTCATTATTGATTTCTAGTTTAATTTCATTGTGATCCGAGTGCATACTTTGTATGGTTTCTATTTTAAATTTATTGAAGTGTGTTTTATGGCCCAGAATGCAGTCACTATTGGTGACTATTCCATGTGAGCTTGAGAAAAATGTGTCATCTGATGTTGTTGGATGAAGGAGTCTATAAATGTCAATTAGGTCCAGTTGATTGATGGTGCTGCTCACTTCAACTACATTCTCATTGATTTTCTGTCAATTCCTGATAAAGGTGTGTTGAAGTCTCCAACTATGATAGTAGATTTGTCTATTTCTCCTTGTAGCTCTATCAGGTTTTGTCTCACATATTTTGATGCTCTGTTATTAGGTACATACACATAAAGGATTGCCACTCTTCTTGGAGAACTGACCCCTTTTTCATTAGGTAATGCCATTCCTTATCCCTGATGATTTCTCTTATCCTAAAATCTTCTTTGTCTGAAATTAATATAGCTATTCCAGCTTTATTTTGATTGGTGTTAGCAAGGTGTATCTTTTCCTTTCCTTTTAATCTCTTTGTGTCTCCATATTTGAAGTGGGTTCTTGTACACAACAACATATGGTTAGGTCTGATTTTTCTTTATCTACTCTGTCTGTCTCTAATTGCTATATTTAAACTATTCACACTTAAAGTAGTTATTGAAATAGTTGGATTAATATTTGCCATATTTATAACTGTTTTGTATTCATTGTACTTTTTCCTTGTTTCTTTTTGTCTTCCTCTGTTTTTCTGTCTTCTCTGGTTTTAATTGATCATTTTATATGATCCCATGTTCTCTCCTTTCTTATTAAATCAATTATACTTCTTTTCAAAAAATTTTGGGGGTCGCCCTGGAGTTTTACACTATACATTTACAACTAATCTAAGTCCACTTTCAGATAACACTTTACCACTTCATAAGTGATATATGTACCACTCTCCCCCTCCTCTCTCTTAAACATTGCTGTTATTCTTTTCACTTTTCCATACACAATTAGCACCTAATACATTGTTCCTGTTATTATTTTATTTATTTATTTTTAAAAAGTGGTTATTCATGTGGTTTTTAAAGTTTATTTATTTATTTTGAGAGAGAGCTTGAGTGGGGAAGGGGCAGAGAGAGAGAGAGAGGGACAGGGATCGAGAGAGAATCCCAAGTACTCTTTGGCAGTGTGGAGCCCAATGCGGGGCTTGAACTCACAAACCGTGAGATCACGACCTGAGCTGAAGTCGGACGCTTAACCAACTGAACCGACCAGGTGTCCCTGTTGCTGTTATTTTAAATGAACAGTGATCTATCAGATCATTAAGAATAAGAAAAAGAAGATTTTATTTTCTCTTCATTTATTCGCTCTCTACTGTTCTTCCTTTCTTAAGAAAATCTGAATTTATGACATAAAGAATACTCCTTATCTGTGAAGAACTCCTTTTGACGTTTTTTGAAAAGCAGATCTACAGGCAACAAATTCTCTGTTTTTGTTTGTCTAAGAAAATCTTTATTTATCCTTTACTTTTGAAAGATAATTTTGCTGGATACGGATCTGTAGGCTATTGGGTTTTGTTGTTGTTCTTGTTGTTGTTGTAGTTCTTTCAACACTTTAAATATTTCATTCTAGTCTCTTCTCACCTGCATGGTTGCTGGGGAGAAGTTGATCTACTTCTTATACTTGTTTCCCTATAGGTAAGATTTTGTTTTTTTCTGGTTTCTTTCAAGATTTTGTCTTGTTTTCTGTAGTTTAAATGATATGCCTCTGTGTAGATTTTTGGTATTAATCCTGTTTGGTGTTCACTGAAATTTCTGGATCTGTGGTTTGGTAATTGTCATTAATTTTTTAAAAATTTCAGACATTATTACTTCAAATATTTCTTCTACTCCTTTCTCTCTTTCTTCTTCTGGTAGTTCCATTTTGCATATGCTACACCTTTTGTGATTGTTCTCCATATCTTGGATTTTCTGTTCTATTGTCCCCCCATTTTTTTCTCTTTGCATTTTTAGTTTTGGAAATTTGTATTGACTTTCCTTGGCTTGGCTGTGTCCAATCAACCAGTGAGTTCATCAAAGGCAATCTTCATTTCTCTTACACTTAAAAAAAATATATAACATGGCTTTTTGATTTTTTTTAGAGGTTCCATTTCTCTGCTTACATTATCCTTCTTTTATGTTGTTTACTTTTTCCATTACAGCATATGAGTCATAATTATTTTAAATTTCTGCCTAGTTACTCCCAAATATCTACCATATCTGAGTCTGTTTCTAATGCTTGCTTTGTCTCGTTAGACTGTGTATTTTCTTGCCTTTAGCATGCCTTGTAATTTTTTGTTGAAAACTGGACATGATGTATTGGGTAATAGGAACGGAGATAAATGGGTCTTTAGTGTGAGTTTTATGTTTATCTGGCTAGGAGTCAGGTTGTGTTTAATGCCTGCTGTCACTGTAGGTGTCAGAGACTTCAGTTTTCTCTAGTGTCCTTGTTTCTGTCTTCCTTGTGTTTGGGCTTTCCTAGAAACTCCTTCTTAATTAAGCAGAGGCTGCTTTTGTTGCTCTGTCGTTTGTAATGCACTATTGTTACACTGGAATTGTGTTGAGATAGTGGTAATGTATTGTAGAAGGGAAGCATTCCATAATCTTATAATTGAATCTCAGTGTTTTTTTTTTTTTTAAATTTGAGATTGAGAGAGAGAGTGTGTGTGAATGGGGAAGATGTGCAGAGTGGGGGAGGGGGAGAGAATCTTAAGTAGGTTCCATGCTCAGCATAAAGTCCAATGTGGGGCTCGATCCCACAACCTTGGGATCATGGCCTGAGTCAAAATCAAGAGTCAGATGCTCAACTGACTGAGCCACCCAAATCTCAGGTTTTTTTAAAATGGAACTGTGTCCTGGGTTCTGATCTTCAGAAGTTTTTTTGTTTTTGTTTTTTTAAGCCTTTCCCCTCCTTTCATGTGAGACAGGAAAGCTAGAGGGGGCTGTTTTGTCTAACTGCCCTCTCCCTAAGTCAGATTAAGCTCTCATAAAGTACTTTCTCTGAGGGTGGGCTTTTTTATGGAGAACAGAACTCTCTGGGTGCATTTCATAGTGGTTACTTTTCTCCTTCCCCTGCCCTAGCCATGAGGAGGTTTGTTTTTGTTTTTGTTTTTGTTTTTGTTTCATCATGAGAACCTGATGGGACTCTTGGAAATAAACTCACAAAAGTATCAGGGGCCATCCTAGGACTGGGCCCCAAGGAGTTCATAACTCTCATATTAGTCTTTGTTCAAACATCAATAACATTTTAAGTGTTCTTACAGGCTTCGTCTCCAGTGGCTTCTGCTCTATGTAAGATGTGAGCCACCTGTCTCTTCATATTTAGAGTTGGAATTTGCCCTGTGACCTCAATTTTGTGATGGCTCTAAGAAGAATTACTGATTTTGTACAATCTTTGTCTTGTTCTGAGAATGGGAGTGATGACTTCCAAGCTCTTTACATATTGGAATGGAAACCAGACTGGCTTGTATGTTTTTTTGGGGGGGACCTAAAATCTTCCTATCAATTTCCTTTTGAGGTTATCGTTTGCAGGGCTTGGGCTCAGAGACAATCTACAGGTGATTTTCTAAGACTCTATGATTCACAAGTTTCTCAGAGTAGGAGTTTAGGGCTCCTTCCATTTTCAGGTGGCTCTCTGCCAGATAGTAGGTATCTCCCAGGTGGCTCTGGGCCATGGCCACATTGCAGCTTACAACCAAGGCAAACTCCACACTTAGTAGCTTGCTCTGTAGGCTGCTACTTCACTTTGGTCTCTCTTGCTTTTCCCCAACTACTTTTCGTTGTTTATTAATTTAAAAACATTGTTTTCCCTGAACTACTTTTAATACAGACTTTCAACTAATCCTCCTGTTTTTAGACACACCTAAAAGTGGGTTGGGGGTCTTGTGTCACAAATCCCTGGGACTTTCTGGGCTTCAGCATTGTGACTCAGCTTGCTTATTAGTTTCCTCTCCATTTCCATATGCCCGTGTGCATTCCTTTTTGGCACTTTGATTTTGGTGTTCTTTGGTCTGGTAAGCCAATTACCAATCTTTGATCTTCATTCCTTCTCCCAAAGTTTGGTTAGCACTCCATCCCTTTTCTATTCTCCTTGCCCTTTTGAGTTTATGACTCATACCACTTTACTGTTACTTTCAGTAAAAGTAGTTTCTGGATGAACAGAGGCAAACATGTATTCAATTTAAATATTCAGTTGGAAATGTCTTTCCTCTACCTAGTGTCAAAGGAAAAAATGATTCATGGTACCTGTGTTGAAAGATAAACTGAGGCATATCGAATTTTTTACAGTTTATTTGGACAAAAATCAATTAGATTCAGGCAGTACAAAAACCAGAAGTTGTTAGGAGCATTCCAACAATAGGAGCTGGGGAAAAGCTTTATGTAGGGAAGAAATGGAAGCAAAGCAAGGACACAGTCTGACTATAGCTTAAGTGTTTATTTTATTTGGAAAGGACTAGTTGGCTGTTTGTACCTGGTTGTCCTTAAGTTTTGATGCCTTAACCTTCCGGGATTTTAGACTCAGGTTTTGGTTTGCTTATTGTTGGAGTGCTGATAACACACGCTCTATCTTTGCACCTCCATCTTGTTCTTGTTCATGCCTGTGCTATGACTTCCCTATGAGCTACATGTTCCAGGCCCCATGGAGGTTAATGTATGCCCTAACGAGAATGTGCAAAGGCTTGTTCTGATCTTCCCTAAAGTGGTGCACCGAAGATTTCACCTTATTTATTTTTAAGTTTACTTATTTATTTGGGGAGAGAGAGCACAAATAGGGGAGGGTCAGAGAGAGAGAATCGCAAGCAGGTTCCCAATGCAGAGCCTTAGGGCACAGAGCCCAATGCGGGGCTCGAACTCATGAACCGTGAGATCATGACCAGAGCCGAAACCGAGAGTCAAGCGCTTAACTGATTGAGCCACCCAGGAAACCCTGAAGGTTCCACTTTAGATAACTAGTAGACTTGGTTGGTCCACAGAAGTCCCCACTTTAGGTAACTAGTAAAGATAACTGGCACACAGGTAGTGCCACTTTAGATAACTACCTGTGACCTCACCACAATGCCCCTCCTTCTATAAAAGCTGTGGTTGAAGTCTGGACTGGGTGGAGAAGAGTCCTGGAGAATAGCTGTGTAGCTCTGGTTTGTCTGTCATCCCAATCTCCCAGTCAGTAAGTTACCCTGAATAAAACTTCGTTGTAAGTGGTATGGAGTGGCTTGCTTCCTCTATCAGTCTTAAAGTGCTTTTTCAGTTTGGAGGATATATTACTGATCCTCTTTTACTTTCTAACACTTATATAAGCTTCCAAGCCATTACAACTGTAACTGAACTAATGTGAGTTCACTCCTTGGCAAGCTACAGATAGAAACTACTCTAGGTGGAATTGTCACACACAAAATCTTTATTTGCAGCAAATAAGGAGATAAAAGGGAATAACTTCCAAAGCCATGACGACTTGAACAAGGGTAAATGGGTTCCTTTCATTTAGGGTTAGGATGAATATTTAGACAGGGGAGCCATGTCATGGTATGTAGAGGTGGGCATAAGGTGATGCATGCACCTTAAGGAAACATGCCTGTACGTACATTGCATGTTATGGTAATGAAGCTCATGCTCCTCTTTGGAGATTATAGTATTATAATGAGGTAAAGGTAACTAACGGTCACTTCATGGTCATTTGCATAGGAATAAGCTGGGATTTGAGCTCAAACTGGTCTGGGATGCCAGAGCTTTTCATCAGGGCAATCATCATTGCTTGAGGGGTGGTTTTGGTTTTCATCACAGGATCATATGATTGTCGAGTCTTTTGCCTGAATGAAGAAATAAGCTGGAAGGGCGAGTTTAAGGAAAAATGTGGGACAAAGGTCAGTGGATAGAAGTAGATTGATAGTAAAGTTCAGATCTTGGGGGTCTAACTGGTGACAAAACAACCTCAGTCTAATGGCCTCCATGTTAACTTAATGTGGCATTTGTTACAGACACTGAGGTAGATTTTATTGAGGACTGTCATGATAGGTACTATAATGGGTTTTGCGGTAGGAAGTGAGTTTTGGCTCAGCTCTGAATACAACCAGGAAAAATGGGGTTTTATAGACAAGGAAACGGATGGGGTGAGGGGGGGTCTATAGATTGAAAATTACTAACAGAGAGGGTAATTCACCCCTAAACTGACCTAATAGGATTCTTACCGAAGGCAGGCTAGGGTCATAAGGTAGTCACCTGGGGGTTGACAGGGAAAGAGGGATTTGATCAGATTCAGAGAGTGATAAGAGATCAGGGGTGGGGGATTCTGCCTGAACTGACTTTACAGGATTCTTGCTAGAATTAGGCAATTCAAAGACAGACAAATACATCTAAAGTAGCAGGTGTAGTTGAACAGAGGGCTCAGAGAAGCCTCACTAGAGTTCTGTCAGGGAAAGAATTTTTGTTTCCCTTCCATCTGACCCTTTCTCCCCCTCCCTCCCCTCCCCCTCTCTTCCCCTCCCCTCCCCCTCCTCCTTCTTCTCCTTTTCCTTCTCCTTGATTATCACCAGAAGGTAAATATATTATTTAGCCAACTCTTTCTCATTTAGACTGTACTGCCAACTCAGCATTTCAGATTTTATCAATCTTCTTATTAAATGTAACTTATATCTATCATTATTATCAGTCTAAGAAAATCAAAGTACTTTCTGATTTCTGATCTCTGTCATTATCTGGTGTTTCCTGAAGCCTAAAGCTCTCCCTTTATAATATATCTGATGGTTGCATGTAAGGTAAGCAGGAGAGTTTTCAGGTAAAGGTATCTCTTATTAGGTGCTAGATGAAAGGGCTAAGGAACCTCATAAATTCTTCAATAGAAAGCTGCAGGCTGAGTCCTGGCTGCCTTTGTTTGAAATTTAAAACTATTCCCAAGGTATGTGTGAGCATTGCTCTCTGTTCACAACCCCTCCCCCATAACATGGTGATCTCTCCAATCCATTATCTGTTTGCTTTTGATAGAATTGTGTGTGTGTGTGTGTGTGTGTTATTACTTGGATTTTGCTTCTGCGCTATTTGTTCTGATTTCTTTGGTTACTGCCTGCTTTTCTTTTACTTTTATCATCTCTTTATTTTATCTATTTTATTTCAGCTACTGTATGTTTGGTTGTATTATTTCTCTTATGAAAGTATGTTCTGGTTTAATAAAGGAAAGCAATGCTTTGCTTTACCTTAACTGAGAATAAACTGCATATATTTTATTAAGAAATCTTATGCTTTATGAAAGAACTCCATTGGAGGTGGAGTTGCATGAGATTTTCACATGAGCTTTTGTTATCTTGCTCTTCTTTTACTTGTAATACTGTGTTATTTTTGTTTGTGGCACTATGTTAATTTGTTTTTCATCTTAGGCTTTTATTTATTTTTGTTGAAATTTTGTGAGGGAGAGGAAGTGCTAGTGATCATCCAGAGACAATATTAGAAAAAAATGTGGCACTGAAATTTTTGCTTTTAGGTTTCCATTCACTGTGGAGCTCTGCTCTTTCTAAAAGTAGAGGTGAGATTATTCTAAGGAGCGCCTCCACTGTGTCTTCTATAGGAGTAGTACCCATTCAGTATTTCTTAGTTCCCTTTGTAGATGCAAATTATCAGTTCAAATCATCTAAGCAAAGAAAAAAGACCTCTTCAAGTCTAATCTGAGAAGAAAATCTCCTTGGGAGTGAAGTCCCAGATCAGAGAACAAAGGAAGAATAGACCAGAGGCTTATTTACCTTTCATTGCTTCAGGGATTCAGAGGCAGGCAAGCATACAGATGCAAAAGAAAGCTTAGGGCTAGACATTCTTTACGGACTCTTTCTTTCTTTTGTGAGATGCAATAGGCAGACCTGCCCTGAGGCAAGGGAGCTAAGGAGTTTCTAAACCTGGGCTGAGGGGAGTGCAATGGTAGTACTGCAAAGGCCTTTGTTATTGGTTAAGGTCAAGGGGATGGTAAAATATAGAATGCAGAGAGGAATCTCATGGGAATGCAGTCTAAGAAAGTGGGGCTTGGGAAAATGACAGCACTTTTCCCTCCTGGAAGGATTGATGGGGTGGAGAGAGCTTCTCTTTAGGATTTCTGACTAACTTGGAGAGGATCCGTCCCCAACATCCCACCTCCTCTTGAGAGTCTTGGACTATATTGAGAGGAGGCTGTTGTTTATATGACAAAAGAGGACTTGAGCTCCCTAGTGATCCCCAGGGCTTAAAAAGATGTCTTCCCAAAGGCAGGTGATGAGGCTTATCTTCTGTAATGACTGAGATACTTGGGTTGCTTTAAGTCACACTGGGAAATGAAAAACAATATCCCTGAAAAGTCACCATGAGAAAAATGAGCATTTGTGATTAGATCATCTTTATATTTACTTTAAAGGGGTAAAGGAGTTAGGGACAGGTCTCCCCAAAATATGCCACTTTGGCAAAGGTTATTTTGAATTAAAAATAATAAAAACCCAGCAGATTCAGGAAAAGCTCTTTACCTCTCCCTTATTTGCCTAAATTTACATGGGAAAGCAGGACCTCACTAGGAAGGGAGCTATTACCAGATGTTCTTTTTTACCTAAAAAACTTATCTGCATAACAGGGTAATCATTGTTTCTAAACATCTCCTCTCCTTCCTAAGAATGGCTCTTCCTCCCATTTGTATCCCCAGACCCCTACACTTTTTCATAAACTTTATTTTGCCTGCCTTTTTGATCTTTCATGTTTATGTGGATTACCCATAATAGGTAATTAAGATTTTGTTTGATTTTTTTCCTGTTAATCTGTCTCATGTCAATTTTGTAAACAGCCAGAAGAACCTTGAAATGTAAGAGAAAAATTTTTCTCCCCAACACTAGTATGTTGTGTCCTAGTTAGTTTTATTCTTTTCTTAGGAATGGTTGCTTGACATCTGAAGATCCCTAATTGAGAAAACACATTCTGGAGTGGCAGGTTAGTATTTGAAAATTTCAAATACTGAAAATTTCAGAAGCCACATTTCAGAGGGTTTATGTTATGACTTCAGCCATTTTTATCTTATATCTATAAGATAAGGGGCTTTATTAATTAGCATAATGAAGTTAGAAGGGTTTTTCATTATTGAAATGAGTTTCAATTTACGTGGTTTGGGAAAATATATTTTAGGGATAATCTTGCCCTTGCATAAAAGAGGTAAAAAAATGTTAAGCCAGACTAACAGTTTAAACACCTTGGATTATCTCTCCATACTTGAGACACTATAATATGTCTAAGGCTGTAATGGGAGGACTTTTGACTCTGACTTGAGAATTAACTCAGGCCTGCCCCAAAGCTGAAACATTGTACTTCATGCCTTTAAAGCCTGTAGAGTGCAGTTGGAGCATTTTAAGGCCAGAAAGCTAAGACTTCATCAAGCTCACTATAATGGTTAGAAAGAAGACTGTTTGTGGTCCTGATTATTAAATATTTATACATGTGTCAGAATGAGATCTGAGATTGCTTTCATGATAATAACTGTCTGGAAGTGAGGACTGTTGGAGCTATCTGCACTCACCAGTTGAGTAAAAATTCCTGGTGAGGGTACGGCAAGTTTGCACGGTCTCTTGCCACCAGGGAGCGACCAATATCTACCCTCTTGTAACTTTCATTTCTGCCTGGGCACCAAACCTCGTAGTGCTTTGCTCATTAGTATCAGGAGCGCCCTGTCCCCCTGCCCTGTCCCTGAGGCGTGATTGCATCTGGTCAGGGAAAAGATAAGTAAACTAGATACACCCTAATGGGACTAAGGCAAGCAACATATAATTTTCCTCCTAGCTGAGTAATTAACTGATAACTCACTATTTTCTAGGCCTGGACGTTGTTGCAAAAGTCACTACTGCGATAAATGTCAAAAAGGTATCATTCTCTTTGGGACTGTGGGAGCAGACATTATGTCTCCTGGGGATCCTGTTTTTCTGGGAACTTTCTCTTAGAGCTGTGATGACCCTTACTCATAAAAAACTGACCTTTACTAAACAATGCTGTTTGCCTCATGGTTAAAGGTCACTTCCTTAGGGCTACACCTGAGGTTTTGTATATCTTGGTCTTAAAAAATACCTGCCCTTCCCATATGATAGCATGAGTGCCTGTAGCTAAGTTTTTTACGGCAATCATTACTACTAAGATTAGAATTGTAACTTCTGCAGAATCCGTGTTCTGGAAAATTGTAAAAATTATCTATGAGAAATCATTTACTGCTCTTTCTGCTCCTTGTATCTTTCACCATAAATAAAGCTGATTCTCAGGTCAGAGCAGAGATGCCTGCCTGGTGATCAGAAAGAAACTCGAGGCTCTCTCACTCCCTTTCGCTGACACCATCCATCCTTCAAGGAACCCTGGACCTGATGGAGCTGGACTCTGGCAGAGGACCCTGTACTTGTCACCTGCCTCTAAGTATTAGAAGCCATGTGTGTCTATCAAAAAGCAACTAATCACGATACATGACCAAACTGGCTTAGGTACTTTGAAACAGCACTGCAGCTCCTTTGTTATATAGCTCCTGGTGTTTGGCCACAAATGCATGCAAGTAACCAGATGAATATCTGTTACTTTTTCATTTGCATTTGTTTTAAAGGTAATTTCTTTGTTCTCAGAGTATTCCTTCATAGCACAAACTAGAGTTTAAATATATGAATCAGATTCATGGAGTCTGGTAGAATTAGGAGAGAAAGAAAAAAATCCAGAGGAGATCTAATAAAATAATAATAATTATTATAATGATAGTAAAGGGGAAGACTTCAGTGGTTGGTATAAGAATTGACATGAAACAGATTAACAGGAGAAAAAAAAAAAAACCCAAGTATGTATGTATACATAAGAGCCACACAAAGATATGAGACTTCAAAAGTGGCCAGAAGGTTGATGCTTTTATACCATCCTTAGCTAAGGAAAGGGATAAGAGTTTGGGGCTGAAAGTAGTGTGAAATTCATAGGAAGGTGAGCGAAGGAAATGTCTGGTAAACAAAGTTTACCCTGTCATATAGTTCAGTCTTACAGATGAAAAAATTTATTTCTGGTGGAAGCTCTTTTTCTGCTACAAGTTCTCTTTGAAATGGAAGTTTCCTTTATTAATGTAGATTTCCCCCACAAATAGAAAAATTCATATTTTTTGGGTAATTAAGGGGGAGGTAAGAGCGTCTGAGTCATGCTGAATTTTGATTGCCTTTAGCTCAAAATAATCCACTTGCCAAAGTGGCATATTTTGGGGTGGCATGTTCTGAACTTCTTCAACAGTAATAATAGCTTTTTCCTTCTTACAAAAGTAACTCTACCTCTCAGCATATACAAAAATACATTCACCAGTATTGAAGAAACAGATATAAACAATTTTAAAAAATCATACAAGAGACTGGTAGTATTTTAATAATCTTAGGGACAGGGAAGCTTTCTAAAATAGGATACAAAACCTAGAAGAAAAAAAAAAACCCAGAAGATTGAGACACTTAATTAGATAAAAGCAAAACACTGAAGTATGACAAAAGATATTAGGAAAAATGTTAAAAAGCATTGATCTGGAAGAAAATATTTGCAATGTGTAAAAAAAATCCAGTAATTAATTACTTGTAATTGCACTAATTAAATGATGACAGAAATGATGGTTCTTAATCACTTGGAGGGCGTGTCTATCTCCCATCTATTTCAATATCATAATTTTTCCTCACTTAATGACATAATTTGAATATATTTCCATATTATTAAGTATACTTCTAGAAGATAATTGTCAACAGCCCAGCTGAATTCCACTGTGCTGTGTGTGGTATAGAAGTTGGAGCTACTGCAACAGCATTGCTCTAGAGGGGACTAAGTTGAACACCTTCTTTTTTTCTTTATTTTTTAAACGTATGCTTATTATTATTATTTTTTTAATGTTTATTTAGTTTTGAGAGAGACAGAACATGAGTGGGGGAGGGGCAGAGACAGAGAGGGAGGCACAGAATCTGTAATAGGTTCTAGGCTCTGAGCTGTCAGCACACAGCCTGACATAGAACAGTGAGATCGTGACCTGAGCCGAAGTCCGGATGCTTACTCGACTGAGCCACCCAGGCACCCCTTTGTATGTTTATTTTTGAGAGAGAGAGAGAGAGAGAGAGAGAGCCCACGTGTGAGCAAGTGGGGGAGGGTCAGAGAGAGAGGAGACATAATCAGAAGCAGTCTCCAGGCTCTGAGCTGTCAGCACAGAGCCCGACACAGGGCTCAAACCCATGAACTGGGAGATCATGACCTCAACTGAAGTCGATACTTAACTGATGGAGCCACCCAGCACCCTTTCATCAGAGACCTTCTTCCATCCTTTTCCCAGTCAGTGAAACACACAGCCTCCTTTAAATAAATGCAGGACATGTATTTGTAAAGTGGGACCAAATTATTAGCCTGTCTGGTGTGCCTGTGTCTCATGTTTGAGTACTGCCTACGTCTCATCATTCAGATTCAGCAAAACCTTTCTTCTTTTTCTTCTTTTTAAGCAGAAGGTGAAAAAACATGCAATAGCATGAAACCAGTAAATGTGTGAAAATTCCATGACTAATTTTCTCAAATTATAAGCAGCTTTCTCAATAAATATGGACATCATCTCTCTTGTCAATAGATATTTTCATAAAATAACAGGAAACTGAGTTTCACATATAATCAAATGTAATAACTCCTCTCTTCTGATACTGCAAATAATACTTTAATTCAGAGATATCAGGTAAGAATCCTTTTAAGAGTATTTATATATTTTTATTTATAGATTTTGAAAATGTTTTTTTTTCTATTACAGCAAACATAGTATAATTTATCTAATGAAATTGAATTAAAATCTTGGTAGGGAAGTTCAAATGATATTTTTCAAAATGTTAAAAGCTTTTACATTTGACACGTTACGTTCATGTAGCAAGTTAAATAAAAACAGTGAGATTGCTTTAATGAAATTAAACTGTATTCTAAAGTACAATATTTTAATGTTTTTATGTTTATGATATAGTAATAAATTCTCCTGATTAAAGTAAATTCTCCTGATTAAAAGCTAGAAAATGCATAAATGTGGAAAAAGAAAAAATTCATTCAAAATCTCACAACTGTTAATAAATATTTACTGTATTTCTTATAAATCATTTTCTAAGCAGAGATCACTCTCCTTTATCCCTCATGAATATTATTAAATATACAATGCAAATTCTTCAGTTTTCATGTGACATAACATAATACATTTTTAACAGAACTTTAATTCTATGAGAAGGATCTTTTATCCAGGTAATGCACATTTGAGATATGGCCCCTCCACCTCACAGCCAGAAAGAACGCCATGCTAAAATAGATGTGTCCATAAGTGAGTCTCTATTCAGTACAGAACCTTTTTGGAATTTAGGGAAGATACTTGGATAACATTACTCATTTCAGCTCTCTTCCCAATGGGAAAAAGAATGGCTTTTGGCAGCTCGGCTTGTGATATACTGCCAATCACCAGAGGCAATGCCTGACAATTAACTTAGAAAATCTCCTTGCTTTTAACTGATAGAGAAGGAAAGGGATAGTTTCCAATTTATAAATATTTGGTTTATTATTACATGGTAGACAGGAAACACATTTTGTGAAAAGATACTATTTATGTCAAATACATGCTTCCAGTTGGTTGGCAAACAGACATCTTCTGCCTGCAGATCAGTGATAGTTATAGCAGACATCCCTTAGATACAAGCAGCTCTGAGGGTCATTGTACCTACAGCCTTGAACTGGGCATTTACATTTGTTCTTAACCTTGGTCCAGAGAGGAGACACTCACTCCATTATGCATTTCCCTTCAATGAGGTCTAGCCTCCCTAAAGAAAGGCTGCTGTGGAAGGCGTGGTCTTCTCAAACATCACTTACATAGATTGTTTTATGTAGGGGAAATAAATAATGCACAGAAAATAAAATTAATGCAACTGACCCGAGGTATTTTATCTATCTGTGACAGGAATTCCCATCCTAGAAGTAGAAACCCCGACTGTATGAAGAATGAAAAGCACATAGTACAACCATTTCAAAGCAAAACCCCCAGTGTGCACAAAACACTGCTTTGGATAAAAGATGGCAGCTGCAGAGCTGGAATGGTAGCTGGTTGTCATGGTTACCAAGGCTCTGATTCAGCCACCATATGCCACCTGGTGTTCTCAGCCTGAAAAAGCAGGTCTGTAGTGTCCTAGATTGGAGTTGGAGCTATGAGGGCCATAGTTCTTGAGAGAAACAGTACTGGCCTGCTGTTTGTGCTATTTTACCCATTGAGAGAAGATTAAAGGGCTACAGAATTGACCTTTAAGGCAGGAGTTTGGTTGGGGAAAACACATACACGCCCTTTAAAAAAAAATCATTCTCTCATGGAAACACTGCTCTATGTACATTCATTCTCAAAGATCAATCTTTGTCCTCTTTTCAGAGCAAATTTGCTACCCAAATCTGCTAGGTCATACAATATTGCAATAGCAACAAACTCAAAATGTTGAGTACAATGATTGCCAAATATTAGATCATACCAGTTTGCAGGCATCCAGAATCTTTAATACTCTTATCTCCTAAATGTGCAAACAATGGCAAAGAATAGCTGTTTGAATTTATTTTAATGTTGAATTGTGTCCAAATTTTATTTATACAGGACAGGTAATTTTATATACTCATTATTTTACTGTATTTTGGTATATAAGTACAAATTATACATAAATTATAATATATTAACTATTACATAAAAAGATATAATTTTGATATTGTTCCAAAGTGGAAGATAGAGATTCTGGGCCCTTGTCTTGGGATTCCTTGAGGATATTCACAGTCATTAGGTGGTTGTTATGCAACAGTAAGAAAATAATACAGTGTACTATACAGTGCAAGTTTTGGGGACTTCATATTTGATTTTTATATTTGTAATAAAGACACCAAGTAGATTTAGATTTCGTTAGTGTGATTCAACTTTGAAATAAATATTTCAGGTTACCTTTCTTTCCAGTTTTTTTTTTAAAATTTTTTAATGTTTTATTTATTTTTGAGAGAGAGAGAGAGAGAGAGAGAGAGACAGCGCGAGCAGGGGAGGGTCAGAGGAAGAGGGAGACACAGAATCCGAAGCAGCCTCCAGGCTCTGAGCTAGCTGTCAGCACAGAGCCTGACGCGGGGCTTGAACCCACGAACCATGAGATCATGACCTGAGCCGAAGTTGGACGCTTAACTGACTGAGCCACCCAGGCGCCCCTCTTTCCAGTTTTGAGAGCTATTAAAAAGTGATTACTCATTTCACATTAATAATTTGAGCATTCAAAATTATATGTTATTTTGCTGTCATTTGTGTCAGTGCTGAGGAAGGAATTATCAATAAATGAGATTGTTAAAATGTAAGAAAAAATAACTTACATGTTATAACTCTTCCTGTATTATGTCAAGATTTATAATACTCTGTAATTAAAAACAAAAAATTTGATCTAGAGATCACTATAACATTTAGTATTTTTTAAAATTTAGGTGTTCATCTAAACTGCCTCACTGTTTTAGTTAATTGACTTTAAAATCAGTAAATATTATAAATTTGAATTTGTAAACTGCATTATGCCAATTGAAAATAGCTTTTATTTCTCTTTAAAATTGAGGTTCCAAATACAATTTTTCCCCCCAAATGGAATGCTTCTAAAGACGAATCTGAAAAATCACTAGAATTGATCATGTCAGGGCCAGAGTCAGAAACTTTTTTGAGGAGAATTGACCCGTCTCAGTAGACAAACCAACTGAGGGAATTTCAGGGAATTTGGCTTCTCTTCGGGTCCAGATAGAAGTATCAGTCATTCTAATCATCCCCAAAAGAAACGCCATTACTAGTCACTCTCCATTTCCTCCCAAATCTCCCAACCCTAGGCAACCACTAATCTATTTTCTGATTTTATGGATTTGTCTATTTGGTACATTTCCTATAAATGAAATTATATAATAAATGGTCTTTAGTGCCTAGATTATTCACACAGTGTTCCCATGTCCACGTTCTAGCGTGAACCAATACTTCATCCCTTTTTATGGCTGCATTATATTCGATTGTGTGGATAGACTGCATTTGTTTATCCATTTATCTGTCCATGGATACTTAGATTTTGTGATGGTCAGTTGTGTAATGGTGAATTATGTGAGGTTTCTCTGCGAAAGGAAAATTTGGCCTAGTATTTTAGCCTTAGCTCCTGCCTGAGAGTTCCTAGCCTGTCCTTCCCTACAGCCTCCCAGTGGTTTTGTATTTTCCCAGCCAACCCCATCATTGAGTAAGCCAATTGCTTGCCATGAATCTCTTCGTGAACATATGTGTATATGTACTGTTGTTTCTCTGGTGGAATTCTGACTTCTACAGATTTTACCCCACATTTTGGGTATTATAATGGTTGCTATGAGTTTTTCTGTGGACACATGTTTTCATTTCTCTTGTGTATATACCGAAGAAGAGAATTCTGGGTCATTTGGTAAGTCTATGTTTGACATTTTTGTGTTTTTTTGTTTGTTTGTTTTTTAGAAGTCTTAGCAGATTTTATTGACTGATTTTTAATTTATATCCAAGTTAGTTAGCATATAGTGCAATAATGACTTCAAGAGTAGATTCCAGTGATTCATCCCCTACGTATAACACCAGTGCTCATCCCAACAAGTGTCTTCCTTAATGCCCCTTACGCATTTAACCCACCCCCCCACCACAGCCCCTCTAGCAACCCTCTGTTTGTTCTATGTATTTAAGAGTCTCTTGTTTTGTCCCCCTCCCTGTTTTTATATTCTGTTTGCTTCCTTTCTCTTATGTTCATCTGTTTTATATCTTAAATTCCACATATGAGCAAAGTCCTATGATATTTGTCTTTCTCTGACTGACTAATTTCCCTTAGCATAATACCCTCTAGTTCCATCCATGTAGTTGCAAATGGCAAAATTATATATATATGTATATATATATATATACACATATATATGTATATATGTACACCACAACTACTACTTCTTCTTCTTCTTCTTCTTCTTCTTCTTCTTCTTCTTCTTCTTCTTCTTTTTGAGAGAGAGAGAGCACACAAGCAGGGGAAAGGGGCAGAGGGAGAGAGAGAGAGATTCTTGAGCAGGCTCCACACTCAGCATGGAGCCTGAGGCAGGGCTTGATCCCATGAACCTGGGATCATGGCATAAACCGAAATCAGGAGTTGCATGCTCAATTGACTGAGCTACCCGGGCACCACCCACATCTTCTTTATCCATTCATCAGTTAATGGACATTTGGGCTCTTTCCATAATTTGGCTATTGTTGATAGAGCTGCCATAAATATTGGGGTACATGTACCTCTTCAAATCAGCATTTTTGTATCCTCTTTATAAATGCCTAGTTGTGCAACTGCTCGATCATAGGGTATTTCTATTTTTAATTTTTTGAGGTACCTCCGTACTGTTTTCCAGAGTGGCCGCATTCCCACCAACAAAAGGGTTCCCCTTTCTCCACATCCTCACCAACATCTGTTGTTTCCTTAGTTGTTAGCCATTCTGGCAGATGTGAGGTGGTATCTCATTGTGGTTTTGATTTGTATTTTTATGATTATGAGTAATGTTGATGGTATAAGAAAGTGGTCCAGTTTTATTCTTTCGCATGTTGCTGTCCAGTTTTCCCAGCAGCATTTGCTGAAGAGATTGTGTTTTTTCCATTGGATACTCTTTCCTGCTTTGTTGAAGATTAGCCGGCCATATATTTCTGGGTCTACTACTGGGTTCTTTATTTTGTTCCGTTGAGCTATGTGTCTGTTTTCGTACCAGTACCATACTCTCCGGATGATGACAGCTTTGTAATACAGCTTAAAGTCCAGAATTATGATGCCTCCACCTTTTTTTTTTTTTTTTCAACTTTACTTTGGCTATTCAGGGTCTTTTCTGGTTCCATACAAATTTTATGATTGTTTTTTTCTACCTCTGTGAAGAATGCTGGTGTTGTTTTCATAGGGATTGCATTGTATGTGTAGATTACTTTGGGTGGTATGTACATTTGAGTACGGAATATCTTTCCATTTCTTTGTGTCTTATTCAATTTCTTTCATAAGTTTTCTGTAGTTTTCAGTGTACAGATCTTTTTTTTAAATTTTTTAATGTTCATTAATTTTTTTGAGAGAGAGAGTGTGAGCAGGGAAGGGACAGAGAGAAAGGGGGACACAGAATCTAAAGCAGATTCCAGACTCTGAGCTGTCAGCACAGAGCCCAGTGCGGGGCTTGAACTCACAAACTGCAAGATCATGACCTGAGCCAAAGTCTGCTGCTTAACCAACTGAGCCACCCAGGTGCCCCCAGTATATACATATTTTACTTCTTCAGCTAGGTTTATTCCTAGGTGTCTTACAGTTTTTGGTGCAGTTATAAATGGGATCACTTCCTTGATTTCTCTTTCTCCCGCTTTATTATCAATGTATAGAAATGTAAATGATTTCTGTAAGTTGATTGTATATCCTGCAAGGTTGCTGAATTCACGTATCAGTTCTGGCAGTTTTTTGGTGAAATCTTTTGTGTTTTCCATGTAGAATATCATGTCATCTGCAAAGAGTAGAAGTTTGACTTCTTTGTCAGTTTGTATACTTTTTATTTCTTTTTGTTGTCTGATTGCTGAGTCTGGGACTTCCAGTACTATGTTGAACAATGGTGAAAGTGGACAGCCCTGTCGTGTTCCTGACTTTAGGGGGAAAGCTTTCAGTTTTTCCCCATTGAGGATAATGTTATCTGTGGGTCTTTCATATATGGCCTTTATGATGTTGAGGGATGTTCCTTCTATCCCTACTTTCTTGAGGCTTTTAACAAGAAAGGATGCTTCTTTCTGCAAATGCTTTGTCAAATGCTTTTCCTGCATTGATTGAGAGAATCATATGGTTCTTCTCCTTTCTTTTATTAATAGGATTTATCATGTTGATTGATGTGAATACTGAACCAGCCCTGTAGCCTAGGAATGAATCCCACTTGATCATGGTGAATAACTTTTTTAATATGCTGTTGAATTCGATTTGCTAGTATCTTGTTGAGAATTTTTGCATCAAAGTTCATCAGGGATTTTGGCCTGTAATTCTCCTTTTTAGTGGGGTCTTTGTCTAGTTTGGGAATCAAGTAATGCTGGCTTTATAGAATGAGTATGGAAGTTTTCCTTCCATTTCTCTTTTTTGGAACAGTTTGAGGAAAATAGTTAATACTCTTATTTAAATGTTTGGTAGAATTTCCCTAGGAAGCCATCTGGCCTGGGACTCTTTTGTTGGGAGATTTTGATAACTTACTGAATTCCTTTGCTGCCTATGGGCCTGTTCAAATTTTCTATTTCTTTCTGTTTCAGTTTTGGTAGTGTGTGGGTTTCTAGGAATTTGTCCATTTCTTCCAGATCGCCTAGTTTGTTGGCATATAATTTTTCATAATACTCTCTTACAATTGTTTGTATTTCTGTGATCTCTCCTCTTTTATTTGTGATTTTATCTATTTGGGTCCTTTCTCTTTTTGATAAGTTTGGCTAGGGGTTTATCAATTTTGTCTGTTCTTTTGAAAAACCAGCTTTTAGTTTCATTGATCTGTTCTACTAGTGTTTTTGTTTGTTTCTATACCGTTTATTTCTGCTTTAATCTTTATTATTTCCCTTTTTCTGATGGTGTTAGGCTTTATTTACTGCTCATTTTCTAGTTCCTTTCATTGTAAGGTTAGGTTGCATAGTTGGGACTTTTCTTGCTTTTTGAGATAGGCCTGAATTGCAATGTACTTACGTCTCAGGATTGCCTTTGATGCATCCCATAGAGTTGGGCTATTGTGTTTTCATTTTCATTTGCTTCCATGTAGTTTTGAATTTCTTCCTTAATTTCCTGGTTAACCCATTCATTATTTAGTAGGGTGTTCTTTAACCTCCATATATTTGAGGGTTTTCCAAATTTTTTCTTGTGGTTGAATGCAAGTTTCATACTGTTGTGATCTGAATATATGCATGATATGATCTCAGTCTTTTTGTACCTGTTGAGGGCTGATTTGTGCCCAGTATGTGATCTATTTTGGAGAATGTTCCATATGCACTTGTGCAGAACATTTAGAGTGAAGTGTTCTGAATATATCTGTTAAGTCCATCCAGTCCAGTGTGTCATTCAAAGCCATTGTTTCCTTGTTGATTTTCTGCTTAGATGATCTGTCCATTGCTACAAGTGGGGTATTAAAGTCTTCTACTATTATGGTATTATTATCAATGAGTTTCTTTAAGTTTGTGATTAATCAGTTTATTTATTTGGGTGCTTTCAAGTTGGAGGCAAAAATATTTACAATTGTTAGATCTTGGTGGATAGACCCCTTAATTATGATATAAAGCCCTTATTCATCTCTTGTTACAGTCTTTGTTTTAAAATCTAATTTGTCTGTTATAAGTATGGCTACTCCAGCTTTCTTTTGACCTCCATTGGCATGATAGATGGTTCTTCATCCCCTCACTTTCAATCTGCAGGTGGCTTTAGGTCTAAAATGAGTCTTTTGGAGGCAGCATATAGATGGATCTAATTTTTTTAAAAATCTATACTGGAATCCTGTGTCTTTTGATTGGAGCACTTGGTCCATTTATATTCAAAGTGATTATTGAAAGATAAGAATTTAGTACCACTTTGTTACCTGTAGATTTGATGTTTCTGGTGATTTTCTTTGGTCCTTTGTAGTCTTTGTTGCTTTGGTCTTCTTTTTTTCCCCCCTCCATTCAGAGAGTCCCATTAAAATTTCTTGCAGAGCTGGTTTAGTGGTCATGAACTCCTTTAGGTTTTGTTTGTCTGGGAAAGCCTTTATCTCTCCTTCTATTCCGAATGACAGCCTTGCTGGATAAAGGATTCTTGGCTGCTTATTTTTCTTATTCAGCACTTTGAATATTTCCTGCCACTCCCTGTTGGCCTGCTAAGTTTCAGTGGACAGGTCAGCTACTAACCTTATGTGTCTACTCTTGTAGGTTATGGACCTTTTGTCCCTAACTGCTTTCAGAATTCTCTTTCACTTTATATTTTGTAAGTTACAATGTGATATATTGTAGTGCTGGTCTGTTTTTATTGATTTTGAATGGATTTCTCTGTGCCTCTTGGACTAGTATGCCTTTTTCCTTTCCCAGATTAGGGAAATTCTCAACTATAATTTGTTCAGATAACCTTTCTGCCCCTTTTCCCGCTCTTCTAGGACTTCTATGATATGGATATTGTTTCATTTCATGGAATCACTCAGTTCTCTAAGTCTCCCCTTGTGATCTAGTAATTTCCTTTCCCTCTTTTTTTCAGCTTTATTATATTCCATAATTTTATCTTCTACTTCACCTATTCTCTTCTCTGCTTCTTTAATCCTTGTAGTCACTGTATCCAGTTTGTTTTGTATCTCAGTTACAGCATTTTAAAATTCATCCTAACTAGTACTTAGGTCTTTGATCTCTGCAGCAAGGGTTTCTCTGGTGTCTCCTATGCTTTTCTCCAGCCCAGCTAGGAGTCTTATGACTGTGTTTTTAAATTCTTGTTCAGATATATTGCTTATGTCTGTTTTGAGAGTCCTTGCCTGTGATTTCTTCTTGACCTTTCTTTTGGGGAGAATTCCTTCATCTTCTCATTTTGGCTAAGTTTATTCTTTTGTGTGTTTTAAAAGCTTGTTAAGTTTCCTGCGTCTGAGAGTACTGCTATATTAAAATGGGGTCATACATGGTCCAGGGTCTAGCACTTTAGGAAGTGTTTTTGGTGTGTGCTGTGTGTATTCTGCGGTTGTGTTTCAGCTGCTCTTTCCCACTGGTCAGTCCTCTGCAGAGCTCCTCCTTGATTGCAGTGGTGGAGTGTTTGGACCTTTAACTAGGTGTGCTTTGATTTATTTGTTGAATTAACCCTGGGGGAAAAAGGGTGGGGGGAAGAACCTGATCCCAAAAAAGAAAAGAGAATAAAAAAATCACACAGAGAATAAAATAATATTAAAAAAAAGGCTGATTCCAAAGAAAAAGAAAAGAAAAAACACAATGAAAGGAAAAAGAAAAAAAAGCCTGATAAAAAAATAAATACAAAAGAGAAAAAGAAATGAGTGAGAACAAATAAGAAACTATGAGCCTGATTCAAAAAGAAAAAATGAGGGGCATCTAGCTGGCTCAGTTGGTTAAGTGTTCAATTTTTGGTTTTGGCTCAGGTCATGATCTCACGGTTTGTGAGTTCAAGCCCTGCATCAGGCTCTGCTCTGACAGTGCAGAGCTTGTTTGGGATTTTCTCTTTCTGCCCTTCCCCTGCTTGTGCTCTATCTTTCTCAAAATAAATAAATATTAAAAAAAAAGAAAAGAAAAAGAAAAAAGAAGAAGGAATAAAAGAGAAAAAATAGCTGTTTGTTGGTGCATAGGGTTGCTGGCTGTGCTGGTATGGAGGAGAGGCAAGCTGCATTGTCTCAGAGTCAGTCCTGCCCCAGTAAATTAGCAGTTGTCTGGCACAGATTGGGCAGGATTTGGTGTAAGAGGTTCTTCCCTCCACTAAGAGCCAGTGTGTTGTTCTCTGAAGGCCCATAACGTTGGTGTTGGGGGGAATATGGCACCACCCAATCTCTTGTCCCCTGACTATGGATCTCAACACCTGCTATTCAGGCATCCCTCACAGAACAGTGAGAGCAGTCAGCTCACCCTGCACCACAACTCTTCTGCATTTTTAATTTGGTGCACAGCTGGGACTCAAAACTCCAACTCTTAAAAGACCTGGCATGGTACAGATCCACTCCTCTCCTCCAGAGTACAGCCTCTCCACCCTGCTGAGGCAAGGCCTTTGGTTGGCACTTGCAGGGTCTTTTGTCCTTGGGGAGGCAATAAGCCCTCTTCCAAAAGTAGTCCAGGAAGGGGAGTGTTCTCTCTCAGTGCACCCTGGAGATCTCTACACCACGCTATGCATTACGTGATCAGCTCCCTCCCCAGGAGCATGTGCCACAACTCTGCTCTGGAGAAAGTCCTCCACTTCCAAAATCTCAAGAGTTAGAGCTCCAAAAGCTGCTGGCAAAAAGCAACTGGGACACTCCGTACTTTGCATTCCACAGTCTGTGGTCCAGAGAGGTTTTTCTCTTGGGCTAACTCGATGCTGCACTTCCTCAAGGCCTCTCTTTTTCTCTCCCTTTTGTCCCTCCACAGAAAGGGTTCCCTTACCCTCTGTCGCACTACCTTTTTTTTCTCTCTCAGTTTACTTCCACACACCTTGTACCTGCCAAGCTGTCTCCCTCCAACTATGGATATCCTTCTGCCACTTTGCAGATCAATTTCCAGGGTGTTCCAAGTAATCTGATATCAATACAGCTGTGTTTGAGGGATGAGGAAAGCCCAGGTTGCCCCTACTTCTCCACAATCTTAACTCCTCCCTTCTACATTTTAATTCTCTCTACAAGTGTATGAGGGTTCTAATTTCTCCACATCTTCATCAACCCTTGTTATTTTTAATCTTTCAGAAGATAGCCCTTTTAGTGGGTATAAAGTGATATTTTGTTGTGGTTTTGATTTGCATTTCTCTATTGATGTTGAGAATCTTTTCATGAACTTATTGGCAATTTGTTTATCTTTTTTAGAGAAATGTTTATTCAGATAATTTATCCATTAAAATTGGAATATTTGTCTTTTTATTACTGAGTTGTGATAGTTCTTTCCATATTCTAAATACAAGACCCTTACCAAATATGATTTGCAAAGTTTTCCTTCCATTCTGTGGGCTATCTTTTCACTCTCTTGATGGTGTCTTTTGAAGCACAATAGTTTTTAATTAAAAAAATTTTTAATGTTTATTTATTTTTGAGAGAGAGAGTGAGAGACAGAGAGAGAGATGACAGAGCACAAGAGGCAAAGGGGCAGAGAGAGAAGGAGACACAGAATCTGAAGCAGGTTCCAGGCTCTGAGCTGTCAGTGCAGAGCCCAACACGGGGCTTGACACCACAAACTGTGAGATCATGACTCGAGCCAAAGTCACACGCTTAACCAACTCAGCCACACAGGTAACCCACAATAGTTTTTAATTTTGATGACGTCCAACTTATTGATCTTTTATTGCCTGTGCTTTAGGTTTCATATCTAAAAAAACATTGCCTTTCCTGATCGCCTGCCCTATGGATTTTGGACCTATATAGCCAATCTCCACAATCCAAGCCAGCCCCTTTAATACAAGGTAATGAGGATTCATGCCTGTGTTTTCTACTATGTGTTTAATAGACTTTCCTCTCACATTTAGGTCTTTGATTCATTTTGAATTAATTTTTGTGGATGGTGTGAGGTAGGGGTCCAGATTCATTCTTCTGCATGTGAATATTCACTTGTCTTAATACTGTGTTAAGAAGACATTTTCTACCATTGAATTGTCTTGATATCTTGTAGAAAATCAATTGGTCACTGATATGTAGGTTTCTTTCTTGATTCTCAATTCTATCCCATTGATTTCCTTGTCTATCTTTATGCCAGTACTACACTCCTCTAGATTATTGTAGCTTTGCCGTAAGTTTTGAAATCAGGAATTATCAGCCCTCCAACTTTGTTCTTCTTTTTCAAGATTGTTTTCACTATTCTAGGTCCCTTGCATTTCCACATGAATTTAAAAATCAACTCGTAAATTTCAAAGAAACTACCATAAGATTTTTAAACAGATATTTACTGAGTCTCCATGCAGTCGAACTTTCCTGATTCTGTTTAACACCTCTGGGAATGTATTTTGATAGAAAAACATAAATAATATAGATAAACTGGCAGTTTTTGCTTTGCATGGCTGGGAAATGAACAAATTTCATTTACCACAGTTGAGCTAGCACCAGCACCCCCAACAACATGGTCCAAATTTCAGTTACCACAATACACGAACTGTGAAAGATTGTATAAAATACAAACTCCCATTTCTAGTTCTTCAGTCCACAAATAACTATATAGATAATAGACGAGTATCATAATCAATAATTAATCATTATCAGTCAGTCAGTGATCGGTCATTGTGCCTGTGTTTTCCCATCACACACAGCCAGCAAAGCATGTAGTTGTATTGCCTCCTTGCTTCCCAGTGATAAACCCATGCAACATTTTACAAAATTAGAAAATTAAAATAGGGAGCTGGCCAACAAAGATGAGTGTAGAAAATAAATCAACAGCCAAGCAAAAAGTGATAATGTAGAAATGAAATTTGAATCAAATGTAAGTGGAGATATAGAAGAGATCACTGTCCATGGGAATGTTGCCACTCTTACCATACGAGAGCTTCTAGACATGCATCTGGAGGATCTTAGTGAAGGCAAATTTATTGACATAAATCTGGAAAGTGCTTGTGAGAAAAAGGCTGATGATATCCCAGAAGAAATGATGCTAGCAAAAAAATTCTCCTTGAAGGAACTCTAAGAGCTATCTCATGACGTTGAAATCACAAAGACTAGAATGTTGGTATCTGATCCAAACTTAAAAAGGAATATGACAATTTTACAAAGTACAGAAACGATGTTTATTTTGTATAAGTTAGGTGTGGAAACTATTGGTTATTAAGTTAGGTAAGACCTGTTCTAACTACTCTTGATAAGTTTTTCACAAAGAAATGAAACACTTTAATTCTCAAAGTTTCTAAAATCTTAAATTACAGTGTAGTAAACAAATATTAGTTCTTTTTAAAAATTTCATTGTACATTTATAGTCGAGTAAGATAATTTTCACTGTTTTGACAAAAATTACAAACATCACAGTCAGTTGTAATTTTTTTGTTGTTGACCATTAAGAATCCTATGCAGTTTCAGCTTGCATGGTCTGTTTTCTAAAGTCCCACATGCAAAGGGAGGATTGCTTATAATTGATAGAATGTTTATTGGTATAAATTTTTTATCTTATTGAAAATAATTTAAAATTATCAATGCTTTTCTACATTAAACATCAACCTTCTCTATTGTGCCTGGCTCATAGAAGTTGCCTAATTTTACATATAGATAAATATTTTTTTTCCTGAGTACCTTATTTTATTATGTTTATATTTGTTTATATTTCCTTCTGGATACAACATTTACTTTATGTATTGGTGAACTAAATGCTTTAAAAATTTCAAAATTTTAAACAATATTGTGCATTCTGCTCACCTGTGTGTATAAAATAGAAATAATTTGACTCTGAATTATTTTTTTCTGCTCACTCTGAAAGAAAAGCAATTACCTATCACCTTCTGATAATTGAAAATTCAAGATATTCAAAGATTTAAAAATACTGTTATGCATAAAAAGATCATTTAGAATGATGTCTAGATATAAAGCAGTAAAAAATCAATGAGTTTTATTTATAATAATATCCACGTTAGAAATGGAAATTAAGAAAAAATTCACAGTAGCAACAAATCCATAAATTACTCAGGAATAATTTAAACAAGAAAGGTGAGACACTTAATTGAGGAAAACTACATAGTTTCATGAAGGACAGAAAAACAGGAGCTGATCACAGAGACATACCATGTTTCTGGATGGAAAAATTTACTATAATAAAACTGCTGATGTTTATCATAGATAAATAAGATATATATTTATTCAATCCCAAACAGAATAAGTACCAAGAAATTGTTGAAAAAGAATAATAGTGAGGGAGGACCTAACATACTAAAATATATTATAAGGCAACAGTAATTAGTAGATTTGCTACAGAAACAAACAAATAGATCAGAGGAATAAAAAATAATCCAGAAATAGATTCATGTACATATTAAAGTTAAGTATATAATAAATGAGGCATTTAAAATCAGAAAGGAAGGGATGGCTCCTTGGATAAATGACATTGAGACAACTGAATTCCCATTAAAAAAATTTATAATTGTATTACATAGCAATTACAAAAGTATTTTGGGATGAAATAAAGATCTAAATGTAAAAACAAAAAATCTAAATAGAAATGATTTAAAAATAGAGGAAATTAATATAATTTTAGGATTGGGTAAAAAAGTCAGAATATCTTCTGAAGGAAAATACTGATAGTTTTGACTATATAACATTTTATTATATATATTATTTTTTTTTTAATTTTTAAGAGAGAGGGCACGAGCAGAGGAGAGGGGCAGGAAGAGGGAGAGAGGGAGAGAGAGAGAGAGAGAGAGAGAGAGAGAGAATCTTAGCTAGGCTCTACGCCCAGTGCAGGGATCGATGTGGGGCTCAATCTCACAACACTGGGATCATGACCTGAGCTGAAATCAAGAGTCAGATGCTCAACCAACTGGGCCATCCAGGCGCCACTATTATATATATATTAGTTGGACTTGATGTACAGAGGATTGAGTTAATCATATGCTTGCATTTATGGCATATTATTCTTTGCTTGGGTGAGGCTCCTCTTTTTAATATATGTACATTTATATTTATGTATTGTCACTTATGCTTTTTTATCATCTGACTCCCTCACACATATAAGCAACCATTCTAATATTTTAAATGCATGTTCTTTTGTTCATATTGCTTTAAATGGGTAATGTTTATTATTTATGTCTCTATGAAAACTGTATCATGTTATAGATCTCATTCTCTTTATTTTTCTCTCCCTTAGTATTATGTTTTAAAGATCCATATTTCTATGTTTATAATTAGCCTGTTGATTTTTCTGTTTGTATAGTACTCCATGGTGTGCATTTACCATATTTTATTCATCCTTTCAACCCATGGGTACTCAGGTTACTTCTAACATGCAACTAACAACAAACAATGCCTCTGTGAATATCCTTGTGCATGCACAAGGACACAGGTGGGAATTTCTTTTGGATAAATACTCAGATGTAGAATAGAAGGACCATAGGGTATGCACAAGTTTAACTTGGTTAAGTGACAGATTGCTCTCCAGAATGACTGTACTAGTAGATTACACTTCCATCAGCAGTTCATGAAGACCAATATTCCTCAGTTTTTTCTAATATAATGGGTATAAAGTGAACTCATTTTCTTTTTCTAATTTATATTTAAAGTGAGTTTCCTGTAGATAGCATATAGTTGGGTCTTCAATTTTTATTTAGTTTGACACTCTCTGTTTTTTATTTTGAATGCTCAAACTACATTAGATGTAATTATAAATGTTGACCAGATTTGTGTCTACCATCTTGCTCTAAGCTTTCTATTTGTTCCATCTGTTCTTCGATCCCTTTTCCTTCTTTTTCTGCTTTATTTTGGATTAACTGAATATTCTTATGATTTCTTTTATTTCCACTATTGACTTACTGGATCTTTTTAAAAAATGATTGCTCTACAGGAGCTCCTGGCTGACTCATGGTGGAGCAAGCAACTCTTGATCTCAGGGTTGTGAGGTCAAGCCCAAGTTGGGTGTAGAGATTACTTAAAAATAAAATCTTAAAAAAAAAAAAAAAGGTTGCTCTGGAGTCTCCCTGATGCATGTTTAACTCAAAACAGGCTGTAGGCTGTTGTCAAATAATATCACTTTCAATATGAAATATTTCTTGCAACATCCTTCCATTTTTCCATTAGATAGCTAGTTAGCAGCTAGTCTAGGGGTCAGTCAGGGTATTTTGTCCTTGAGATGGCCAACTGTGGGTATCCAATAACTTCATTGGTTTATGGATTCTTCAGAAGAATTTGGGAGTTTCTATACAACACCTGTTTCTGTATAATGTCTGCTTGGATCATTCTATTAGCCTTACCCTTAGTTAGGTCAGGGATATACCAATTCTCTCAGAGGAATTTTTCAACTTCCACCTTTGGTCAGACAAGCTCTCAATGGAGCAGGTTTGGTCATAAGGGTGTTAGTCTCTTCTCGACACATTATCATGAATGTCGGCTTGGGAAAATGGAATGGCTGTAGAGTAGCATTTTAGTATCTAGCTGCCAGGCAGTGGAGGAGGGCACAAAAGTCTGAGGACAACCATAAATATTTAGAGAAAATTGGAAACCTAAGGTTTGGCATGAAAAGTAGCTTCCCTAAGTTTAAATAAGCTGTTTTGTGTGTGTATGTGTGTGTATGTGTGTCTTAATGGAATAGCTTAACTTTTATTTGGTCCATCATCAGAGATAGATTATGTATCACACATTCTGGTTTTTGAGACTTCTCATCGGCATAGAATCTTTGTAGAAATCAGTTAAATCTAGTGTCTTAAATCCTTTTTTGATAAGTTTTTATATCAGGCTTTGTTTTAAAGCCTGAAGGCTGAAAAATATTTTAATAATTGGAAATTGATTGTGGTGCCCACACTAAAAAAGGAAGGGAAGAAGTATGGAAAGGGAGTTGAGATAATGAGTAAAACCTAACCTCAAATGTGACTCTTGTATTCTGATTATGAGCTGTGATTTGAAGGCCTTATGAATTGTGATTTGAAGGCAGGATGCTGCCTTCTTGATTTGCATATTCTTGAATTAAAGATTTCATAGGAAGCTGTCTCCTTTGGTGGTGGTCTGCTTCTGGAGCCGTTTTGTTGGCCTCAGAGTCACGTCTCTAGCTAGTTTGTATGGCCAGGTTGTACAATCTTAAGTTTTTCACTTTCCTTCTCCTTTTTGTGTGGTATACATAACATGAAATTTATCATTTTAACCATTTTTTTTGTGTGTACAGTTCAGTAGCATTAAATAAAGTCACAATGTTGTGCAACCATTGCCACTATCCATCTCTGAAACTTCTTCATCTTTCCATACTGAACTCCATGCCCAGTAAGCATGAACTCCCCACACCTCAACTCTCCAGCCCCTGGCAACCATCATTCTACTTTCTGTTTCTATGAATTTGACTACTCTAGGAAGCTCCTGTAAGTGGAATCATATAGTATTTGTTTTTTTGTGGCTGGCTTATTTCACTTAGCATAATGTCCTCAAGGTTCATCCAAGCTGGAATTCTTCTGGACTAACTAGTCTGTAGAGGTGTATTGCTGGTGTCCCTTTTGGATCTGTGGCTGGCACCTGCTGTCTATGATTAACTACAAAAATAAGTTGGATAATAATACTCAGATCAAGATATCTAAGATGCCTTTTTCTTCTTTAAAAATTTTTTTCAATGTTTATTTATTTTTGAGAGAGAGAGACACAGAGCATGAGTGGGGAAGGGTCAGAGAGAGAGGGAGACACAGAATCAGAAGCAGGCTCCAGGCTCTGAGCTGTCAGCACAGAGCCTGACGTGGGGCTTGAACCCACGAACTGAGATCATGACCTGAGCTGAAGTCGGCCGCCCAACCGACTGAGCCTCCCAGGCACCCCAGATGACTTTTTCTTCTTAGAGCTTTGGGGATGATGTAGACTTTTCAGTGTGACAGGAGTACTTTGCATACATTTGTAAAAATTTTAACTATGAAACATTTTTCATTATTATTGATTATTGAAGATATTTCTGGGCAAGAAAACAAAATCCATTAAGTTTTTGTATCAGCATGTAAGTCATTTGACAAGAGACTACTTCAATTCAACCAGAATATTTATTTGTAAATAATGATGAAAATGTATATCAAAGCTTGAAACAATAAAATGAAATTTATTTGTGAATGTTCAAATGGTTCTTCAGGTAGGTTTCAGTACTTGCTTATAGTGTCAGTTTTTTTAGGGGTTTATAAAAATTATGAATAAGGAAAGATTCTGTCAATAATTGAATAGGGTTTTTCTTCCCTTCCAGAATCTAGATTAAATAACTGTCTTCCTATTGATTATAAAACTTTTATCTCTGGTGCAAACTGATAGGAGTCAAATAATACATTTTATTCACTAGTTTTAAGCTTAATGAGTTTTTTTTAAGGGATTGTGGATTATCTTCAATAATTTTATTAGACTTCACAGAGAAGTTGGGAAATCCTTCATTTTCATTGGATTACAACTTCATCTACAGCTTTGAAGGCACGATATATATTATTTAGTATAGATGTTAATTCTTAAATCTCTGGTAACGTGGCATGCTTGGGTATCAGATAACTGTATCTGAACAAAAGTGTTTTGAATAGTGAAAGAGGTTTAGCATCATTAGAAATTGCCAGAGATTGAGGGTTGCTGTAATATCTGTTAAGAAAGGAAAAGACCTATTTTGGATCTGGGTTCCAAGAGAGGACTTTTGAGATCTTCATCTATAGCAACCAACTTTTGTATCCTTCTGCAGAGAAGATTAAAAGGCCGACAAGTAAGAACTATCTAGTTATGTCTTCCCATGAGTATTAATTATCTGTCATCTTATCAAATTTATCTTGGCAAAAATAGACATCATTATCATTTAAAGGCACTTCATCCTTTAATCTGCTAATTGATGACCATTCTGTAGTTTTTGTAAAATAAGAGAGAAGGGCAAATTCAAATGATGTTTAGTGACCAATGGGTTGAACTTTATCTTAAGTTAAAAAAGTTCAACTGGGTAAATTTTAAAGGTTTTATTGGCTTTATGCAACTAGTCATGAATCAGGCAGCATCCAATCTAGCAGATAGAAAGGGGCGCCAGGTAGCTGCACAAAATAAAAAAAAACTTTTATAGGCAGAAGAAAACAGGAACAGGGAAGTTGTTTGAGGCAAAAAAGTGGATTGGTTGTAGAAAGGTTACTTTCCTTTAGGGAATGGCAGGGGTCTATGGGGCAGATTACCTAACTAGTGCTGATCAGGTGATTCCTGATTGATGGGTTTAAGATTTCATTTCTGAGAGAACGGAAACTGTAATTAAGTCTTGGGCTGGTGAGGTGAGGCTTGGCATCAAAGACTCCAGTTTGGGCCTGTTGTCTTGTTTTTAACACTTAACCTAGAAAATTTCTGAGTATTCAAAGATAATTCAATAATTAATTTAATATTAAAGTTTTACAAGTAAGGATTTGAATATTATAATGTATGTTGGCATATGAAATCTGTATGATTTATAACATTGTAAGGATGCCTCTTGTAAAGAACTACCTATTATAATTTAATTAGTTTGACACATAATTTTACTATTTTATAATCTTATATGAATTACCTTATTTGACTATTAAAATCAGTAGAAGAAATTTAGAAAACTCAAATTCATTAGCTTTTTTAATTAGAAAATAAATCCAAGAAAATATGCTAAATAATTTTACATTGGTAAAATCAGAGAAAAGATAGGTATTTCTGAGCCAAAAGTATCAAGCCAGTCTAATCTATCCAAGCAATCATCTTGATTATTACAGGAAACTTTTCCCTATATAACTCTGTGTCAGATGTTAAAATTAAGTTGTTTAAAAATACTTTTTGCTTTTGCCATGTTTCCAAGTCACCAACTAGTTAACTGTTAAACTCATAGTTGAGCTTTTTAAAAAAACATTTTTCTGCTACCACTTTATCAAAACATTTGTTTCTTAGACTCTGTTCACTTAAAGCATAAAAAAGAAAAAAAATCCCTATAAATCTTTGAGTTTCTCTAGATATCTGTATTAATATTTGATAAATTAATATTGTTTCTAATGGGTACTTATAATAACTTGCTTGATTAAATTTTAATAAATCTTATAATTGGATTTATTTTTCTTAGATGTAGGTAAGATATGTGTTTGGTTGAAAAAAATTAAATGGATAAAATGGGAGATTTTATCAACTCTTGTGGGCGTTAGAGTTGCAGTGGTGATAAAGTAGCAAAATGAAAACAGATGGTGGTATTTATAAGAATATTGATCCATTAAACAAACAAAGACAGGTGATTATATATCAGCAGGACCCACCCTCAGGGAAAAATTAATTTTGAAATCTAAGTAACTTTATGAGTTTCTTCTGAATATAGCAGCATAATCTCTTTTTTTCCAGTCTCTGTGTCTCTTATGGTAATGACAATCTCCTTGCTTTAGTGTCTCTGGTAGGACAACACTAAAACCAAAGGGTCCAGATAATTGCAGCATGAATGACGGCCCCTCCTATTGCTGCAGAGCCACTGCTATGTTTCTGCTGAGTCACTCTTTAGCCCACAGCTGTACCTTGACAAGATGGGACAGAGAGCCTCATGCCTCATCAGAACCTGGGAGGAGATGAGAAACTGCCCTATCACAGCCTCCTTGGTAGATAGAGAAGTGAGTGAGAAATGGCTTTATAACAGTTCCTCACAAACCTCCAATGTGCTCATGTTTTGGGAGGTTCCAGGATGTTTGACCAAGACTCGGATCACCTGTGGTTCAAGCTTGGTCTATGTGGACCATATGGATACATGCAAGATCATTAGGTATCCACACAGAGCTGCTCTTTGAGATCACACAGTAAAAACTCGGTCTTCGGGGACTTACTCTGAGGGATATATAAAGCATTCCAAAGGGATCTACCATCAGGTTGGAATGCAGTTTTCCTGCTCAAATAGCTTGGAAATAAAAGGTGGAAATTGATGGTCCTAATAGTTAAGTACAGCGGTGATACCTGTGGTAAGGACAGTCTTTTTCAGGCCATTCAGCTCTGAAGAAATCTTCTAGAATTCTGGATGTTTTCTGTGCATTAGGAGTCTCTAGTGATTTGGTTCTGCCTCCTAAACTCTCAGTCACCCAAGGCCATTGTAGGCAAAACACTTTTGCTGTTTTTCTTGCAGTTGGCTGGTACAATCTATGTGCTGTTCCTCTTTCTTAGCCTTCTATAGTGGGTGCTGGTGTTTACATTTCCTTTCAGAGGCTCCTTGCCCAGGTGGCCAGTGGAGTTGGCAAGAAGAGATATGGTTTATGGTTTCAATGGTGACTGTTCACATATTTGGCTTCTTTGCCTCTCCCAGGGAGATGGTAGGAGGATAATATGAGTTTGTACATGACATGGTCATGTGTGGGAAGAAAAAGCTCTTCCTCTACACAGCTTAGATTCTCTGGCTGGGGCATGTAAGTTTGACGGACAAAAGACAGATTAACAAGAGAAAAATGAGCAGAAGTTTGTTCAGGTGTATGTGCACGTACCACAAGGGTTACCTCGAAATGAGTAACACAAAGCTTGGGTTAGAATTTGGGCTTATATTACTTCTTCGCACAGGAACAATACATTTTTGGAGAAAAGACAAGGCAAAGGAAAAGAATCATGAGTCTCTGGGTGTAGCAAATTGTGGAACGGCAAATATAAGGGAGACTAACAGAAGGTAAGAGCTAGTTAGTAAGGGGTTACATGGAATCCTAGGTTGCTATCGCCAGGCTGATTAGGGTCTAAAGTTGTCTCTGGCAATTAACTTTTGTCTTTCTTAGTAGAGAGGGAGGGTACCTTTGTACGTTTATGTCTCCCTCTTAGGCAAATGAGGGAGAGCAGAGGATTTTTCATGTATCTGTTCCTTCTCAACTGCTTCAGCTCAAAATAATTCTCAGTCAAAGTGGCATATTTTGGGCACACATTCTGGTGTTCTTCAGTTATATTACACTGGCCCCTATAGAGTCATGCGGCCCGTGTAATCTTGAATATGTCCTCCTGTTTCCTCTATTGTCACTTCTCCTTTCCTGCTCTACCTCATAGCTTTATCCTGGAAGTAAATGCCAGAATCAGCTCTGTGCTTTTCTTTTTTAAACGCCTGTCTATTGTGTGGTTCTTTGATGTTACCCCAGGCTGTGATCTGTTTCTCTCTCCAGTCTCAATATTGTGCTATAACCTGCCCTCTTCTGGAATGGTATTCACTTTGATTAGAAAGAAGTGGGTTTCTGCCTGAAGAACAAACATAGCTGTTGGAAGCCCCTCAGAACCATGTGCATGGAGGGAACAGCTCTGGGGGAATATGAGGTCATTGGAACGTCTACTATTTTTTTTTCTATTGATTCTGAGTTTGAAGCATATCTGAAATTGCTGTTATTTTTGCTGCAGCTGCTTCATACAACTACTGTGGATGTTTTCTACTCTTAGTTCTTTGTCAATTCAATTACTTCTGTTTTCAATCCTTAAGGATTTTTCATTCACTGATGGTACCCTGTCTTTATTCTAGAGATGCTATGGATTTGGTCTATCTAACTGGCTCTCTGCTTAGTTATTTCAAGAAATTTGGGGGCAGGAAGAAAATGAGATTATTGGCTTAATCTAATCTTTCAGATTGCTTCTATTTTTTCATAGCAGTCTGTTATATATCAGACCAAATTTCCCTTGACTCATACTATGGAAATAATTTATAGTTTCTGTTTCCTGCATTAACTCATTTTCATTGCGACTCATTTGCCTGTGTGCTTTAAACTCAAATAGTAAAGGCATGGAGCCCGATATCAGTTTAACAGTTTGAGAAAAGGTAAAATGCAAAAGAAAAGACATAGATGAATTATAAAGCATAGTTGGTTTACTTTAAGCACTCTAAAAAATGAGCCTAAATGGATTAGTTTTAATTTATATACAACAAGCTAAAATTATGGCATTAGGAATAAGCACATGTTAATATCTAGCAAGAAAGACTTGTGTTAGCAGGGTTCTTCAACCTTGGTACTACTGACATTTTAGCCAAGGTAACTCTTTGTTGTGAGTGCTGTCAACATCCTTAGGCTCCACCTACTAAATAGTTACCACCTCCCCTCACCTCCTACTAGTTGTGACAACCAAAAATGTCTCCAGACATTGCCAGATGTTCCCTAGGGGAGGATGGGATGAAACTGCCTCCAGTTATGAACTGTTGTATTATAAGAAAGAACCACTACTCAAAATAGCTTTTCTAATACTAGATGCTAAAAATGTGTAACACAGGATTGAATGTCCATTATATCCAACTCAATACTTTAAAATAGAATGTATCTTGTCACAATCCTATGAAATATTTAAAACATTGATTGATGATGTCTGAGCTCAGCATGATTAAAAGTGGAATATAAAAGCTAGGGGGGAAAAGCTCTAACACTAGATATTAAAATAAGACAGGAACTCTTGTAAACAGCAATAAATCAAAGAGGAAAGCAAAAATAAAATTTAGAAAGCTAAAAAAATAACAAAATTGATTTATCAAATCTTAACTAAAGCAGTACTCAGAGTAAAATTCATTATATATAAAGTTTATATTACTAACCAAGATAAATTTTAAAAATAAACAAAAACTAATAGAACAGGTATTCAACCTAAGAAGTAGAAGTCTATGGCACAGATAAGAAAAATAGATAAGAGATCAGTAATAGAAAACAAGGTATTAATGAATTAGGAAACAGAAAAACAGCAGAACTAATCAATGAACTTTGTTTTCCTTTGGGAAATTTGCTCTAAGTGAAATTTTGACAGCAAAAATAACTTGATAAACCATTAATTAGTTAATAGGAAAAAAACCAAAAACATAGACATAAAAATAAGAATGGTAAGGGGGAAGTAAAAAATTAATGGGATTGGAAGAGTCCAAGGGTCTAAGGTCAGAGAGCTCAGGGACTTTTGTTTGGTTTACTGATGCGTCTCCACTACCTAGGTTAGAGCTCAGCAGAGTGGCACACAAAAACACTTATTGACTAAATGAACAAATATATTTATGTTTGCTAAATTGTGTGACATTGATAAAATTTAAGATGAATTTGCAAAATTGATCCTAGAAGAAGTGGAAAATATGCAGGCTTCCTATGGACAGAGATGAAATTCTCAGGTAAATTATCACCAACACTTGAGGAACAAGTAATTTTTTAATTTTAATTTTCAAAGTTTTACTTTAATTCCAGTTGGTTAATGTACAGTGTTGTGTTAGTTTCATGTGTACAATATAGTGATTGAACAATTCCATACATCACTCAGTGCTCATCACAAGTGCATTCCTTAATCCTCATGATCTATTTCACCCATCCCCTCACCCACCTCTCCTCTGGTAATCATCAGTTTGTTCTCTATAGTTAAGAGTCTGTTTCTTGGTTTGCCCCTCTCTTTTTTCCTCTTTGTTCTTTTATTTTGTTTCTTAAATTCCACCTATGAATGAAATCATATGGCATTTGTCTTTCTCAGACTTACTTCACTTATATCTCATTGTATTTTTGATTGGTATTTCCCTGATGATAAATGATGTTGAACATCTTTTCATGTTTCTTTTTTTTTAAATTTTTTAAAAAATGTTTACTTATTTTTCAGAAAGAGAGAGAGAGAGCAAGAGCGAGAGCAGGGGAGGGCCAGAGAGAAAGAGGGAGACACAGAATGCTTAGCAGGCTCCGGGCTCTGAGCTATCAGCACAGAGCCCAACACGGGGGCTCAAACCCACAAACTATGAGATCATGACTGAGACAAAGTTGAACACTTAACCGATTGAGCCACCCAGGTACCCCTCTTCTGCCCATTTCTTAACTGGATTATTTGTTTTTGGGGGGATGTTGAGTTTGATAAGTTCTTTATAGATTTTGGATACTAACCCTTTATCAGTTATGTGATTTGCAAATATCTTCTCCCATTCTGTTGGTTGCCTTTTAGTTTTGTTGTTCCCTTAGCTGAGCTGAAGTTTTTGTATTTTGATGAAGTCCCAGTAGTTCATTTCTGCTTTTGTTTCCCTTGCCTCCCGAGACATGTCTAGTAAGTAGTTGCTGTGGTCTACGTTAGAGTTACTGCCTGTATTCTCCTCCAGGATTTTGATGGTGTCTTGTCTCACGTGTAGGTCTTTCATCTATTTTGAATTTACTTTTGTGTATGGTGTAAGAAAGTGGTCCAGTTTGAATCTTCTGTATGTTTCTGTCCAGGTTTCCCAACACTATTTGTTGAAGAGACTGTCTTTTTTCCACTGGATATTCTTTTCTGTTTTGTCAGATTTGTTGACCATACAGTGTAGGTCCATTTCTGGGTTTTCTATTCTGTTCTATTGATCTATATGTCTGTTATTGTGCCAGTACCATACTGTCTTGATCACAACAGCTTTGTAATATAGCTCTTGAAGTCCAGAATTGTGATGCCTCCAGCTCTGCTTTTCTTTTTCAAAATTGCTTTGGCTATTCAGGGTCTTTTGTAGTTTGACACAAATTTTATGATTGTCTGTTCTAGTTCTATGAAAAATGCTAATGGTATTTTCATAGGAATTGTATTGAATGTGTAGATTGCTTTGGGTAATATAGGCATTTTAATAATATTTGTTCTTCTAATCCATTAGCATGTTTTTCCATTTCCTTATGTATTCTTCAGTTTCTTTTATCAGTGTTTTACAGTTTTCAGAATGTAGATCTTTTACTTCTTTGGTTAGGTTTATTCCTAGGTATCATAGTTTTTGGTGCAAATATAAATGGGATGGGATTGATTCCTTGATTTCTCTTTGTGTTGCTTCATTATTGGTGTATAGAAATGCAACAGATTTCGGTGTGTTGATTTTGTGTCCTGCAATTTTACTGAATTTGTGTATTAGCTCTAGCGATTTTTTGGTGGAGTCTTTTGGTGTTCTATAAAGTGCGTCGTGTCATCTGCAAATAGTGAAAATTTGACTTCTTCCTTGTTGACTTGGATGCCTTTTATTTCTTTTTGCTGACTGCTGAGGCTAGGCCGTCCAGTGGCATGTTAAATTACAAGGGTGGGAGTGGACATCCCTGTCTTGTTCCTAACCATAGAGGAACAGTTCTCAAATTTTCCCCGTTGAGGATGATGTTAGCTGTGGGTTTTTTCATATATGGCCCTTATGACGTTGAGGTATGTTCCTTAGAGGGAGCCCTACTTTGTTGAGGGTTTCTATCAAGAATGATGCTGTACTTTGTCAAATGCTTTTTCCGCATCTATTGAGAGGAACATACAGTTCTTTTATTAATGTGGTGTACCACATTGATTGATTTGCAAATATTGAATCACCCTTGCAGCCCAGAAATGAATCCCACTTGATCATGGTGAATGATTCTTTTAGTGTACTGTTGAATTCAATTTACCAGATCTTGTTGAGAAATTTTGTATCCATGTGCATCAGGAATAATGGCCTACAGTTCTCTTTTTTAGTGGAGTCTTTGTCTGCTTTTAGAATCAGGGTAATAGTGGCTTCATAGAATGAGTTTGGAAATATTATCTCCACTTATATATTTTGAAATATTTGAGAAGAAGAGGTATTAACTATTCTTTAAATGTTTGGTAGAATTCCTCTGTGAAGCCAGCTGGCCCTGGACTTCTGTCTGTCTGGCAATTTGTGATTACTGATTCAATTTCTTTGCTGGTTATCAGTCTGTTCATGTTTTCTGTTTCTTCTTGTTTCAGTTTTGGTAGTTTATATGTTTCTAGGAATTTATCCATTTCTTCCAGGTTGTCCAATTTGTTGGCATATAGTTTTTCATAATATTCTCTTATAATTGCTTGTACTTCTGTGGGTTTGGTGGTTATTTCTCCTCTCTCATTTGCAATTTTATTTATTTGGGCCCTTTCTCTTTTCTTTTTGATAAGTCTCACCAGGTAGGAGTTTATCAATTTTATTAATTTTTTCAGAGAACCAGCTCTTAGTTTCATTGATTGGTTCTAGTGTTTTGTTGTTGGTGGTGTTGCTGGTTCTATCATTTATTTCTGCTCTAATCTTTATTATTTCCCTCTTCTACTGGCTTTAGGCTTCATTTGTTGTTCTTTTTCTATCTCCTTTAGGTGTAAGTTTATATTTCTTACTTGAGATTTTTCTTGCCTCTTGAGCTAGGCCTGTGTTGCTATATACTTCCCTCTTATGACAGCTTTTGCTGCATCCTAAAGATTTGGGACTGTCATGTTTGCATTTTCATTTGTTTCCATGTATTTTTTTTTATATCTTCTTTGAATTTCTGGTTGATCCATTCATGTTCTTTAACCTCCCTCTTGACTGAGGATGGTGTATTTATTTGACAGTGCTGCTATAACAAAGTGCCACAAACCTAGTGGCTTAAACAACAAAAATACATCCTCCCACGTTTCTGGAGGCCAGAGGTCTGAGATCAAGGTGTCACCAGGGTTTGTTCCTTCTAAGGGCTACAAGGGAGAATCTGTTCCACACCTCTCTTCTACCTTCAGGTGGTTTGCTGGAAAGGTTTGGGCTTCTTTTACTTGTAAAAGCATCACCCTGATCTCTGCCTTGATCTGTACATAGTGTTTTCCTTGTATGTTGTCTGTGTTCAAATTTCCCCTTTTTATAAGACCTCGGTCATATTGGATTAGGGGCCAACCTACTCTATTATGACCATATATTAACAAATTACATGTGCAATGATGCTAATTCCAACAAGGTCACATTCTGAGGTGCTAGGGTCTAGGACTTTAAGGTTTGAATTTTGGGGGGAGGTGTGGGGAATAATTCATCCCAAAATATATGTGAAGCTTAAGAGGGGTGAGAGCATAGGAAGAGGTGACATGCAGAAACTCATATCAGACTGTCACTCTTTCCTGACCTTCCTGTTTTTTGTCCCCAACTCTTTTCCCCTCACCTCTGTTATAACTAAGATAGGATTCCGCTCCTCTAATCTTAAGACATATTTTTTTCTCCTGAGAAATGGTAGGACTCTTTCTCAATGCCTGTCTTTTAAAAATGGTTTGTTAGGTATGGTCCCTCCTCCACACCAGCCTCCCAAAATATTTTGAAGAAGTTTGATAATAGGGTACAGGGCTTAAATTTCTGTTCTTGCACTGATACCCCTCTTTCTTCCTTCTTCCCAGTGCTAAATGTCCAGTTAGAATTTAATCAAAGGTCTTTTAATTGAATTGAATTCAGATGATTTTTCCCCTCTGGCTGCCTTTAAGAACAAAAAGGAGATTCATGAGGTACAATAAATTATCACATTTTATTATTTCTTCTAAACAAAATACTTTCCAGAGGACAGCATTATATTAGAATCAGTGGAAACAGTGAGTAGAGATAAAATTTTCTTGATAATTTCTCAGAAATGTATGTTTTCAGGTCCCTGAAGATTATCTGTAAACAATTGGTCTTAGAAAGACATAATTTTTGAAGAAATCTCTTGGCTTGTGAGAGTGACTTAATATGAATGGAAAAAAAAGACATTGCTCTAGTTGAATTAAAAATCAGTACATCTCTATTGCAGAATTCTAATAATCTTCTCACTCAAATATTAAAAATTTACATATAGTATAATTAACACTGTTCTTTTGAACTTGCTAGTTTCTTGAAATTCAGTTATCCCAATAACACCTTCAAAGTCCCAAGTATAATAATTTTTTATAGTTTATTTATTTTGAGGGAGAGAGCACAAGTGGGGTAGGGACAGAGAAAGGGAGGGAGAATTCCAAGCAGGCTCCATGCTGTAAGTGCAGAACCCAATGTGGGGCTCAAACCCACAAACCATGAGATCATGACCCAAACTGAGATCAAGAGTCAGATGCTTAACTGACTGAGCAACCCAGTCACCCCTAAGTATAATAATTTTATAAAGCCTGTTTTAATTTTAATTTAATTTTATTTAAAGGTTTTATTTTTAAGTAGTCTCTATACTCAGTGTGGGACTCGAACTCACAATCCTGAGATCAAGAGTCACATATTCCATTGACTGAGCCATTCAGGCACTCCTAAAAGTGTCCTTTTTAAATGCCTTCTTTTAAAATAATCATATTTGGGGCATCTGGGTGGCTCAGTCAGTTAAGTGTCCGATTTTGGCTCAGGTCATGATCTCACAGTTTATGGGTTCAAGCCCTGCATTGGGCTCCATGCTGAACGCTTGCTCAGAGCCTATAGCCTGCTTCAGAGTCTGTGTCTTCTTCTCTCTCACTCTGCCCCTCCACCGTTTGTGCTCTGTCTCTCAAAAATAAATAAATGTAAAAAAATTTTAAATAATCATTTTTGGATTATTTTATGATTCAGGATTTTATTTGTGTTTGTTGGTTGTCTCAAGCCACTTCACATAATGATGGTTGTATGATGAGTAGAACAAGAGTGATAGGAAGTGCAAGTATGGATCACTAGTTATGTTCATGACAAGCCCTTGAAAGCATGCAAGAGAGAACAAGCAATTATCCATCCCTCAAACTGGGTGAAAGCTAAACTAACTACCATTGGGTAGAAACAAACAACAACCAAATCATGTCTTTGGTGACCACTGTCGTGTTTAATTAGCTCTATTTTAAGACTTTTCTACATGTAGCCTTTTCTCTTTATACAAGGTGTAGCAAATCACTTCCTTGTTAATAATGCATGTGTGGATCTTATCTTGGTTGTGTCTGTGTTACAGTCAGTGGTCCAAATCATCAGAGTCACTGCCAGCACTGGCTTGTGCCAGCTCCCCACCCTCTTTGTTGCCTATTAACTGCTAAAGTAAGGAATTCAGACTCCCAATGGCAGTAATCAGATTCATGAGTTATTTATCATCATATATTGCCTCTGAAATCTCTCTCTTCTAAAGTCTATTGTCTTTCTGTCTGGAACTCAGAAGAGCTTGAGCTAATAAAATATTAGCTTATAGTTTCCAAACAATTATTTCAACAGATTTAAACATATCTTTTTCTTTACGTACCTAAGCCAAGGTTATTTACTCTGCACAAAACTTGAGAGTGTTAACATCACCACTTCACTTAAGGATAGTAAAACCTTTTCATTTCTACATCTAAAGGAACTACCCACTACAAGGTTCTGGCATGCATGGGAGGGAAAAATCCATTGAAAGACACTCTGAAGTCAGTATTCCTCATGAAATGGATATTCGGGATGATCACACCACCTGTCAAAACAATTCCCCAAGGAAAAAGTTCATGTAAATGTTGCACAACTGTATGTGTTACTAGCATCCCTTGACAGTTTCACAGACCCCTCCTTCTCTCCCTAACTCATTTCCTCTCTGTTTCTCACCCAATCTCCTATTTTCCCTTGAGCCATCATCTTTTACTGAAGTCCTGGATAGCACCCGTGTGTGTGTGTGTGTGTGTGTGTGTGTGTGTGTGTGTGTGCGTGCGCGCGCCCGCACACGCGCACGTGCATGCACCTGCCTATGGTTTCTCATGCCCCTTCTCAGCGACTTCCTCCCCTCTGCTGTTTTTGACACAGGCTGCCTTCTATTCTGATGATCTGCATAAGCATTTCTCCTCAAAATTCTATTACTCATCAGTATCACTCTTTTCTCAGAGTTTTTACCTGCCTTCTCACTAGACCTCCTGAGAATTGAAAATTTAAGATCTAGTAAAGTGATCAGTGAAGTAAATTTCTATGGTAATGAATGTATCCCTTAAATAACAATGGTGGAACAGTCAATAAAAAAAGACTGGCAGGTACATGTGCCTTCCATAGACCATGTCTAAGATTCAATTCTTTGCAAGTACTATGAGCTTCATTTTTTTATTTTACTTTTTAAAGTAGGCTTTATGCCCAGCATGGATTCCAACATGGGGCTTGAAATCATGACTGTGAGATCAAGAGTTGGACAATTAACTGACTAAGCCACCCAGGTGCCCCAAGTACTGTGAGCTTTAAATTAAAATATTAATGTCAATGTCAAATCAAAGATCAACTGGATGACAGAGAAGAATCATGATTTACCATCCCTAAATGGTACATTTTATGATCAATGAAGCCTATGGTTTGTTTCTCCTTGCTGATTTTTCTAGTTATTTCCTGGTGAGTTATTTTCCGGGTGTAGCTGGAGTTAGGTATTAAATATGTCGAATGTCAAATTAATGTCACCAACTAACTGTAAAAAAAATCAGTCCAGTGGATTGACTATCTTTTACTATCCTTAATTTAATGATATTTATTCAATAGATATAGTTTATCTTCAAGAGCTATTAATTAACCTATAAGTGTTTGTTAGGTCTATGTTGGTGTTTACTATTTTATTCCCAAGGTAAGGTGGTATCTTTTGATGTTGAATAATGTTTTGCCCTAGAAAAGTCACATTAGGAGGGTGTTGTATTAATTCAAAAATTGATTAAAAAATGTGGTATTAGCATAGTTAGTGTACTTTCTGACTCACAAAAAATAGGGGGACCAATAAGACAAGTGCTCAAGTTATATGAACTATCTTAATGAGTATTTTCTAAATGCTCACTTAGATTACAGATTACTATCAAGGAATACTAATATATAAAAGGAAAAATGTGTATATAAACATACGTATGGGAGTATATATACGTATGAACTATATATGTATGAACAATGTTGTTTTGTTATTTTAAAGGCCCTATACTATTTAGAGAATAAAAGGTTACTTCAGTTGATTAGCTGAATTTAGCAACATTTTGAAGGAGTGTAAGAATGTTGCTTGTGGGAAATCAGCTAATAGGTAGAGTTCGAAGCTCCAAATCTTACAGGCAGCCATTTAACTAAAACCCTAGGTTTTTAGTTTCTAATGTGGTACTCTTTCTACTATACTATTCTCTCTCTTTTTTGTTAATAAATTTGCTCTAAATTGTGTATCACTTGATATTTAGGAAAAAATAACTAGGTTTGAATATTTGTGTTGCTGTTGTATTAACATATATACACTTAATTACTTAATTCTTTTCAAGGTATTTAGCCTGCTATGCCTTAACCTAAGTCATGGGATGTCATAAATGTCAGAAATCTTTTAAATAAAACAGTAGATTTGCAGGAAGTTCCTAGAGCGAATGTAATTTATCCAGACTTCTTTAATATTCAGAACATGCTGCCTATTGGCCTATAGACCCAGAACAATCTAAAATCACTGGGCAGTACATGATGGAGGTCCCCCTGAACTCACATGAGCATTTCCACGAAGCGGACATTTTTATTCAAGGCCTCAATGTCCTTCATTTCTTCCTCAGTGAGAGAAAAGTCAAAGATCTGAAATAACAGAAATAAAAGACATTTTGGAAGGTAGAAAATGGGTCAAGCCTGGGATCAGGGAGTGGGGCCAGCAACAGGAGCTCTTTATGAACATCTTTAAAAGAATTATTCACCACGATCAAGTGGGATTTATTCCTGAGCTGCAAGGGTGATTCAATATTTGCAAATCAATCAACGTGATACACCACATTAATAAAAGAAAGGGTATGAATCATATGATCCTCTTTATGGATGCAGAAAAAGCATTTGGCAAAGTACAACATCCATTCATGATGAAAAACCTCAACAAAGTAGGGTTAGAAGGAACATACCACAACATCATAAAAGCCATACACAAAAACCCACAGCTAATATTATCCTCAAAGGGGAAAAGTTGAGAGCTTTTCCCCTATAGTCAGATAAGGATGCCCACTCTCACCACTGTTATTTAACTTAGTACTGGAAGTCCTAGCTTCAGCAATAAGACAATGAAAAGAAATAGAAATCATCCAAATCAGCAAGGAAAGAGTCAAACTGTGACTCTTTGCAGATGACCTGATACTCTATATAGAAAACCAGAAAAGTCTCCCCCAAAATTGCTAGCACTATTATGTGAATTTAGTAAAGTCACAGGATTCAAAATCAATGTACAGAAATATGCTGCATTTCTAAACACCAATAATGAAGCAGCATAAAGAGAAATCAAGGAATCAATCCGGTTTACAATTGTACCCCAAACCATAAGATACCTAGGAATAAACCTACCCAAAGAGGTAAAAGATCATACTCTGAAAACTATAAAACACTGATGAAAGAAATTGATGGAGACACAAAGAAATGGAAAAATATTCCATGCTAATGGATTAGAAGAACAAATATTGTTAAAATGCCTATATCACCCAAAGCAATCTACACATTTAATGCAATTCCTATCAAAACACCATCATCATTTTTCATAGCACTAGAGCAAACATTCCTAAATTTGTATGGAACCACAAAAGACCCTGAAATAGACAAAGCAGTTTTGAAAAAGAAGAGCAAAGCTGGAGACAGCACAATTCCACACTTAATAGCTATATTACATACTGCCTGGGTGGCTCAGTCAGTTAAGCTTCTGACTCTTGGTTTTGGCTCAGGTCATGTTCTCACAGTTCATGGGTTCAAGCCCTGGGTCAGGCTTTGAACTGACAGTGTGGAGCCTGCTTGGGATCCTCTCTCTCATTCTCTCTCTCTCTCTCTCTCTCTGATCTTCCTGCTCTCTCCCTCTCAAAATAAATAAACTTAAAAAAAAAAAGCTGTATTACAAAGCTGTAGTGATCAAGACAGCATAGTACCGGCATAAAAGCAGACATGTAGATCAATGGAACAGAATAGAAAACCCAGAAATGAACCCACACTATATAGGCAACTAATCTGACAAAACAAAATAATATCCAGTAGAAAAAAGACAGTCTTTTCAACAAATGGTATTTGGAAAACTAGACAGCAACATGCAGAAGAATCAAACTGGACTACTTTCTTATACCATACACAAAAGTAAATTCAGACTGGATGAAAGACCTACATGTGAGACAGAAAACCATCAAAATCGTGGAGGAGAACAAAGGCAGTAAACCCTTTGACATCGGCTGTAGTAACTTCTTACTAGACACATCTCTAGAGGCAAGGTAAACAAAAGCAAAAGTAAACTATTGGGGCTTCATCAAAATAAAAAGCTTCCGCACAGCAAAGGAAACAATCAACAAAACTAAAAGGCAACTGACAGAATGAGAGAAGATATTTGCAAAGGACATATCTGATCAAGGGTTAGTATCCAGAATCTATAAAGAACTTATCAACTCAACACCCCCCCAAAATGAATAATCCAGTTAAGAAATGGGCAGAAGACACGATTTGACATTTTTCCAAAGAAGACATACAGATGGCTAATGGGCACATGAAAAGATGCTCAACATTTATTCATCAGGGAAATACAAATCAAAACCACAATGAGATACTACCTCACACCTGTCAGAACGACTAAAATTAACAACATGGGAAACAACAGATGTTGGTGAGGATGAGGAGAAAGTGGAACCTTCTTGCACTGTTGGTGGGAATGCATACTGGTGCAGCCATTCCAGAAAACAGCATGGAGGTTCCTCAAAAAGTTAAAAATAGAACTACACCATGACCCAGCAATTGTACTACAAGGTATTTATGCAAAGGATAAAAACATACTGATTCAAAGGGCACATGCACCTTGATGTTTATAGCAGCATTTTTAATAAACAGACAAAAACCCTCCAAAAACCAAAAAACCCTAAAAAACACAAAAACAACAGCCAAATTGTGGAAAGAGCCTAAATGTCCATCAACTGATGCATGGTAAAAGAAAATGTGAGATATGTATAATGGAATATTACTCAGCCATCAAAAAAATGAAATCTTGCCCTTTGCAATGGCATGGACGGAGCTATAGGGTATTAGGCTAAGTGATATAAGTCAATCGGAGAAAGACATATACCATATGATGTCACTCATATGTGAAATTAAAAAAGAAAACAGCAAAACGGGGCAGGGGGGATGACCCTGGGCTGAGGGGGGGGGAGGAGGAAGGGAAGAAAATCAGGAAACAGATTCTTAACTATAGAGAACAAACTGAGGGTTGATGGGGGGAGATGTGTGGGGGATGGGCTAGATGAGTGATGGGGATTAAGGAGGGCACTTATTGGGATACACACTGGGTGTTGTATGTAAGTGAGGAACCCCTAAATTCTACTTCTGAAACCAATATTACACTGTATGTTAGCCAACAACATAGGTTCAGGACATCCCTTAAAATTCCAGGAGTGAAGAATTTATTATTTCTGGATATGATGCTGAACTTTCTATTCTGGACTATGGCCTCTGTGCATGTGTTTTTAAAAATATTCCCTAGTCTCTAAATTTGCTCTTGTATTTTTTTAACTTTTAATTTGCTTTGTTTTGGGGTGCTTACATGGCTCGGTTGAACATCCAACTTTGGCTCAGGTCATGATCCACAGTTGGTGGGTTTGAGCCCCACGTCAGGCTCTGTGCTGACAGTTCAGAGCCTGGAGCCTGCTTTGGATTTTCTCTGCCCCTTCTGCTCATGCTCGCTCTTGCTCTCTCTCTCTCTCTCTCTCTCTCTCTCTCTCAAAATGAATAAACATTAAAAAAATTTAATTTGCTTTGTTTTATACTCAGACATTTCTCTCATCATTTTTAAATGCCTTCTTCTACCTCTTAAACCTATTAAATTTTCATTGTTTTATTTTATCTTAGCTTGGACACTTTATGCTCTGGTTTTATAATTGTCCTTTATTAACATTTTAATATTTCATTTTAGCTTATTTACATTTTTAACATTTGTTTTGACAATTATCTTCTACTTTATTGTTTTATCTTGCTATCCCTTAAGTTTTATTTTAGTAATTTATCTTTATAAGTTTTAACTATATGATACCTAAATATATGCTTTTTTGTGAAAATTAAAACACTACAGAAGTATATGGACATGTATGTAATAAATGAAACATCCTCTTGTTACCTACCACCCCAGTCTGATTCTTCATCCCAGACATTCCTTCCAAACATTCAACACACTAAGAACAAAATGCAATATTGTATCATATCTTTTTGCAGAATAATGCAATGTTCTTTCAATCATATAATATGTCTTGGTCATCTTTTCTGTCAAAATACATAGATTGACTTTAAGGTAACCACTGCATCTATTATAGATATAACACGATTTACTTAATCATTCCCCCATGGATTACTTCCAAGTGCTCTTTTTAGCAAATGCTTTTCTTTGATTATTTATTATCCAGTATTGAGTTTGTGAGACTGTGTAAGGAATCAAAAGTTTGCATAACATAGAAACAGTCATGAATGGACCAATCGCTATAAAATAAATCCTTACTCAAACTTCCTTTTTGCTTAATATTAGGCCTACTTTTTAAGTGTTGATGAGTCATTTTCTGATTCCAGTGAATATATAATGTAAAGTGAAGTCACAAATTTTGCCAAAGATGCAGGATTTCATGAGGTCAGTCAAAGTGATCTTGGAGGTTTGCTCTAATTATAGGCAAAATCTTTTTCAAATAGGAATTTGATGTTAAAAACTACTTCTGTAGATATATCAAAAGAATGTGATTTGAAAGAAAAAGCCAAAGGATTAATAATCTCCTTTATGTGAAGCTCTGGGAAATTTTACCAGAATTATTCTCTTTATGATCACTTAGAAAAAACCATTGCAAAGAATGTGAAGAATGTCACATTCTGTTATCATGTAATTTTGTCAAGAATATTTAAAAAAATTTTTTTGATGTTTATTTTTGAGAGAGAGAGACAGAGACAGAGCACAAGTTGGGGAGGGGAAGAGAAAGAGGGAGACATAGAATTCGAAGCAGGCTCTAGGCTCTGTCAGCACAGAGTCCAACGTGGGGCTAGAACCTACAAATTGTGAGATCATGACCTGAGCCAAAGTCAGTCGCTTAACCAACTGAGCTGCCCAGGCGCCCCTGTCAAGCATATTTTTAAAAATCAATACAGATTCACTCAGTTTCTTCTAACATTTACTACACATATGCAATTGTAATGTAAATTTTATTGAATGTAAAATAACTGAAATTATTTCCATAATTTCCAGCTTTAATTTTAAGGCAAACTTCCAAATTCCTCCTCCCTCTATTATTTCTATGCAATGTTTTTCTTTATTTTAGGGGGATTGATTTGCATTTTTTTTCATGGCACAAATTATCCTAAGTTATTCACTTATTCAGATCTCATATTATAAAAACTGAGTGCCCACCCCCTCCATCTGCTTCTCTTATAGTACAGGTTTCAAGAAGGAAAAAGTGTTAATTGTATTAAATGTTGAATAATCTCCTAGGACAAGGACAGAAAAATGATTATTGGATCTGGCAATGTGGAGGTCACTGGTGACCTTGACAAGCTGTGTCAGTGGAATGGTCAGGGTGAAAGCTTGGTTTCAGTGGGTTGAAGGGTGAGTGGGGGAAAGGGACTTGGGGGCTGTGATAATAGAAATATCTTTTAAGGGGTTTGCTGTAAACAGAAAGAAAGAAAAGGATAATACATGGAGAGGAAAGTGAGTCTAGATTGGATTTTACCTTTTAAGATTGGAGGTCACAGCATGTTTGTATATTGATGGGAGTTATGCAGTAGAGAGATAATGCAGAAGAGAGAAGGGGATGTTTGAGGAGTGTAGCGGAGTTATTAGGCATTAGAAACTGCAGTTTCCAAGGAGTAACAGTGGGAATTAGTGGCTGAAATATATGGGACAAGATCTTTGTGGGAGAGGAGGTCAAAGAACTATAATGAAGGGTTATTGGAAGGACCATCCGTATGTATGTTGAATTCATGAAGAATTGTGACACAAGGAGTGTTGGAGAGAAGGAAAGTGAGTCAAGAGATAAAACCTTCAAGGAATGGGGGTCAGTGGATGATGGCAACAAGACTGGATAGTGGGTGGTATAATTTGATTTTTTGTTGTTTTAATGTTAAAAATATCCTGCTTTTTTATTTTCTTCATTCTCACCTTAATTTTATATAGTTTTTGTTTTTAAGTTTATGGTTTAACTTAATTTTTTATTACATAATTTTTATTTCTATGCCTTTTTCTTCTTTTATTGTAAACCTATTTAAGTTTCCCTTTACCCTTTATGTTTTGTGGATATTTACCATTCTTATACAATACTTTTAAAAGCTTATTTTACCTCAGTTTCTTCTAACATTTAGTACACATATACAATTGGAATGTAAACTGTATTGAATATAAAATAACTAAAATTATTTTTATAATTTTGAGTTTAAAAGAGAATAATTTTCTATTTTGTCAAATCTTGGTTTTAACACCCAGCAAAATTTGTGGTTGTAGGGCAAGTCTAAACCCTATAGAGTGGAAATTGGCTGTGAATTCCACTGTCATTTTCCTTGTAAATTTGTATCTCTTTCATGTTTTCTTGTTATGTGAACCTCTGAACTCCATTCCCTTATTATCAGGGCTATGGAAATAAATGGAATATAACAGAATTAGTTATGATAAAAATTTTAAGGAGAATGACAGTTCTTTCAGTAAAAAATTGTGATTCACTAAATGAATCCATTTATTCATGGAGTCCAAGGGTTTTAACCTTCCATTGCACAGACTACTAGTAACTACTCTCAATTTCTGAACAGGAAAATGTTAAATCCATGAAAACATTTGTTTCAGGTGCATCAAAGCTTGTTTTAATTTTTGATGAGCCAATACATTAGCCATCCAGATATCCTATTCTTTTAAGATGGCTGAAAACAGTGTCCACCCCTTTTAGTAAGAAGTATTTTGCTAAGTGTTAAAATACTGTCAGTAGTAGTATAACTGTTTATCATTCTTTGCCCTTTTTGCTAATAACAGAATCTCTTTTTTCCTTTTATGAACTTCTCTTCTACCACCTAGTAGGGCTGTTTGTCACATGAACTCATTTCCACTACAGTAATAAGGATGTAGCCCAGGGGGTCAACCAAAGTGTCTTACTCACTGGAGACAGTGATTAATATAGGAGTGGTGCATGACCCAAAAAGGGACAATCAGGGATAGAGACTGTCACAGAAGCCTTTACCTGTGATCATGTTCACTGAGTATGAGTAATAGATTAGCCAGGAGATATCAGGGACTGTTTGTGCCGCCATGTGGAGACAGAGAAGGTAAGGGTTTGGGGGGAGTACAGAGGAAGATAGAGAACTCAGTCCTTTTTATAAATCATTTGAATACCTGTGCCCGGTCCTGTCTGATTTATCCATGGAATTTATAGTTATATGACCCAATAAATCATGTCTCTCTTTCTTTGCTAAGTTTGAGTTGCATTCTGTCATGTGGTAGTAAAAGGTCTCTGAAGATAAATTGTCTAATATCATGAATATCTTCCCATGGCAGTACTTATATTTTCACTCTATTATTTAAAAATGGCTATATATTTCATTATACAAATATATTACAATTTGTTTTACAAGATTCTACTGGAGATTGTTTCCAGGTTTTTAAAATGATAAATCATGCTGTGGTAAACATCCACGTTTGTGTGGATGTATGTGTAGATACAGGATCAGGATTGTTGGGTCAGATGGATTTGTGGGTTTGAATTTTGATGGATCTGAAAAAGTGACATCCTGCTCCTCCAAATCTTAAGCCAATTAATGTTTCTAACAGGAGTATATGAAAGTGCCTATTTTCCCACATATTCAATATTCTGATTATTGTTCTATCTGAAGGGATAAATACTGTCACATTTTTATGTTTAATTATGAACAAGACAAAAGCAACTCACTTTCTAAGTTTTAACTGAGGAGTAATTAAGTTTGCATGGTACTTTTCCATGGCTGTATTTACCTAGCAGTTCAGTCTTGAGTAGTAGCAGAGTAAACTAGTCACTCCTTTGTCTAGTGGCCTCTTGTCTCACCTGAGAGTCACCATGCTGATCATGGATTATTTACAGAGGAAATAAAGGCAAGTGACATTCATGAAGTCTAATGATCCTCTTCAATCATTTCCAAATTTGTTCCTAGCTTTTACCAGAACGATTAAGATAGTGGAAAGTTTACTATTAGGAATTTCAAATTCTATACCTTCTCTTACTGCTGTGCTGGTGGAGAAGGGAGTAGGTAGTGCCAAGAGTCAACAGGTGAGGAAACAGAAGATATAAGGGAGCTAGGTAATGTACAAGCAGCATGGAAGCCCTCAAAGTACTAGGGACTGTCTCAAAGTCAGGTACAGGTAAATTCAGCTCTAGAGAGTGTGGATTGGGGAGCAGTATAAAAGAAAATATGAAGGCATCAAAATTAATTAAATTAACCGAAAGTTCCCTTAAAAAAACCCAACCCCCAAAACAAAAAACCATGTACTTTTTACATTTACTGAAGCAATTCTCTTACTTGAAAATTTTCTTTGATCCTTTCAGGGTTAAAGCTTTTAGGAATAACAACCACTCCTCTCTGGATGTTGAAACGCAAAACAACTTGAGCTGCTGTCTTCTTGTATTTTTTCCCCAATGAGTTTAGAAATTCATCCTTTAACAAAGGTGGGGATGATATATTCACCCTTGAAAAAAAAAAATCAAAACCTGCATCATAGTTAGCTTGAATCATGACAACGGTTGGTTAGCGCATTGTCCTCCTCCTCCATCTGCCTATCCATCTGTTCACCTACCAGGATACTTCAGCTCACCTGTAACCAATTTCTTGGAGTGCAGAGCACTCAGTGAAGAGTTGCTCTTTTTTTTTTTTTTAAGTTTATTTATGTATTTTGAGAGAGAAAGCGTGAGCGGGGGGGGGGGTGGAGAGAGGGAGAAGGAGAGAGAATCGCAAGCAGGCTCCACACTGCCAGTGTGATATGCATAGCACAGTCTCACACACTGTGAGACCATGACCTGAGCCGAAATCAAGAGTTGGATGAACGCTTAACCGACTGACCCACCCAGGCACCCTGAGGAGTTGCTTTTAGCAGGAAAAGATCAAGAGGTAAATTTATAGAGCTACCTCTTACAGAAGGTAAATAGTGCTTCTTTGGTGAGTCTTACAGAGAGAACTGGGTTGGAAGTAGGCACACAGGGAAAGGCAGGACAACTGAAGTGGAACAGAGGCACAACTCTTGGAGTTGTGTTCGAGGAGAAAACTTTCTACTTAAGTCTGTTGAACATATCACACACAGCACAACTGCTGCCACTGAACACAGAGATCAAACTATTCTCCGGGGTGCCTGGGTGGCTCAGTCCGTTAAGTGTCCAACTCGTGGTCTCAGCTCAGGTCTTAATCTCAGGGTTGTGACTCAAGCCCTGGGTTGGGTGTGAAACCTACTTAAAAAGAAAAAAAAAATTAGGGGTGCCTGAGTGGCTCAGTTGGTTAAGCATCTGACTTTGGCTCAGGTCAAGATCTTGTGGTTTGTGAGTTCAAGCCCTGTGTCAGGCTCTGTGCTGACAGCTAGGAGCCTGGAGCCTGTTTCAGATTCTGCCCCTCTCTGCTTGTGCTCCCTTTCTCTCTCTCTCTCTCTCTCTCTCTCTCTCTCTCTCAAAAATAAACATTTAAGAAAAAAGAAAAGAAAAATCTAAAATTGCAGTATCTGGTCATGGAGAATCTTTGTCAAATAATACCTAAACTAACATTTATTGAGCATTTCCTAAGTTTCAGGCACTGTTAGGTAATTTTATACATACAGTATAATCGATTCTTACACCACCTTTGTGAGGAAGGTTTTATTAGCTCCAATTTGTATATATAGAGAATGGCTTGAAGAGGCTTAAGTTACTTTCTTAAAATCACAGAGCCAAATAGTCATGTCAATCAAGCAACTCACATTAGTCTCACATTCTACACCAAAAGAAACACTCCTGAGCAGACATACAGCATTACTTACCAGCTTGGATTCCTCGAGGTCCCCAAAGGGCTATATGCAGTAATGACAATGTCATGTTGTTGGCAAAATTTCAGGAGTTTGGGCTGTGTAAAATACGGATGACACTCAACCTACATGGTTGCATAGGAGAGCAGAGCAGAAAATTAAAGCCTTGTAGTGAATGTAGTTTTACACAGTTTTTAAAAAGTTCTTCAATAAATCCCATCTGAAAGTATTATGAATAATGAGGCAAATGCTAACTATTGTTCTTAACAAGGAAGTTTACATTGTTTATTGGTGAGATTAATTAAAACATGGTTAGTGGGGTCATCACCTGTGGATTAGTTCTAAAATAAGTGGGGAGCAAACTGAATTTCACATAGCTATCATAGCTTAAAACTTTAACTGAACAGACTTCATTATTTATAGTGACCGTTCCAGCAAATACATGTTTCTGATGCCCTCTCTCTGTAGCTATCAAGCATCTAAGAATATTTTCACAAGAGGTAGAGCATGTATAAAATGAAATTTAAAGATGTATTTTTTCTTCTTGGCTGAGAGTTCTTTACACCACCCAGTGCAGGCCTACATTCATCTTTAGTATCTTATTGGCAAGAGTCCTGCACTAAAAATGTTTGTGACACACAATCCTTCGTAAAGTTTCTTTCTGTCTTTTTTTTTTTTTTGCATGATGATATCTTTTTTATTTTTTTATCTAATAATTTATTTTTTATAACCTCCATCCAAGTTAGTTAGCATATGGTGCAACAATGATTTCAGGAGTAGATTCCTTAAAGCCCCTTACCCATTTAGCCCATCCCGCCCACAACCCCTCCAGAACCCTCTGTTTGTTCTCCATATTTAAGAGTCTCCTGTTTTGCCCCCCTCCGTGTTTTATATTATTTTTGCTTCCCTCCCCTTTATGTTTATCTGTTTTGTATCTTAAAGTCCTCATATGAGTGAAGTCCTATGATATTTGTCTTTCTCTGACTAATTTTACTTAGCATAATACCCTCTAGTTCCATCCACGTAGTTGCAAATGGCAAGATTTCATTCTTTTTGATTGCCAAATAATACTCCATTGTGTATATATACCACATCTTCTTTATCCATTCATCCATCGATGGACATTTGGCCCTTTCCATACTTTGGCTATTGTCAAAGTGCTGCTATAAGCATTGGGGTGCATGTGCCCGTTTGAAACAGCATACCTGTGTCCCTTGGATAAAAAAAATACCTAGTAGTGTAATTGCTGACTCGTAGGGTAGTTCTATTTTTAATTTTTTGAAGAACCTCCACACTTTTCCAGAGCGGCTGCACCAGTTTGCATTCCCACACAAAGTTTCTTTTAACTACTATGGTAATTTTGGGCCTATGCTTTTCTTTCCTTTTTAAGTTAAAATCAACCAAGGCTGAATTAAAATATTTGAAGTATATAATTATTATTTTCACTGTCTGGATTATTGAGTGTTTGATGAGTTAGATTTCTAGAAGGCACAGGGACATGCTACCTATGAAGCTGCAAAGGTGAACTGGGCCTCTTAGAGTGGGTCTTCTTTCCATCCTCTAATTTGAAATAATTTTTTTCCCCTGACATAATCTTATTCCCTTACCCTAAGAAACTCTTGTGGGTTTTCTCTCCTTTGGAACATTTCTCAAACAATTCTAAAAAGTAACACAGAAACTAAAATAAGGCAGGAATCACACTTCTTAGTGTTTCCTTCCAACATCACTTGCTGCTTTTTCATTTCCAATTGTGTCTGTTTTTTTTCTTCTTTTTTTTTT
>CM053559.1:85891687-85935333 GCA_028646485.1 Cryptoprocta ferox | reverse complement strand
CGGGATATATATCTGGATGGCAGCAGAAAAGAAGGAGAAGCAAAGAAAACAGGAAAGAAAAAAAAAGAAAGAAAAAAGACAACTCCCCTGTGCGGATGGGCGTGGTCTGGCGTCCCGTCAGGTCTCGGGGGCTGCTCTCTCCGAGGACCCGCCTTGGTGGTTGTGGGGAGAAGTATGGCGCCGCTTCAAAGCTTTGCCAGAACCAAGCGTTGCCACCGCCCTTCTGAGTCCGATCTCCCTGTGCCGCAGGCGAGCCAAACTGTATTCTCCAAGCTCCGCCTCACTTCCGAATCCCAGTCCGTGCAGTTCAACACCGTCACCGGGGATGAGATGCGTCCCCGCTGGTGGCTGGCCTCCCGGCTGGCTTGCGCTACCCTTTTCGCGGAGCTGCCGCTTTTCAAGGCTTCCGGTGCGGCTGCGCCCAAGGAAGAACTCGCCGGCCAGATGGGACAATTGTGTCTGTTATTAGTAGACCAGTCTCCCCCAAAAATGTATTCCATCATGTCACTCACTGCTTAGAAACTAAGTATGCATTCCTTAATTTAATGCCCATCTACTCACTCCAAACACAACAGTTCATTCTCCCCACAAGGACTCCTTTCTAATCAGATTGGAGGGCTGTGGTCTGTCTTTGGCCTATTAATGTAGAAGTGTGTTGTATATACCCGTGTGTGTGTATGTTTACATATACATCAAATGGTTTTATAACCTACCCTTTGAAAAAGGATTTCATATGGCCTGTGGCAAAAGATACACATAATAAGGCAATTAGAATCAGAAATAGAACAAATAGGTATGTGCATATTGAATCTATGACTGAACTGAATCGGTGAAGGGAAATTTGGGATGATACAAGTTGCACTAAGTAACATCCCAGAAACATCTACTCAACAAAAACTTTGGAGTTAATATATACGCTCAAATAACATAACATTACCTAATTAAATATAAATGTTTGCATAGACAGTTCTTTTTAAAAAATTTTTCATGTTTGTTTTTGAGAGAGAGAGAGAGAAAGAGAGAGAGAGACAGAGGGAGACAGAGAGAAAGAGCAAGTGGGGGAGGGGCAAAATCCAAAGCAGGCTGCAGGATCTGAGCTGTCCGCACAGAGTCCGACGTGGAGCTTGAACTCATGAGAGATTATGACCTGAGCTAAAGTCAGACGCTTAATTGATTGGGCCACCCAGGTGCCCCTGCATAGCCAGTTCTTAGGTAAAAATCTTAGGCATATCACTAACGGGACACCCAGTGAGGGAAATTTGGGGGTGGGAGTAGATAAGCTATTAAGATCCAAGTGCATACGAACACAGAGAACCATATTCCTTTTTTTTTTCCAGAGCACTTATCTCAGTTTCTAATTACCAATAACTTTTGTGATTAATGTCTGCTCCACACTAGATAGCTAGTGCTCTGAGAGGAAGGGCTGTATCTGTCTTTGGTCACTTATGCATGCCTAGCACCTAGCAAAATGCCTGGCATAAGGTAGGTACTCAGTGACTGTTGAATGAATGATAATGGTAACTACACAGAGAAGACCACGCCAGAATCTTAGGAAGAGTTATTGGTGCTGCAGACCTTTACAGAGGGGCTTCATCAGGGCTGCAGCTTGTGGGGTGGGGTGAATCGTTTTAGGCCAGCAAATGATCCATGTTGGGTATGCTGGCACCGGATGCTCAGGTTAGGGTAGAGGGTAGTGATGGTTTCTAATGTCATAGGGCCTCGATACCAGCATTGCCCTGGAACGTCCTCATTTCTAAGGAGAAGCATAACTGAGCATACTTTGCCAGGGACTGGTTACGGCCCTTTGTGGATGGACAATTGGAGATGCAGTCTTTGCTTCTTCTCGTTGACTATGTAAAACTGATATCACTTCTCAGTGTTTTGACATGTGCAGGGCGTTTTTTTCAACCCTATTTAGTAGTGCAGGACTTCAGATAACAAAATCTCACAAGATGAAGTTAAGCTGGACAGAACCTGTGAAAGAAGACATTAACCCCATCCTCTCTCTTTCTGTAAAAAGCTATGTTGAATTTTCCTTTCATTAATTAAGTCACTCAAAAAATGTTTATTGATTCCTAAGTCAGACATCTGTGACTTAGGCATAGTGACTAGGATTAGGAAGAACTGAAGAATTTGGGAGATCTTTCCTTTCTCCCCAACTCCCTCCTTCGTTTGTTAGTATTAGGTGTATGAAATGAAATGACCTGGGCTAAATCAATGGTCTCCTTTGAATTAGGCTGGGAAAACACTGCATGACAAATTGCCCACTGGGAAGATTTTCAGCGAGACTAAGCCAGGGATGGAGTCTGGGAGACACATTTCTTTAGACAGACATCCTGGATAGTGCTAGGGAAGCTTGGAGTGCTCAGATTCTGAGAATGAGTATAGAGTAAGGTCATATTCTATGTGACTTTGTTCATGAAGTCCATGGAAAATAGAAAAATCTGCATATTATACTTTAGATTTATCCTAATGGGAAAATTAGTTTTTAAATATATGAATTTTGACTTATGCGAGGTCTTCAGGTATGTATCCCTCATATATAAAATGTGTCCACTCTGTATAATGCCTGCAATATGCTCATCGTGATCCTGAATTGAAAGCTGCTTTTTTGTGTGTCTCTGAAGTAGAGGTGGTCCTACTCAGTGCACAGGGTAATGGCTGGTGGCCAGTAGACCTGCACTTTGATCAGTGCCATCTCTATAGGATTGATATACTCTGTCTTCAAACACCATGAAACACATGAATAGGCTCAGGCTATGATCTTCCAACATGTCTTGCTTCCCTCACAGGGTATATTTGTGAAGCTGTTCAAGATTCCTGTGCCAACATAGCAGGGTATTTGCTCTTTGTCATGAGGAGACATACTGTTAAATTCTTCATTTTTCATCCTGAGATCAACAATCACCATCTTTCTTTGTATATTTGTAAGAAGAAATGTGTGTGTCATTTCAGCCTTTATTTATTTATTTATAAATAACAGAGGTTCTACTGTTCACTTTACTCCTAGTACCTCTTTTATTTTTTTTTATTATTTTGTAAATGTTTTATTTTTGAGAGAGAATCTAAAGTTGGCTCTCTGTACTGAAGCAACAAGCCCATATGGGGCTCGAACTCACGAATGGTGAGATCATGACCTGAGCTGAAGTCACTCAACCGACTGAGCCACCCAGTGCCCCATTTCAGCCTTTTATAACAAAATATTGTTTTTGAGGGTTCAGGAAGGAAATGTGCTGGTGAGGGGTAGGAATTAAGGATATGATTCCCCTTTTCTATTACATTAAAAATGTAATTATCCATTTTTTGCTCTTTTTTTCCTAATATTTTTCGAGTTTAACATTTTTATACTATTATATGTCAGTTTCTTTTATAATTTTCCCATGGCTACATTTTCTATATATAGCTCCAGAAAACTAAAATTGTTTTGTAGTATTCACAAATGACTTCCTCTCTCTTCTTTAAATGCTGATTAAAAAGATACTAGGAGTATGACATGAGGCAAAGATCTATATTTGTTTCTACATAACTAGCCATTTGCCCCACACTATTTATTGACAAATTCATCCCTTAGTCATTAGTTTGTGTTTTTTTTTACATTGTTTTTATTATACTTGGGCCTGTTTCTAAGATATTTATTATTTTCTATTAATTTATATGTTGGTTCTTGTACAAATCTTACATTATTTCAAGTACTCTGTATATCTTAATATCTGTCAGGTCTAGTTCTTCCTCATTATTTTTCATCAAAAAATTTTTTTGGGTTATCTTTACCTGGATATGAACTTTAAAATCTTTTTGTAAAAGACATATATTGAGAGAAGTCAAAAGACTTGCTCAGAGTCCTATGATAAGATATGTATAGAGTGACCCCAAGATTTCTGACTCCTAGTCCAGGGTTTTTCCGTTAAGTAAATATTGGAATCTTCCACTACCCCTCACACACCCCCCTCACCTCCCACCATCCTGTCACACTATACCTGGTTGCTGACTGGCTTATGTTTGAGTCCTGGTTTGTTCAAGATGAGTTCCAGCTGCCTGCGGTTAAAATTGGATACTCCAAGGGATTTCACCAAGCCAGCATCTTTGCAAGCTTCCAAAGCCTGTTGAATAAAGGCCAATGGGTCAAGAAAAAAGCTTCAAAACAAATGAGATGTTTATGAAGGTGACCATGAATTCTTTAAGAAGGAAAGTCCCTGGGTATGGTAATAGGTATTGTATGAAGAAAAAAAAAAGTGGGAGAGACAGGCAGGAATTATTTGTTTGGGAAATATTTTACAGCATATTTTCCCCTTGCATTTTCACAGTGTATACCAGTGCGTTAAGAATGATCTTATTTCTTGAAACCTGTTGAGGTTTGCTTTATGGTGTGGTACTTGATCCATTTTTATAAATGTCTGGTATGTGTGAAAACGTGTATTCTCCTATTAGTAGATATAAATCTCTTTCTCCTCTTGCTCTGTGTATGTCTCTGCCCCATACATACATATATGTATGTATGTATATATATTATATATATATAATATATATATACACATACACACACATACATTTTTTATAAAATTAGGTCTAGTTTTTCTGGCTTCTCAGTAACTTAAAGGAATATATTAGAAATCTCCCACTGTATTAGAAGAATTTATCAATGTCTCCTTATAGTTTATCAACCTTTGCTTTGTGTATTTTGAAGATATTTTAAATGGTACATATGTGTTTAAAATTGGTATATCTTCTTGGTAAATTGAATCTTTTATTATTATGCTATTTGCACTTTCCTATAAGTTTTAGAATCAGCTTTTCAATTTCTTTTGGGATTTTGACTGGGATTGCACTGAATCTATTGATCAGTCTGGGGAAAATTAACATCTTAATACAGTCACTTTTTCTTTTTTTGTCTTTTAAAAATATTTATTTTTGAGAGACAGAGAGAGAGAGCGCGCTCATGAGCAGGGGAGGGCTGCAGAGAAAAGGGGGATAGAGGATCTGAAGAGGGCTCTGTGCTGACAGCAGAGAGAGCAGAGAGCCTGATGCAGGACCTCAACTCACTAACTGTGAGATCGTCACCTGAGCCAAAGTCAGATGCTTAGCCAACTGTGCCACCTAGGCATCCCTATGGCCAGTTTTTCTATCAAAGAACATGATATATCTCTTAACTTATTTGGAATTTTAAAAATTGCTCTCAGTAGTGGGCCTGGCTGTCTCAGTTGGTAGAGAATGTGACTCTTGATCTTGAGATTTTGAGTTCAAGCCCCACATTGGGTATAGAGATTACTTATAAAAAAGCTGCTCAGTAATGCATTGTAGTTTTTACTGTGTAAGTCTTGCACTGATTTTGTTAAATTTATCTCTAATTAATTAATATTTTTATATTTACTCAATTATTAAATAATTAAATTTTTAAAAATTTAATTTCCAATTGTACATTGCTAACATATATATTTTATTTTTTGCCCTGCAGATTATTTACATGTATGCTTCATACTTTCAAAATATTTGATGATTTTTCAGATATATATTTGTTATTGACTTCAAATTTAATTCAAATTTTATCAGACAGCCTACTTTGCATAAATAATATTATTAAATGTACTGAGATTTGTTTTATGTCTCAGACAGTGGACTATTTTGTTAAATGTTCCATGTGCACTTGGAAAATAGCATTTTGTTATATTTTGGTGAAGTACTCTATAATTGTCAATTAGGTCAAGCTGGTTGATAATGTTTAAATATCCTCTGGTCTATAGATTTTCTGTGTAATTACTACTTCAATTATTGAGAGAGAGGTTTTGAAATCTTTGACTATAATTGTAGATTATTTTCATTCTCTTTTCAGTTCTCTTAGCTTATGCTTCATGTATTTTGGAGTCTGTTATTAGGTACATAGATGTTTAGGATTGATCCCTTCATTATTATAAAACAAACTTCTTTATCCTTGGTGATACTTTTTGCTCTGAAATCTTTGTTGATATTAAAATAACTATTTTAGCTTTCTTTTGATTACCATCAGCCTAGAATATCTTTTTTTATCCTTTTCATTTTTTTTTCTTAACCTTTTACTTCCAACCTATTTGTGTCTTTTTATTTAAAATGGGTTTCCTAGGGGTACCTGGGTGGCTCAGTCAGTTAGGCATCTGACTCTTGATTTCAGCTCAGGTCATGATCTCACGGTCATGGGATCAAGCACCCCTTTAGGTTCTGTGCTCAGTCTGGAGCTTATTTGGGATTGTCTCTCTCTTCCTCTGCCTCTCTCTCTCTTTCTCTTCCTCTCCCTTCCTCTCAAAAAATAAATAAAATGGGTTTCTTATATATAATATATAGAGGGGTTTTACTTTTTATCCTTTCTGACAACCCCTGCCTTGCAACTGAGTTGTTTAGACTATTTACATATATTGTGATTATTAATACAACTGAGTTTAAATCTCCCATCTTGCTCGTTGTTTTCTAATTTTTCCCATCCATTCATTTTCCCTATTTTCCTGTATTCTCCTCAATTTATTTTTTTTTGTTACTTTTTTTTGTTTGTTTGTTTGCTTGTTTATTGGCTTGTTTGCTATAGTCTGGAGATTTTAACATTTTCTCTTAATGTTCGATATGCTGAAGTTTCACTGTAATGTATCTTCTCTTTTCCCTTTGGTAATCCATGCCCTTTATCTCTTTTTATTTCTTCAAATATTACCTATTTTTTCCTCTTTCTTTATTTTTCTGAGACTCCTATTGTGTAGATACTGGAAATTCAAATTTTATCCTTTTTATCTCTTACATTTTCTTTCATATTTAAAAAATTTTCTTGTCCTTTTCTTCTTCATGTTGGGAGATTTCCTTATTCTGATAATTCAGTCTGATCATTTTTTTCTCTGTCTATATCCATTCTATTTTCATCCCATCAATTGTATTATTTTTAATTTTTCTAATTATTATCTTTGCTTGTTTTTAAAAAAAATGTATTCTTGTTCTTTCATATTGCTAACATCTTTTCCTATCTCCTTGAATATATATATATATATATATATATATAGTTATATATGTATATAATTTTGCTAATTAAATATATACATATAATTTTGCTAATTAAAAGTTCTTGGTCCTCTGTTCTGTGTATGTTGGGATCGCTAATTGAGACCTGTTGCTTCTTTGTGAAATAAATGCCTTATAATTTGGGGCTGTGAACACATTTTTTCCTGGGGATACTGTCTATGCTATTAGGCAGTTCCTTGGAGAATACCAGACTCCAAACCTAGTCATCCACAATGAAGTCAGGAAAGAGTATATGGCCTCTTGGGCGGAGAGCCCCAGACCCCAGAAAACCCAATTAATGCTTCCTCACAACTCAAAACAACTCCACAGTTCAGATCTTCAGCTCTTACCTATGGGGGAAGTCTATTAGAAAAAGATACTCAGAATATAATTTCCCAGCCTTTAGGGTTTAGGATGGGAGAGGTAGGGAAACAACTGCCAGAGGTCAGATAGTAACTTTTGTTTTTCTCAGCTTCTCACAAGTGCAGGATTTCAGTACTACTCTGATTTGATTCCTGAAGACACCTGAACATGAGTCTTAAGTTTCTGCATGTGTGGAGCAGACAATATTTGTCCCAAGGCTATAGCAGGAGAGAAGAGAAGAAAAAAAAGAACTCTAAGGTCCTCTGCTATGTGATCCTCTTACTGTTTGTTGGGCTCACTTCTACTCTAGGTAAAAGCTGCCATCTTGCCTCATAAACAAACTAGTTCAAAAATATTGGCATTACCCCCCACCCCCCAACATGAATCCATATAGATTTTTTCATTACTTTCCCTTAGTTTACCTACTCTTACGATCTTGGGGAAGGAGCCAACAGCTTATGAGAAATGGAACCAGAATTATTTTTCAGTTTTTCATGTATCATTTTAAGTTTGTTTCTTTTAAACATCATATTATTAATTTTTATACATTCAGTTTGAGAAACTTAAAAAACTTGTAAATTTATCTCATGTGTACATTTTCATTTACAGTTACATTAGAACTTATTTCCTTTCCTTTCTTTTTCCTTCCACACTTTGCTTTTCCTTCTTTGGCATTCTTCTTTTCCATCAAAACAAAATCAAGAATTTTTCAGTGCACAGAAGTAGAGATTTTACACATCTTTCCTTATGGTTAAAATGCCTCTTATTTAAAACAATTTTTTCAATGTTTTTATTTATTTTTATTTCATTTTATTTTTGAGAGAGGGAGACAGAGAGAGAGAGAGAGAGACAGACCATGAGCAGGGGAGAGGCAGAGAGAGAGGGAGACAAAAGTATCCGAAGGAGGCTCCAGACTCTGACCTCTCGGCACAGAGCCCGACAGGCGGCTTGAACTCACAGACCACGAGATCATGACCTGAGACAAAGTCAGACACGTAACCGACTGAGTCACCCAGGTGTCCCTCAATGTTTTTATTTTTGAGAGACAGAGAGTGAGTGGGGGAGGGGCAGAGAGAGGGGGAGACACAGAATTCAAAGCAGACTTCAGGGTCTGAGCTGTCAGCGCAGAGCCTGACGCCTGGCTCAGACTCATGAACTGTGAGATCATGACCTGAGCCAAAGTCAGACACTTAACCAACTGAGCCACCCAGTGGCCCCCCGAATGCCTGTTCTTTTACTTTCCATTGAGAGTAAAGGCTGTATGTCTCCATAAACTGAATAGGCACAGTCAGATCACAGTTTAAAAATGTAGTCTTTTAAGAGGCCCATTTGAACTTACCTCCCAAGTGGCGCACAGATTTGACTTGTGGTATAACCATTTGCCATTCTCATCTTTAGGATAGAATTCATCTCCAGGCTACAGAAAAAGAACAAGCATAACTTATTTTATTTATATCTGTAATTAAAATTATGGACTTTGAGTTGTCAGTATACCAGTATACCCTGGCCCTGGGAAAGCAATTCAATTTTAATTATGTATATGCTTATATATTATAAATATGACACATTAGTCTCACGGTCTCACCCTGGCATTCATTTTTCCTTTATTTACTGACAGATGACTATTGTTCTTAAACCATGAAATTTTGTCTCTTTCTTTAAATGTTTTTATTTTTGAGAGAGAGAGGGAGAGAGCATGTGTGTGTGCGTGAATTGGGGAGGGGCAGAGAGAGAAGAGGATAGAGGATCTGAAGCAGGCTCTGTGCTGACAGGAGAGAGCCAGATACAGGGCTCAAACCCACGAAACAGGAGATCATGACCTGAGCTGAAGTTGGACACTTAATCGAGCCACCCAGGCGCCCCATGAAAGATCTCTCGTAATAACAGAATTACTCATAAATAAAGAGTAGAAGCTGAGAATTAGGACTTTCAAGCTTACTCTTTTGACCTAACCCTAACCCTTGCCAAAGTTGAGAACAGCAAATTTCTTACTCTGATAAGAAGCCAAAGATCATCATTAAGGGTGAGAGGAAACTCTTTAAAAAAAAGTGTAGCTAGTGAATGGAATGCTTCCTAAGTATAAGGGAAAACTCAGCATGTTACTTCTCAGTTCTGAATAACCTGCCCAGTGAGTGGTTCTCTTCTTTCCCTTTCTGGGCCTTCCAGGAATTTAGCATCTGTTTTCTATCTCACAAATTATCTCAGTATCAAACCCAGTTTTTGGGTGATCCCTTCCCAACTAAGACTGATTATTATTTTTCAGATTTCTTCTTTTTCATGGTATCTAAAAATGGGACACATCTGTTATGGGCTTGGAAATGGGATTGAGAGAAATAAAAGATGATTTCTAGGTTCCTTGGCTGGCTGGTCATGATCATAGGTAGGCTGGAGGTTAGGCTAGCAATCAAGAGTTTTGTTTTGGATAGTTTGTGTTTGAAATGTCAATTAGATATTGAGTGGATATTTGAGGAGGCAATTAAACAGAAGTCAGCTGCAGACAAATTTGGGGGTCCTCAGTATATAAAGTGGTATTCAATCCATGAAACTGATCACATTTAGAGAAAATGTGGCTCAGTAAGACAATATTAAGGATAGAGTACTGAGCATAATGGCATTTGGAGGTTGGCAGAGAAGAAGCTATCAAAACATCTTAAGAGGGTAATATAGAACCATGGGTTGAAAATGTTTAAAGAAAAAAGTAGTAGTCACCTGTGTTGAAAGTGATCAAATAATATGGGGACAGAGTGTCTATTGGATTTGGATGACAACATGGAAGTCTGTAGACCTTGATAATAGGAATTCTTTTGTTGAAAATCAAGCAATTGGACAAAATCCATTATGTTCTTAAATATTTAAAAAAAGTTCCTTCTGTTACCTCATCCGAATGAAACCTCCCCCTGGCAATAACATTTTCTCCATTTGTCCTCTGTAGTGAAGACCATTCCTTCTCAGTTCCTCCTGTCTCACTGAGAACAGGAAAAGGGCTCCTTTCTCCTCAACATCCCATAATCATTCATGTTAATTATGCTTTCTGTCTCTGATTTCTACGCTCTTTGACTTTTTCAACATTTAAGACCCACATTTTCATTTCAGTCTCTCTCTAAATTTCTTGCCTTTTGCATCTCCTAATTTTATTTCTGTTCTGAAATGGCCTTATGCCTCCATTATGAATTCTGTTAAATAATATTTACTTCCCCAGATTTTAATTAAGCCCCTATCAAGACTGCATCCATGTTAAATATTTCTATGATGTTTCCTTGAAGCTTCTACTGCGTCTACCTTACTAATCCATTCATCCACAGAAACCCTTTGTCTTTGTCCTCTACTCCTGCTCCTTACTGTAAGGTATTGCTGGAAGAATAATTCAACCCTCTAAAAACCTGTGATATTGACTCTCATTCCCATTCAGCAGTAACTTCATTCATCTTTTTAAAATGTCTTATCATGAATTTTTGTATTTTGTTATTCTAAAGTTGTGTCTGCTTGTTGACATTTTAAAAAATAATAACATGCTAAAATATTTTAGCAAGAAAGATTTCTTGTTAAAAATCATAGATTCAAAATGCATACGATATTTTAATGTCAAAGATTGATTTCTCAAAAAAAGAGATTGATTTCTCAATTATAGTTTCATTTGGGAGGTAATGTCATTATACTGTGTCATTTCTAACTGTTAAAAGTTTTACCTTCTCTCTGTATCTTTGAGCCTTGATCCCATCTAAGAATAGTAATAGAAATTCTCTATTTACTTTGCCAAAAAGATTTTACAAATCATTGGTCAGCCACCGAGAAGTAAATTTCATTTTCTCACTTTTAGATACAGGCCCTTTCCAAGTCTTTAAGACTTAGCTTAGAAGTCTGCCATTTGAACAAGAGTAAAGTTAGTTGTGTGAGGATGAGGGCTGAGGTTATAACTTTCAAAAGCCTGAAATTTAAAAAAATCACTGTAGTCCACAGTGTGTTGGGATTGTTAGGTTTGTGAGGACAAGGCAGGGGCAGTGTCATGTAGGGGAACAAGTATGAGGTTGGCGTCAGGGGATTGACCCTCTGGTACCTGTTCTAATGGACTTTATTTTTTAATAATTATTATTTTTCTCTCTAATGGGCTCTAAACCTGAGTTAGTTAATTCCTTGTTTGGGGCCTCAACTTTCTCTCCTGTGAAGTGAGGTTATTGGGATATCTTATTACTAAGGTTCTTTTCCACATGAACATTTCATAATATTATCTTTCATTTATTATCAAAAAAATGTCAGACATTGTACCAATAATTTCACACATATAATTTTAATGACTCCTCACAACACTTGTGGAGTTACTATTGTAACCATTTTACTGATAATGAAATTGAAGTTCAGAAAGAACCAAGAAAGAAAGAATGAAAGAACAAAAGAAAGAAAGAATGAAAGAAAGAAAAAAGAAAGATCAAAGTGACTACTTCTAGTAAGTAATAAAGCTGAGAGTCAATCCCTCTTCTGTGTGACTCCAAAGCCCATACAGACTTTTTCCACTGCACCATGTATAGAGATGTAAAGAGATCAGATAATAACTTGACCGAGTCATCTGTCTTGTATGTGATGCAGCTGAGATTCAAACTAGGCAGCCCATACTCCTTACCACTATACTAAATGACTTCTAATTAATGAGTTCAGTAGAAATTTGTTATTTTGCCCTACCTATGCTATCTTCTCTGGAGGAGTTCATTCCATGTTGTTTGGGTGGGCCGACTCAGCTCTCACTCTTAGCCATAGAGGTCAGTCAGTCACTCATTTGGCCCTTAGATCAAAGTTAGTCAGTAATGGGTAAATGGCCCAAGCAAGGCCACTCAGCATTTGTCCATGAGGTTTAATGTGTGGTTTCTCTTTCTCTGAATTCTCAAGCAGTGTTGACGATGTAGGCTTCACATGTCAATGGCCATTCTACCACATAGAGAGGGATTTTTGAGAGTGAAGCCAACCAAAACACAGAGGTAGAGAAAGAGCCATATACATAGTTTGAACTTCTGGAACCAGTAATTTTTAGCTCCCTTTTTAGCTAACACCAATTTGAGTTGAATTTCTGCCATTTATAATAGGAGTTCAGACTAATACGAAGATGTTGGGGTATGACAAGTAATGGGGCATAAATGTGAAATTGGCTAGGTCAGTATAAGATTGTAGACAGTGAGAAGTCTCCCACCTTCAGCTGAGAATTGGCAATCCTTGCTGTGCAATAGCATGGAATCTGTTAAACTGTTGTCTTGTTGTGCTTAAGATTCAGACAAATGGGCCTACTAAGGCTGGAGCTTTAGAGGATTTAGTAGAAAAACCACTGGGTATTAGAATTTGTTGGCCATTTTTGCAACCTTAATGTAGTTCTTGAAGAAAGATGTGTTTGTTGCTACTGGGCTTGTAAAATGAGAGGTAAGATGATATTTTGCTAAAATGAGTACTTTCTGCTTCTGGATGTCACCCAAGATGACAGAAGTTCAGATCTGAGCCTTCTGGAGGTAGAAAAGTTAGTGCCAGCCAAGGCAAGAAGGTAAGAATCCTACAGGGAAGTACTATTGGACTCTGGGAGAATTCTGGGTCTCAGTGTCCCTCTGAAGACAAGATCTCAGGCCACAGATGCCCTACTGGACAAAGGAGCACCTCCAACGAGATGCAGACTGGGTGAAAGGAACACATTGGCTGTACCTGCCTGTTTTATATTTTTTCAAGCCAGGTGGAGGTCAGTAAGCTGAAGATGGGGCAAATGAGTAAAATAAAGAAGTTCTTTACTAAGAGAGAGAAACCATAAACCACAGATTAGATATAAGAAATATAACCCTAAAAGATTTCTAGTTTTAATTGTTCATTCATGCTCGACTGAATGTGGATTTACTGAAAGCCTATCAACATTTTAAGGGATATTGTCTTGTCCATGAAATCTCAACCTGACCAATGAAAGCCTATGATTACCAAGGCCATTGTGGATCCTCCAAACTTATATCTATATGAAGCAGGATGCAAAAAAGTAATCTTCCCCAGAGTCCATCTTTGATGTGATCACAGAGGAGAACCAACAAGCAAAGTGTTTCCAGAGAATAGAGTAGGGGCAGCTTGGCTGCATAAAGGAATTCTCGCCACTGTAATAGCAGAGTTTTTGTTCTTCCTGATGAGCAACCAGATCTAATTTACCTTGTGGGCAAATGGCCAATTTTGTTTTTCAGTCTCTCCTGCCCTCAATGAAATTTTAAAGCAGTGACTGCTCTTTAACATATACAGTGTGTTGTTGGTTAAATTCACAAGTCCATACACTGAGAAGGTTCAAAGAAGGAGTGAATTTGAAATACAAGAATAGATATCACATAGATACACTGACCTTGGTTCTGGCTCCAAAATCCTGACTATTCTTTGGGTTATTTCTTTTTGGAGGCGGTAGAGGGTGAGTAAGTTTTCAGTTATATATATTATTTTGCATTATGTTATGCAGGAACATTTTCAGGACTGTGTGAACAGTAAGGAGGATGTGTCTGAATCCCAGATGACTAAAAGGTGGAGTACAGTTAGGGGACTACATGTTGGTTTGATGGAGAGAGTTTAAACTATAGTTGTAAAGACAAGATATAATACAAAGCGCATTAGATTATGAATCAAGAAACTTGGGATCCAGGTCTGAGTCTATTACACAAAATCTTTGTAGGCATTTGTTTGGGTTGGTCAGTACTATCTGATCTATAGTAACAAAACACCTTAACATTCTAAGTTGCTGAGTAATGAAGTGGCTTCATAACTTTATGAGCACAGCTGCTGACTCATGGTTGCCAAAGGGCGGAGAACTAACCTTTAGGCATCTGAACTCACCTTCAAAGCCATGGGTATTTCAATGATGTAAAGATCCACATAATCTAGCTGGAGGACATTAAGTGTTTTCTCCAGGGTTGGACGGACCATCTCGGGGTCATGCCTGGTAGCCCACAGCTAAAAGAATAAAAAGGTGATAGTTAACTAACATCCACACTTTTTTTTTTTAAACAGTAATGCAGCCCTTTATCCAAAACACTCATATACATGATTTACTTATTTCATTTTATAAAAATATATTTATGCTGTGGTGTCATCTGGGTATAGGGTCAGTTCATATAACTCTTGACACGTGGAGTATACTTTATCCAAATATAGTACCAGAGACTTGAAAATCCTCCTGAGCCACAGAGGACATAGTTTGGTGACAAAGTCTTGCCCTGCTCCCTGCTAACTTCTGGACTGACCCTCAGCACTGTCAGTTTTACTCAATGTGTAGGTAGGGAACATGTATCTGACTAGCTGTTTGGGCTAAGCGCTTTATTTTCAGGACACTCAGATAAAAGGTGTGCTTCAGCTGAGCAAGAAATATGGTTGTGGGAGTGACTTCACTGGATCTTTCACATTGTGACAGGTGGTGTGGAAGCTGGTGAAACCTTTATTTATATACTTATTTTGAGAGAGAGAGAGAGAGAGCGACAGCATGCATGTGAGTGGGGGGAGGAGCAGAGAGAGAGGAGAGAGAATCCCAAGCAGGCTCCACACTGTCAGTGCAGTATGGCCTGACTTGGGGCTCGATCTCATGAATGGGATTAGGACCTGACTCAAAACCAAGAGTCAAATGCTTGCCAGATTGAACCACCCAAGTGCTCCAAAACTTTAAATTATTGCAACTGTTTAGATTTTCTTTTTCTGCTCCTTTGTTCTCTTTTGGTCCTATTTAGACCCCAGGGAAATTCTGCCAATTCCTACTAAGAAATTACTGGCTCTCCGGCTAAACTGATAAGATCACCAAAATGGTGGTATTGGAGACCCCAGCCTCATTCCCCAATAAAAGTCAATAATTAGACAGCCATCTGCAGATGAAAAGGAGGAGATGTTGATCAAACAGTACCAACTTCCAGATATAAGATGAATAAATTCTGGGGATCTAATGTAAAGCTTAGTGATTGTAGTTAATACTACTATATTGTATAACTGAACACTGATTGCTAAGAGTATAGATCTTAAATGTCTTCACCACAAAAAGGAAATGGTAGTTATGTGATATGATGGAGGTATTAGCTAACACTATGGTGGTAATCATTTTGCAATACATAAGTGTATCAAATCAATATACATCTTGAGTTTATAAAATGTTATATGTCAATTATACCTCAATGAAGCTGGAAAAAAATAAATAAAACTAACCAAAAAAAAAAAAAAAGAAAATGAAGTTACTCAATCTCTAAAGTATTAGGTAATGAAAGATTAAGGCTTAGGTTATCAAACTGGAGCATGTGTACCCTTGAGGTCCATAAAACATAGGGTGCTGAGGGGTCCTTAGAGCCTTGGGATAAATTAATACATCTTCTTGGAGCATCAGTTTGTTCAAAGTGTTTTTGGGAATTTTTTTTAAATTTCTGTACCCTTCTTGTCACAAGTAAGGGCAAACAAAATTGGTAATATTTGATTTTTTTCTCCATTGGACAATAATTTTTTTCTTGCCTTAAATGCATAAAGAAGAGAAAACAATGTGGAAATAGTAGAGGAAAAATGAGTTTTTGTCATTATTCTGGAACCGTTTGGTGTGTTATCACTGCCATCCTATCTAACTGAATATTCTGTTTTATACATTTTAATTTATTTTTATTCAATAAACACATAGAGTCCTAGCTCTGTGCCAGGTTCTGTCTAAGTGCTCTGTAAATGTTAACTCACAGAAACTTTATGAAATAGATGACTTAATTTGGTTCAATTTTTCTAACAGAACAGATATGGCAACAGCTTTAACTGTTCACCAAGGAGATAATAAAAAAAGTTTTTTGGTTTATTTTGCTTGGTGGTAACTTGAAACCTCATTTTTACACTGAAACAAAATGAAACAAATGAGAAAACATTATGGGAAAAATGCAAAAGTCTAAAAACAAATTTAGGATAAGACATACATCTTCAAAAATACTTCTGCCTTTGTGCAGGTTGCTTTGGCCCAAGTTCTTAGGATATGAGTTCAACATTATCCTTCCCCAAAAACATTTTGGGAGCACCAGGTTAAGGTTTGATGTTTACTCCAATGAGAGACTGTGTAAAAAAAAAAATTAAGGAATCAAAATTGTAAAGCTATAATAAAGTAAAAAGCTTCAGGCTGATATTTTGGGACAGTGGCTGTATGTAGCCCGTTGGACTCATAACCCATAAGTAGCAGGGGGTTTGGGGAACCACAAACTCCCAGAGAGCTTGGCAAGGAGCCTGAGTGGGGAGCTGGGAGGAGGGGTGTCTGGGGAGTGGATGAAGTCAGAAGCAGCATCTTGTTCTCTCTTAGAACACTCAGGAGAATGGTATTCCACTATCTCCAAAGTTGTACAGCTTTATTCCTACAAAGCTGCCTAAAAATATACATCCTATATTTCCACTGGCTTTCATTTTAATCATGATGCTTTATCTTTTGGATTGCTCTTTGGTGAATAGTGATTTCTAACATTGGAAATTTCAAATGCTCAAAAGGTAGTGGTAATATAAACAAAATGTCATATATCCACACCATAGAGTATTACTTGGCCATAAAAAAAGAAATGAAATTCTCCCTTGATCTTAGCCGAAAGGCCAAGAAGTGATAGAAATGAAATTCTTATACATGCTATGAACAAATGTAGAAAATGTTATACTAAGTGAAAGAAGCTAGACATAAAAGGACATAGCATATGATTCTATTTATATGAAATGTCCAGAATAGGAAAACTATAAAAACCACTAGAAAGTAGATCAGTGATTGCCAGGGACTGGAAAGAGAGGGGGACAATGGGGAGCGACTACTGGTGGATATGGGACTCTTTTGGAGTGATGAAAATATTCTGAAATTAGGTAGTAGTGATGGTTATGCAACTTTGTAAATACACTAAAAGCCACTGATTTAACTTGATGAATTATTGCTCAATAAACAAATTAGTGATCTTTGGACAAAAAGGCATACACAAAAGCAAAAGAAGACTGCCTTTTAAAGAAACCTTTGGCAAATGATTATTAAATATGAACCACCGCCTCCCTTCCTTCCACTTCCCAATTTTTCTGCTTTGTAGATTTGGCTCTTCCCATATTGTCTTAAATCATGCCCATGTATGAAGAAGGAAATTTGCCCTAACCCTCAAGGGGCTAATTAGTCAGTCTCTAACTTCTGGGAAAGAATGAGCAATTTGGAAGTGGAGAACTCACTCCTCTTGTTGAGCCCAACATTTTTTAACAGAGAAAAGTGACACCAGATCAACTATTAATATAAGGAGTTGGAGGGTGAAGAGAAGATCTCACCTTTCCACAGTAGAAAATATCCTCCCTCCGCACCTTTCCTTCTGCTATCTTCTCCCTGATGGCCTCCCCTACTTCATGTTCATTCTGATAGACATAGGCCCCATCAATGTGCCGGTACCCTGTGTCAATGGCAATCTTCACAGACTTCTTACAGGTTCCCTCAGGAGTCTGAAATGACAAGTGGGTTGGAGTGGGGAAAAAGAGAAACGGATCTTTTCTTTAATCATTCTTGATCAGGACACTGTACATGTAGACATTATTTTACAACAAAAATGACAAATTCCCAATTACATGCTGTGGTGATTGGAAGATGGTGTCTGGAGGCCGAGGAAACTGACCTCACAGGGAGCTTCCTTCCCACCTTCATTGGGGTACTCCCTTCATCCCAAGTCTGTCCTAGCTTTGTGGTCTCAGAAAAGTAATTAATCAGTTTTACCAGTGAGAAGAGATTTCATGATAGCTATGTTATAGGAGGCCACAAGTTCATTGAGGAAAGCTCAATTACAAATCAGTGTTTTGAGTAAACAAACTGAGACTATATCAACAGAATATTGATATCACTCAATAATAAATCACTCAATAAAAAGGAATGATGTACTGATACAGCAACATGAATAAATATCAAAACAATTATATTAATTGAAAGAAGCCAGACAAAAAATAAATACATTATGTTTCCATTTATATAAAATGCCAACAAATGAAAATTAATGTATAGTTCAGATACAGATTGGTGATTATCTGGGGTGGGGGTGAGGGGGCAAGCATGGGTGGCAGGGAAGGATTACAAAAGAACATAAGAAAACTTTTGTGGTGATGGATATAGTCACCATCTTGATTGTAGTTATGGCTTCATGGGTGTACACATGAGTCAAACTCATCAAATTGTATACTTTAAATACATACAGTTTATTGTATGTCAATTATTCCTCAATAAAGCAGGGAAAAAGAGAGTTTGGGGGGGTGTTAGATTTTTCAAGATATATTTTTATCAAATTTGGTAGCCAAACCTTTGTTCATTTTATTAACCTGCATGAAGCATAAGAATAAGAATATCCTCTCCCCTGAACATTAACAGAACCAAAAGACCTGACAAACTCCTGACACTGGAAGTATAAGTTATCCATTTTTCAGATTGCACGTAAGTCACTGTTCTTTAGTTATGGTGACATTTTATTTTATTTTTTAATGTTTTATTTATTTTTGAGAGAGAGAGAGAGCCTGCACGCAGGTGCATAAGCAAGCAGGGGAGGGGCAAAAAGAGAGGGAGGCAGAATCTAAAGCATGCCCAATGTGGGCTCGAACTCACTGATGTGAGATCATGACCTGAGCCAAAGTCGGAGCTTAACTGACTGAGAGACCCAGATGCCCCAAGTTATGGTGACATTCCATGAGTGTGTCTCATTTTAGTTCAATTTTTTCTTAAGGAGAAATGGAAGCCTTCATGGATATTTCCATCAAGACAATCATCTAGTCTCACTGAATACAATTTTCAAATCATCTTTTAGGTTATGTGTGGAGGAGAGGTTTAATCCTATTTGAAGATTTGTATTGACCTCATATTCAGATGGTGATCATTCTGATCTTCACAAATGTTGAGAACTACTTGTCCTTGCTTCTTTATCTTCAGTGTTCTAACCAAATGCTTGACAAATCTCAACAGACCTGTGAATTCTGGCCTGCAGAATTTGATTTATTGAGAATGAGTGAGACAAGAAATATCATGTATTTCTAGTGACTTTATAGTCCTACACTGGAAATAAAAAGCACTGGGAACATAAATTGTATTTTCTTTCCCTACTTCAGTTGGAAGTCATCACTTATTGGGAGGATAAGAGGATATGAAAAATGAAAAATGAACAAATCCTGCCAACCTACCTCTTTAAAAACTTTACCAGGAGAGAGACCAAACACAGGTCTGGAAGAGCTTTTCCCAGGGGTGAACGTAGCCTACAAAGCCAGTAGGTTCAACTGGCACTGGGGGTAGACTGTAGTGGCTGTCATGGTGCACCACAGGACAGAAGAATCCATTTGTTCTGGTGCCAGCAGTGTTGGCTGCCAGTTACTCACATCTGATTTCCACTATGAATGATACAGGGTATAACAGCCTGGCTCTCTCACCTCAACTTAGCACAAATTTGTGGCGCCATTTCAGAGCTCCCTGTGGGACTAAATCCAGTTGTGACCGGATCACAGCGCAACTCTCCCCGTTGCACAGACCTGCTTATCTCTCTCCCTTACAGGTCTGATTCCTGAGAGCACTCCCCGCTAAGTACCCTGCATGCAAATCTCCTTCTCAGAGGCTGTTCTACAGGGTGCCCAACCTAAGACATTAGGATGCAGAAGACTTTCTTAAACTACAGAGAGTACTAATGATACATGAAGAGTGATAAATGTGACCACATTAAAATCGAGAAACTCTGCTCATCAAGACGCCATTAAAAGTAAAAAGACAAATGGGAAGGGATATTTTCATATAGATGTAAGCAACAAAGGACTCATATCCAGATATTTTACAAATCCAGTATCAATAAGAGAAGAGAAATCCAATAAAGAAAAATGCATAGAAGGCATAGCCACTTTGGAAAAGATATCAAAATGCTTCATAAAAATATGAAAAACTGGCCAATTTCACCTACAGTAAAGGAAATGGAAATTAAACTACAATGAGAGATTATTCCACACTTACTAGAACTGCATAAATTAAAAAGACACCAAATATTGGTGAGAATGTGAAGCAGGGGTACCCTCATACATTCCTGGAGGGAGTGCAAATTATACAAATACCTTGGAAATCATCTACATTGACATCATGCCCTTCCAGCTCAGGGGCAGAATGGACTTGATGTTTGAGGCTCTTCCTTGTCCTCATCAAGGGCTTGGACTTTACCTCTCCTTTGCCCCAGATACAAAGCCTTTGGCTCACTCTCCAGACTGTGAAATCTGCTTGCAGCTATAGAAATCTTAACCAGGGCCACCCAGGAAGGAATATTGGATCAGTTAGACCCCCAATCTACTTCCTAGATCACTCTTTCCCTGTAACTTGATGATTCTTGATCTACCCCCTAACTAGAATTTGCTCATTGCTACTTTACCTTTGAACAAGTGTTCTCTCTTAAAACACTTCATCTTTTCCTTACATTTTAGTTATATGTGTTTTTTTTTCTGTCCTCAGTCACTCCATTTATAGATCTCTTGCTTCTAGCCCATTGTTTCAATCGCTGTGTTACCTAGGAAAATGCCTTGCATATGGAAGTCACACAATAAATACTTATCGAACTGAATTATTGTGTATTTTCCAATATATTTACCACTTGTCCTGGATTTGTGTCACTTGCACATCTGGTAACATTCTTGAGTTTTACTTGAATATTTTGATAAATATTGGCTCTTAACTCCATGGGCTGATGTTCATAATTTGATAGAATTAATTTCTATCAAAACTTAAAAAAAGAGTGTAAGACCCAAACCCTCACCAATGAGACCTTCCCAGATGGAGCTGTAGGGAAATCTGTTGGGAGGCTGTTATAGACTATTTCATCCATGTATGAAAGCATACTGGGAAGCTTGCAAAAGGAAAAGTCACATGGATAATCTGTACGTTTTAGTTTTCGTTAGTGGTCATCAGGTGGGGGTCATGCACAGTGGGCCTTGTGCTACTAAGTGTTCATTCTCTCTCAAATTCCCTGAATCCACAGGCATGGAACACCTTTACAAGAAGTTTGGGGACATTCAGAGAAAACGAATCTCTAAGTCCACTGGGCTGGAGCCCCTCACACAGCTTCGTAGTATTATCCCTCCAAGTTGCTTTCCCAGTTCCTGTCTCCACATGTTCTAGTGGAATCTAAACAGGGCAGAGGTCAGGGCAGACAGTGTTAGCATTCCTTACTTTAGCATTCCTTGTCTTCTCCCACCTATCTCCCCCTGAAGACATGCCTAGATCTTTCCCTGGCACCCTCCTGCCCTCTAACTTCTGTGTTAAGACTGAAGAGGATTCCAGGGAAGAAAAGACGCTGACTGACTTGACCACATACACAGGACACAAATGAATTTCAGTTGAAGAGTTACCTCAGCCTGGCATTTGCCTTCTACTTCTTGTTGTGAATGAAGGGTTTGAAAAGAATCTAAGGAGTGCCAAGTAGAGAAGGAGAAATTTTGGCATCCAACTTTGCCTTTAGGACTAAGACTGAATCTGAAGGTAAATGTAATTGAGTACTTTTATTTCAGGGTGGCCAAATTGGCCACAGGTCATTCCAGCCTCTGTCTCACCAGCCTTGGGAAGATGATCAAGGAATTACCAGTTGCATAGTTTGGAATAGGAAGCCATGACTCTGCTTTATCTGAGATACTCCATTTTTCCCACTCCTCCGCTCTTGCTGCAGCCCCAACAAACCTTCCAGATAAATGTGGTGTATTTTTCCTCACAATAGAGTTTCTGATTTTGTGAGATCTACCATTAACTTCATCTATTACTTTACAACTGGTAATATTTCTGATCACAAATGTAGTTGGTGCATGAATGATCTTCATTTCTCAGTATCCTTCTTTTGTCATATTGTTGGATCAGTGTATGTCTTATTTACTGATGTGAAATATGACTCTTTTTGGGGAAAATAACACACGACTGCTTTTGAATGTCCATAGCCAATAGCAGTTAATATTACTAGACACAAAGTGGGCACTTAATTGTACTTCTTGGTAGGCATAGCACTTTCAGCCCCGCAGAGTTTTAGGAGAGATAGATAGATAGGTAGACAGACAGATAGACAGAAATCCATCCCGTATACACACACATACACACTCACACACATCCTATATATTTTCATGATACATATTATACTTTCATAAATAGAAATAGACATAAAAATTCATAGTTAGAGGGGCATCTGGGTGGCTCAGTTAGTTAAGCATCTCACTCTTGATTTTGGTTCAGGTTATGATTTCATGGTTTGTGAGATTGAGCCCTGTGTTGGGCTCTGTGCTGACAACACCGAACCTGCTTGGGATTCTCTCTCTCTCTCTCTCTCTCTCTCCCCCTCTCTCTCTCTGTCCCTCTCCTGCTTGTGCTTGCTCTCTCTCTCTCTCACGCTCTCTCTGTCAAAATAAAGACATAAACATTAAAAAAAGAGAAAGTCATAGGAATATGCAGTTTCATTGATATAATATATGTTCTTAACAGGAAACATAGTATAGGGATTAGAACATAGGATCTGGACCTAAAGTACGTTGGTTAAAATCCAAGCTCTGTTCCCTAGCATTACAAGTTTGGGGCAATTTTTTTAATCTCTTTACCTCAGTTTTATCATCTGTAAATGAGGTTAAATGGTGTATCTTTTGTAAAGTTTTGACTATTAAATTAGAAAATGCATGTTTTGTAAAGCACTTAAAATAGTTCCTGGCACATGTTAAGTGATCAGAAAACTTCAACTGTTTTAAACTTTATTATTGTATCCATTTATGTCACCATACCCTCTGATGCTCACAAACATAGACATCCCCTTTTACACATGCACTCATTAACCTGAAAGCATCAGCTGAATATCAATTACATACTAAATAATATTCTGAAAATAGAAAGCTGAACAAGACATTCTCTCTTTCATAATGGTTTCACAATCTTGTGGGGAAGATTACAGAGAAAGAATGATTACAATATAGTGTGATAGGGCTACAATAGAGTCAAGTAAAAGGGGCTATGAGTACACCCAAGAGGGGTAAGGTGAGGTGGCTGAGAGATGGGATTCTGAGGAGCAGTGTCCTTGACCTGAGTCTTGAAGGTTTAGTAGAAGTTTGGCCAGCTAGCTGAACAAATCAGAAGAAATGGTATTCCAGATAGAGGGCAGCATGTTCACAGGCACAGAGATGGGAGAGTTGTTCGAGGAATTTAGGTAGTTATATGTTATACACAGAGGGAGAGGTAGAAGAGGGGTAGTAGATTCTGCTGTACAGATGGGTCTTGACTGAACCATAAAAGCTCAGTGTGCAAGATAAGGAATGTGAATTCTATCCTATAATTGATAGGGAGCCATTGAAATAATTAAGCAGAGGAGTGACATGATCAGATTTGAGTCTGAGGAAGATCCTGACAGCTCCAGTTTGAATAAGTAAGTGTAGGGACAAAATTGGAAGAATAGCCTCACAATAAATTAACAGCCCAAACTAAGGCAGTGACAAAGGAGATAAAGGGGAGGGTGTGAATTGAACAAATATTTCTGAGAGAAATTCAATGGCAATCATTCAGAAGTAATGTGGACAAAGGGGAAAACAAGGATAGAAGGCAGAATGAAAAAATGTACTCAGATTTCTGGCGTGGGTGACTCAGAGTGGTAGTGTTATTTTCTAGGACGGGAAGTATTTTGGGGGGAAGGAGAGATGGATAGTGTAGTTTTGTTATATTGAGTTAGAGGTGTCTATGGAAGATGAAGTACATACTTAACTGTACAACAGAATTATCCAAGGAGTTTGTTAAATGCAGATATTCAGCCTCTACCCCTAAAGAACCAGATTCAGTAGACCAGAGGTAAGGACTAAGGATCAGTATTTCTTAAAAAAAAAAAAAAATCCCCAAGTGGTTCTGATGTAGCCAGTCCATGGCTGTACGGTGATATATAACAACAACAACAACAACAACAACAACAACAACAAAATAGGAAATATAGTTTTAGAAGCATATATGTGATTGGAGCCAGTGTTATGAACGAGGTCATATACAGACAACGGGCAAAGTAAGAAGAAGAAGGGACCAATGACTAAGACTCTTATAATTGTTCCAATAGTGATTTTCCTTTATATTACAAAGAACAGTGGAACGGGGCAGTTGCAGTGGATACAAGTATTAACTACTCTTGGTACATCTAGTTTATTTTTCTTTCTCTGCCTTCCATTCTCCATGCTGCCCCAGAGTTATCTTTTGAAAGCACTGATCTCATGATGCTTTTCTTGTTTCTAAACTTCACATAATTCCTCCTTTTATACAGTGAACTTTCAACTCCTTGGCATAGTATCCAAGGTCCTTTATAATCTAGTCTAGCCTGCATTTCCCGAGCCAGCTGCCATTGCCTCCACCATTAATTCTATGTGCCAGCGACTATGGGCTTGGGCTCTGCTGGACACATCATATATTTTTGTGCCTCTATATTTCCCCTTCTGCCTAAAATGTCTGCCTCAGCTCTGACTCTCTGCCTCCTAACTCACAGTTAGCTTTACAGAGGTCATTCATACATGATCACACAGATCCATTGGCATTCCTATACATACCATGGTTCATTCTGGTAATCAGCATTAAATTTGAATTGCAATGAAGAAAGCAGAAATATTTTTCTTATAAGTAGAAACTGTGTTTTAATGGAAACCTATTCAATCTTGAAGGTCAAATTTAACTCTTCCCTTTTTCTGTGTTTTCAGAGAGATACTGTTTACAGTTCTGGAGTAGAATTTACTCTTATCTTCATTGTTCTACAATTAACTATGAAAGAGCCTCCTCCATTTGATTTTTAATTCCTAGGCAGCGCAGACACTGTTCTCTTCATATTTGAAGATTCTGCAGCCTAGAGCTTCATACGTGGTAGATTTTCACTAAATGCTTATTAGACTGAACTAGAAATTCTCAAATACAAGTTTTTAAAACCCCATAAGTAATAAACTCAGAAATATTACGTGTCTCAGTTCAGTCTAATAGTCAGAATTCAGCTAAATTTCAGCCAAGGAAGCAGAAGAATCACATTCTCTAATTCAAGATAATTTTAAATTATAAACCGATACAGTTTTAACCTCTGGCTCAGTACTCAGGACACCAGGTGGTACTCCTTGGAGGTGACTTTCATTATTATAAAAAGTAAATCAATGTGTTCCATTCAAAATGAATTAAAAATTATGCTCTAGGGAAGTTTCAAAACAATAAAAGTAAAAAGGAGAGAGAGACTTACCAGTTTAGGTTCTGAGTAGGTGCCAAGACCAATGACAGGAATGCTGTTTCCATCACTTAGAGGTATACGGTGACTTGCAGCACTGAGGTCCATCCTGGATAGAGTCTGGGTTTCACACTCTTCGGAGTAATTCTGGACACGACTGGGAAAGTCTTTTGGAAAGGATATTTTAGGGCCTATTTAATGAAAGAAAGGAGAGTCAGAGGGAGGAGCAATGGGAGGGAAGAGAGATTAGCAGATCTATTTCTCAACCTGTTTTTTTTTTTCTCTTCCCCAGGTTGTTTTGAAAATCTGGAGATTGTCCTTTGAACTTTATCAGAGGCATGTAAATAACATAACCCATTGAGAGCTAATGCTTATTTCTCTACAAAGAAAAGAGGAAAAGCCAAAGAGAAACAAATCTAGTTGGCTTCTACCAATTAGGATGGTTTTGTGGGCAAGTGACAAGCCTATCTCAAATTCTCCTAAACTATAAAAGACATTTATTGGTTTTTTATTTCTGAAAGCTTCAACATTAGGGCTAGCTTCAGGTGACACTACAGCAGTTTCCCAAGACTTGCCTGGAAATTCTGATGCAGCAGGGCGTGGAAGGGGCTTAAGATTGTATCACCTAGTTAAGTTTGGGAAACACTAGGCCAGAGGGACAGCTGGTCTTTTAACCAGTCTATCTCTCTGTCTCTTCATTTTCTCAGCAGACTCTCCCCTATTGTTAAAAGATGGTGACCCATCCTTGCAGTGACATGGTTCCAGATATAGACTCAACAAAAAAGAGATTTTCACTTATATCATCACTCACATGGTAACCTAGAAAAGGTCTTTTTGGTCTCCACTACCTTTCTTGCTTCATAGATCTATCACTAAACGAATCATGATGGTCAAAGGAAATAAAAGATTGATCACCTTCAGATAATTAGAAGCTATTTCTTTCTTTTTTTTAAAAAAAATTATTTATTTATTTTGAGAGAGAGCGAGCAGAGGAGGGTAGAGAGAGGGGAAGAGAGAGAATCCCAAGCAGGCTCCGTGCTGTCAGTGCAGAGTCTGTTGCAGGGCTTGATCCCATGAACTGTGACATCATGACCTGAGCTGAAATCCAGAGTGGGATGCTTAACCGACTGAGCCACCCACGTGCCCCAGAAGCCATTTCTGAATTTGGAGTTGGAGTTAGTCTCACCTGGGCAGAATTTGGAGATTGTTTAGAAAAAAGAAAGAAGTAGCAGTTAGAGAAACAACTAACAAATGTTTATTATAGTCGTCCTCCAAAGGATTGTGCTGTGTATAAAATGTGAGCTCTGGTGGTTTTGAAGATAACTAACTGTTCAGGATGGTGAACATATGCTGAAGTTTGCCTATAATTCATTTGCCCTCTCTTGGACTTCCATTCTTGCTTACATACACTTGATCAGCCGTGAATTTTAAGTAGGTTGGGGCAGTGTGGAGCATGGGAAATATTGGTCTTCAATATCATTTGTAAATTGATCCAACAAATACTTATTATACACCGTCGTGTGCTAAGATGTTGGTTAGCATATACTGCTCTATTTTATTATTACTGAGTTTTTGGGCTTTAGCCCAATGAACATCTTGGATATTTAAATTCATGATTTTCATCGAATTTGGGAAGTTACAGGGCATTATTTTTTCAAACATTCTTTTAGTTTCTTCCTCTCCTCTCCTTCAGATCCTCCTGTTATGTATATGTTGGTATACTTGATGGTATCTCATAGGTGTCTTGAGCTTGGTTTATTTATTTATTTTTCATTCTTCTCTCTTTTTTCTTCTTAAACTGGATGATCTCAATGGATCTATCTTCAGGTACCCTGACTCTTCTGCCTGCTCAAATCTACAGTTGAAACCCTTCAGTTATTTTTCATTTCAATCATTGTGCTTTTTAATCTCTAGAATTTCTGTTTGGTTCATTTTTACAATTTCTCTTTCTTTCCTGATATTCTGTATGTGGTGAGTTGTTGTTCTCCTGATTCCTTAGGTTCTTTCCCCATGATTCTCTTTAGCTCTTTGAGCATATTTAAAAGAATTGAGTTAATGTCTTTGTCTAGTAAGTCCAATGGCCCAGTGTCCTCATGGACACTCATAATTCCTTTTTTCCCCCTGCAGCAAGCCATATTTTCTTATTCTTTGCATGCTCTGTAATTTTTTTGTTGTTGCTGAAAACTGGGGATGTTGAATATCACAATGTGACAATTCTGGAAATCAGATACTTCCCCCTCCTCCAGGTTCGTTGGTGCTGCTTGCTTGTGTGTTGTTAATGTTTGCTTATTTACGAACTTCTCTAAACTATTTTTGTTGAGTCCCTACTGTTTGTTATGCGAAAGGTGTGTTCAACTAACTTAGCAGTCATGGCCACTTAGTGTTTTGACAGAGTTTTCTTCACTGCTTGGAGCAAAAATCCAAAAACCTCTGTCTTGTAGGTTGGCTCCTTCGGGGCACCACTTCAGTGCTTACCCGTGCTGCTTACAATGCTGCCATAGCCTTTGTTTCCAGCTTGCACAGTGCCTGAAGGCCAGTCCGAGGTGAAAGCTGAGGGTCCTCTCAGGCCTTTTTGACCATGTGCCCAGCCCTGACGGTATGTGTGGCCTTCTTGATTAAAGCCCCACCACCACCACCACCACCACCACTGCTCTCCTTTCCCATATCTCCTTTCCTAACTTCTTCTTTGCCAGACTTTTCAGTCTGTTGGTTGTCCCAACTAACCCTAAGCTGCCACAGCCAAAATATCTGTGTTTAAATGCACACAGCAAAACCACCCTGAGCAGCCATCTTTGCCCTAGGAATGCTTTGAGTTAGGCAAAATAAAAGCAAGCCTTTGTGTGTTTCTCCAGGGAGCCCCTGGACAGTCTGGGACCACAGTGATGATTCTTTGAGAATGACATCTCCTTTACTCCCTGTGACACCAGCACCAGGAGTGTGTGTGCAGTCCTCATGGCTGCCATGGATCAGATGTGTGGGGGATGGTGGGCAGGCCATTGAAACCACCACAGTCCTCTCTCTTACTGCAAAAGCAGCAGCTTCTTTCTTCACTAAGCTTTCTCCTGGTTGTTTTAAGTTCTTGACTGGACTCCACAGAGTTCTGCAAAAAATGAGGCTGATAGTTTTTGTCAGCTTATTAGTTGTTTTTATAAAAGGACAGAGACCTGGAGTCCCCTACTCTGGTACTTTGGTACTTTCCTACTTTCATTTTTAAAAAATGTTTATTTATTTTTGAGAGAGAGGGAAGGCAAGCAGGGGAGGGGTATAGAGCAAGGGGGACGGAAGATCCGAATCTCTGATGACAGCAGTGAGCCCAATGTGGGACTTGAGCTTACAAATCATCATGAGACCATGACCCGAATTGAAGTCAGATGGTCAATCAACTGAGCCACCCAGATGCCCCACCTCTTTTCATTAAAAAAAAAAAAAAAGTTTTAATGTTTATTTATTTTTGAGAGAGAGAGAGAGAGAGAGAGAGACTGAGTACAAGTTGGAAAGAGGTGCAGAGAGAGGGAGACACAGAATCTGAAGCACAATCCAGGCTCTGAACTGTCAGCACAGAGCCCGATGTGGGGCTCGAACTCGTGAACCGTGAGATCATGACCTGAGCTGAAGTTGGATGCTCAGCAGACTAAGCCACCCAGGAACCCTGACCCTTTTCATTAAAAAAAAAATAATATATATATATATTTTAATAATATATATAATATTTTATTTTTTTGTGATTGGATTATTTCTATTGACTTATATTCAGTTCAGTAACTTTTTCCTCTGTCTTCTTTCTTCCATTCTGGTGCTGAGTGCTTCCAGTGAGTTCTTTGTTCTTATTTCTTAGATAGACTTTATTTTTAGGGAAGGTTTAGGTTCACAGCAAAATTGAGCAGCATGTACAGAGAGTTCCCATCTTCTGCCCTCACACATGCCCTGACTTGCCCCCCATCAACATCCCCCACCAGAATGGTACATTTGTTACAACCGATGTACCTGTTTGACGTATTACTATCCACCAAAGTCCATAGTTTGCATTAGGGTCACGTTCACATCGTATATTCTAAGGATTTTGAAAGATGTATAATGTCACATATCCACCATACTAGTATTGTCCAGAATAGTTTGACTGCCCTAAAAATCCTGTGTTCTGCTTATTTACCCCTCTTTCCCTCCTAATCCCTGGCAACCACTGATCTTTTTACTGTCTCCAAAGTTTTGTCTTTTTTCAGAGTGTCATAGACACATAAGGATTTTCAAATTGGCTTCTTTCACTTAGTAAAATGCACATAATGTTGCTCTATGCCTTTCCATGGCTTGGTAGACTTTTTTTTTTTTGTGGTGAATTATATTCCCTTGTCTGGATGTGTCACAGTTCTCTCTGTCTGCACCCTGGTGTCCACTTTCTGATTGGTGGGGGGGAGGGGCAGGATACTGAGAGACCCTAATGGTACATGAGTTCTGCTCTTCTTTCTCCATCTGCCTGTTATTGTTTATTTTTCAGACTCCTGAAATAACCTTTTTAGGCATATATTTCACGTTTCATAGTTGTATTCAGTGGGAGAGCCATCTTACCTAAAACTAAGACCCTCACGTATTTCTTAAAATAATTTTAAATTTATTACACACCTTGACCAAATTGAGGTGAATTTAAATTTTAGATTGCTTTTTTTTGGTGAGAAATGACTGAAGTTAGTCTTTATATATATATTGATATCATCAAAATAAATTGACCTAACCTAAAATAATTCTTATTTTTATTCAATAAAGAATTGCTTATATTATCTTTGCCAATATAAATTCACAAATAATTTTAATGATGACAGTAATGAGATCATTTTTGAGTGTTTGTATTGTCTCATTTAATTTTCACAACATAGCTTCTTATTAGAGCTAACATGAGTGACTGGTACTTTTTATTTAATGGCAATTCTAAGCATGCTCTGTTCCTTCTGCCTCCTAGTTAAAACTTATTACAATACCCCAACCACAGTATCGCTCCTGCTTTATGAAGGTACACACACACAAACACATACCTGCATCCTCAAATCTTCCCCCAAATCACCTAACGTAAGGCTGATTTCTACTACAAGCCCCTTCTCTCTCCCTCTTTAAAAAATTGTTTTCTTTTCTTTTTTTTTAAGTTTATTTATTTTGAGAGAGACAGAGACAGTGCTAGTGGGGGAGGGGCAGAGAGAAGGAGAGAGAGAATCGCAAGCAGGCTCTTGCACTGCCAGCGCAGAGCCCAACGCAGGGCTTGAAACTACAAAGCCCCAAGATCATGACCTGAGCCGAAATCAAGAGTCGGACACTCAACTAACTGAGCCAACTAGGTGCCCCCAATTTTTTTTAAATGTTTCTTTATTTTTGAGAGAGAGAGAAAGAAAGAGAGAGAGAGAGACAGAGTGTGAGCAGGAGAGGGGCAGGAAGAGAGGGAGGAGACACAGAATCTGAAGCAGGCTCCAGGTTCCAAGCTGTCAGCACAGAGCCTGATGCGGAGCTTGAACTGAACTGAAGTCAGCTTAATAGGCTGAGCCACCCAGACACCCCCCTCTCTCTCTTAACAAGGCATCCCATTCCTCCCCACAGACTGCAGTCTTCTTGCTGCAAAAAGCCTGTAAAACTAACTTCATTTGTTTACAGGTATGTTCCTACAGGTCATTTAGATAAATTTTTAAATGGTCTTCCAAATCTTGTTTGTAACTTAAAACCTTAGAGCTTTGCTAAGTTAAATAATGGAATTTCAATAAATACCTGGATCATTTTCTAAACAGGATAAAATACCACAACGTTAAGTGTTACACATAGTTTTATCTACTTTTGGCTTTATATTACAGAGAAAAGATATTTGGATGTGTTAGTGCCACATTGGAAAATTGAAAAAGGCAATGCTTCTAGAAATTATAAATAAAGAATATAAATTCACAAATTTGCAAATCTAAAGAATAATGGTATAACACTTTCCTTAAGGATTAAGGAGTCTAATTAATATATGTAATTAAAGCTTCTGGATGGGTGGAAGCTTTCCCCTGCTTAAGGCTAATGTTCTTACGGGGGCAAAAAAGAAACAAAAAACAAAAACAAAAAACTGTGGGAGAACGTGTTTCCCATTTGGGATTTACCTTCCATGACCTCCAGTGATCAAGGCTCCCAGTTTACTAGGCAAATCATACGAACTGTAACCAAAGCTTGCAAACCTCTTGGAATTCCATCAGTATACAACATTCTGCTGATCCCTTGTTGTCTTGTGCTAGTTTGACTGTTAAGTCTCTAATGTCTTATGCTCAAGCCTGTGATCAACATGTAAAAAAGCCTTTGCAGATCACAATTCAAAGGATCCTGTCGGTCACAGTCTAGGGCCTGGTGGCTGGGTATTTTAGAAATGTCATCAGGGAAAGACAGCCCTAGAGCCTCATTGGAAGGGACTTTATCAAGTGCTCCTAACCACTGACACTGATGCAAAACTACAAGGTATTGAGCCTTGGGTATACGTCTCATGGCTGCAGAAGTCTCCACTTCACACTTGGTCCTGTACAGGTGCTGGAGACATCCAAATCAAACTCACCAGAAAGACAAGTAGCTGACATTGAGGTAGACTGCTTCCACACAAGATGATGGATCAAGTCTTCATGCTTTAAACATGAAAGGCTTTCTCCTTTTTTTTCCTTTCCTTTACTCTGCCGTCCTGTAAAAATAACACCCTCACCTTCCCTCCCAGGTCATTGTTAACAGGTGGTGACATTTGGAATTTAGAACAACCTATTATTTCAGGGTAGGAGAAACATCTAATTGTGCCTCTAACTTTTCAAAAGCAAAATAAGAGATCTCATCGATCAACTCCCCTCCCTGAATTTACACTGTTGAGCTAGAAAGGACCTAACACGAAGTGTTCACGATTCAGGATTCATTCCTTTGGCAAGTCCCTACATCCCTGGTTAGGGATAAATATAATTATTAAGACTATAATCAACAACATCTCTTTATTTCTTGAAATTATTGAAGAATCTGCTGCCAAGGCAATAATAGTCCAAAAAAGACCCTTAGACTCTCTGGCCAAACTTGTTCTGGATAATAAGATAGCCCCTGATTATTTTTTAACCGAGCAAGGAGATGTCTGTACAACAGCTAACACCTTTTGCAGTACATGGATAAATACTTCAAAACAGGTGGAGTTAGAAACCACCTAGCTACTTACGTTGGCCAAGACCCTAATGGGACAGTCAAATTTTTCCCCAGGATGATTTAACTTTATATTTTCTGATACTTTTAATTGGCTCCCTTTGGAGCTTGGAGCTCTTTTGTGTTTGGGTTTCTAAGCCGTACTATTAGTCATTATCCTAACCTGTATCTTTATTGTTATATTTAAACTGTTTGTAATGTATATTTCCCAATGTTGTTCTTTATTCAAAATGTCAAAATAAAAGTTGTTCAGAGACTTAAAAGTACTCATCAGCCCTACACTTTGACAATAGAAAATGACACTTCAATTGATGTAGCCTAAAGTCCCTTTCCCTAAAAGGTCTCCTTGCCACACAAATATGGTCCCAGGCTTAAAGATATATGAGGATAAGAGATTTCCCACTCTGAAGGACATGACGGACCGAGAGCAGGTACTAACCACTCTGGCAACACAATGGGACCAAAGCCGTTGATACTTTCTTGTTAAGAACGATCTTGATCAAAGGGAAGAAATGTAAAAGATTTCAAAATGGAACAAGCAAACCTAACTGAATAGGGTCAGGAACTCCTAACCCTTTTAAAATAGGGTCAGGAGCTCATAACTTAGGATGAATTTATGCATGGCCTTCTCAGAGGAACAATGAAGTATTTGCCAACCACAAGCCCTCAACCTGGAATTAACTCCTTCCTCACCATTACACCTGAACTGTTCCCATTCTTCACTTTGAAAGAAGCCAACACAATTTGACAAATTTCAATCTATTTGCATATTAACTCAACCAGTCCCAGTTGATATAGTTTCAATTACCATTTTGCATAACAGACCTGACTGAGAACTACTCTTGTAACCTTTCACTTTTATAAGCCTGCCCTCTCTTTGTCTTCTATGGAACAAAATTTAGGTTTCTACCTGAATCTGTGTTTCCTGAATTGCAATTCCAATTGCCCAAATTTTTTGAAAAATACATTTGAAAACTGTAAACCAATATTACCAAACGAGTTAAAAGAAATGAAACTACAACTTTTTACCCTAAGTTATTTTATGTTTAATATACTTATAACAAAAATGTATGTTTTTTTCTAAAGCTGGAAAAATTGATTATAAAAACCATACAGAAAAATATCCAAGCAAGAATAGCCAAGAAAACACTTCAAGAACAGGAATGAGGGTAGCTAGTCTTAAAGGGTTAAAAAAAGTGACCTTAAAAATATGAAAGAAAACTCTCCTATGTTCAAAATCCAAAGATAACGATAATAAAAATATGCATACGCATACACACACATTTAGGACATTAAATCAGATCAATATTCCTAATTAATGAACAGTTTTTAAAAACTGGAGAAAAGTAGCCACACAATAAGTTCCTTGAAAAATTGAATGTTCAGATTAAAATAAATTAAAATGGACTTTAAACGTGAAAAGTTGTTCTCATAATAAGAGAAATGAATTAAAATGAAACATATATCAGACTGTAATAAACTTCGCCTTATTGGAGAGGCTGTGGGAAAGCAGGGACTTTCATGTTTTGATGATGGGAATGCAAGATGGTACACCCTTATGGAAGGAAATTTGGCACTATCTAGTAAAATCAAATATGCGTGTATTCATTGATTGAGAAATCCCTACTCTAGTAATCTATCCATAAATAAATTGGCAAAAGCATAAAATTATGTACAAGTATTCACTGTATAAATTATTCATATTTGCCAAACACTAAAAAAAATCCAAAAGAACCACTCTACAAGGATATATTGCTGGCCCTAGAGCTGAGTCTCTGGTAGTCCATTCTTCAGTTTTATTAAACCATCTACTTCTGGTTGATACTTAGACCATGACTTGTGTGGACATGAGCCTACTGCCATACTTTCCCTGCCAACAAATGTGATCTTTGTACAGAAGCATCATTACTTGGTAAATAATTGCAATAGATAAAGTATTCTGCAGATCTTCACCTTCTGGAAGAAGTGATATGAGCAAGGAAGGCAAATGTGTGCCAAATGTCCATTTCATGGTCAGTTTTGATATCTGGAAGTATGAGTCTTCCTAATTTGTTTTTCTTTCCCTAGATTGTTTTGGCTATTCACTGTCTCTTATAATTTCATATGCATGTGATGTCCATTTGTATCATTTGTTGAAAAGACTTTCCTTTGGCCATTGATTTGCCTTTGCTCCTTTGTCAACGATTGGCTGACCATGTCTGTGCAGGTAATTTTCTGGGCTATATATTCTGTTCTACTGATCTATTGTCTCATCAGTATCACACAGTTTACCATAGATTAATTAATTATCTATAGATTTTTTTTGAATTCTCAAGTTAGTTAATATAGTGCAGTCTTAGCTTCAGAAGTAGAACCCAGTGATTCATCACTTCCATATAACACTCAGTGCTCATCCCAACAAGTGCCCTTCTTAATGTCCATCACCTATTTACCTCACCCCCACCCTCATCAACCCCCAGTTTGTTTTCTGCATTTACGGGTCTCTTATGGTTTGCCTCCTTCTATGTTTTTATCTTATTTTTCCTTCCCTTCCCCTATATTCATCTGTTAAGTTTCTCAAATTCCACATGTGAGTGAAGTCATATGATATCTGTCTTTCCCTGACTGACTGACTTCGCTTAGCATCCATGTTGTTGCAAATGGAAAGATTTCATTCTTTTACATCACTGAGTAGTATTCCATTGTGTGTGTGTGTGTGTGTGTGTGTGTGTGTGTGTGTGTGTATGATATATACCACATCTTCTTAATCCATTCATCAGTTAATGGACATTTGGGCTCTTTCTGTAACTTGGCTATTGTTGATACTACTGCTGTAAACATTGGGGTGCATATGTCCCTTTGAAACACAGTTTTGTATCTTTTGGATAAATTCCTAGTAGTGCAATTGCTGAATCATAAGGTAGTTCTATTTTCAATTTTTTGAGGAACTTCCACACTATTTTCCAGAGTGGCTGCTCCAGTTTTCATTCCTACCAACAGTATAAGAGGGTTCCTCTTTCTCTACAACCTCACCAACACCTGTTGTTTCCTGAGTGTTTAATTTTAGCCATCTGACTGGTGTAAGGTGGTATTTCACTGTGGTTTTGATTTGCATTTCCCTGATGATGAGTGATGTTGAGCATCTTTTCATGTTACTGTTTGCCATCTGGATGTCTTCTTTGGAAAAGTGTCTACTCATGTCTTCTGACCATTTCTTCACTGGATTATTTATTTTTTGGGTGTTGAGTTTGGTAAGAATTAACTCTACCTTTGATTTTTAAAATATATAGGTAGTTTATAAGATCAGACAAAAATTGTAATGTGAATTAGTAAAATTTTATAAACATTTAGAAATGTTCAGGTTAAGTGGCTACAACTTTTTCTATTAACAGACAATTTTTAGAGTAGTGTTATGTTCACAGAAAAATGAGTATAAAGTACAGATTTTCCATGTACCCCCTTACACCTCTGCCCCCAGTTTTCCTAATGCAATTTGTTACAGTTGAGCCAATATTGATACATTATTATTAACTAAAGCCCATAGTTTACATTAGGGTTCACTCTGAGTTGTATATCCTATGGATTTTGACCAATGCATGATGACATGTATTCACCATTGCAGTATCTAACAGATTAGTTTCACTGCCCTAAAAATCCTCCGTGCTCTAACTATATTCATTCCCCCTTCCACTCTCTGTGTGAACTCCTAATAACCACTCATCTTTTACTAACATTTTTACTGTTGCAATAGCTTTTCCATTTTCAAAATTCTATATTGTTGGAATCATACAGAATGTAAGCTTTTCCAATGGACTTTGTTAGCTGTGGGGAATAAGCTCAGGAATTCCCTGAGCTTGCACCGATGGGTTAAACAAGGCATAAAGAATTAGAAAGCTATAGGATGTTCACACCCAAGTTCTGGTAAACAAGCCTAGGTAAATAAGATTAGATAGGCAGGACAAAGGCTCCAGGACAGGATAAAGGAATATCAGGGAAGAAATGCCCCCCCAACTTAGTACAATAGCAGAAAGCTGCTTTCACAGGAAGGAAGGATGAAGTTAGGTAAACAGGGCTATAGACCACAGCAGGGCAAAGTTGACCAGAGCAGAGCTAATTAGCAAAAGAAAGGTGCCTTATTGACCCTGAAGTAACATGCTCTGTCTTTCTTGTCCCCAGAGCGGTTTAGGTAAACAAAGTTGGGGCCTCATGTCCGCTGTAAACAACCTTCTGCCCAGCGCCAGGATTTTGTTTTGTATTGACCCAAACCTCTAACACCGTGTATCTTCAAAACCCCCTTTCCCTCATGCCCATGAGTTAATGTTCACAATTTCATTGTCTCTTTGTCCATATCTATCACCATGTTTGTAAGCCTTCTGATCCTAATAAAAATGGAGCAAGGATCCTTACTCTGGGCTCTTGTCTCCTCCCAGACATTAGCCTCTCTCACATTTTCAATCCTGCATCCCACTCTCTTGCTGGACAAGAGAGAACGTCAGACCGAGCCTATGACAGTTAGCAATATGCACCTTCTTTTGTGGCTTGATACCTCATTTCTTTTTATCATTGGATAATATGCCACTGTATGGATATACCAGTTTGTTTATCCATTCCTTTATTTAAAAAAAATTAGTGTTTATTTTATTTTTGACAGAGAGAGACAGAGCATGAGCTGAGGAGGGGCAGATAGAGAGGGAGACACAGAATCTGAAGCAGGCTCCAGGCTCTGAGCTGTCGGCACAGAGCCCATCGTGAGGCTCAAACCCAAGAACTCTGAGCTCATGACCTGAGCCAAAGTCAGACGATTAACTGACTGAGCCACCCAGGCACCCCTATCCATTCCCTAATTGAAGGACATCTTGGTTGCTTCTAAAAGTTAACTAAGAATAAAGCTATTATAAACATTCATGTGTAGGTTTTTGTGTGGCTATAAGCCTTGTCAGCATTTAGTGTGGGTGTTTTGCATTTTAGTCATTCTGACATATGTAATGGTATATCATTGCTATTTTAATTTGAAATTCCCTAATGACATAGGATGCTGGGCACCTTTTTATATGTTTATGTTCCATCTGTGAACGTTCTTTGGTGAGTTGTCTGTTCAGATATTTTGCCCAGTTTTATTTTTATTTTTATTTTAAATTTTTTAATGTTTATTTATTTTTGAGAGAGAGAGAGTATGTGAGCGGGGGAGGTGGAGAGACGGAGGGAGACACAGAATCCAAAGCAAGATCTAGGCTCTGAGCTGTCAGCACAGAGCCAGAAGCAGGGCTGGAACTCACAAACTATGAGATGATGACCTGAGCCAAAGTCAGAAGTTTAACTGACTGAGCCACCCAGGCGCCTCATTTTTGCCCAGTTTTAAATCGGGTTGTTTGTTTTCTTATTGACACATTTGAGTTATTTGTATTATTTTGGATTGAACACCAGTTCTTTATCAGACATACATGGTGCAAATACTTTCTCCCAGTCTGTGGCTTATCTTCTCTTTCTCTTAATCCTGTCTTTCTTGCAGCAGAAGTTTTTATGTTTTCATGAAGTCCCTCTTAATCCATGTTTTCATTTGTGGGTCATACTTCTGGTGTTATATGAAGAAATTCATTGCCAAACCCAGGGCCACCTAGCTTTTCTCCTATGCTATAGCTTAGAAATTTTATAGTTATGCAGTTACATTTAGGTCTATGATCCATTTTGAGTTTATTTTTGTGAACGGTATAAGATCCATTTTTCTTCCTTCCTTCCTTCCTTCCTTCTTTCCTGCATACCTACCTACATATATACATACATATATACATAGCTTTCTAGTTGTTCCAGAACCATCTGTTGGCAAAAGTACCCTTTGCTTTTTAAAAAAATTTTTTTAACATTTATTCATTTTTGAGAGACAGAGAGGGACAGACTATGTGTGTGGGAGAGGCAGTATAGTATCAGTATATAAATATATATACAGATAGTATCAGTCCTCTAACTTTGTTCATCTCTTTCAATATTATGTTGACTATTCTGGATCTGTCCTCTGACTTTGTTCTTCAGTATTGTGTTGGCTATGCTGGGTCTTTTGTCTTTTCATATAAACTTTAGAATTAGTTTGTTCATATCCACAAAATAACTTGCTGGGATTTTGACTAGAATTATGTTGAATCTATAGATCAAGTTGGGAAGAATGGACATCTTGATAATATTGAATCTTCCTGTCTGTGTAAATGAAATACTCTTCATTTATTTAGATCTTTGATTTCATTCATCGGTTTTGTAATTTTCATCATATAGATCGTGTACATATTATTATTTATTTATTTTTGCACATATCCACATTTAACTATTTCATTTTTTACAAGCTAATGTAAACATTACTATGTTTTAAAAATCAAATTCCAAGTGTTCATTGCTGGTATATAAGAAAGCACCTGATTTCTGTGTATTAATGTTCTATCCTACAACCTTGCCATAATTGGTTATTAGTTCCAGGAGATTTTTATTTCATTCTTTGGGATTTTCTACATGACATTTGCAAAAACAGAAAGTTTTATTTGTTCCTTCAAAATATGTACATATTTTATTACCTTTTCTTGCCTTATTATGTTAGTTAGGACTTCCAGTAAGATGTTGTATAGGAGTGATAAGAGAAGACATCCTTGCCTTGTTCCCGATTTAATTAGAAAAGCATCTACGTTCTCACCACTAAGTATTTGTTACCTGTAGGTTTGTGTAGACCTTTTTTTCCCCCCTAAAATCAAGTTGAGGGATTTCTTCTACTACTAGTTTGCTGAGGGTTTTTACCACGAATGGGTGTTATACATGCCTTTCCTGAATCTATTATACATTTTCCTCTTTAGCCTATTTTTGTGACAGATTACATTAATTAATCTTTGAATGTTGAACAAGTCTTGTATACCTGGAATAAAGCCCACATGGTCATGGTATATAGTTTTTTACACATTATTGGATTCAAATTGCTAATATTTTGTTGAGAATTTTTGCATTAATTTTTGAGATATATTGATCTGTAGTTTTCCTTTCTTCTAATGCCTTTGGTTTGGGAGTTAAGGTAATTCTGACCTCATAGAATGTGTTAACAAGTATTCGCTCTGCTTCTGCTTTCTATAAGAGATTGTAGAGAATTGGTACAATTTCTTCATTAAATATTAAAGAATTAAAGAATTTGCCACTGAAATCATCTGGGTCTAGTGCATCTAATCCCATGGCATCAGTAATGATGGTCTCTCTTTCATTTCTGATATTGATAATTTGTGTCTTCTCTTATTTTTGTCTGAGTAAACCTGGCAAGAAGTTTATCAATTTCATTGATTTTTTTTAAAGAATCAGCATTTGGGTTTCATTGATTTTCTCGACTGATTTCCTATTTTTAATTTCATTGGTTTCTGCTGTCATTATATCTTTTATTCTATTTATTTTCAATTTAATTTGCTCTTTATTCTCTAGTTTCCTAAGGTAGAAGTGCCGCATTTTCTTTTTCATTTATTTCAAAATACCTAAATTTTCTTTTGAGATTTCTTTGATCCATGTGTTATTTCAAAATGTATTGTTTAATCTCCAAGTATCTGAGAGGTTTTCAATTACCTTTCTATTATTAGTTTCTAGTTTTTTTTTCTAGTATCTAACACCATTGTAGTCTGAGAGCATACTTTGTGTAATTTTTATGTATTTAAGATTGTTAAGGTGTGTGGGGCGCCTGTGTGGCTCAGTCAGTTAAGCACACAACTCTTGATTTCAGCTCAGGTCATGATCACACAGTTCATGAGATCGAGCCCCACGCCTGGCTCTATGCTGACAGTGTGGGGCCTGCTCAGAATTCTCTCTCCCTCTTTCTCTGGCCCTTCCCTGCTTTGGCTCGCTCTCTTGCTCTCTCTCTCTCTCTTTCTCAAAATAAACGGGAAAAAAAGATTGTTAAGGTGTGTTTTATGGCCCAGAATGTGATCTCTCATGGTGAATGTTCTATGTAAGCTTGAAAAGTATGTGCACTTTTCTATTTTTGGATGACATATTCTATAGATGTTATTCAGATCCAGGTGTTTGATGGTGCTGTCAGCTCAGTTATATCCTTACTGATTTTCTGCCTTCTTCTCATTTCTGAGTGTTGAAGTCTCCAAATATAATAGTGGATTCATCTTTTTCTCCTTGAAGTTCTATCAGTTTTTGCATCACGTATTTTGTGGCTGTTTTTTTGTTAAAAACATTAGTCTAACTGTTGTTGGATACACATACAAAAGAAGTTAAATTTTCTTGGAGAATCAACCCTTCTACCATTATGAAATGCCTCCCTTTGCTCTGAAGTCTGCTTTGTCTGAAATTAGTATAATGACTCCAGCTTTCTTTTAATTTATGTTAGCATGCTATGTATCTCTATTTCTTTATTTTAATCTATGTCTTTATATATAAAGTGGGTTTTGTAGATAATGTATAGTTGTGTCTTGTGTGTGTGTGTATTTATCTACTGTTAGAGTCTCTATTTTTTGTCTATTTATTTATTATAAAATTCCAGTTGTGTATTTAAGCCACTATAGTTGGATTAATATCTGCCATATTTGTTACTGTTTTCTGTTTGTTGTTCTTATTCTTCTTCTTTGTTCGTTCTTTTTTTAAATCTTCATCTATTTTTCTGCCTATTATGGTTTTCATAGAGCATTTTATATAATTTCATTTTCTCTCTTTTATTAGTTTGTCAAAATTCTCCTTTTTAAAAACTTTTTGATTGGTTGCCTTTCATTTTGCAGGATAAATTCATCACTATTTCAAGTCCTCTGTCAAATAACACTACACCACTTCAGGGGCAGTGAAAATACCTTATAACATAGTATTTCAAATTCCACCCTTCCAACTTTATAATATTGCTGCCATTTAGTTCACTTGTCTATAAGCCATAATCACCAAATACATTGCTGCTGTTATTATTTTGAACAGTGTCAAGATTAATAAGAAAAATAAAATATCTTCTTTTACCTTCATTTATTCCTTCTCAACTTTTCTTTCTTACTTTATGTTGATCTTAGTTTCTGACCTATATCATTTTTTTCTTAAGAATTTATTTTTATTTTATTATATTTTTTATTAAAAAATATTTTTATTTGAATATAGTTGACACATGTTACATTAGTTTCAGGTATACATCATAGTGATTCAATATCTCTATAAGTTATGCTTTAAGAATTTCTTTTAGCTTTTTTTTTTAAGTAGGTCTACTGGTAACAAATCCCATCAATTTTTCTTTGCCTGAGAAAGTCTTTCATTTTCTTTTATTTTTGAAGGGCAATTTCTCAGGGTACAGAATTCCAGGTTGGTGGTTTTTTCTTCAACCCTTTAACATTTCACTCCACTCTTTTCTTGCTTATATCTGAAGCAAAGTTCAGAGTAATTGTTATCCTTGCCTCTCTATAGGTAAGTTTTCCCTCTTTCCCATGCCCTGTGGCTTCTTTCAAGATTTTCTGTGTGTCTTTGATACTCCACAGTTTGAATATGATATTCCTAAATACATTATTTTTCTCTGAACTTCCTAGATCTGTGACTTGTCTGTCATTAACTTTGGGAAATTCTCAGTCATTGTTGCTTCGAATATTTCTTTTTCTTATCTCTTCTCCATCTAGTATTTTCTTTACACATGTGTTCTACTTCTTGTAATTGTCCCATAGCTCTTGGATATTCTATTCATTCTTTCACTTTGCACTTTAGTTTGGGAAGTTTCTAGTGACATTTCTTCATACTTACTGATTTTTTTCTTTGCCTATGTCCAATCTATTGATTACCCCATGAAAGGCATTCTTCATTTCTGTTACAGTGTTTTTGAGTTCTAGCATATCCTTTGATTCCTTTTTAGGGTTTCCATATGTTGTGACTTGGCTAAATTAATATATGTTAAATAGAGCCCCTAGGTGTTAAATGGTGAGCCATAGTTCAACAGAAGACCACAAGGGAAAGTGAAATAGAGTTTAATATTACTCACAGGTCCTAGAGGAGGAACGTAGCATGCCTTGAGAGGCTACACAGGGCAGTCAAGGCAGGCTACAGGCAAAAGCAGTGCAGGACCTGAAGCATATGCTTTTATTAAAGTCAATGGGTAAAGTGCTTTGTGGTTCCTAGGATAAAACTAGATTGGTCAGTTCAAACCCCTAAAAAGTGAGGTTTGGGCAAGCTTCACAGCAGCCTTATCTCATAGGCACACAGGGAAGGTCCTGGGAAGTGGAGAGAATGCTCATTACCAGGGTGGTTGGGAGGTCACATCAGGAGGTTACATTTACTTGTAACTCTGAGCCTTGTTATCTAGAGCATGTCCTCGCAGTAGTGGCTAGTGTCAGTTTAAGACCCCTGTAGGCCATCTGGCCACACAAAATAGCAATATCATGGAATAGCTTAGTTAAAATCTCAACACTATCTCTCTGCTTACATTACTGATCTGTTCTTCATTTTTCCATTTTCAGAGCCCGTAGCATGTTAATTAACATAGTTGTTTTAAATTCCTGGTTTGATGATTCCAGTATCTCTGCCATATTGGAGTTGGGTTCTGATGCCTGCTCTATCCCTTTAAAGTGTGTTTTTTGTCTTCAGTATACCTTAGTAATTATTTTTTTGAACCTTGGACATGATATATACTGGGCTAAATAAATGAAAGAAATAGGCATTTTTTAAATTTATTTTTTTATTTTTTATTTATTTTTTATTGACTTTATAGTTTATAGTCAGGTTGGTTTCCATACAACACCCAGTGCTCTTCCCCACAAGTGTCCTCCACCATGACCATCACCCCCCTTCCCCTTTCCTCCTCCCCCTTCCGCCCTCAGTTTGTTTTCAGTATTCAAGAGTCTCTCCTGCTTTGTTTCCCTGCCTCTCCCTAACTCTTTTTCCTCCTTCCCCTCCCCTTGGTCCTCTGTTAGGTTTCTCCTGTTAGACCTATGAGTGAAAACATGGTATCTGTCCTTCTCTACCTGACTTATTTCGCTGAGCATGACA
>CM053559.1:85880492-85891187 GCA_028646485.1 Cryptoprocta ferox | reverse complement strand
TCATTAAACGTAGTTTCTCACAATTTCTAATAATAAAGAAGATTGAAAACTACATGGGAAGCAAAGTTTAGAAACAAGGAAAAAGTAGACTGCTATTACTGTACTGTAGAAAAAGATGAGTAAAATGTTTAAAAAATGGACAAAATAACTTGAAAAGGGACTTCATAAAGAAATATATACAGATGGTCAATAAATGTATAAAAAGGTGTGCAGCATCATTAATCGTTGGGGAAATACAGATGAAAACCACCAGTGCACACCTATCAGAAAAAATACTATTTAAAAGATTGTCATTGGCAGGCGTCAGTGAATATGTGGAACAAGTAAAACTCTCATATTGCTGATAAGAGTATAAAATGGTAAATCACTTTGTAAAACTGAAAGTTTCTAATAAAGCTGACCATGCACAGTAATTTCACACCTTCAAGAGAAATATGTGCACATCTTCACAAAATAGCTTCTACAAGAACGTTTATAGAACCTTACTTCATTGTAGCCCTAAATAGGAAACAATCCCAAATTCCATCTATAGGTGACTGGATAAAAAAAATAGTGCTATATACATACAGTGGAATATTACTCAGCAATAAAAAAGAACAGCGTATAGATACAATTGATCATCACTATTTGCGGAGTCTGTAGTTGAGAATTTTTCTATTTGGTAAAATGTATGTGTAAGCCTAAAATCAATATGGCATTCATGGTCATTCATGGACATGCACAGAGTGATGAAAACTTTGAATTGCCTGGCATGCATGTTTACAGTAAGGATGAATAAAATTCCATGTTCTGTCTTTCTATTTCAGCCCTCATATTGGAAACATGCCTTATTTTTGTGGTCTATTTTGTGTTTTTCATATTTTTGATGGTGATTTCACTGTTGAAAATGGCCTAAGTGTAGTGCTGAAGTACTAAGCATTTCTAAGTGCAAGAAGGCTGTGACGTGCCTTACAGAGAAAACGTATGTGTTGGATAAACTTCTTTCGGGCACGTAGCTCATGTAGCACTGTTGGCAGTGAGTTCAAAGCTACTGAATCAACAATATACATTAAATAAGGTGTCTTTAAATAGAAATACACATAAAACAGTATTTGTTTTGATTTTGCTTGTTTACATGTATTAATCAGTTGATATATGTTTATATATATTGGTATGTTTGTTTATATGTATTAATGAGGTGATAAAATTGTTAAGACTGAAACTCACAGGAACCTACTCCTATATTTCCCCTAGAAGCAATGACCCAGTATTCACTAATTCAGTGTTTATGGAGAATTTAGAGAACACCATTACTGGTAATTGACTACACACAACAATATGATTGAAACTCACAGACACTGTGAACCACACAGAGAAGGGGATATATTGTAGGATTCCATTTATATGATCCCTAAGAACAGCAAATCTAATGGAGGTTGGAAAAATGATGATGGGGAAGTACCAACTGGAAGTAGCGTAAGAACACTCTTTGGGTTGATGGAAAATGTTTATACCTTGACCAAGGAGGTACAAATTAAGATAGAACATGAGAACTAGTTCTATGTAATGACGACATAGAGAGCCAAGAGTGTAATAGAACAAAATAGGTGAATCTTCAGAGTTTATTAAAACAATGATGAGACAAGATAGGTGGGATCACATGGTTGGTTATAATAAAAGGGAAAACTTCAGGTTTGCCAGCTGCAATGTTCTACAGCCACATGGTGGCAGTGTTGTAGAAATGACCAAGATTCTGGCTGAAACTTAAATTTCTGTTCTTTCTAGTTCAGATCTTTAGTTTCAGGTTGTCTTCCATTCTCTTTTAAGTAATCTACGGCCTCACTTGTAACACAGTATGAACAATATCTTAGGGTGAGGACCCTACATTAGTTATAGGCAACACTGTGGCATAGCAAAGTACATAGTTGAAGCCTGTGTCCCTTTCCTGGTCCTTCATGCCATTTCAACTCCCTACTCCCTCCTTAGTTCCACTCCTGGATCCCCATCCCCACTCCTTGGGCATCTGGTACTCTTAGGTTATCAAATTCATCAACCTGAGGCCAATCTTCCATACTGAGAGATCACTTACAGGACCTTACAAAACAGAAAAGCGTATTACCCCATGTCATATAATTGATGTTTCTAGCAGTAAAATTTGGAAATGGAGTAAATTCTTGTCAATTGGGGAATAAAAATTGCTTCAGTTTGTTAAAAACAGGACAAAATGGAGTTGTTTATGTTAAGCCCCATATCACCAAACCAAGATTCAACTTGATCAGTTTGAGCCCTCCCAGAAACCGAATCTTAAACCAGTCAATCAGGAATCACCTGACAAGCACTAGTTAAGTAATTCATCCAGATAGATCCCTGCCATCTCTCAAAGGATAGTAACCTTGCATAACTAATCTGCTTTTTTTTAAATTTTTATTTATTTATTTTTTTTTTGCCAAGTGCAACTTCCTTGTTCCTGGTCCCTCCTGCCTATGAAAGTCTTTTATTTTGTACAGCTTCTTGGAGTTCCTTTCGATTTGCCAGATTGGACGCTACCTGATTTAATCAGTTTTGTTCAAAAAAACCTCTTAAAATGTTTAATATGTCTCATTTTATCTTTTAATGGTCCTTTTTTAGTCAGTCATTAACAAGAATATACTAGATCTATATCGGAGGACTTGGTGATGAGGGGTGGGGCTCAGGTTCTATTGTTAAGCAAGAAAAGCAAAATGCAGGGAAGCGTGAATAATACAACAATGACCGAGCACCCCATATGTGTATTTGTATAGAGTTATATAGACATAAAGAAAAGTGTGGAAGGGTACATAGTAGGCTGTTAACACTGTTTACTTAGGACGGGATGGGAATACTGGTTCAAAAAAAGCTTCACTAAAAAGGATTCAGGTTAACAACAGCATGGATAATATTGTAATTCCATTTACTTAAATTACATGTCCTGTATGTATTCTGTGTATAAATAAATCTAGTTTTTCCTATATATATTCTGCCTTTTATATCATGCCTAGACCTTGCTCATACTAAAATTATAAAAGTATTTTATTGCTTTTTCCTCCGGACAGCTTAATTTTATTTTATAATTGTGTCCTTAGTCCATCTGAAATTTATTTCCATAGAAGTTGTAAGTTAGGAGTTCAATCAAATTTTATTTCCAAACAGCCAGTTGACTGAGAAAATATCCTCTAACATTCTAAAAGGAGCTGTCGTGTATTGGCAGGCTCGGTCTCAGTGGCAAAGCAGTGAGAGTATGGCTTCAGAATGTGATGGTGAAGCTGCCTTGTGGCACTGGAAAGGTGGGGATCAAGACCTCTGGGGACAGCAATGGTAGAGCAGGGCCAGTGATGTGTGACTACAGCAGCTCATACATGTGCAACTCCTCTTGTTCATTGTGACTACTGCCATCCCTGATCTTGCCAAAATGGGAAGAGTTTACAGATTTTCTATTAGATTTTCCAAGTGTATCCCTCTCTCTAGGCTTTCATAGTGCCCTTTCTCGGAAATTGAGAGACAGAGACATGTTTCCTTGGCTTCAGGTAGAGTGGCCCCATCTAGGACTCACTTCCAGGGCTGTCCTCTATCAGCAAGCAGTCAAATCTGTAGCCAATGCCCTTGTGATTTCCAGCCCTTTCCAGCTCACTGTCTACCCAGGGCACACTTCTCAGAGGTTGGAAGCAGTAACCTTCACTTCCTCCTTTCATTGGATTCTTTATTTTAGTGCTCAGAGTTCTCATTACCATTTATTTCAGGATCCCTCAGGACTCCTAAGCCTACCTTGTAACCCTTGATCTCCCAGAGAGAGATGGCAGAGTCCCCCAGACATTTTTCTCTCCTCTCTAATTTACATGCAAGAAAGAAAAATGACTGAAACATAAAGACACCATTTCTGGTTAAGTAATGATACTTGAAAAATTCCTTAAAGCTGGGAATTTTCTTTGTTATACTGAAGACAGAATAAGAAGAATTAAAAGAAGGAATGTCAAGTAATATTAAAGCTTCAATTCCATTCCAAACTAGAATCAAAGGATAGAACATGTTAAAATAGAAAGAAAACTCTCAAAGAATGGTAGAGAGCCAAGAGTGTAATAGAACAAAATAGGTGAATCTTCAGAGTTTATTAAAACAATCATGAGACAAGATAGGTGGGATCACATGGTTGGTTATAATAAAAGGGAAAACTGCTCAAGAAGAATGAGAAATTCTCAAGAAATGAAAATCTGATTGTGTAATCACAAGTGGTTCAATACAGAAGGCAAGAGGGCTGTATCTAGAGAACTTGGTGTTTGTTGGGGGCTCTTGAATTAAATGTAAGAAGAGAAGATAGAAGAGGAGTATAAGGGCATGGCATACACCTTGAAGACTAGTGACAGGGAAGCTAAATTCTAAATGTAATAAAGTCTGCTTTTTTTTTTTTTTTCAGGCTATGGTGGTTTTACCAAAGAATCAAAGAAATATTTTAGGGACATTAATCCACAAAGGGATGTGCTTGCACCAGGAACTCATAGGGTAATGTTGATTGATGGTGACTTGATAGGTGTTATGGGATGAATTATGTCCCCCCCAAATATATGTCAAAGTCCTTCCTAAACACCAGTACTTTAGAATGAGACCCAATTTGGAAATATGATCATTGTAGATCTAATTAATTAAGATAAGATCAGACTACAGTAGTGTGGGCACTTAATTCAATATGATTAGTGTTCTCAAAAGAAGAGGAGGGAGAGAGACACACAGGTAGGAGAATTCCATGTGAAGACACAGACACATGAGTGGAGGGTGCCATGTGATGATGGAGACAAGGATCAGAATCATACAGTTGCAAGTCAAGGAATATCAAGGTTGGACAGCCACCACCTGAAGTTAAGAGGAGGCAAGGAAGGATTCTGTCTAGACTCCCAGAAGGAGCATGGCCCTGTTGGCACCTTGATTTCAGACCTTTGGCCTCTAGAACTGTGAGACAATTAATTTCTGTTGCTTTAAGCCACCTGGTTTGTGATACTTTGTTATGGCAACACTGGGAGACTAAGAGTTAGGCAGCTTCTTGTGATGGCATCCTTTCTTGCCTGCCCCTCCTCTTCACATAGTTTTCATGGTTGATGGGGGAGATCTTTGTAAGCCAGCTGCTGTCCAGTCTCACACACGTTCTCTTAGACACGATTTCACTTGGGAAGACCAAGTTTTTGAAGCTTGTGTTAGGTATCAGTGTCAGGATATGACTCTAGAGATGTTTTTGCTCATTATTCTTCACAGCTTTTTCATGTGGGCTTAGGCAGATTTTTCCTCTTAGCAAGAAAAGCAATAGGCTTGCCAATGAACTCTTTCTCCAATTCATGAGAAATGGAGGAAAGATCAGTTTAGGACAGAGAACCAAGGTAATCATATCTTTCTATCACCAACTTCAATTTCCTTGGTGCTGTGATATTCATCTACTGGCTAGGTTTGAGGTCATTGGTAATTCCAACTCCAGGGAAGCTTGATAAATGCCAGACTGGAACACATCTGACTATGCCATTGGATTCTACATCTTCATACTTGACTGATATGGTCTTCTCATCCCCTAACCATTAGTCTAGGAGAAATGTGAGTGGAAAGATTCCATGTCTTTTCTTGAGAAAGTTTTATACCTGGAAAATATGGACACATTATGTCTGGAATTCAGCAGATACTTAGCAAATTCTTATGGATAAATTGAAGAAATTATAGGACACAAAAACAGAAAATCAATAGATTAATATTTATTGAATACTCAGATTGAAAGAATGTGGATACATTGGGCCATGCCATCTTGAAAGGAGGATTTTATTTTCATGATATGGAAATCTGTCAAGTGCCCAATTCTAGATATAATTCGTCTAAATAATTAGGATGAAGTTATAGAAAACATGTAGAACAAATTTGTAAATAGATCAGCAAATGGAAATATAGCAAATAGTATCACAAAAAATCAGGAAAATATCTTGTTGGCTTATGTACTTGATTTTTTAAATATTTATTTTGAGAAAGAGTGACAGAGAGAGTGAGAGCATGCATGAGCAGGGGAGGGGCAGAGAGAGAGAGAGAGAGAGGGAGAGAGAATCTCCAGCAGGCTCCATGCTGTCAGCGCAGAGCCCAACATGGGGCTTCATCCCACCAACTGTGAGATCATGACCTGAGCCGAAATCAAGAGTTGGATGCTTAACTAACTAAGCTACCCAGGTGCCCTGTACTTGATTTTGGTTTTGGGAAAACATGACTTCCAGTCATTCACGTGCCATTTATCTATCAAAAACAGACAGAAGGCTCTGATTCAAGTTGACAATATAGGGCAATCCTGAACTCATGTCCTCTCATGGACCTACTAAATGTACATACAGAATAATTTCTTCTGAAAGAAACCCCCAAACTAGCTGAGTGACTCCTTTTTAAAATTTAATTAACTTTATTTTAATTTTCCTTTTCTTTTTTTATTGTTTTAATTTTATTTAAATCCAAGTTAGTTAATATATAGTGTAATAATGGTTTCAGGAGTAGAAATTAGTGATTCATCACTTACATATAACACCCAGGGCTCATCCCAACAAGTGCCCTCCTTAATGCCTATCACCCATTTAGATCATCCTCCCACCCAATTCCTCTCCAGCAATCCTTAGTTTCTTTTCTATATTTGAGTCTCTTATGGTTTGCTTCCCTCTCTGTTTTTATTTTATCCCCCCCCCATGTTTATCTGTTTTGTTTCTTAAATTCCACATATGGGTGAAATCAGATGATATTTATCTTTTTTGGCTGACTTACTTCGCTTACCATAATACACTCTAGTCCATCCACGTTGTTGCAAATGGCAAAAATTCATTCTTTTTGATGGCTGAGTAATATTCCATTGTGTATATATATACCACATCTTTTTTATCCATTCATCAGTTGATGAACATTTGGACTCTTTCCATATCTTGGCTATTGTAGATAATGCTGCTAAAAACATTGGGGTGCATGTGCCCTTCAGATCAGCAGTTTTGTATTCTAGTAGTGCAATTGCTTGGCCATAGATAGGACAGCTCTACTTTTAATTTTTTGAGGAAACTCCATACTGTTTTCCAGAGTGGCTGCATCAGTTTGCATTCCCACCTAGCTGAGTGACTCCTATACATTAGGCAAATGAGAAAAAAAACCTACATCAAAACAGGTAAAAGAGCAGCAAATGGGTACATTAAGAAACAAGAAAAATCTCAACTAAACAACCTAACTTTATACCTCAAGGAATTAGAAAAAGCCCAAAGTTAAATGAAGCCCAAAGTTAGTAGAAGAAAGGAAATAACAAAGATCACAGTGGAAATAAATAAAATGGAGATTAAAAAGACAATAGAAAAAAATCAGTAAAACTAAGAGCTATATTTTTTTAAGATAAAAACACTGGAATGTCTGGGTGGCTCAGTTGTTTAAGCGTCTGACTCTTGATTTTGGCTCAAGTCATAATCTCACAGTTTGTGAGTTTGAGTTCCACCCTGGGCTCTGTGCTGACAGCATGGAGACTGCTTGGGATTCTCTCTCTTTCCTCCCTCCCCCTCTCTCTCAAAATAAATAAATAAAGTTGAAAACAACAACAACAACAACAACCTGACAAGTCTTTTCCTAGACTCACCAAGAAAAAGAGAGAAAACTCAAATAAATACAATCAGAGATTAAAGAGGAAATGTTACAATGGATACCACAGGCATACAAAGGATCATAAGAGACTGTTATGAACAGTATATGCCAACAAATTGGATAACCTAGAAGAAATGGATAAGTTCATAGAAACATACAACCTACCAAGACTTAATCATGAAGACAGAAAATCTGAACAAATTAGTAGCAAAGCGATTGAATCAGTTATCAAAAACCTCCCAACAAACAAAAGTCCAGGACCAGATGGCTTCATTGCTGAATTCTACCAAACATTTAAAAAAAAATTAATACCAATCCTTCCCAGACTTTTCCAAAAAATAGAAAAGGAGGGAATACTTACAAACTCATTTTATGAAGCCAGCATTACCTTGATTCCAAAACCAGCTAAGGACACCACACACACACACACACACACACACACACACAATTACAGGCCTATATTCCTAAAAAATACAGATGTAAAAGTCTTCAACAAAATATTAGCAAACCAAATCCAACAATACATTAAAAGGACGATACACCATAATCAGGTGGGAATTATCCCAGGAATGAAAGGATGGTTCAATATCCACAAATTAATGTGATATGGCACATTAACAAAATGAGGGATAAAAATCATATGATCATCTCAATAGATGCAGAAAAAGCATTTACTAAAATTCAACATCGATTTATAATAAAAACTCTCCACAAAGTAGGTATAAAGGGAGCATATCTCAACATAATAAAGTCTGTATATGACAAGCCCACAGCCAACATCATACTCAATGGAGAAAAGAACAAGACAAGGAAGTCTACTCTTACCACTTCTATCCAAATAGTGCTGGAAGTTCAAGCCAGAACAGTTAGGCAAGAAAAGTAAATAAAAGGCATCCAGATAAGAAAGGAAGAAGTAAAACTATCACCATTTGTAGATGACACAATATTATATATATAATACCATAAAGACTCCACCAAAAAACTGTTGGAACTAATAACAAAATTCAATATAGTTGCAGGATACAAAAATCTACATACAAAAATCTGTTGCATTTTTATACACTAATGAACTATCAGAAAGAGAAATTTAAAACAATTCCATTTACAATTGCATTAAACAGAATGAACTACTTAGGAATAAATTTAACCAAGGAGGTGAAAGGCCTGTAACTGAAAACTATAAGACACTGATGAAAGAAATTAACGAAAATACAAATACATGGAAAGATATTTCTTGTTTCATGATTGGAAGAATTAATATTGTTAAAATATCCACATTATCCAAAGTAGTCTACAGATTCAATGTAATCCCTGTCAAAATTCTAATGACACTTTTCACAGAAACAGAACAAACAATCCCAAAATAAGAAAAGCAATTTTGAGAAACTAGAACAACTTGGAGGCATCATGCTTCCCAATTTGAAACTGTATTACAAGGCTATAGTAATCAAAAGAGTATGGGTATTGGCATAAAATAAACAGATCAATGGAATGAAATAGGGATCCCAGAAAGAAATTCACGTGTATATAGTCAATTAATTTATAACAAAGGAGCCAAAAATATACAAAGGGAAATGACAGTCTCTTGGATAAATGATGATGTGAAAACTGGGCAGCCACATGCAAAAGAATGAAACAAAACCACTATCTTTTTTTTAATGTTTATTTATTTTTGAGAGAAAGAGAGAGAGAGAGAGAGAAGCAGAGAGAGAGAAGGAGACACAGAACAGAAAGCAGGCTCCAGGCTCTTATCTGTCAGCACAAAGCCTGATGTTGGGCTCTAACCCACAAACCACGAGATCATGACCTTAGCCAAAGTTGGATGCTTAACTGACTGAGCCACCCAGGCATCCCAAAACAAAACTACTATCTTAAACCATATCCAAGAATTAACTCAAAAGGGAATAAAAACTTGAATGTAAGACCTGAAACAAATGTAATTAGAAGAAAACATAGGTGGTAAGCTCCTTGACATTGGTATTGGCAATAATTTTTTGGATTTGACACCAAAAGCAAAGGCAATGAAAGCAAAAATAATAAATAAGTGGGGCTATATCACACCAAAAAGCTTCTGTGCAGTAAAGGAAACTATTCTCAAAATGAAAAGGCAGCCTACTAAATGGCATTAAATATTTGCAAATCATATATCTGATATGGGGTTAATATCCAAAATATATCAAGAACTCATCTAACTCAATAGCATAACAACAAATAATCCAACTAAAAAATGGGCAGAGGATCTAAATAGAGATTTTTCCAAAGACGTACAGATGGTCAACAGCTACATAAAAATGTGTTCAACATCACTAATCATTAGGGATAATGAAGAAGGGCAAATGAAAACCACTATATCACCTCACACATGTTAGAATGGCTATTATAAAACAGACAAGAAATAGCAAGTGCTGGTGAGGATATGCAGAAAAAGGAACCCTTGTGTAGTGTTGGTGGAAATGTAAATTGGTGCAGCCACTATGGAAAGCAGTATGTACGTTCCTCAAAAAATTAAAAATATACCTATCATATGGCCCAGCAATTCCACTTCTGGGTATTCATCTGAAGGAAACAAAACCACCAACTATAAAAGATATATGCAGCCCCATGTTCATTGCAGCATTATATACAATAGCCAAGACACAGAGGCAATCTAAGTGTCCATCAGTGGATGAATGGATTTAGAAAATGTTCCATAAATACACAATGGAAGATTATTCATCTATTAAAACAAAGAAAATCTTGCCATTTGCAGCAACATGGATGGACTTTGAGGGTGTTATGTTAAGTGAAGTAAGTCAGGAAGAAAGACAAATACTGTATGATCTCACTTATATGTGGGATATAAAAACAGAAACAAAAAAATGAATGTATAGATACAGGGAACAGATTGGTGTCTATGACAGGAGATGGGGAGGTGGGGCAGAATGGATGAAGTGGATCAAAAGGTACAAATTCCCTGGTTATAAAATAAATAAGTCCTGGGAATATAATGCACATCATGTTGACTATAACTACACATTGTGGTGATCTTTTTGCAATATATACAAATACTGAGTCATTGTGTTGTGTACCTGAAACTAATGAACAAATGTA
>CM053559.1:85367607-85880392 GCA_028646485.1 Cryptoprocta ferox | reverse complement strand
CTCTGGTTCAGGGTCTCTCACAAGTAGTCATCTCCAGGTTCATCTTGGGGGAGGATCTGCTCCCAAAGTCACTTATATGGTTATTAGCAGGATGCAGTCGCTCAAGGGTTATTGGATACAGAGATTCAGTTCCTTGCAGGCTTCTCCGCAGGGCAGCTCACAGAATGGCAGCTAGCTTTCCTTGGAGCAAGCTAGGAAGAGAGGAAGAGAGAACAAGCAACTGGGGACCTAGAATCTTTCTTGGCAGCCATTACCTTTATCATATTCTTTTTGCTTGAAGGAGGTCCAGCCCACACTCAAGGGCAGGGAATTACACAAGGGTGTAAATACCAAGAAGCAGAATAATTGGAGCCAAGAAGCTGCCTACCACATGGAGCATAACCAGGGGCTGACTGTCACAAGCAGAAATATTTGTATTCCACCATTAAGGAGGATGTACATGTTTCCTTCTTACTCATGTTGAGTGTTATGCGAAGAGATTGTGGTGAAGGAGGTAGTAGACTTAAAAATGAAAATCAAGGACCAAGAGAAAAATGAGAAAACTATTACACAAAGAAGGTGTATGCCCATAAACTAGAATTTCTACTCAAGTATTAAAATATTCTCAAAAGTCCCAGGAGATAGGACCGAACAAATGTAATAGTTTACATGATAATCTGCTGCTTAAAGACAACACAGAGTTCCAAGACCTTTGACTGACCCCACTCACCAAAAAATACATGCAAAGGAGAGGAAATAATACCTAATACCTGAATGTGCCATTGTAAGAAACTTCTAGAGACACTTGGCAGACTCCTTTATATTTAAAATGAGAAAACTAATTAAAAATACCAAAAACAAAATGAACAAACTATATTTTCAAAGACTTTGCTTCCTTAAAAGGAGTCGTCTAGAAAGAGGAAGAAAAATCACAGTGTTGGGGGAAAATTCTTTAGAATAGGCTCTCTCTTCCCTAATCTAGGCAGGCTGGTGATCTAGCCCCTGCCCACCTCTCAGGCCTCCTCTCCCATCACTCATTGAGGAAAATCTTGCTGCAGAAACTGGCCTCCCTGTCAGTCAGCAAAGCACCTGCTCCTTCTCAAACTTCCTTTCATTCAGGTCTGTGCTCAAATGTCACCTTCCCAGAAAGAACCTTGACTGCTATCTAAAATAGCATGGAACTGCCCAATTCTATTACCTTACTTTTATTTTTCTTTATAGCAGTCACTACGTTCTGAAAGTACATTACGGCTTTATTTCTTTACCTCTTCCACAGAGATTTAAAAAAAAGCTCTCTGAATTCAAGGTCTTTAGCTCATTGCTCTTCAGGACCTGGAAAAGCAAGCCATTAGCTCTTATCAATAGTGTCTGTAGGGTGAATTGAAAGCAAAACTTAAGTGAAGCCCCTAGGGAAAAAAAAAATGTCAGGACAAGAGCATAGCAGAAAGGGGGCGGAAAATGTGAAGAACACACGATGACAATTTGCTAGAACTGTGCTAATACAAACTCGTGCACAATGGGGAATATTTATATTTCTGTAGAATATCTAACTCATTTTTTAAAAAGTCCCAAAAGACTCAAGTGAGCTAATCTATAATAAAAAATATTTAATATAGATTATTAAAAATAATCTATATTAAAAAATATAGATATTTAAGACAGCATATAAAATATTTAAGACAACATATAAATTCGACCACTCAGCAGCTCTCTCTTTGCAGCTCTCTTTTTGCAGAGGTGCGCGCTAACTGTTCGGTATTCTAAGCTAAGGTACAGAGTTCTCCCTCCTTCTTTTGTAAAATGTATTCTTGTCGCTATTTGATTGGTTGTCTCTCCCAGGCTCCCCCTTGTCATTGGTTACGGTGCCAGTCCATCACTCCCGGATTCAAGCACTCCATTGGCCCGCTGCCTTAGAGCGCTGTGGCTGGTTGCGCTCTGGCAGAAGGAGTTCCCTGGTGACGTCAAAGGCGCTCCCCGCCCACATTCCAAAGCGTGGGCAGAGACTGCCCGCTGTCCAGCCTTAGAGGCGGGACAGGGCGGAAAGCCAGACTTCCGATTGGATAGGGCGGGCGAAGTGAGTATCCGATTGGTCACTGCCCTAGGGGGAGGTGGAGTCAGAGCTGGATCCTGGAGCAGAACTGTGAAGCTCTGGGGAGTCTCAAAGTTTGTGTCTGGAGCAGTAGTGGAAAGTGGGCATATTGCGAAGGGATTTTCTTAGGATGAGCGCTGATCTCCTGCCTTTATTTTGGATGCGCGCCCAGCTTTAACCCCTTCGGCCTTCCTCCAGATCCCTGGACAGCCTGTCTCTCCCCGGCGATTCTAACATTTCCGAGGACACCGGACGGGAACCCTTGGCAGTTCTCAGGCAGAGCAGAGAACGTTTTCCTTTCCAAGTGCATAAGCCACACACGCGCACAGACGCACACGCGCACACACGCACACCCCCCCGCCCTCGCGGAGCCGGCCCTCACCCTCCGCGGCGGCCCTGCCCGCTCCCCTCCTGCTCTCTGCATCCTCGGCCCAGCGTCGCTCGGACCAGCATGGAGGTGCTGGAGAGCGGGGAGCAGAGCGTCCTGCAGTGGGACCGCAAGCTGAGCGAGCTGTCAGAGCCCGGGGAAACCGAGGCTCTCATGTACCACACGGTGAGGACTCGGCGGGACGGGGAAGGGGCGCCTTGCAAGGGGGAGGTGTGGTCATCTAAGGAACAGCTGGGGACGGGGACCTGGGAAGGAAGTATTTGGGGAGAGGCTAGCATGCCCAGAGTGAAGAAATCTACGGAGAGGTGTGGTTTTTCTGTCTGAATAGATAGACGCGGGCCGCTGGCCCTTTTAAAGTTTTAATAATAGTGATGACGGTTTGTATTTCTTTAGCAATTTGTCCTCCCTCCCTCCCGCCCCCGAGCCCTTTTCACGTCTGTAATGTCATTTGCTCTGGCTGTAGGTACTGTAAAGCAGAAGGGGGAGGTACTGGAGAATAATATGTCACTCGTTTAGTTTGCTACTAATTTTGTGGCAAGGTTTAAAAAAAACGAAACAAAGTGGCATTTTCTTTCTTTTTGCTGTCATATTCCCTCCCTCTTTACTTTCGTGGTTATATTTCAGTAAGTACACCTGTGTGTGTGTGTGTGTGTGTGTGTGTGTGTGTGTGTGTGTTGGAAAGGCCCCTTTGACATTAGGAGGGAGACAACTTTATTTGGTTTAACTGTACAGCCAAGAAATCTGCTTCCTCTCTCTTCAGAGGAAAATCAGCAGAGTCTGGAAAATCTGAGGCAGCTGCATATTTCAGAAAAGCTTTGGAGAAGGTAGGACAGCTCACCAGTTCTTTGTTCAGCCTTATGCCTCCAGCACCCCTTTGGGGATCGAAATGTCACAGAACACTGCACGTTTCTCTTAAAGTTTCCATTTCAAATCTTTGGTTCTTAGATTTGCAAAATGAAATTCGGTTTCCCACAGCCAGCAATGTTAATATGATTTTATGTGAGATCTCTTTGTTTTTTGTGTTTTATAAATGCAGAAGTTTGTAATGAGAGGGAGGGGGGGAGAGAGAGAGAGGGGGGGGGAGGGGAAGAGAGAGAGAGAGGGAGGGAGGGAGGGAGAGAGAGAGGCGGAGAGACAGAACACTAATGAGAAAATGAGAAGCTTGGCTGTTTTTCCTTCATGATTCTTTTAAGGGGGTCCGTGCCAGGATATTTGAAACTTTTGCAAAATGGCCTGCAGGCTCCGCCTCCTTGGCCTTTGGCTCTGGCTGACGTTATTTTGGGAAAAGGGATGAGGGCCTCCCTGTGATTCCCACCAAAGCATTTGTGGTGGCGGAGAAGGGCTTGTTAAAAAAAAAAATGCAGAGTGCCGGGCTGAGAGGGAGTGGTAGTTCATGCTCGGGCAAAAGCCAGATGTGTAGCTGATCTGGGTTTTGCTCCCTGAGCCTTTTCCCCCCGAGGAGACCACGTGGGTTGCGTTTGGCTTGGTGGCCCAGATGTGCTTCCTGTTGTCAGCGCAGAACTCCGAGCACGTTGGCCTTCAAGTGTCTTCCGATCATTGGGTGCTCCAGGTGCTAGCCATTTGCGGAGAGGCAGTTCTTGCCTTTTGTTCTTCAACATACTGTGAGCCTGTCTCATCCAGCAGCCGTAATGCCACAGTTTTGGGGTTGGCTTTCAGCTGGTGGGATGAATTATGTCCAGGCGTCAGAGGTCCCTTTCAGCCCGTGGCTTGCATTTGTGAAATCACAGGCCAGGATTTTGAGATGCTACCTGTGACTTGACATGAACTCCAGACGGGACAGTTTGGACCGGCTCTAATTAAGATCTTTATGCACCGTTTCAGGAGTAGAGACCTTAACATTCCTTGTGGTATTAAGGGCTCAGCTTTTTTATGTCACGGTGATGAAGCAGTGATGTGTGATTATTTTTCTTCTAATTTAGTTTTTTTAAACGACTTTTAGCTCTACCCCTTAGGGATGTATGTCTCTTCCGGGCAGCTGACGCATATAAAATGCCACTCATCATTGCTACAAGTCCTTGCCACTGTGTGTGTGAATTAGTGTTGAAAGAGGTATTGGATTTAGTAGCACAGACGACTGGATTATATTCCTTCTAAACTAAGGGGAGTTTGGCAGAGATTTGAGAATAGATAACTTTCCCATCTGTTTCTTGAACTCTGTTGGGTATCCAGTTGCAGAACTGGTTATTATTGCTTTCGTCCAAACTGTGGAGTGGCCTGACCTCCAGGTCTAAATAGGGATTTAGTTACCACACGCATGATTGCTAATGCCCTGTTTTAGCAAACCTGTCACCTACCTGATTTTAAAAACATAGAAGGTTCAAATTGCCTGAGGCTGGAAGTGTAACGTCTCTGGCACTTTCTGTGAGCCATCAGGAGCAATGTTTTTCTCATTTGGTTATTGTAAAGAAGACTCCTAGGTTCAGAAGGTCAAAGGCTTGGAGGGGGACAGGTTCAAAGTCTACAAAATAATGAAGTGCATTGATAGAACAAATATGGACTTGCTCATTCCATCCTGAGTTATTACAGCTTTGGGCTTCCTCTTGAGGCGTAAAAAGTAGTTCCCCTACAGATGACAAAATATTATTTTGGATCAGTGACTAGTGCTTTTATGAACATTGTTTCTTCTAGAGTGTGTACAGGCTAAAAGTGGGCTTAGAAAGATGGTGGATCTAAAAAATGAGGAGTGTGCCTCTTACGGTTTGAAATCATGGTGAGAAACCTTGTTCCTTCCCCCAAACCTGCCTGGATGTTGGGCATTTCTAATACATATATTGTGTTCCTCTAAGATTCTGTGCAAATTACATTTCTGGAAATTCATTGTGGGATGTTGTAATTCAAAGAGCAAAACAGGCTATAAACTTTACCTATATTATATATATACAGTTTATATTCAGAAGGATGCTCCAGAAATGGATTGTTTCTGGTAAGGGGACCTGGGGACTGGAGGTCAAGAGAGGGAACAGGGGAGAGGGAGTTACTTACATACTATCCCTTTTGTACTATTCTAATTTTTACCTCCTGAATGTATTTAGAAAATGAAGAACTAAAGCTTATAGGCACCATGTAAAACTGGACTAGAGATAATTTTAGCCTGACTCTCCCTAGGGGCAGGGGGGATCTGGTGCTCCACTGAAGCTCAGCACCTCTCAAGTCAGTGGAGGCCTTGGGTGAAGAGAGGAGGAGGTAGGAGTGCTTGGTGGAAAGGGACTCTCAGGGTGGAGGATTAATGGTGGGTTTGGGTATGATAAACTTTATGATCTTGGTAACTTTCTTATATCTTGGTTTAACAATCTGGAAAATAGGGATTTTTTTTTGCAATGATTTTAATCTTTGTAAAAAAACGATACAGTGGGAACTATGAAGCCTTGGCAAAGATAATGACAGACGTTTTGCTTGTTTTCAATGCTATTCACATAAATCCAGTACTTTGTAAGGTTCTTCAGTGGTTATCGACTAAAATTTTATATCTCGTTGGTTCTTTTTTTTTTAATTTTTAATGTTTATTTATAATTGAGACAGAGAGACACAGAGCATGAGTAGGGGAGGGGCAGAGAGAGAGAGGGAGACACAGAATCTGAAGCAGGCTCCAGGCTCTGAGCTGTCAGCACAGAGCCCGACGTAGGGCTCGAACCCACGAACTGTGAGATCATGACCTGAGCCAAAGTCAGACGCTTAACCTAGTGAGCCACCCAGGTGCCCCATAGCTCCTTGGTTCTTAAAGCGAAATGACTGATTCCAGACAGTGGGAGGTAGAGAGTTAAGGGGATGTTGAACCTGCCTGATGTCCGGATGTGAGGGCCATCTGGCTTCCACATCTGTCACTGAGTGCCAGGATGGAGTTGGCTGATCTCACAGGCTGGTGGTTTCTCCTTCCTCCTGGCTGGCCCAGCAGCTGATGTGGCTCCAATGGGATATTGAAGCTTTTGGTTTGGTTGATGTTCCACCTTGGAGATAACTCTTATTGTTGGCCTCTGGCCAGGTCCTGAGGGGGAACCTGGGTCCTTGTGGATTGAGAATAGCTTTCATTACTTGTCACCTGATCTCCACAAACTGAATGAGGAGGAATGAGTTTACGTAGAATTGCAAAGCAAACGTACTTTGTCTTCAATGCCCTCACTTCACCTGTCTTCACCTTTGTTTTCAGCTTTGCCTCCCTTCTTAGATCTCAAGTACGCACTGTAACGGTGTTCTCTTTCTAACCCCTCCTCTTAAATTTTGATCTCCTGAAAGATTTGATGAACTTACACTAAAAATTTAAATACTAGTAAAGCTTAACATATGGCCTCCTAAATGAGGGCATTTATATTTAACAGTAATTACATCAACTCAAAAGGGTGAATCTCTAAATAGGGAATGTAAGGCAATATCAAGTTCGTAGAGGAAGAATATTTGGGGAGTAGAGGGAACTCTCACTACTCTTCCACTGTTCCATTATGTGGCCCTTGTTCATTAGGCAACCAGGTACCTGTGTTGCTAATTTATTTATGATTTAAAGGATTTTTATTGGCTTGGTGAAATTTCTTTGACCCCTTATGTTACTGTCTCTGAAATTGTTCTCATGGTGATAACACAGACTGGGGGATGGGGAATTCAGGCACAGCCCTGAAGGATAAGACAGCGAGACTGAGTTTTGTCCTTGCCCTCTTTCTTGAAAGACCCCCGAATAATATATTCTATGGAAGCAGGGAAATCTGATGTGAACTTGCTCTTACAAGAGAAATGAGACATTGTATCTAGATTAATAATTGAATTAAATTATAAAGTTGGCAGCTGTAAGTAACTGAAAACTGATTCAGATTACTTATACAATAAGTAAATTATTATGTCCTGTTGTAAGAGTCCTAGAAGTATGGCTCCTTGTTTGGCTCATTCGGCGCCTCCTCAGGGTCATTATGGTCCTAAGTGCCATCCATCTATGTGCAGATTTCATCTTCAGGTTGGATGCAACCAGGAAGCAACTCATTCCCATATGCGTTTAGGGTGTTCAATTCAAAATGACAATATCCAGAGGAAAAAGAGAGGTTGTGTCTTCTGTGACCCTTTTTGGGATGGAAGAAACTTTTTTCAGAAGCCTACCAGCTGATTTCACTTTGAGCTTCATTGGTAAGGATTTGGGTCACTTGACCATCTTAAAACCAATGGCTGGAAAGGGATTTACTTGATTGGCTCAGATTAGTCATTTGGGGCTAGAGGAGCATTGACCATTGTAATGATCCTCAGGAAAATAATCTCAGTTGTTTTGTGATGAGTCTGTTTGTTTGACCAATGGTTGTTTTCCTCACAGAGATGGACTAGCAAATGGAAAATGTTTTAAAATGCACAATAATTAGCCCTGGGAATAAAAGATCAAACCAAGTACTGTGCCACTTGCAAAGCTCTAAGAATGTTATTTAGCTGTGCTAATAGCACCCAATGAAGGAAGACTATAGAGACAGGGATAGCCTCTCCGAAATACGGACAAAGGATATCTGAGAGTGTGTCCCAACTCGTTAACTAGAATTAACTGTATTATCTGAACTTTCTGTATCAGGGTCAAGTATCAGGACTGGAGGTAACTAAGTCTATAATCATGCTTATCATGCAAGACAAGGATGGTTTGTTTCGTTCGAGGTCCACACAACCTCCGATGAGCAGGTGGAAAGCTGAATGTCAGTGTTCAAAGAAGCTGTATTCTCAGTTGTTTATGGGTATTCAAATATTGGTAAGACCATGTGTGCCTGTTGGCGTCTTGAACTGCCTGCCTCAGCATGGCAAGGCTCTGACCTGTCTGCTGTCCTGGGGCAAATGGCCCTAGACCTTGGTTGGGCCCTAGTAGGGTTTTGGGCCTACCACTATAGGATGTCTGAATTGTCCAAGTGAGTGATTTTATGAATGAGGGGAGTGTACATGTTCCCTGCCCCTGCAGAGTCAGGATTGAAAGATAATGATGAGACCCATGAACTTTGGGTCAACCTTGAACCTATTCCTCTTTCTCCCTGCTCATCACACATTCCTCATCTCTTCCAAATAAAGTTCTAAGTGACCTCGATTTTCCCTGAATCGAATCACATAGGTCATCTGTGAGGCACATAGGAGGCAATGGCCTGTTTTGTCTATAGAGACTCTGAGGCCTCGAGTGCTAAAGAGATTTGCTCAGCTGAAACACAAGCTCCTTGAGGACAGGGGACATAACTTTGGCTCTTCTGTCTTCCCAGGATGCTTAGCCAAGTGCAGAATGCTCAGAGATACATAATAAAGTGGAGTGAGGCAGTCTTAGAGAACAGATACACTTGGTGGCCTTGACCTCTTTTGTCAATATATTTTTAAAACGCTGAATTCCTGTAAATGCTTCTGCAAATCTGAAAATTTCGTGTGAAAGCAATGAGGGTCATTCAGCATCTGTATCTTTTCTTGCATAGTTTAGAGCCCAAGGTGGGAGCGTGGGTGGTTGTATAACAGCCCCAGTTTCCACTAGAGTGTCATTGAAGGCAGCATTGTGGAAAGGGTGGGCCTTTCAGCCAGGCAGATTTGGTGTCAAGGGCCACTGGTTCTCTAGCGACCTTGGGCAAGTTACCTCATCTCTTTGGATCTCAGTTTCTTCTCGTGTCACTGCCTGGTGCTGATAGATAGGCTTTTCCACCATCTCCCCTGAGTTAACTGTCTTCTCTCTGGGGAAGAGAGGTTCTTACCTCAGGAGTCTGACATCATTCAGGAAGCACGGGGGCCTGCAATTATTCTCTCTCACACATCTTCATTTCCTGTCCTTCTACCTTCTGCTATAAACATAGGTCTCTGCCTTGAACACATGTTTGCCAGATGCTGTTGCTCCTTCGTGCTCATTTTTTCTCTCTCTTGTTTACTGCCAGGTTTTCTCAAACAAGTGGGCAATAGCTGCAATCTCCATTTCTTCACTTTCTACTTACTTCTGCTCCCTGTCAGTTCTGGTTCCTACTGTTGCTAGAAGGTCTTCCAACTTCTCTCTAGCTGCTAAATCCAGTCTTTTCTTAAAAAAAATTTTTTTTAATGTTTGTTTATTTTTGAGAGAGACAGACAGACTGTGAGTGAGGGAGGGGCATAGAGAGAGGGAGACACAGAATCCAAAGCAAGCTCCAGGCTCTGAGCTGTCAGCACAGAGCCCGATGCAGGGCTCGAACCCATGAACCGTGAGATCATGACCTGAGCCGAGGTGGGAGGCTTAACTGACTCAGCCACCCAGGTGCCCCTAAATCCAGTATTTTCTCTGTCCTTACCTGCTAGGCCTCATGGAAATAACTTGGCAGCATTGACTACAAGGTTGTGTCATAATTCATTCTTGCTTTGGCTTCCATGACAGTCTGGTGGGCTTAGCTTTTCCTTCTTCTCTGGCTTCCTTACTACCAGTTAAATGTGAGCAGTTGGTACTTGGCCTTCTGTTCTTTCTGTACACTCCCCTGGGCTCCTCTATCACCTTCGGTACAGCTGGTTCTCAGATTTTTGTATCTATTATTTCTCTCTTGATGGAAAGTGGGAGCTCTTTGGTATAACCCAAGATTCTTCTGGGCCCTCATTAGCTGTGGAAGAGCTCTGGCTGGGTAGTCCTTGAATCTTCATGATGCATTACTCTAAGAAGAGTTGGGGACACTTTGAACCCTCTTATCACTGCATCCCATTTATCTCAGGGAATGTTTACTGACTGAGCTCTCCTGCGGTACAGACCCATGAGAAGTCTACAGGTCATTACCGGGACACAGTTGTTTCTAGAGTCAGTGTCACCCATCACATGCAGGCTGTGTTTTGGCTGGGCTTGTGCTTATTCTTCAGATTGGGAAAAACTTTGTGGTGTTCTGGGGTGGTATGTCTAATTTTTTCTAGGACTGTGCGGAAAGTCAATGCAAAAACCAGACTCAACCTCTTAGAATCATGTACCATATATTCCTCTGCTGTGGATAGCTGCTGTCAATCTCAGTTACAGTTGCCTCATGTTGAACTGCCTGCCTTTGAATCACCCTATTCTGGAGTAATTTATTTACATACATTGTGCTGACATTACTGAAAAGCTTTGAGGTGTTATTTATTTATTAAAAAATTTCTTTAATATTTATTCATTTTTGAGAGACAGAGAGAACAGAGTGTGAGCGGGGGCAGGGCAGAGAGAGAAGGAGACAGAACCCAAAGCAGGCTCCAGGCTCTGAGCTGTCAGCATAGAGCCTGACATGGGGCTTGAACTCACAGCGGGAGATCATGACCTGAGTCGAAGTCACTCAACCAATTGATCCACCTTTTTTTTTTTTTCTTTAAGAGTTGAGATGGGTTACTCTAAGCCACCCAAAATTCTATGCCTGCTTCTTGTTAGAAGTCTTAATGGTGGCCCTTTGGCGCATAAGGCATTTTGTTGTGTGAATTCATGTGTTACAAGTTACTTGACATTCTGGGTCTCAGTGTTTCCAGCTGTAAAATGCTACATTAGTATCACATGGTCCCAGAGGGTTTTTTTTTTTTTAAACCCCATAGCTCTTTGCTGGGTATCATGCTCCTACCCTTGCAAGGCTCTCAGCTTTAAAAAATGATTTTAAACACCAATAAGTAGATTTAGTTGATTCCTTGTATAATTGGGGCAGCTAATTGGCAGATGTCATGTTGCATTTTGTAGCCTCTGTTTTCTGTCTTAAAACCTTGCTTCAGTAAAACCCAGACAAAATAAAGAATGGAAAAACAGAGAGGCACAGAGGTAGGAAACATTTTTTTAACATCAGAAAAAAAAAAATCCTCTTCAGACTTCTTGGCAAATAAGAGGAGTCTGGGGGGGAAAAATCCATAAACAGTTTCCTAGTTGTCTGAGTGGAAAATCCTGGTTTTTAACATTTCATATCTTGGAAGTATCTGAATAGTTTTTGTTTAAAGGGAAATTCCTTTTGGCTGAGAAAGACTGCAGGATTCAAACTGATAGGGCGATGTTTTTAGAAAACTTGGAGGAAATAAGGATTTGTGATGAAAATGCTTTCTCACTGGCCAATTGTGTTAAGCAGAAATTTAAATCCAAGGTTACCAATCATAACATGGTAAAGGTCCAAATATTAACTCCTTCCTTCCTATGGCTTCCTGTCCATGCATCCGGGGGAAACATCTCTCACAGTCGGTCCTTCCTCCAATTTGAGGAACTTAATGAACTGGTTTTCTAAACCTGTGCATGTTCTAGGCAGGAGGATATTACATTCTTGACCTTGTGGCTGTCCCAGTAGAGTGGGAAGGAAGATATATAAACAAGTCATTAAATATGTGGTGTACATTTTGTGTTAGAGCTATATTCAACGTATTTCTGGAGCACAGAGGATAGAATAACAATTCCACAGGAGACGAAGAGTTTGGGAAACACCTCACAGAGCAGGTGATGTTTACAGTGGGTTCTGACGTATAAAACAGGAGTTCTCTAGGCGGTGGGAACAGCAAGTATAGAGCAGGAATGTGCAAAGTGTCATGGTTACCTCTAGGAATCTCAAGTAGTTTTGCATACTTTGAGAGCAGAGTGCTGTATGGGGAGTGTTGGGAGATATGACAAGATCATAAAAGGTCTACGTGCCTGGTTAACCATTTGGACATTCTTTTGTGGGCAGTAAGAAGTAAGGCTATTAGGGCTTTTCACGAGAGAGGGATAGGAGCAGAAGTGTGTTTTAGAAAGGAAACCCTAGTGGTTATGAAGGATAGATTGGAGGGTAGAATTAATGGTGGCCAGATGGCGGCCAGTAGTTGCCTATTTCATCTGTGAGGTTGAACAAGACACCACGAGGGCCTTGGATCTGACAGGGAGGAGCACCTGAATGCAAGCAAGGACTAGGAGCCAGACCAGGAGACATGGGGACTGTGAGGGACCGTGAGGGGGATATGAAGGACTTCCTGTTTTCTACAGTGGCAGACTGAGTTGGCAGGGCCTCCAGTGACCTGGAAAGGAGAGATTTGGAGGAGGAATGAGTTTGGTGGGGAAAAAAATGAATTCACTTTCAGACACAGTGATTGGGATGTGTCCATAGAACATTCAGAAAAGGCCTTTGGGAACTTGGATTTGGAGTTCTGGAGAAAGGCCTGGACTGAAGGTGTAGACTTGGATGTTGCAAGTCTAGTGGGGATCAGTGAGGCCACTAGCCCACAGAAGCTTGTCCAGGGAGGTCAGGTGAGGGTGAAGAGTAAGTAAAAAGCCGAGGATGGAGCCCTGGGGGCCCTAGAAGAGTTGGCCGGGGAAGAGGAATCTGCAGATGGAACTCAGAAAGAACCGATAGGAAAATGTGGAGAAAAGCCAGGAAAATCCCATCACAGGATCCAAGAGAAGAGAGAATGGCCACAGAGTGGTTAAGATAAATAAAGACTGAGTGTGCACTGCAGCTGGCTCCAATGACTGTGCATGGCAGCAGTGCCCATGAGCGCAGTGCCCGTGTCTCAGGGCCGCTGTGGCCTCCCTGTGGTCTGAGGCTGTGGCATGCTATGTGGCATTGTGCTGAGCGGGTGGAGGCCTGGTTTCCAGGCAAGAGTGGAAGGCAGCCGGACAGGAACTAGGAGTGAATATGCATGGTGGGTAATATATGCAACACTGCCTCTTTCTTTCCTTTGTGTTTTGTGGAAGCCTGAAAGCAACCCTTAAAATTGGCCTTGAGATGGTCACAGTGCCCATGCACTTTTATGAGGGTACTTTCTTCATTCTTTTCTCCAGGCTGAGTCCATCTGTCCCTGGATGGCCTAATGGCTGGCAACCAGAAGTTTGTGCGTGTGTCCCTTTGTGCATGTGTCATTTATGGCCTTGGAGCCTGCAGAAGGCTGGTCTCTGAACTCTTAATACCTGTGTAAGAATGTGAGGATTTACCAAATCCCTGTAAGATGGGAGGCTTTTCTTTATTTCTTCTGATTCTTCCCACGAAGGAAGTATAGGATAGACCCCACTGATTGCCAAAGATAGGTTTGATTACAGATAACATCAACACTATTCAACAGGCAAAAAACCTAATTGGCCCCATTTTTGTATGATATACCAGTAGGTGAGGACAAATGGTTTTGCTATAAGAATATGAGCCCAAGGGGTTGCCAGTGGAAGGAACAGTAAAATAAATGATACCGCTTCAAAGAAAATGTGCAGCTACAAGCAGTTCCTGGGTTTCAGGACCTACACTGGGGCTCTGGCGGGACACCGTGCAGGCTTCTCCATGCCCCCAGCATGTCCCCTGCATGCTGTGGCTGGCTTCTACCTTTGTTCTCTGCTGTGCTTCTGTGGTCCTCAGCCTCCTGGGAGATGAGCAACAGGCATGGGAGGAGGAGCTGGGCAGCCAGGATTGAAGGTGCACAGGAGGCCAGAGGAGGAGGGGGTGGGGAGGAGGGAGATTTCCAGTTCCCCCAGGGAGGAAGCAGACGGCCCTTCTCAGCCCTGAGCAGAGCAGACACCTGTGAGGAAGCTTATGAACCACCCCAAGTTTCAGCTGCATTGTGGGTTGCATGGTCTCTTGGCTGCCTGGGAAACAGATGACTTGTTATCCCATTATTTCAGTAACAAAATGTCCTGTGAAGAACCTACATTACAAACTTAAACACAGTAGACTTAAGGGGTGCCTGGGTGGCTCATTTGGTTAAGCATCCAACTCTTGATTTCTGCTCAGGTCATGATCTCAAGGTTCTTGAGTTCAAGCCCTGAGTGGGGCTCTATGCTGCCTGTGCGGAGCCTGCTTGGCATATTCTCTCTTCTTCTGTCTCTGCCCCTCCCCTACTAATGGGTGCCCTCCCTCTATCTCAAAATAAATAAATAAACTTAAAAAAATAGACAATTTTTTAGAATAGCTTTAGGTTCACAGTAAACTTGAGCAGAATGTACGGAGAGTTCCCACACACCCTCTACCCTCTCCACACCACACACAATCTCTACCACACTATCAGCATCCCGCTGCTACGAAGTTTGGAATAGGGATTCATGATTCATCAGCTAGGGTTACACGGGGCAGCTTTTGGTTTTAACTTTTTTTTTTTTTAATTAGTCACAGGCAGGCTTTCTTTTTTGTCCAATAAGAAGCCAAATAACTCACAAGAGCCTTAAATTTGTGTGTGTTTGCGGGGGGTGGTTTTTGTTTTAATAAAAACTTCAATTTAGGAGAAGACCTATAGATTTCAGTAGAATACAGTTTAAAAGTTAAAATATGGTATATCCCCTCCCCCAACTTTCCATTTACAAGTGGTGTAGGCACAGGACACCATCCTTTGAAAGGGAGTGGGGATCAAGTGGGGGAAATACCATATTTTTTTTGTGACCAAAGCACCCAAATCCCATCTTTGTAGCTATGACTTTTAACTTCCTACCCTAAGATGGTATTCATTTCTGAGGCACTGCCAGGAGTTGTTTTTCTGGTTCTGCTCTGGATTTGCAAGTTTTCTTTCCAGGGCTCGCTGCAGCCCATGACCCACATTGGAAGCAGCTGGAAGGCCTGGTGCTCCGGGCTGAGGAGGCAGAGGAGGCCAGGACTGAACCCAGATGCAGACAAACCTGCCTCCCCCCCCTCCCCCCCCCCGCCGCTTGGGCTCCAGGACATCATGTTCTAACTGAAGGTGCCCACCAACCCCAGCAGTCTTTAACGTGGACATTTTCCTGTGTGATGAGAAAGAGAAGCAGAAAAATAGCAGCCAGAAAGCCATTTGGTGTTTCAGCTGTGTTTACATAGTAGACACATGAGGTAGGTCGAAACCCAGTGTTTCATTTTGATTTAAATACACACTTATAGGAGGAAACTGAAATTCAGCCTGGCCCAGCTGAGAGGTGGGATGGCTGCCTACACAGAGCTTGATGAATGTGCAGCTTACTTATTCTTACCCTTCCTGGGTCTGGTGTGGGATTCCGAACATCCCATTGTCTGCTGATGGCTCAACAACTGGGCAGGGGGTCAGTAGAAAAAGCAGAGACATAGAGTCAGCACAAATTTCATTAACCTTTTCACCAACAAGCAATTATTTATTCACTGCTTCCAAGCTTTGTTGGCATGGCACTTGTAGACAATGATGTTATGCTGGGGGCACTGAAGCAATGGGTGAGGCCCATCACGGCCCAGGGACTCTGTCAGCTCCAGCCTCTGCTTAAGGCACTCCTTAGGGCCACTCATTGGGAAGCTACCAGAACAGTACTGAGCACAACATAGGTATTCAATAAAACACTTGCTGATTGAATGGACAAATCAGTGACTCTGGGCTTACAATGTGGTGCTAGCATTCCCCACTCTGGGTACCCTTCTGAGGCTATTTCACAAGGCCATGAAAGAGGACGAGTGACATGATGTGACTAAAGTGGCCATCCCTGTGGGTGGTGCATGGCCACTGTTTAGGAGATAATAGGGTCCCATGCAGTGGGTTTTTTTTTTTACTCCAGTAATTTAAGTGATGCATAGGAAGAAAACCCTTGCTGAATTCTAAACTTCAGGAAGAAAAAATTCGCAGACAAAGCCTCTTGGATGTGACCTAATTGTTTTATTTATTTATTTACTTGTTTATTTATTTGTTTATTTTCTCCAGGTCTATTGAGAGACAATTAACATATAACCTTGTCTTGTATAAGTTTCAGGTGTACAGCATAATGATTTGATATGTGTATGTGTTGCAAAGTGATCACCATGATAAGTTTAATTCACACCTGTCACCTCACAGCATTACAAATTCTTTTCTTTGTGATGAGAACTTCTAAGACCTGCTCTCTTAGAAAGTTTTAAATATATCTTACAATATTGTTAACTATGGTCCTCATGCTGTACATTATATCCCCAGAACTTAATTTATCTTCTAAATGGAAGTTATAAGACCCTCTTCCCCCTAATGTGGCCTGACTGACCAGACATTTAGGGGGAATAAAACCTTAAAGTTGTTTTGTTTTTGTTTTTGTTTTTTTTTAGTTCCTACCTGAATATTTTTAGGTTTAACTCCTGGCATTGATTTGCATGCCTAAATTCACAGTTCGATTTTTCAGACACCTGCTTCTGCAGAACTGAAATTCTTTGGAGGTTTTGAGGAATGGGTTGGTAGCAGGTGTTAACATTCTTCAAGTCATAAGCAGGAAGGCAAGAGAGAGCTGGCCCATTCCCTGTCCCTGTCACTCCCTGAAATAACTGTCTATGACTGGACACTGAGATCATTTACATTGCTTTTCTAACACGAATAACATTTCTGGGGCTGACTGTGATATGCTGAGGAATCCATTAGCGTGAGAGTGGAAGGGAACAGTAAGCATGGCGTGGACGTGGACGAGCCCCAGGGGGTCCTGCCGTAGCATCAGGGAGAAGCCTGAAGGGGCTCTGCCTGTCCCCTGGGACTTCCCAGGAGAGGAACTTTGAATGCTGTTGATAAGCAACTGGCATTTAAGCCACAGGCTGTCTTTCTGACCCATGGCCTGACTGCATTCAGCCTTTGACCTCGCAAAGTAGTTGATGTAAGGAGAGTTGAGTGAGAGAACCTTCCCTGAGTCTGCCTTCTTGTGAAGCAGGTTCTAGGTTGGTCTTCTCTGGTTTCCTTTGATCTGGACCAGCCACCATTCTATTCAAAGGATTGTGCCCTGTGAATGGACCCGCTTCCATAATGCCTTGTTATTATTCTGGCAATTTCAGTAGGGCTTTGGGAGGGAGCCGCTGGAAACCTGTGCCCTCTCTGGAACCTCCACCCTCTCTGGAAGTCATACATTTTTATTTTAAACAACAACAACAACAACAACAACAAATGGCTGGTCATGGGGAAATGCCAATGAGAGAAATTCCTTAGCTATAGATGCTAACAAATTTGAACAAGTTACCTGATGGTTCTTCTCCAAGGAGCCGCATTACTGCGAAGCAGCTGGCAGATCGGGAGACTGGTTAGCCCTTCACTGGTTTTTCATGAAATGCAGACAGGTTTCATGACATGTTTGTTCTTAGGTGTTTGCCAACTCAAAGAAAAATATCCTGGTAGGTATATTTTATTTTTCCTCATTGCCCTTTGAGGAACTATTACCTGTGCCAAATTGGCTTCTAGAAAGAAAAAAAAAAAAACAAAAGAACAAAAGTTTCAAGATTTAGTAATTTAACCATGTAATGGTCTACTTAGCTCTATGAACCAAGAAGTCCTGAGCTAGGCTCTCTGGGACTTGTGTCATGGTTGGACAGTGCCAGTGGGGACCAGGATGATCTCACCTCTTTGGTCTGCCATCTTGCACAGGTAGACCTTTGCCCTCCTGGGCATTGCCTCATGACTGCAAGATGACTGTGTCACCTCCAGCATGACATCAGCCTCCCTGACAGGAAGAAAGCGAGAGGGCAAAGTAGAAGGGGGTAGTACCTATATGAGAAAAAGTCAAGGGCTTGCTCCAAAGTACCACCAGAATTGCTGTTAGATTTCACGGGCTAGAGAGAGTCCAGGAAGGTGAGTGATTTAGCTGGTACCTGGCTACTCTGAACAAGACTGGTGTGTCTGATGATGAGGAGGGAAGACAGGATGCATATTGAGTGGCCAAGAAGCAGCGTCTGCCTCATTACAAAATAACCTTTTCCCCAAACTTACAGGATCATAGATCTCATAGGGACCTTCAATATGGCTGAGCACAACCCCTTCATGACATAGATAAGGGAACTGCTTTATTTCCTTCTACTTCTGCTCTGTGTGCCAGAAACCCCAACTGTGCTTTTCGGCCTTCCTGGGCCGAGCTGCTCACCCCCGATGTGTAAACTGTGCCCAGAATGTGAGTGGGCTGTGAAGTCCCTTTCACCCGGGAGGAGTGGCAGGGACACGGGCGGTTTGTATATGGGAATTAAAAGGTCTGATTATGCTTTCTCAGGAAAAGCAGCTGGCCAACAGAAATTACTGGGTGCCTCAGAGGACAGAATCTGGAATCTGGCCTCCTGGAATGGTCACAAGAAAATAGAAGCCTCAGCCCCGCCGTGAGAAGCAAGCCTAGCAAGGCCACCAGAACAATCCCATGTGTGAGACAAAGCAGAGACTCGGGCTGACAGTGAAGGAAATCCATGGCCGACCGAGTAGCCAGGCCAGAAAGGCAGCGTTGGAGGAATTGGCCCTGAGCAGGGATTTGTAAAGGTCTATTATTTGGTGGAGAGCAATGATGTATAAAAACAGTGATTTGAGAGTAAGCAGCTTTGCCTGGCTGGAGCCATTTAATAATGCAAGCCTGAAGCCTGGTGTGTTTTCTTTAGAGGAGTGGCCTAGAGGTGACGCTGTTTATGGATTCCTCAGAGAGGGAGTGTGAAGTTAGCCAGATTTATTGGTACCGGCTTTCCCTTTGAGTTTTCCATTCCAACCCTCTTCGTCCCTTCCCCCACCTCCTAGGACTGCCTGGTAGCCCTGACATTTCATTCCTGCACTTAACTTCTCCTGTGCCCGGAATGTGAGGGGGCTGTGAAGAGGCCCACTTCTTTTGGAGGCCTCAGAGCTGGACCCATGTGCCTGGTAGTGCTCTGGAGGGCATTCTCCACTCTTACCTCAGGGCCATGTGGCAGAGGAGGCCAAAATGAGGGGACTGGCGTCAGGCTCTTACGCCCCAAGGTGGAACAGGCGGACGGTGTTTGGCATTGAGAGTAGTAAGTGTCTTAGCCTGGGCTGCTATCACAAAATACTATAGACGGGGTGGCTCAAACAGTGGACATTTGTTTCTCACAGTTTGGAGGCTGGGAGGTCCAAGATCAAGGGATTAGCAAATTCTTCCTGGTGGGGGCCCTCTTCCTGGCTTTCTTTACATTGTGTCCTCACATGGTGGAGACGGAGCTGTGGTGCCTCTTCCTCAAAGAGCATTAATCCCGTCATGGGGATCCCATGCTTACGACCTCATCTCACCCGAATTACCCCACAAGATCCTGCCTCCAAATACCATCACACTGGGGGTTAGGACATCAGCATAGGAATTTTGGGGTGACACATTCAGTCCATAGCACTGGAGTTTCATGAGGCTCCCCAGTGACAACTGGTGGTGACCAGGGCAATGCTTTCTGCTGGAAGAAGCCTGTGAGAGGTGAACCCCTGTGGAGTGCGGTTCTTAAGCTGGGTCCATGACTCCAGTGGGTCTGGGAAGCTCCTGAAATGGCCTCCAGGATATTGAGGTTTAGTGCAGGTGTGCATTTTTTATCACATTTTCTAAAGTTGTTTTTGACCCTGAAAATGTGAAGAGCTAGCATCCTGGAGATTATACTTCTAAAGTGGAGGCTGGGAGGGATCAGGTCTGTGGACAGCAGTGCCCGCCTCCAGCATCCTGTAGGCATGGCCCACAACCACTGCTGTGCTGCTGTCCATCCCCCAGAATGTTCCAGGGAAGCTCTGCTCCCTCTTGCTGTACACTAATCAGACCCTGAATGCTGACATGTGTTCTTACCTGCCCAAGCACGAAAGAGAGCTTCACCTGCAATCAGCACTTTGTCTCCAAAACCTAACCCTTTGTCTTTGTCTTCTTGGGAACAAACTCCACCTGTCCCCCAACTTTTATTTTTGGAGAATGCATTAAAAAATGAGCAATTTACATCGTATGCCAAAAAAAAAATCTTACTTATTAAAGACACTTAGTAATACTCTTAAGATACTGACTCAAAGCAGACAAAAGTTGAAGCTTTCTTTTCTGACCATAAACGGAGGGCTCTGGCTCATACTCATTCATACCCCCCACTGCTGAAGCTAGCTTGCCTATATGTTTTTTCCCTTCTACTTCCTGGTTCTCCCGCATTATGACTTCTTCTCTACATCCATTTTGAATTTTAATTGACCTAATATTATATGGTTTTAAAAAAATGTTTTTATTTATTTTTGAGACAGAGAGAGACAGAGAGCAAGCAGGGGAGGGGCAGAGAGAGAGGGAGACACAGAATCCGAAGCAGACTCTAGGCTCTGAGCTGTCAGCACAGAGCCTGACGTGGGGCTCGAACCCACAAACCATGAGATCATCACCTGAGCTGAAGTCAGACGCTTAACCAACTGAGCCACCCAGGTGCCCCTTATATGTTTTTTTAAGCCATTGAAATCACTTTTGAAACATGGTACACACAAAATTTAAAAGCACAGACTTTCCTAGAATCTGGGCTTAGCCTGGGGCTGGCTCACTCCTGACCTGGGCACAGTCCCTGAAATGTGTGGAGACAGTTTCCTGGGTTCCATCTCCCCTTTCCCCACCCGGGCCTCTTCTTCTTGCCTCCTGCCTGTCTCTCTTTTTCCATTCTTGTGTCCTTTACTCTCCTCCTTTCTTTCTCTCACCTAGGCCCTTCCCTTCTTCTCTTCTCCTTCTCCTTCTTCTCTCTGACTCTGCCACTGTTTCTAGAGCTTTGCTGAGTCCTGACAGCATGAAGACCTGAACCCGGAGTTTGGAATCTGTTCTTAGATTCTCCTGCCTCACTGCAAGGACTTGTGGGTCTCAGCCGATGATGGCGTCTGCAGGCGGTCACAATAATGCTATGCATTGTTAAGGGTCTTGGCGGGGGGGCTTGGAAACTGCAGAATTGACTTTCCAAATGTATGGATTGGCTAGGGACTCAGGGGGGTCACATTGTGGAGTAGCTCTGCCAATGTATAAGGAGCAGGAGTAGGTACAAGAAGAACTAGTCACTCTTATATATCAATGAGGAATTCTTTTGGTAAACAGTGGAAAACTTCTTCCCTCTTTTGCCTTTCTTGTCTCCCTCCCCCACAGCTGAAAAACTGGGGACTTCCAACCTATTGCTCTACCAGCTTTGGAGCCAACATCAAGGGAGCCAATTATATATGTTAGAAGCCTGGCCCACTGGTTGGGAATTTGGATCTAGGTTTGCTATTTACAGGTGTCTGTGATGCTTGGGGGAAGCCCTGAGCACTAGCAACCCTTCCTGCCCCTTTCCCCAGTTGCGTTTGTCCAGGCCTAGGGGTGGGGCCCACCAGGCTGAGACCTTCTTAACTAGACTTCTGATCACCTCTGTGGCTGCTCCCAACCCCGAGTTGCTTCAGGCCAGATGAACACCTTGGAACCTCCAGTTGTGACCATCCCATGGCCTAGAGCAATGGTTTTTGAGCTTGGCTACATGTTATAATTACCTGACAGCTTAAAAAATATTGATGTGTGGGTTGGTTCTCAGATGAGGCTCGGCAGCAGGAAATTTTAATAGCTTCACTAGTGATTCCAAAATGAAATGAAGGTTGAGAACTGCTGGCTTGGAGCTTTGCTACTCCAAGCGTGGTCCATGGACCAGCAGTATGAGCATCACCGGGGAGTTTGTCACTGACCCATAATCCCAGCTCCTACTCCAGACTTTCTGGATGATAATCTGAGGACTGACAGCTCCTCAGCTGATTCCCATGTGTATTAAACTTTGAGAACCACTGGCAAAGGTGTCCTGCTGCCCTTCCTGTGAGGCTGGCTGATGGACGCCAACCCTGCCACAGTGCACCAAGTGCTGATGCCAGGCCAAGCTAGATAGAACCCAAGAAACTGATCCCCCCCCCCATTAAGCCCTCAGGGGTCCACTCTACATATGGGTGCAAGGGTCTGGGCAGCAATTCTGTACTGAAATTAAGGTCCAGTGGGATGGGCTGCAACCCATGCTTTGGGATATGTTGGCCTAATGGCTTGAGCTCATGGTGCTTTGCCTAGTCTACCTGGCAGAGTTTGCCCTGTCCTAACCCTGGGGTAGAAGTAGGAGAGTAAAACTAAAAGCTTAAATTTCACAATAATGAATAAAACACGCTAGAGCTGGGATGACTGGATCAGAGATAATGGGTGCACAGCACCTGTGGTGCCCTTTTCCCCTCCTCACCTGCAGCAGACACCTACTCTTGAGCCCTCCTCTTCTCCCTTCTGAGCTCACACTTGACCCGAGCCCTTCTCAATAGGGCATTCCAGGTAGACATTGCCAGTTCCTCAGATTTTGCACTTAAGACACAAATATTTTGATTTTCCTTCTTCCCAGAGTAGCATCAGTTACTACTCATATTGTGACTCTTAGAGTTTTGTCGCACAACGTCCGAGTTCTCGATAATCTCCGAGATGCTACCAGCACCTTTCCCTTCATTTTTCTGCTCTTTCTAGGCCATCGCAGGCAATTGGTTAAATGAATACACATGTCTCTGAGATTGTCCTCTGTGTCTCCATTCCACACATCTTTCTCGAGCACCGCTCTGTGCCCAGCGTGGCAGTGGGCCAGGATTTGGGGAAACACAGACTAGTGGGGACCCAGTCCCCGCCTCAGCTGTTATCACCTCTGCTGCCCTCCGTGAACAGCCTCGTCTCCTGTTACTCCTCGTCATCTGGTGGGAATAGCAGTGAATTGGGTCATTCGGCTTCCTGCTCCCGAGGGTCAAGCCTGACCAGTGTCCTACATTCTTTGCCTATTCCCTGCCATTCGAAAACAACATGACCTGACCTCCTAATCTTTACATGGTATCAGGGCTGACCATTAGCCTCCTCCTGGACCACCAGCCTTCATGTTGACTTGAGCTTATGGGCCAGGTGGGTGGAGGATGAAGCTGTCAGGGAGTGAAGCTGGTCGGGGTGGTGTGGGGGGGGATCTTAGGGAACAAGAGGAACTGGAGAGACTGGGAGACCTCAGGACCTATTCACAGGAAGCAGCAGTCACTCAACCCCAACAGGCTCTTGCCACATAGGAATTTGGACTCAGAGTTGGCAGGTACCTGCCTTTAAAAGAAGCCAGAAATATAGATTTTTTTTGTGTGTTAATCTCTTGTTTTTTAAAAATTGCTCCCCCAATAAATGAAAGCAAAAAACATAGAGTAGGTATATTTTGGTTTTTAAGATCTAATTGACTTTATTAAGTGATTTGTGCATCAAGCAGCATTCCATCTAACAAATTGATGCTCCCAAAGTAGATGTCTTTATAGGCTATTCAGAGATAAATCATAGACTGTCCCCAGGTCCACAGAAACCCAACAAAGGCTTCAACCATGTCAACTATGCTGAGGTTGTCCAGACCCAGGCATGGCTCTCTCAGGTTTTGGTTTATCTGCATTTCATAAAAAGAGTGCTGTTTCTGCACCCATCTGAATTGCTGCTGGAATTAGAACCAGAAATGGCATCAGGACATTTTATTTGCTTTGTCCTGACTGCTTTTCAAGCTCATCTTTTCCATTGCTCAGTCTGTTTTAAGAGAGATTATTCTATCTGACCTTGATTTCAGTTTTTCTGTAAAGTGCTTTCAGATTACAAAAATGTGGCTAGAAGTCAGGTAACTACATTCTGGGTTCATGAAGCTCAGTAGTCTCTGATTTAATTTTATTTATCTTGGCCTCATTTGCTTCATTTGTAAAGTGGAATGATAATACCCATTGATTTCACAGGGTTGGTATAAGGATTAAATGATAATTTTTTATGTGGAATCAATTTAGAAAATGTTAAGAGTGCTCCCTGATTGTAAAGTATTAAGTGTAAATTAAAAGGCACTGCAGGATACTGCTTCCACCTTTCTTAAACAGCAAGGTTTACTGGTGTTGCTGCATATGATTGATTTATCTATCTCTTTGTTGTCTTCAACATGAAATTAATATCCAGGCTTTTCTGAAATTGCTACTAATTATTTGATTAGATGCCTTGTGGGTTATACCAAGATTCTTCTCATAATCACAATTTGTCATTCATTTTTTCTGAACTCTTGTAGGTATTATTTGTCCCCACAGTTTTTTTTTTTTGTTTGTTTACTTATTTATTTTGAGAGAGCAAGAACAGGGGAGGGGCAAAGAGAGCAAGAGAGAGAGAGAGTCCCAAGAAGGCTCTGAACTGTCAGTGTAGAGCCTGATGTGGGGCTCAAACTCAGGAACCCCGAGATTGAACCAGAGCCAAAATCAAGAGTCAGTTGCTTAACAAACTGAGTCACTCAAGTGCCCCTGTCGTCACAGTTTTATCTTGAAATTATTGCACTGTTGCATACCTACCTCATATGTATGCTCTGGGTCTTCAAGCAGAGGAGAGGATGTTGCTGCTTCAGTAGTTACTGCCACCAAAGCATTCTCCTTCTGGATTGTCTGGACTGAGAAACCTAGGCAGAGTTTATTGCCAATCTTCTTCTTTTTGCTAGATTTTGAGAAGACCTGCAACTCTATAGCCTTCTGCTATAGATAGGAGGCAGTGTAAGGAGGAGAAGGAAACTGGCAAGAATGGAGGGAGGCAGCTGGGCAGGGGTGATGTACCAGTGTGTAAGTGTGTAAGACAGCTCAGGGAGTGTCTTTAGACCCAAATTTTCCTCCCACACTCCCCCACCCCACCTCCCGTGCTGCCCTTTTTTTAACGGAATAAAGGCAAATCTTTCCAACCCCCACCTCTGCATCTTTTGCCCTTTGTGTTTATTGTGTGTGTTGGTGTGCACATATAGGAAAGCTGAGTACTACAAGCTGCATAGCTAGTGGAATTCTTTTGTCTCCACCCTCTGCCCTCTCCCACTCCCACTGGTCAGGGCTCATGGAAAGTGATGCATTTTTGCCTATCCCTTTGTCTACGTATTTGAATTACCTGGGGAGATTTTTAAAAATATAGATGCCTGAGCCCCACTCAAGATTGAGTCAAATTTTTTGAAGATAGGGCATAGGAGTTTTTTAAATAGTCCCCAGATCAGATTTGTATTTACACTGAGGTCTGCAATTTATTATATAACACATAAAAAATAAAATGGGGTGATGAATGAATAGATTGGTGGATAGATTTGTGGTCAGGCAAGAACAATAAAATGTTAATGGTAGAATCTAGGTGGTATGCATATGGTATTCATTACAGAATTCTTTCACCTTTGCTCTGATTGATAGTTTTCAAATTAGAATGTTGAAGAAAAAAAAAAACTCCCACACTTCTCCAGATGATTAATTTGGGGTCGATGCTACCTAAGGCCTGATGTTTGAGATGGGTGGAGAGACACTACATCTGTTCTGTGGAAAAGAGTGTTGGGTCAGCAGGTCTGAGCACAGGCCTGGTGCCTGGTGGCCATTGTATATTTAGGAAAGGGACCCTAAGAGAGCCCCAGAGAGAAAATAGGTGAGAGCAAACTCCTGGCTGATAAAATATCCATGTTGAACCCAAACTTGATTAATTGAAATTCTGAGCACCATTAATTCACATATTAGCCAAGAAAAAATAGATGTTTTTGAAAGATGCTGATTCTTTTATAGGAACATCTGGTTCTTAAATGTGGGAGCAGAGTCTTGGAGCTGAGAAGCATTGAGGGTCATCTGGTCGAACCTCCCACTCTGTGTCTTTCTCAATGGCCTGAGCTGAATTGCATTTGATTTGTGCAGCTGGACAGAGTGATTCTAAGGTCACTGTTTTGGGGATGAAATCACTTTTAATTCTAGCAAATGGATATGGCTTAGAACCGTTTTCCTCAGAGAAAAATAAAAGCTGTTTTGTGCAAGACTCGATTGCCCCTCTCTTTCCTGCTAGTTTACAATTGGGCGTTGAGGCAACGGCAGATGAACAGTGCCTCAAGGAGAGTGTGCTGTGTGGTGCCTGTGTTTTCCTTCCCACTGAGTCATGGGTCCCGGTCCTCCCAGAAATGTGCAGAATGAAGTCTCTTTCTCACTTTCCTGCTCCCCAAACTTCGTGCTGCTTCTAAGGAGTACAGAAGCAAAGGCCCTTCTGTCCTGCCTGTGGGGTTGGGGAACAAACAACAAAGTCCCTTTAAGGGAGGGAGATGAGGCAGGAGTCCTGCAGATGGGAGGTTACAGGGTGTCAGCCAGCCCCTGGGGAGCTGCAGCCAGCTTGTTGCAGAGGCCAAAGTACGGGACTCATTTGTGGGTTCCCGAAAAGAAATACCCTGCTGATTATGAGTCACTTTCCACCCCCTTCCCAGAGCCTCTGGGGCTCCCAGAGAACTCAGACGGTCTGTTCTCCTGGCCTTTTTGAAGCCTTGATATGGATTAAACTCCTTCCTAGTCTGTCTACACAGCGAATGGCCTTGTTGAGCCTGATCTGTAACTTCTCTTTCAGTTTCCACACCTAGAAAATACAGAGAAATATTAGTCTCCAAGCCCTTTCAGCTTTTATAGTATCTACTTTTTATAATGCTTTACAGTTTATAAAATACGTTCATATACCTTATCCCCTTTGAGGCAGACAGTCTTCTAAAAGGGTTTGAGAATCTCAGGGTATGATGCCGGAATGTAGTCTCTTCTACCTCTGTAAACTTTCCTTGAGTGACTTCTATTGTTTCAATTACCACCTACATGATGATAGGCCTATAATCTCTATCTTCAGCCTGGATCTCTCTCTAAGACCTGATTATCCAGTTGCTAGCTTGTCTCTCCATTGGGCCATTCCTCAACACTGACCTGTCCTTCTTCTTTCCCCCAGGACTGTACCTAAAATCTATTCCTTATCAGTCCCTCATCCACTTGGGAAGGCCAGGTACCTGCAAGCCATCCCTGACATCCTCTCCCTAAACCATCATATTCAGTCTGTCACTCAGTCACTATGGACGTTTCCTCCTAAATGTCTTGACTCCATTCACTTCTTCCCATCTCCTTGGCTGCCTCATTAGGGCAGAGCTACCCCCATCTGTTACCAGGACTATTGCAGTAACCTATTAACCACTCTCCCCACATCAATTTTGTCTTCTCCTTCCCATGATCTCCAAATTTAGGAGAAATGTTTTGAAACGCAAATCTGACTAGGTCACTGTCATTCCTTAAAGTTATAAATGGCTTTCTATTGCTGTTAGGATTAAAAAAGATATCCTAACAAGGCCTATATCTTCCTTCTGCGGATTGATGTCTGTATAGCTTTTCCCTGGAAATCTGTGCTCCCACCCTAAAAATCCATTCCCTTTTGTAAGTTTTTAAAATATATTTCTTCTGCCACAGGGCCTTTACACATACTATTCCCTCTGTTTGGAGCCCTCTTCTCCCCTTTGCCCACCTAACTGCTGCTTATCCGTTAGATTGAGCTTGAGCCTTATGGAAACTCTCCTTGCTCTGGGAGATCTGGCTGCTTTTATTTCAGAGGGATTATAACATTTTATATTCTCTGTTCATTATTTTGACTGGTGGACATCTCACTCAGTAGTGTAAATTCCAGTAGAACAAGGATCTGTTTGCCTCTCATCACTATTATATCCTAGTAGTGAGTATGCAGAAATATTTGTTCAGTGGATGAACCCAATGGGGCAGACAGGACAGGTCTTTTTATTTACCTTTTAAAATTTTACACAAGGGGATTGTTTTCTTTTTAAAAGCCAGATGCTTGGCATTTTACTTTTCTTTCTAATTATTTCTATTTTTATTATTTATTTACTTTTATTTCTAATTTTATAACATCGCTATTTCTGCTTCTCATCAGTTCCTTCTGCTATTGTTTCTCATTCCCAGCTGACTCTAGCTTTGTCCCAGCGGAGTCCGAGCAATCATTGGTCTGGAAATGCTCTTCAGAACATACACTGCCAACTCATAAAATGGCTTTAGATCACTAGTAATCTTGTGAAAACCTGCGTAATGAACTACTGGAGAACGTAACTGCAAATATGGATGGGAGAGTCATTAATTAGAAGCTTTGTATGGATAATTAAACAATGAACGTGAGTTTCTAAGGGGAGGGTTTTGAGACTGCATTGTAAAGCCCCGGCTGACTGAGACCTCTCTTGCCCTTCTCACTTCTTGCCTGCATGGCGTTAGGAAAAATAACCTGTCCATCATGATGTCCCAGATATAATATACTGAGTCTCAGGGCATAATTATGTGTCTGGTGCCAGATGGGTCCCCTGCTACTACTTTCTTGGCTAGAAGGCATCTCCTATTACCTTTGGCTGCTTACTGCCTCTGGGGAACACAGTAGACTAACTTGCCCTAGTGCTGTGTTCTTCTGGCTTTCAAGGACCATGTGGATCTCCACTGTGTTCAAAGAGAACGGGCACCTATGGGTCACTGGCTAGAAAACTGTGCTGTGAGTTCTCTGCTGTCGCACTAAGCTGCTTTAGTAAAAGCTTATCAACTTAGAGCACACACCCACTGTGAGCTTATGGAATTCAGAGAACACCCAGTATCTCTACCCCTGAGGACCCAAGTCTTCTACACAAGGCAAAAGATGGGAACAGGGCTGTTGGTGACTAAGTCTATCATTAGCTGAGGAATTTCAGTTCACATTTGTCTTTCATACTAGGTTATTTCTTCAGTTTTCTGGAAGGTGTGCGTGTATGCACACACATACACACACGAGCGCGTGTTTTCTCATATATAAATAATTCTTGCAGAGGCCCCAAAGCCTCTATTCCTGTGTTGGCAACTGGGGACTCTACCCAAAGGTAACAGGAGAACTTTGTTGCCAGGGTGTCTGTATGAGAATTTGCTAGTGTGAAAATACTCTCTGTGTTAGTTGAGATACAATGTATTTATTGAAGGTATCGAATGTTGCAGAGCATACCTTGGTGTTTAATTCCCTTAGATAAATATTGAATTCATAATCAGAAATCTGCCCTGATGATAGATTCATTCTTTTCCTTTTTTTAAAATCACGAATAATTGCTAGCGGTGCCTGGGTGGCTTAGTTGGTTAAGCGTCCGACTTGATTTCGGCTCAGGTCATGATCTCGCAGTTCGTGAGATCGAGCCCTGCGTTGGCCTCTGTGATGACCACATAGAGCCTCCTTGGAATTCTTTCTCTCCCTTTCTCTCTCTGTCTCCCCCTCACCCATTCTTTCTCCTTCTCAAAAATAAATAATTAAATAAGCATTTAAGAAAATATGTAAAGAATAACTGTTATTGTTCATTACAAAAAAGATATTACCCCATTACAGAAACTGAAAAATAAAAAAGACATCTCTCAAAAACTCATTCTCTCTCTCTAAAACTGGTGTAAATTTCTGTCGCATTAGCATTCAGACATTTTTCTGTCAGTATTTCTTTTATATAGCTATAATTAATATTTTTCACTTAACTTTTATGTCATACTCTTTTACATCCGGTGATAGACATTTTTCTTACTTTATTACTGTTACATATTCTTAAAATTTCAGTCTGATTAATATACAGTGTCATCTTAGTTTCAGGGGCACAAGACAGTGATTCAGCAATGCTTTACATTATTCAGGGCTCATCATGATAAATGTACTCTTAATTCCCTTTACCTATTTTACCTACTCACCTACCCACCTCTCTTCTGGCAACCACCAGTTTGTTCTCTTTGTTCCTTACCTGTCACTTCTTATTTTTTTTAAAGTTTATTTATTTATTTTGAGAGAGAGAGGGAGAGAGGACGAGCAGGGGAGGGGCAGAGAGAGAGAGAATCCCAAGCAGGCTCCGCACTGTCAGCCCGACGCAGGGCTCGAACTCACGAACTGCGAGATCATGACCTGAACCAAAACCAAGAGTCCGTCGCTTAACTGACTGAGTCACCCATCACTTTGTAATGCCTATGTAGTATTCATTATATGTTTTGTATTTCTCAACTAATATTCAAGTGTTGGAATTTTGGTGTTTCCCCCTCTTTTTTTCCCCCTCTTTTAAATATGTTTGCTTCATTTTTAATTAATAATATTGGAAAGGTGAGAAGAGCCAGAATATGCATTATAAACGTCCCAGTGCTTTTTGTGACTCTCCAGAGAAGTCCATGATTAAGGTCAGAAGAACCTACAATAAGGTGGTTTGCAACGGGAGAGGGGACCCCGGGTATTCTGACTGCTCAGCGTCAGGCCTGGAGTTCCGTGTGCACTCACCTGTCTCAGCATTGCCCCAGAGGGAGCGGCTCCACCCTGTGTAATGACTTCTATGTCTTCTAAAACTCTTCTTTTTTAAAATTTTTAAAAAATATTTTTTATTAATTTTTGAGAGAGCGCGAGCAGGGGAGGGTCAGAGAGAGAGAGACACACAGAATCTGAAGCAGGCTCCAGGCTCTGAGCTAGCTGTCAGCACAGAGCCCGACGCGGGGCTCGAACCCATGAACCGTGAGATCATGACCTGAGCCAAAGCCGGACGCTTTGACTGAGCCACTCACACGCCCCAAAACTCTTTTTTTAAAATATAGAACTCAAATTCTGGGAATACACGGGCAACTGTAGGCTCTGTGTAGACTTAATTGTTTTCTTTTAAATTTGTGTGTGTTTCAATATTCCTGCTAACTTAATTGAGGGCTTGCGTTCCTCCTGATGTTGGAAACGTGCTAGGCTTTTACAAAATACGGATATTCTGAAGTGTCTCACACTGAGGCACACAGTTTGAAAGTAAGGGCAGTATAGGTGGACGTGCGCTGTATAACAGTTGTCCTGTAAGTTGGAGAAATAGCTAGAGAAGAAATCTGTTCTCAGAACAAGGCACATGCTGTTGGTTCCAGACATTCTTGCTGGAGGATACAGAAGTGGTGTTTAACGGCTGCTGGCCCCACGCCCACTCTCCAGCCCCAAGGAATGTGCTGTGTCTGGGCCGCACTCAGTCATCAGGGCAGTTACTGTGGGGAGGGGAGAGGCCAGCCCTCCAGGTCCTTGGCCTGAGCCCTGAGCGTTTCCTGCTAAAGAAGGGATCTGTTTTGACTTTGGGCTTCCCACCTAGCCTCTGCCCCTGCCCCGTGAACTGCCCTGTTTGCAGAAGGAGGCTCATTTTCCTTTCTTACAATTGCTGTTTTCTTCGCTGCAAGTGCTTTACCCTGAATGTAAAGGTAAAAACAGCGTTTGTAGGAAGCTTTGTTTGGTAGAGAGGCGTCACCCTGTTCTCCCATTACAGATGTGATGTATGGATCCATTCCAATATCTGTGGTTTTTGGCACATGCCGTGTTTTTGAAATTGCTTCTCTGTGTTTTACACAGGAGGAAGAGAGAAAAAAAAGTTCTAAAATAGAATAGTCGGCCCAGCCTTCGGGATTCTATTTGGGCAGTTTAAGTGGGGGGTAGTGTCATTTTGTCCCTTCTCAGATCAGTAATGTAATAGTAACTTTTGTGCATTATCTCATGTACCTCCCATAATCAACCCCTTGGGGTTGGGTGTTATTTTTGGCCCCATTTTACAGGTGAGGAAACTGGGGTTTGAAGACTTTAAGGAACTCGATTCCTCATCGGTGGTAGATAGTGTCTCCACACAGGTAGCCTGAATTCAGGGCTGGATGCGCCTGTAATCCCCATATAATTGTACCTTCAGTGTCAGTGGGAGGAACTTGTTGGGTAAATGGAAACGTCCTGAGGCTTCTGGAAGTTTTGCTTCTTAAGTTGAGGCTAATTTGTATTTTTTTTCCTACCATCTTTTATTTTATTTTTTTTAAGTTTATTCATTTTGAGAAAGACAGAGAAAGCAAGGAGGGGAGGGGCAGAGAGAGAGGGAGAGAGAGAATCCCAGGCAGGCTCCATGCTGTCAGTGCAGAGCCTGATACAGGGCTCGATCTCACAAGCCGGACGCTTAACCTACATTTTTTTATGTTGAAAAACTTTAGACGTGAGAAAAGTTGTAAAAATAGTACGAGGAAGACATGTATCCTTCAACTAAATTCACCAGTTGTGAACATTTTACCATATTAACTTCTCTTTTTGTCTTACTCTGTGTGTATTTTGTTGTGTTTTGTTGCTCACCCTTTAACAGTTAGTTGAGCTGTTATGACATTTCGTCCTAGGTACCCTAGCAGGTGTCTTTGAAGAACAAAGACATGTTCCTGAACAGCTTCATATGACTCAAAACAATTGAACATCAATGGCCTGCTCTTTCCTAATATCCCCATGTTCACATTGCCTGGTTGTCCCCTAAATGCCTTTTATAGCTGGATTCTTTTCTCATCCAGCATCTGATGAAAGACCTAACATTGCTTTTACGATTTGTAATTCCTGATATCCTGCACATTCTCTTCTCAGACTAGGAACAGTTTGCTTTGGCTGAAGTCGGAAGACCAGGGATGGTGCTACAGTTCCAGATTTTCCGTCCCTCCTGACGGAGCAGCCACGCGAATGTCCTTACTTGACATGTGTTGTTTTACTGGGCAGCATGTCTTTCTTCTTTCTTCCTTTTCCTCCTCAGCTCTATCTTTTAAATTCTTTCTTCTCCTTCCTTTCTTTTTTCCTTCCTCATTTTCTTTTTTCCCTTCCCCTCCTCCCTCTTTTCCTCCCCTCCCCCCCACAAGACTCCTTACGTGCTGTAGTGATTTTATGCTTTAGCTTGGAAACTGGTGGTGTGGCATAGAGGGCTGCCACTTATAAGTGATCAACCTCACTTACAGGTGGAGACAAAGATCAGGCAGTTAAGGAGGTATTCGGGGAGTGGGGGGTGCGGGGTGCTGACCTAGCTGTGGACCCTGTTAGAGGAGGCTGGGCTGGCACTGCATGGGGCTGAGAGGCTAGATGTAAGAGTGGCCAGCTCCAGTCCGGGCGAGTATCCACATCGGAGCATAGGGAAAGGATGGGGTGCACCAAGATAGAGTGGAAATGGCACTGTGGCATAATAGGAAGATGAGGACTTTGAAGCCATGCAGACAGGTTAAAATACTGACTGGCTGTATGATTTTGGTAAGATTATTTAACTTTTGTATTGATTGATTGACTGATTTTTTAGTATAGTCGAATTATTTAACTTCTTAAGTCTCATGTTTTTCGCCTACACATGAGAAGAGTTCTGTCTACCTTGCAGGGTTGTGTTGAGGATTCGGCATAAATGCATGCTAGGTTGGTGGTCAGTCGGCGGTAGCTGTTAGGTGTTTACGTGGTGTTGCAACCAATGGATGGAAGACTGCAGTGAAGGGAATTGCAGGTAGGTGATGGCTGTAAGCTCATGTGGGTGGCCAGCGTGAGGCCGACCTGTCAGTGGATGAAGGTCCTTTGGAAAGGAGTTGAGGCAGGTCCCCTGTTACTGGGAACTGGGAGGCAGGTAATGGTGATCAGACTCCAAACTCTAGTCAGAAGCCATGGCATTTGGGATCTGGAAAAGAAACCAAGTGCCAGAACCAAACTGTCCCATCAGGTTCAAGTGAATAACAAGGGTGACTTGCTGCTGAGCCTTGTGGGGCCTCACGTGTTTGAGGTTAGCATTAGGGAGGAACTAGGGACAGGAAGTGGAGCCACTCTGGGAGGAGAACCGGGACTCAGACCAAGTCTGGCATTTATTCTGTCTGAGATTTGCTATTGGTGTGATGGCATTATTATATTAAAGAGACTCTTTTCCTGGGTACTTGGCCTGAAGTTACATAAATTGTCACTAGGTAGATGAAGCTTCCTTGATTATGAGTTCAGAGCCCCAAATTGCTGGGATGACCTACATTCACGAGTCCTCCTGACTTAGCTCGTTGTGTCATAACAAAATACATAGACTGCATGACTTAAACAACAGAAACTCATTTCTCCCAACTGGGCTGGGAGGAGGGGAGGGCAGACAGAGAGAGAGAGAGAGGGAGGGAGAGGGAAAGGGAGGAGGAGACAGAAAGGGAGGAGGGGAGCGAGAGAAGGAGCAAGAGAAAGAGAGAGGCAGTGAGAGAGAAAGTTCAAAGAGGAGGGAGAAAGAGAGTGGAAGAGAGAGAGATCAAGGGGGGAGAGAGGGAGAGAGAGGAAGAGAGCGAGCTCGAGCGCTTGCAAGCAAGTACCAGTAAGCAGTACAAGTACACCCTCATGACCTCATCTTAACTTACTTGCTTCCCAAAGGCCCCACCTCCAAATACCATCACATTGTAAGTCGGGGCTTCAACCTATGAATTTTAGGGGGATTCAAATCTTCAGTCCATAGCACCCTCTTTCCGCGCCCCCATTCCCAGACCCTTAGAGTCTGTGTGTTAGGAAAGGTGTCACCTCAAGGAGAGTGCTCCTCATGCATAGAATCTGGAAGTAGGAAAGTGATCCAGGACCACAGTTCTTGTAGCTTGTTAATAAAAAGCTTTCGCAGGGAAACTCTAATTAACTCTCATATTCTATGGTTCTTCCCTTTTGTGTTCAGTTTTTTTTTTAATTCCCTAATTTTTATTTTGCACTCTAGAGGCATGAAACTGAAGCAAAATATGTCATTGCTGGCTCTTTGTGAAATCTCCACATTGAACTTTCGGCAGTTAGAAGTGAGACATTCTCAGGGTGCCTGGGTGGCTCAGTCGGTTAAGCGTCCGACTTCAGCTCAGGTCATGATCTCTCAGTTCGTGTGTTTGAGCTTTACGTCAGGCTCTATGCTGACAGCTCAGAGCCTGGAGCCTGCTTCAGATTCTGTCTCCCTCTCTCTCTGCCCCTCCCTCACTCACCTCTCTCTCTCTCTCTCTCTTTCTCTCTCTCTCATAAATAAACATTAAAAATTTAAGAAAAAAAAAGAAGTGAGATATTCTTCCTCTTGTCTCCAAAAGATCAGCTTGTTGCAAGCTTTCTTTTCTTTTTCTGAGCCGAGACTAGAATCAACATACATCTCTTAAATATCCACTTTCAATCCCAAGGACACAGCCCTTCTTTTCTCCTGAGCACTAATGGGTCAATATTATTTCCAGTTCTTTTTTTTTAATAAATGAAAAAAAATTTTTTAATGTTTGTTTATTTTTGAGACAAAGAGAGACAGAGCATGAGCAAGGGAGAGGCAGGGAGAGAGGGGGACACAGAATCCGAAACAGGTTCCAGGCTCTGAGCTGTCAGCACAGAGCCCGATGCGGGGCTCAAACTCACAAACCGTGAGATCATGACCTGAGCTGAAGTCATACGCCTAACCGACTGAGCCACCAGGCACCCCTATTTCCAATATTTTATTGACTAAATTTGCTTTAGTTTTTACCTGCTTTCTGAAAGAGCATTACATTACAATCTAAGCTTATTAGGACATGGTTTTCTGTGTTTTTAAAAAAGTATTTAAACAAGATCTACACTGAAAGTAACGTAGATATTTTACAAATGTTAAGGTAATATTAGCATTAGGATATAACTTAAGAAGCGGCAGTTAGCTCTGTGTTTTCACTTCCTGGAAGAATTTCGTGGCTGTCCCTTTCTGTGGTCTGTCTTCTTTGGCTCCTTTGCCTTGGTTAGCTGGTACCCTTCCCAACCCCAGCTCCCAAAGTCCCTGATCCCATCAGTGAATGTCACGTCCCTTCCCTGGAGAGCAGTGGTTCTCAACATCTGCTCCATGGACAGCAACAACATCTGCTCCATGGACAGCAACAACATCTGACAAGTAGTCAGAAATGCAGATTTCTGGGCCGCACCCCAAGCCTACTGAATTACAAACTCCAGGGGCGAGCCCCTGGCATCTGGGTCTTAATCCACCCTCCATGATTCTCATACATGCTTGCAATGGACTGGATGTTTACATCTGCCCAAAATTCGCATGTGAGAATCCTAACCCCCAATGTAATGGTATTTGGAGGTAGGGACTTTGGGGAGTGAATACGATTTAGTTCCTGTATAAAAGAGACCCCAGAGAGATCCATAGCCCCTTCTGCCACGTAAGGGCACAGTGAGAAGTTGCAGTCTCTGAGGAAGGGGGCTCTCACCAGGCACTGAATCTGCTGGCACCTTGATCTTGGACTTCTCAGCCTCTGGAATGTGAGAAATAAATTTCTGTTATTTGTAAGCCAGCCAGTCTGCAGTATTCTGTTCTAGTGAGCCAAAGGGACCAAGTGCAGAATTTCTGCCCGAGGCTAGATGGCTAGATTCCTTGGACTTACCTCCCAATTGCTGATTCTGGTATAGATAACAGCACTTTATTTTGCTCCTCTTCAGATGTAGAATCAGACAGAGTGAGGTGGAGCCACACTTTAGAGGTCATCCCGGTTCTTCCACTTTACCACGGAAGAGAGCTCGTGACCTGGGCCAAAACTCTGCAGGCTGTGCATTGTTTGGATGGGAACCTGGGCTTCCTGTTCTAGGCTCCTTGCTCCTGACATGGGCCTTATTCCTTCTCTAAAGATAGTATGATCAGTGCTCTCTGAGACCGTGATTTTTTGTAAGGTGGCCTGAGGAAATAAGTGTGGAAGAACCACTCAAATTGGCCTAATCACTTGTGGGTTCTCTTAATATTAAAAAAAATGTTTTTTTAATGTTTATTTTTGAGAGAGAGAGAGCGAGAGAGCGAGAGAGCGCGCGCAAGCAGGGGAGGGGCAGAGAGAGAAGGAGACGCAGAATCTGAAGCAGGCTCCAGGCTCCGAGCTGTCCACACAGAGTCCAACCCAGGGCTCGAACTTGCTAACTGTGAGGTCATGGCCTAAGCCGAAATTGGACATTTAACCAACTGAGCCACCAGGTGCCCCTCTCTTAATATTTTAATATGAATAGTATTCTAATATTTCATGGGTGGATGCAGAGCCTCGGAATCAAGTAGCTTCTGTCATTGGTTTTGTTTAATTATTCTACAGGAGAAAACCCAAATGCTTATAGTACCAAAATTCAACATTTTTCTGTCTTTTATGGATTTTGTTCACCTATAGTGAATGTAAATATATCTGTGCTCTGTGTGTATGATGTGTGTGGAGAGAGGAGGAGGAGAATGAGAAACTTCTATTTATAGGGAAATGGTGAGTTATCTGCAGAGGGTGTGCGGTGTGCTTGGGGGAGTCAGCAGTAGTCGGAGCTATTGGGAGGCACTGTCCACAGCAGCAGCCCCTGACCTACCTCTGGTTTTGGAGACAGTTGCATTTCCACTGTCTTTACATGGGCAGTCCCCTCATCTATCTCTTTTCCCCTGTTGGCTAATCTCTGTAGCAGAACTAGATTTTACTCACTACTGGTTTGTGAATCTCTATAATCTGAAAAAAAGTGTAGCATTGGAAAAATCTGGAAGCAGTAAGGGCACCTGTGTGGCTCAGTCAGTTAAGCATCTGACTTCGGCTCAGATCATGACCCTGTGGTTTGTGAGTTCAACCCCCACGTTGGGCTCTGTGCTGACAGCCCAGAGCCTGGAGCCTGTTTTTGATTCTGTGTCTCCCTCTGTCTCTGCCCTTCCCCTGCTTGTGCTCTGTCTCTCTCCTTCTCAAAAATAAACATTAAAAAAAAAAGAAGAATTTGGAAGCAGTCAGTTTATCCAGACAATTCAGTGTCCGACTGCCTTGCATATCAGAGCTGTCCCCCTCCTCCCCTCTACTTGAATGATCTGGTTTTTCTGGATGGCTTAGAATTCTTGTATTTGTTGAGTCCATAGCCTCAGGTGCTCCCGTGTCTGCTTCAAGTGCGTGGGAAGAATAAACACCTGAGGAAAAGGTGCCCCTGTCAAAATACACGATGGATTTGGTTGTGACACGGGCCTTGGGAGCCTGGGTATACGGACTGGCCGGGAGATTAAGTGAGGGTTTCTTTAACATGGGAAACTTAAAGGGGATAAGGGGACATTTAGACTTTCTAGGGATTTGTTTTGGCTGAAAGCAGATTGTGATAAATTCTTACTTAGGTGCTGCCATCCTTTTGTTCATATTTATTTTTTCTTTCTTTCTTCTACAGATACGGCACACAGAGAGCAAAATAGGCTAAACAAACAAAAACAAAAACAAACAAACCAACAAAAAACCCCACCAGAACTAAGAGGGAAATGACCATTTCTATTTTAAGGTTATAAAAGCAAACCTAGTAACCCCTGCACATAAGGACCCCTGGGTCAGAAATTTAAGGAGGAGGATTTTAAAGGATCCAGGGAAAAAATTTGGTAAGCTCGGTGACCAAGGAGTCTACTATAAATATAGTTGATGAAATTAGGAGCATATTGAAATTCAACCTATGAAAATACATGAACAATGAGACAATGTATCCAGATGATAGAAGGATTGGTGTTCATTGGACAGCAAATATTGGAGGACATGGACTATTAGAAACCAGTATAAAGATTACCAAAATGAAGCATGCATCACAAGAAAACTAGAGAGAAGTGAGTACAGTATAGATTTTTGAAAAGTGAAAAACTTGGCCTTAATTTCTGGAAAGCATCTACAACTGATTATGACACGGCTCCTTTGTGAACAGGAAGAGGGTAGTGCTGGTTTGGCCACAGCACAGGCTTGCTAAGAGGTAATCAACAGAAAGTTGATTCTGGCTTAAAGCCAAAGGAGAGAGGCGTCTTGGATTATCTCTGTTCCTCTTTCTTATCAGCAAATCAAAAGATGACATAGGCCATGAGCTTATCCAGGCTTTTGTTGGGGTAGAAGGTTCTGGATTGGGAAGGGGAGGAAAGCAAGAGACTGATGTGGGGAAGGGAAGGAAGGATGGGGAGATGGAGGGCTCCAGATCCAAGGGACTCAAAGCTGGGAGGGATTGGTCACCTGTCAAAATCCAAGTTCAAAATCACCCTGCGAGTAGGACATGCAGGCCAGCATGTGTATGATGGCAGTGGTGAGCATGGAAAGGCTAGGAATCCATTAATTGAGTAAATATTCGTGGAGCACTCACTCTTTACTGTATTCTGGGTAGGGGGTTGCTGCAGGGAATCCAGCAGACAAGGGCCCGGCCCTCATGGGGCTGCCATGCTAGTGAGCGAGTTAGAAAGCAAACACATCTGTAATTTCTTAGGAGGTGATAGTGTTATGGGGTAATAAGCAGGTGTGGTGGCTCATTTACCTGGGGTGGTCAGGGAAGGCCTCTCTGATATTTGCGGCATTTGAGCCTGAAGGCAGTGAGGGTGAAGGAGCACTCAACCCAGGTGAAGGAGCACTCAACCCAGGTGAAGTAGCACTCAACCCAGGGCAAGTGCAGAAAGTGGTTCCCAAAGGTATGTGTTGGGTCTGGGGCAGGCTTGAGGAGGCCAGGGGAGCCCAGAGCAGAGTGAACAAGGGAAGCGAGGTCGGGAGGGGCGGGAACTGATGCTGGAAGAAGATGGAGGCTAGAAGGCAGACAAAGGAGAGCCTGGGACCCAGCTGTTCATCCAAGCGAGTGACAAGATCTGAGAATAAAATACTCAGAGTCCTTGATGACAGTCTTCAAATAAGTTCCAAAGTCCAAACCATAACCATCCAGCGAAAGTTACAGAGGAGGCAGCTTTTAGTTCAGCGTATGACAGCCTAGCACTTGAAGCTGCCTAGCAGTGGTGAGTGCTACACGGTAAGGCCTTTATCTGCACAAGAGCTGTATGTGCAGTGTCCCTGCATTGAGCCGGGCTTTAAATTTAAAGACCTCCAATTCCCCTTTCAATGTGAACATTCTGCAGCTTCCCCCTGGAGAACAAGAGTCTCCTGACTTTGGCCCTGACTTTCAGTGCGATGGCACATGGGGAAGTGGAAAGGAGAGGTGGTCGTGAGTGGGGGTCATGGGAAGGAGAAATGGAGGACTGGAGACAGGTTCATGGAGACATAGGGGGAGCAGTCAGAGTCCGTAGGAAAGTGCCCAGAAAAGTAAAGGAGTCTGGCCTCGGGGGATGGGTGGCTGGCCTTGGGGGCCTCAGGAGGGTGTCAGCCTGAGATCAAGCAATAGTGACCTGGACATTGTGCTGGTGGGTCAACCCTGGGGGATCTTTCAGGAAACGTTGAAGGACAAGCCTGAGAATTTCCAGGGACAGAGAGTAGAGATAGCAATCAAGGTGACAATCCAGAGGCTCTGAGGTGTGCCCCTGGGCAAGATAAGAAAAAGCTTCCCTTCTCCAGGGACCAGCTTACCAGAGAGAAAAGCAGGGTCCTTGGTGTATAAATGGGGAGCGGAAACAGTGTGACAAACACTGCAGCCACAGTTGAGGCCTAGCAGCTGGATTCACATAAGTATTGAATGTTCTGGTACAGCAAAGGTGGGAAGAAAGGACCTTCTCCAGAGGGGGCAAGTAGGCTGAGACCCTCAGCCCTAGCGCCCTTGGGTGTAGGGAGTGACAGCTGACCCAACCAGACAGAATCTGACTCTGCTTTGCTTTGGCAAAAAAAGTGGTGACGTTCTTTCCCAATTTTGATTCACGGGACTTGATGTACTTTCCCCCGTAATTATATGCTTAATTATATGCTGGCCAGATCTCAGGGACACTGGACAAATTAATTTAAATCAAGACAATTAAGGGCAGTTGAAATTTTTAAATTCTCATCTCTCTGTTCTGGTTTATAAATAATTTGGAAGAAGGAAATGAATTTCATGAAGAGCATAAGAATTTCATTTGAAAATGTAAGTTTTGGGGCGCCTGTGTGGTGTCAGACTTTGGCTCAGGTCATGATCTCACTGCTGGTGAGTTCGAACCCCGCGTTGGGCTCTGTGCTGACAGCTCAGAGCCTGGAGCCTGTTTCTGATTCTGTGTCTGCCTCTCTCTCTGGGTTCGTGTCCTGCTCACGTTCTGTCTCTTTCTCTCAAAAATAAATAAACATTAAAAAAAATTAAAAAAAATAAGAAAATGTAAGTTTCTTATGAAAACAGTAGGCTTACTTTTAAAGGCCACATTTCTCCTTTAAATAAAAGTCAAATAATAGTTTACTTCGAAGTTTAAAATAATTGATAAATAAGGTTCTATTTCTTGGTTAGTTTAAATAAAACTCATGTTTGACTTTAAGAGTGGTTGTGTTATGGCAAAACTGCTCACAGACATACACAATTAGCCGATTGTGTTTCTGTGAATTTCAGATGATTCCCCTCCTGATGTCTTCACAAGTGTATGCTTTGGGTTCAGAGATAATTGGTCCAGTGATGTCTTTTATTAGATAATTAGAACACGCTAATTCTAATGATCTTATATTTTTGCTGCTTTCTGTCTCTCTTTAGGTCTCAGAAAGGCTTTGGCCAAAGTCAATAAAGTTTGGCAGCATTGCAGTTTGCACACCTACAACTTTTTCTCTCTCCCCCCATATACATACGTGTGTGTGTCTATATATGTATAAATATATTTCTTTTTGCATTTATTTATAGTCACTCTATTTTAAGCCTACGTTGTCATGAGACATCTATGTTATGAGCTCAGCACTTACTATTCTGTAGAGGTTGCATTACATAATGGAAAATTCATGAGCTGTGAAGTCACACAGATGGTAGTTTAAATCCTGGCTCCAGCACAGTCAAATCATGTGACCATGGCAAGTTACTTAACTTCTCTGAGCCTTGGTTTACTGCTCTATAAAATGGGTCTAACCATACTCTTCTAATGGGGTGGTTGTGAACATTCACGTATAAGCAGAAGTTACTGCTGTTCTGTTGTTTTGGTCGAGGACTAGAATGGGGATACAAAGTAATGGGAATTATGAAAATTAGAACCCTGGGACAATGACAGGTTGACTTCTAGGAAAGGCAGGGGAGTGGAAGTGGTTGAGGTATTTTATCATCCCATTTTCCACTACATTGGGAAGCCCAGAAATAAAGTTACTTTAAATTTTCTAAATACTGTACTCACTTCCCTCATGGAGTAGTAAAGATGAAATTTACTTATGATAGTTTTAGTTGGTCTTTAGAACTTTTATTTTACATCATGATTTCACTCACCCTCGTTTGTGGAATATTTGGGAAATCATTGGTCTGGTTTCCCGTCTTCAAGGAGTTGAATGCCATTTGGACGTGTGAGTATCTCTTTAGAAAGTTTTTGAGAATGGTGTATGAGTTTTTGCTGCCTACCTGATTAGTGACTTAAAGCATACAAGCATTTGTTTAGCTCAGGATTTTGTGAACTAACAATTTAGGCTTGGCTCACATGGGTTGTTCCTCTGCTAACCTCAGCTGGTCTCACTCATGACTCTGTGGTCCGTTGCTGGTCAGCTAGTTGCTTCTGAGGGTGGCTGGTGATCAGTTGGAGCCAAAGAGGAAGGGAATGGCAGGGTGTGGGGTCTTGGTCTTCTCATCTTCAAACAGGCCAGCCCTGGCATATTCACAAGGCAGCCCATTTATATGAGGGAGATTGGAAGGGCCAAAGACTCTTTGGTCAAGTTGTGCCCAGGTTCAGAACTTGGACAGTGTCACTTCCACCTCAGTCTGTTGGCCAAAACAACTCAAAAGACCACTCCAGGGGGGGACCTGGGGGCTCAGTCGGTTAAGCGTCTGACTTTGGTTCAGGTCGTGATCTCACGGTTTGTGCATTCAAGCCCCGCATTGGGCTCACTGCTGACAGTGCAAAGCCTGTTTCAGATCCTCTGTCCTGCCCCGCCCCCGTCCCTCCCCCCCATCCCACTCTGTCTCTCTCTCTCAAAAATAAATAAAACATTTAAAAAAACGGCCATTCCAGAATCAATGAACAGAGAAACAGAGACCACCTCTTAATGAAAGAACTGCGCAATATGGAGAACATTTTTTCAACCCTCCCAGATGAGGACTATGATCCTCTTTGACGGGTCAGTTCTAGTTCCTTGGAGTTAACAGATTCTTCTGCTGCTGCTTTAATTTGCATCTTTTGTTTTGTTTTGTTTTGTTTTTGTAATTTGATATTTTCAAGACCGAAAAGAGATGCGTAAGTTATTACTTCCCTTATATTTCGGCCAGAGCTCAGGTTTGTAAAGTGCTGTCCCCAGAGGTTGACCCTGGCCCCATGGGCCCTCCCTTGCATTTCCTCCCAGATCCACTCCCCCAGATGTAGGCAGTGGGCAGGTAGAGTAGGGACAGTTAGCTGGATGAGATGGCTGGAGGCTCAAGGGGTCCTGGCTCAAGAACAGCTTTTTCACTGTCCTCTGTTGCAGAAGGTCTGACATGGGAAAAAGAGCAAGGGCCTCCCCACTTAACTGGCTGGATCTCTTGGAGCATTTAGATATTGCATTGCAGCAAATGCTAGGCAGATAAGATAGTTCCTTAAATAAAGTTGTTTTGAACTCTTTTAAATCCATCAGATGATCTCAAGTGGCTAGGTTTGTTTTAAGTAGCTAAGGGTTTATTTTCTGATTACTTTGAGGAAGTAGACATTCTAATCATCTTCCACAGACACCAGAGATCTAAGTGGTTTGTCTCTAAATCCCAAACTCAGTGGGATCCTTTTTTAAAAAAAAAAATATGTACGTTCGTCTAACTTGTCTTAGACCATAAAGTCTGGTAGCCATAGCCTTGGCCTATATGCCTTGGGTAACCTAAACTTCCTGAACTGTCTTTTGCTCTATAAATTCTAAACTCAACTATATTGCCACTGACCCCAGGGAATTGCATGATCAAAGAAGAAAGAAGAGGGGCCCAGGAGCTGCCTGCTTCTCGGTAACCATGGAAATTTGGCACAGCGATGACCTGGATTTAGGAGAAAACGGGGAAGCGATTGGTTTGGTTTATAGCTCCTTAAGACATCAGTGGGTCAGGCCTCCTACAGAGCATGCCAGACATGATGCTTTCACCTTCCAGGAGGAGATGCTGTATTATGACCATTATTCTGCCCTATGTTAGAGCAAAAATTAGTAAGAGCTCATCTGAAATGTTTTTATGTATGAATCAGTTATTACCTTGGCAGGGAAAAGAGGTAAAGGTCATTGCATTTACCATTCTTCTTTTATACCCAATCATTTCTCTCCAGGCATGTTCTTTCTTTTTTTTATTTAAAAATTTTTTTCGATATTTTAATTTTATTTTTGAGAGAGAGACAGGCAGAGTGTGAGCGGGGCAGGGGCAGAGAACGAGGGAGACACAGCATCCGAAGCAGGCTCCAGGCTCTGAGCTGTCAGCACAGAGCCCGACGCTGGCCTCAAACCCGAAAACAGTGAGATCATGACCTGAGCTGAAGTCAGACGTTTAACTGACTGAGCCACCCAGGCACCCCCCTACCGCTGCCCCAGGCATGTTCTTTCAAGAGAACTCAGGAAGCAGGTAAACTGAATGGAGGGAGTAGGAATTCTTTAGGTTATCAGCATATTCTAAACATTCTAAAAATAAAGAAAAGTGAACTGTCTTCTCTTGAGTTTAAATCTTCTTGATTGTTGAGGGAATGGCCTGGTGGTTTACCTGCCTGGTGGGAGGTAGTCAGGGATGAATTGAAATTTCAGTGGGAAGGGTGACTGTAGAGTGGTTGACTGGGCAGCCCCGTGGACGGTCAGGATGTGCCACAGAAGGGTGGGGAAGGCAACAGGGCTGTGGCTTTCATCTATTTATCAAACATTTATTTGGCTTCTGCCATGACAAGGCACTGGGTTAGATCCTCGGGTCACTTCCTTAAAGAGTGGGAGATAAGTAAAAAAAAAAATGCACAAAGTAAGTGATAAGTTCAGTAGGGGGAGTACACGTAAGGGCTCTGGGTGCATGTTGGGTGCACAGTGAGCAGACTCCCTGGGTGAGTGGGAAGAGGCTGGGTTATGAGGTGGGAAGGAAGGAGGGAAGTGGATTCTGGCTGCTCCTTGTGTGCAAAGGCAGTGACGGGTAATGGTCCCTGCATGTTTGGGGAAATCCATGTCCTTGTATTTGGCTGAGCCAGAGCAGGGGCCGTGTGAGTGCACAGGCAGGAAGAAAGGGAAAACAAAGATTCTGAGAATTTTAATGCCCATCAGGGGAAATTAGATGAAATGCACACACGATGGTTTTAGAAAGGCCTCTGTTTTAAAATGAAACCCGCTCTTCTCTAAAAGCAGCTCTTCAACAGCTTGGTTAATTGAATTTTGCCACTAAGGTTCATCTAGCCCCGGGTCGTGTTGTTTCACCTTCTTGAATGGTCAGGCGAAGCATTGTGCTGTATGGACTGATCATAACATTTAGGACCCGGACTGTGAAATACAAATTAAAAGAACTGTCCTCGGTTTTGGTGCTGTTTCAGTATGGCATTTCTGCTTTGGCTTCTTGAAAACTACTCGCATGGCACACTAGTGGATTGTCAATGCCCCAGAGAGGGAAGGTGTGGAGTGAAGTGACAATCTGGAAAGGGGATGAGACAGGCTAGAGAGCTTTTGTGAATACAAGGGAACTCAGTTTTGATTTGATGTTTTACAGTCGAAAGGGTTCAATTATATCAAAATTGTACGCTTCTAGTTATATCTTATTCACATCACATGGTTAACTGCTTTTTTATTTCATTTCCACTTCTAAGGAGGAAGCAACTGTTTATAGATAATTTGAAGGCCTTCCCCCTCCCCCCGCCCCACCCCTGACTTCAAGTGTTACGTTCCTGGGGAGAACTGACTGTTCTCCAAACATGTGGCCTCTCCTAGCGCTTGGTGGCAGCAAAATGTGAGTCCTGGAATCAAGTACCTTAGTCAGTGTGTTTTTGAAGCATCGGATTAAGAATGATTTTCAGCAAACTGAAAGGTACCCAATGAGAGAAGATAAATTTTGCTTGGAACAAGAAAGACTAAGATTCGAGTGGTCTCATAGACGCTCCCTGTGGGGCTTTGAGAAGCTATTTCATCTGTCTGAGCTTCAGTTGTCACTTCCTTGTGGTATGTGTCTCTTTTAGTTTTATCTGTAACACTTTAGTTCTTTTTTTTCTTCTAGAGAGAGAGAGAGAGAATGTACAAGTCGGGGAGAGGGGCAGAGGGAGAGAGAGAGAGAATCAGAATCTTAAGCAGGCTCCCTGCTCAGCACAGAGCCTGATGGAGAGCTCGATCACATGACCCTGGAATCAAAATTTGAATGCGCTGGGGCACCTGGGTGGCTCAGTTGGTTAAGTGTCCAACTCTTGACTTCGCCTTGGGTCATGATCTCACTGTTTGTGAGTTCGAGCCCTACATCGGGCTCTGTGCTGATGGCACGGAGCCTGCATCAGATTCTCTCTCTCTCCCTCTCTCTCTGCCCCTCCCTTGCTTGTGCGCTCTCTCTCTCTCTCTCAAAATAAATAAATAAACTTAAAAAGGAAAAATGAGTTGGATGCTCATTCAAGCCACCCAGGCGCCCCCAGTTCTTTTTGTGAAAATCTGAGACTACTATTGCAGATTTACATTTTAAAATGGGTTTCAGGGGTATCTGCTACATTGTTTTCTGAATTTCCCTTTTTTTTTTTCCAAATTAGTTCCTAATTAGAACAAAATTTTAATCACAGATTATGAGAGAAAGTACCCAAGTGCTCTCACATATTTTTAGGTTCTGTAAGAATTTGGACTCTGATGTTTATGTTGGCTTGAGGTGACAGTCCAGAAGAAGGAATCCTAAAATTGCCAGTGTCACACTTATCCTGTGGCTCTTAGCAAACTAGCATGTGACTTGCTTCTATCCATCAAGATCTTGCTGCTTTCTTCTTCTTTTTTTTTTTTTAACATTTATTTTATTTTTGAGACAGAGAGAGACAGAGCTTGAGCAGGGGAGGGGCAGAGAGAGAGGGAGACACAGAATCAGAAGCAGGGTCCAGGCTCTGAGCTGTCAGCACAGAGCCCGATGCTGGGCTCGAACTCACGGACTGCAAGATCATGACCTGAGCCAAAGTCGGCCGCCCAACCGACTGAGCCACCCAGGTGCCCGTGCTGCTTGCTTCTTAAAGGAAATGTCTGGAATGCCTGCTTATTTATTTTTTGTTTAATGTTTTTATTTATTTTTGAGAGAGAGATGGAACATGAGCGGAGAAGTGGCAGAGAGAGAGGGAGACACACAATCTGAAGCAGGCTCCAGGCTCCAAGCTGTCATCACAGAGCCCAACATGGGGCTCAAACTCATAAACTGCGAGATCAGGACCTGAGCTAAAGTCAGATGTTCAACCACCTGAGCCACCCAGGTGCCCCTGGAACCCTGTTTATTTTCTGTTTGATGCCTTCCTCCTCAACAGAAATGGAAAGTGAGCAAGGGTTTCTAATGATGCAGTGGTTGTGTGTGTACTAACCACTCACAAAAGGCTTACCTGGTAAGAATTATAGGTCAGGAAAGTCACTGGTTTACCATGGCCTTCCTTTATTTACCTCCAAGTGTCGGGTGGAGAGGCGGGGGACTGGTGTCTCTGTCAGTGGCTGTCAGAGGAATGCTGTAGTGTAGAGTTTATTTGGTATCCAAGAAGATCCCAGGCTCTCAGTGTGAGGCCCAGGGTGGGGATGCTCCAGCAGACGGTGGCTCACTGCAGTTTCAGAGGAGGGACATGCAGAGCGGGGTTTCCTCAGTCTGGATTCTTTGTGACTCAGGGTGTCGAATGACTATGTATGCCTGTGCTTAGGCAATGTCTGCAGTCTTCTTTCCTCCCCTCTGGAGGTTGAGCAATGGTCCCGGTTTGCCTGGGACTGAGTAGTTCTCCAGATTCAGGATTTGCAGTGCTGAAACCAGGGAAGTCTAGGGCAGACTGGGGTAGTTGGTCACCCTCCCCCCGGCCCCCCTGCCTGTCTCTCTCTGTTGCCTCCTCTCACTGCTACCCAAAACAGTGAGCATCCCAAACACCTTTGTGCCACATTCCAGATGAACTGTACACCTGATCGACCTGGGGAACTGGGCAACAGAGAACAATCTGTTTTTTAAATAGAGGTGCTCCTTAAGTAGTTCAGACTTAAGTATGACTGACTGACTGTGTAGTGGGCAACACCCCCCCTGCAGTGTCCTGATGATTTCTTTGCATTGCTTTTCCTTTGGCTGAACGTTTTTGAACATTGAAGGCTGGGGCCACTGCAAGCCCCATGTGCGGGGAGCATACAGGCACCTCTGAGGTGACCCCTCCCCATTCCACTCCTATTTCTCCTGGGTGCTACTGGCTGTCCTCACCAGGAGAGCAGGCACAGTTGTGAGTGGTGGATAAGGTCCCTGGGATTAGCTTGCTAGCCTTTTTTTTTTTTTCTTCTTCAGGAAAATAATATGCAATTGGAGCAAATTAAGTAAACACTGAAATCCTTTTGTCCCCGGAAGTTGTTCAATGCTACAGGCAATTTCCCAATTTTGGTTGTCAGTTTAGCCATTCTTCATGCATGAGCAGAACACATACAACCTGTATCTCAAGATCAAAGGGCAGAATTCTCATTATGCTCCTGGAACTTCAGAATCCCAGACAGAAACCGGCACAGGGGCCTCTTGAGATTCTGATCTTTCCGTTAAGAGTGACTGGATTTTTTTCTTCCTGTGATTCATCAAGAAAGTTCCATTTATTCTCCCATGGTTGCTGCTGCTCACAAGCCCCTGCTGCTTTTTCCCTCCTGGTGAAGTTACATGCTTGTGTGACGTTACTGGGCTGCGCGAAAACCCAGGACCATACCAAGCGTCAGGCAGTTGCCTAGAGACCAACATGAAAACAGGATTAGGTAAAGCATTTTTTCTATATTACAGCTGCTTTCTAATGAAGACTTGGTGTTACAAATAGCTCAGTGTCTATCCCCCTTCACAGCCTCAAAACACATGTAAGTGAAATAAATTTTTTTCAACAGGGATAAAATGATTTTTCCATAGTCACATGTCAAGGTGCTTACCACCAATCCAAATCTCCCCTCCTCCACAACCCCATAGGCACTTCCCTTTCAGGAGGTGTTGGGGATCATTGACCCTGTTAGAAGAACATTAACGTAAACCAACAGTAGGTCTCAGACACTATTATTCTTCCATCAGTCGCTCAAGTTCAGCCAGACTGGCGTGTGTGTAGAGAAGTCAGAAGGCTTTGCGGTAATTTAGTTATGAAGAAGGAATGTGTTGTGTGGTAGCAATTAATCACTTGTGATAAGCATGTTTTCACCAGAGCACCACAGAGGGCTAATCCCACTTTAAATCAACTGCAGTGAGTGGGAACTAAATCTCTAACTCTGGACCCTGCTGTGTCTCAGGAAATTAGTCGGGATGGGGTGAAGGACATGGAGGAATGTCCATTCAAAGGACTTATTAAATGATTGACATATTCCTAAACTCCTAGAATAAGATGGATAGGTAGACAAACGATGACTACTAGTTTGGGGTCAAAGGAGAAGAAGGAATCAGGAAAACCCAAGAGTCAGTAAGTCAGCAAATATTTATTGAGCTCCTCCTATCTGCCAGTCAGCCCTTCTAGGTGTGGTGGGGGGTGGGGTGGGGTGAGGTCGCTGTGAACAATGAGCCACACAGACGATATATTCTAGGGAGGGGGCAGGGGTTGAGCAATAAAAGCTGGAACAGATAAATAATAAGTAAGATAATCTAAGATCATGGGAAATACCACGAAGATGATAAAACGGGGTCCGTGACTACAGTTGGAGGCACAGGCACTGCTTTTCTGGGCTGACGTTTGAGGTGAGGGGCTGAGAATCTGAGGGCCTTGGAGCAATGTCATGTCAGCAATGGGGAAGTAGGGCAGGAGGCTGAGCATACGGTAGGGATAGAAATCAAAACACGAAGAGAGCCTTCAGTGTTGTTGGACGAGAAGTCCGATCCATATTAGGAAGGTCATTTTCAAGTTTCTCAGAAAATTGAATCAAACCTCACCAGCTCTCCAGATGGTTTTAATTATGTTTGGAAGTGTTGCCTAATACTGGATTAGTCATAAAATTGACAATAAGGACTTTTGTATTTTTCTCACTGATATTAATGGTGGGAATACTTTTGCATTTAAACTTTTATTTTTTTAATTAAAAAAATTTTTAAATATTTGTTTGTTTTTGAGAGAGGGAGAGATGGAGTGCAAGCGGGGGAGAGGTAGAGGGAGAGAAGAAGATACAGAATCTGAAGCAGGCTCCAGGCTCTGAGCTGTCTGCACAGACCCCAGTGTGGGGCTTGTGCTCACAAATCGTGAGATCATGACCTGAGCCAAACTCTGATGCTTAACTGACTGAGTCACCCAGGTGCTCCGAAACTTTAATTTTTAATCCATGAAGGCAGCATTAGTGAAGTTGGAGAAATAAAAACAAATCTATAATTCTGCTAGCCTGGAGGCACTATGAGCTACTTTGTATATTCCCTCCCAGTCTTTTTCATGATTTTGATAGAAGATATGATTTTATATAGTTAATATGTAGCTCTTTAAATGCATAGCACACATTTTCCCATACTTCCTCAAATTTTTATTCTGTGCTTACAAATTTTAATGACTAAATATAGTCCCTTCTCGTTTTGGGGGTAGTTATGTCCTATAAAGTTTCTGTGAACACTGAATCAACAAGCACTAAATCACTGCTCCTAGGGGAACTATAGGGTTAGCTTCCTATGAGCCTCTGGTCACAGTATTTTCATTAATCAATTAATACGTAACCTTGTTTTATGTGTGTTTCTGTATAAAGACACCTTATTTAATACATTTTTAAAATTCATTAGCATTAAACTCATGCCAGCAGCTGTGTAACTCATGCCTGAACGAAGCTTACCTATTTTTTCCGTAAGGCATTTCACGGCTTTCTTGCACTTAGGAACACTAGCCAGCATTTCAACACTGCACTTGGGCACCATTTTAAAAAGCAAAATCACTGACCAAGAGCACAAAAATGTGAAAAATGTGCCACTAAGTAGACCATGTGAAGGACACTTGCTTACAGTATGAGATCTGGAGCAAGAAGGCAGAGCTTAAAGCCCAGCTGAGATTGTGCACTTAGGAAACTCAAAATGTTGCCACTCTGAGCATATCTGGGAATGACTGAAAGCACCACAAGTATGGATTTGAGGGTTACAAATAAATTTTGGCAGGTAGGCGAGTTTACAAGTAGGGAATCTGCCTAGAACGAGGATTGGCTGTTCCATGACTAACTGAGCCATAATGACTCATTTTGGAAGAGTACCAACACACTGCTCTGGTATCTGTGGAGGCTTTATAATCCTTCCTCACTCCACACCCCAAACAAACCAAATCCTGGAAAAAACACTACTAGGGAGTAAGCTTAGAAGCATGGTGTAGGAAACAGCCCTCCAAGCTTCAGTTGGGGTTAAGGGAGATCATTCCGCCTTCCATTTCTGAGGGCTGTTGCCATTTGCAACGTTCTTTGATGTGGTCTATGTAATTTGATCTTTACAATGACCCCATGAGGGGGATGGAATTGTTACCTTCTTTTCCTAGAAAACGGCGAATGTGAGTTGTTGGTAAGCATACCTGACCTTACCTATCTTTTTGAAATGACGGTCAGATGTTTTGCCTTCAGCAGAGGTCCAGAGAGTGAGTCTTGGTCCTTTCTGTGACCACTGCCTGCTTGGTGAGAAAGTGGAAAGTGCAGTGCCTGTCATACAGCCTCCAAATGCATGACAACATCCACCCACATTTTCACCATAGAGGATCAAGGGGCATGGTGGAAAGAATATGGTTTTCACAGTCAGAGGAATTGATTTTGATTTTCTGGCTCTGCCCCTTCCTCAGCTGTGAAACTTGGGCCAAGTTGCAGAATCCCTCTGAGCTGCATTTTTTTCATTGGTAAAATAGGGGTAATGATATCACTTAACTCATATGTTTGTTGTGAAGATTTAATGAAATAATATATTTAGCCACTTTCCTCATTATTCCTCTGATGATGAGAATTATGTTGACAAAGAAATAGACCCTTAGAGAAGATCAGTAAGTAATCTTGACAGTGACCTTTGCTTCCTGGCATCTTTGCCTGGAGATTACCACCTTCAACATCACCATTATTAAATAGACAGTGTACATTGGCTTCTGCATCAGTAAATGTCTGAGCTCACATCATTATTTAGTTTTAACCTCTGTAACACGTTACTTTCCCCTACTACAAGAAATATAAATGTTTCAAAATAAACATTAATGAAGTCTACCTTAGGGTTTTTTTTTTTTCTTCCTGATCTTGACTGGGATATTGACAAACTTGATGTACGTGTTGACTGTTGAATGAAGTGATAGAAAGGGTTTGCTAATCTCACACACCCAGCCAAATAAATGGTGTGGGAAGAGGTTAGTGCAACACAGGCACCCATATCATTGATGGGAAGAGTGAAATATAAAGAGGTGACTTGCATAATAAGATCCCCAAACTAGATAAAGCATTCCCAAGCAGCCAGCCTTTGAGTGAACTTTACTTGGGTTGGGGAGAAGAACAAAAAGAATCCCTTTATCCTGATAATTTTGCAATTACATGAGAATATGTGGGTCCTTAATAAAATGTTTTGAGATCTAGTTTACACTGATACAGTATAGGTGTATGTTTCTGGCATTATTGTTTTAACTTCCGTGTAGCATTAGCAGAAGAGGAACCCCAACTGCTAGAGTACTCTCATAAGGTCACCGTAAAGCTCACAGTGGTGGGGCTGATTGGGTCAGCAATCTGAATGTTAAACTCCAGGTCCAAGTGGCTCTTTCTTTCTGAACTTTGATAGCAGGTATCTCCCTGAGAGAAAACATTTGGTTTTGCTAGGTTAGTCTTTGAGATTACCCTGAGGCCAGTAATCTTTGGACCCTGATGTGAGCTATTGACTCATTTCTCAACTACATAGAGGGGCGCCTTCATGTATAAGTTGTTTTGGAATTTTCCCATTCTTCTGTGAGTGTCCCATTATATTTCTGATGACTCACATACAGCCATGCTTAAGCCTAGGACAGAGTTACAAAGCTGACACGGGCAGTTCCCAGGGATCATGCTGGTTTTCATTGTCATCCCTAGAACTCACGTGAATGGCCATTTCCTCATCATGTTGTGCAGGTCACAGAACAAAGACAACAAAATACATTTGATACACCTCCTAGGAGCTGGAAATCTAAGACAAATACATTGATGGCAAATGGTCAGCTTATTTTCATGAAGTTATTTTTCAGTAATATGCTAATATTCATGCCTGTGGGTTCAATAGGAAAATTCAAACTAAGGAATTCTTGTGTTGAGCCAAGCACATATTTGAATAGTCAAGAGAACCCTCTTAGAGGTAATATTTACCTCTACTGATTCATGTTGGCCCAAGGTGAGTTGGTATTCTGTTTTCCTCTGTTACTGGCAATGGGCATCTACAAGTAGCCCTTGTAGACACTGAAATCCTATTACTCTAATTTTATAGTGTATGTTTATAGGAGGTAGACAAGCTGCAAGTAAGCTTTGGTCACCACTCTGCTGCTTTTCTGGCTACTAACAAGATGAAGCTTAGGCATTAGCCGAGAAAAATAGGTTGACCATGAATCGAGTTTTGGCGTAATATAGCACCAGGCTCTGTCGTGGATTTCTGAGCATGTTTTAGGCAGTCCTAGTGGGCCTTGAGCTGCATGACAATATTTCTGTATCACCAGAATGCAGCACAGTTGCCTGACACAGTGAATTCTTAATATATCTTAGCTGAGTTAAAGCTTAAGAGGTCAGAGAAAAGGGTAAGACATAGGAGCAAAGAGACCTAAAGCCCATGATTGATCAAGAAGTGTTATCTTGTGAGATCCCGGTATGAGGCTCAGGAGAGGAATTGTTGAAGTCAGATGGGGAGGCACCTGGTTCATCCATGGAGCTGGAAACCAGAGGGGACAACCTGGGAGGGAAGCTGCAGAGTGGAAGGGCCCCAGAGCTGGTTAAGGTGCCAACTTAAGTGCAAGTCGGACCAGACGGAAACTGGCACAGTTGTAAACCTCCTGCAAAGACGGGGCCAGGGAGGGAAGCGGATGTGGAGATGAATATTCCAGAAGCTACAGCAGCCAACCCAGGCTGGGACTAGTTTTCAGTTAACTTAGAGCAAGAAATAGGTCCTAAGTAAATGTGTCTGCTTCTTTTATTTCAAAAATTCCTTCTCTTTCTTCCTCCTGGTTTTCATGTCAAAGTTTCTTTAGAAGAAAAATGTCAACTTCGTCCTGGCCTGGAGAAAGAGACTTATCCAAACCTAGATCTGTGGTCTGAGAGGCTAGGTATGAAGTCATAGCCGCCATCTTGGCCTGACTTCCCAGAAGGAGTGAAGAGAGGGAAGTGAGGCAAAGACTCAGCTTCAAAAGCCAGGGGTGGAGCACCTTGGACACATAAGGGGCAAGGCCACACTCATCAGTTTGAGGCCGACTAGAAGGCTCAAGGGTCTTGAGCCCCCACATTTGTCCTTAGGATTCACTTTTCCTGCATGTAATCATCTTCAAAACTGTGGACAAGAAGAGTGTGGGTGACGGAGTGGACAGACACAAGGCCAAAAAGTGGGTGTAGTAGTTTTCTATTGCTATATAACAAATTACCACCAACTTACTGGCTTACAACAACAACATGTATTTTTCATGGTTTCCCTAAGTCGGGAGTCTGGGCCCAGTTGAGCTGGGCCCCTACTTAAGGTCTCACCAACCTGTGGTCTGGTGTGAATCGGAACTGCAGTTTCCTCCAAGCTTGGGATCTTCTTTCAGGCTCCTGTGGTTGTTGGCAGAATTCAATTTCTTGCATCTGTAGGCCTCTTGACTGCCTGCTTCTTCCAGGCCAGCAGGAGAAGCTCTTTTCTGACTTCTAGATCATCTTTGAAAGAGCTTGCCTGATTAGGTCAGACCCATTCAGGATAATCTCTGTTTTGATGAACTCAAAGTCAGTTGAATTGGGACCTCAGTTATACCTGCAAAATGACCTTCACCATGACGTAGACTGGCTCTCATAGGAGTGCCATCATATTCCCAGGTCATACGGGCCACACTCAAGGGAAGGTGTTTGTATGGGGTATATATACACCAAGGAGCAGGAATCTTGGGATCGTCTTAGCATTCAGCCACCCATGGTGGGTGAGAGAGAGTGAGTGGCCATTGCTGGTCTGTTCTCTCCATGTAGCAGACCATAATTTGGAGAGCAAGGATCGAAGGTCTTACTTTGGGTATTTATGGCTGTGGCCCTAGTTCGCGAGAGAACAGAAACAACCACTAAGTACAATCTAAGGGTAGAAGCTTAATTATAGAGTCTCAGGGTGGAAATTCTGATTTATAAAAGTGTCATTGTTGGAGCCATGGTTGGGAGATGTTCCAGGGCCCACCCTGGTGGTGAATAAAAGGGAACCCATTTCTAGTGTTCACGATTCGGTTGCACACAGGGTACCCCCTTGAAGCTGTTTTTGAAAACAAACCCCTCACGTTCGTTCCCTTGTAGGTAGCTGTGCTATTTGGAGAAAGGCCCAGTTGTGGGGCCTGATTGCCTTCACTGTGGAGGACAAAACTGAAGAGATTTCTGTGCGTTTAACATTTATTTATTTTTATTAAATTAAAAAATTTTTTTTAATGTTTATTCATTCTTGAGAGACAGAGCATGAGTGGGGGAGGGACAGAGAGAGAGAGGAAGACACAGAATCTGAAACACCCCTGCGTTTAACATTTAAAGTGCTGGCGGGGAGGGGTGCTCAGTCAGTTAAACGTCCGACTTTGCCTCAGGTCATGATCCCAGGGTCATGGGATTGAGCCCCATGTCAGGCTCTGCACTGAGCGTGGAACCTGCTTGCGAGTCTCTCTCTCTCTCCTGCCTCCCTGCCCCGTTCTTGCTCTCTCTTTCTCCCTCTCTCAAATAAAAAATACAAAATATAAAAATAAATTAAATTCATAGATTTTCAGCATAGAAAATATAAATAGGAATAAAAAACACATCTGTTACACTATGTGACTAGTTGTCAACATTTTGTCACATCTTATACATTATAGCATTTGTAGATAATTCTCTAAAATGGAAAAATAAAGGGAATTCCGTTTTGGTAATATGCTTCTCTTTGATATATATTTTCTGCATTTTAATGTATTCACAAACAGCTTTCTCCATTAGCATTTTATTTTTTATTTCTTTATTTTTTTTACAATAACATTTTACATATCTACTTATTTATATCCCTACTTATCTTAAAATATTGAAACAGTCTCATGTGAGCTATTTTACATTTCAGGTAGATGATAAATACCAAGTCTGGGTTATCCACCTTTGATCAGTAAATCTTTCTTAGTTTAAAAAAAAATTAATGTTTTTATTTTTGAGAGAGAGAGAGAGAGAGAGATGAGCAGAGAGAGAGGGAGGCACAGAATCCGAAGCAGGCTCCAGGCTCTGAGCTGTCAGCACAGAGGCCCACAAACTGTGAGATCATAACCTGAACTGAAGTCGGGCAGTTAACTGACTGAGCCACCCAGGTGCCCCAGTAACTCTTTCTGAGTGGTAGTGACCCTGCTGTGCTCACCCAGTGCTTGCTTCACTTATCTGTGTGTGTTAGGTGCTCTTCTGTCGTTGACAGAGCGCCTGCTGCTTGCAAAGGCAAACCTTGTGCGTTATGTTTACTTTTCCCCTAGTCCATCTCCAAGGTTACTTGTAAAGTTTTTAAATACCTCTTTGTGAGCGAGAAGCCCTCATAAACAAACCACTTTGTTGAGACTGGCGTTATTAGCCCTGGCGAAATTTACTAATTTTACTGCACGTTGCAGACATCACCAGTCCGTGAGGTGCCCCAGTGGCACCTTTGTTCCACACACTGACTCTGTGTGCAGCCTTGTGAGTGGCTGTTTTTCTTTCCCTTTCCCTTAAATATGGGCTGCTGGTGGCAGAAAATCTGTTCAAACAAAGGTTGTGGAAAGGATCAGACTTTAAAGGTTAGAGGTTTAGCCTATTAGAAAACTGAGTTTTGCAAATGTTGAGAGTGTTAGGATTCATGGGGAAAGGGGTCCTCAGATATTGGTGGGTCGTGAGACTGTGGAGGGAAAACAATCCAATGACCCAGACAGCCATCAAGGGACTTTTTTTTTACATAGGGCTGCATTTCCTGTGAATCATGAAAACAGACCCGAGGAAGAACCGGAATTAACATAAACATCCTTCATCATCCAGCTGGGTCTACGTCAGAAGTTCCCGGGGTGCCTGGGTGGCTTAGTCCGTTAATCTTTTTACCTAGAATACCAACATGGGCTGGTTGAGAACTTCTAGCCACTTCAGGTTGTTTGGTTTCTTCTAAGGAACGGAGCAGAAAACATGCTACTCTGGCCGTGAATATTTCTGGAGCTTCCTAGAAATTGTGTAGTCCTTTCTTTTTCCCCCATTTCCTGTAGTGGTTCGGTACAGCTAGGCTGCAAGGATATTGGTCTACAGGCTAGGAGAGAGCAGGACAACACTGTTTAGGTTGGGTATTTCTCTCCATTTATGACTTGGCCTGCAAAAGTTGAGTCATTTTTTCTGATAAAATCCTGTCTGGTTGTTTGTGTCCTAGGCCAGCTGTTCAAAGGCAGAAATTAGCCAAGTACCCTCCAGCTGTTAGCTCAGTCAACCTCAGGGGTACGAATTCTTTGCCAAAAGAGCCTCAGAAAAGGCCAGAGAGGAGTTGCAGGGAACACTGACTCAGGCTTAAGATTTGTTTTCAGGCTATTTTATTCCCCTTGGTAAGGGGAAGCGGAGGCCTCCTACATCCTAACTGATCTCAGAAGGTCAGAGCTGCAGGGGGCCGGTGGAGACCAGCTGTTTCTACTCTGTTACTTCGTATTCTAAGAAAAGAGACCCAGAGAGGTTAAATGACTTGCCTGAAGTCACAGAGCCGCATTGTGACAGCGCTACGTCTAAATCGAGACCTTTTTAATTCCAAGTAGAGCATTCCTTCTATACCAACAGCTGTTCTTTTGACTTATTTTATTTATTAATGAACCTTTGCTGACTTTCTTTCCAGAGCATCCCCCACCCCACTAAAGCATTGCCTCGTTATTACATTCAAACCTTATGTCATTTCTGAGACCTTTGGCTTCAATGTGTAACAAAAAAGCACCTTTTATGACCGCAGAGCGAATGTTCCCTATTTGTGACTCCATAAAAGTATCCACCGCTGTTGAATAATGGAAAAAAAAAAAAACTGGAGAAGCGTTCTCTTTTGGGAGAAAAATGCACAATTAAGCTGTTTAAGTTTTCACATGTGGTGTTTGCACATTGTTTCCCAGAGGGACCACAAAATATCTTTAGTTTGCTTCTTCTCCTAACAACCCTGAGATCGCTACATTCCATTCTCTTTCTTAGAAAGAGAACGGTGGCTCTCTTTTTCATCTTCATTAGACATTCACCAAGTCTCCCGAGGTCAGATGAAAAGAAAGGGCAGGGTGGTAGCTATACCATAGGGAATATCAGTCTGGTGGCCAACACACATCAACAGATACATTTTGGAGCACCTGGAGTCTACTTCTAGAACAAGGCTTGAACTGGAAATGTTCATCTTAGGGAAGCTTTGGCTGGCTGCTCTTTACAGTCAGGGCCAGGTATCTTTGAGCATCTACAGGATATTTTTTCACGACAACATTGCCCTATTATTCTTACTTTCTGCCAGGTTTGTCGTGGACTCTCAGTTGCCCACTGGGTGATGATCTCTTTCTTCTCACTGGCTTATTTTGAGTTTTCTGAGTCTTTTTTGCCAGGTGTGCCACCAAGTAAGCACTAGATAACCCAGTTTGGCTGTGACCAGCTCTCTTACAAAAATTTGAGTGAGGAGTTTCCATGAAAATTATAATTGCTGGATAAAATGAAAAGGCACGGAAGAAACATAGATGTAATCAGAGTGAGGATCTATGGGGGAATATCAGTGTTTTAGACTGGAGATACGGGCCTGCTTTTCAAAAGGGGAAGAGGAAGATTTATCAATTAGGAATTAATGAGCTAAACACTGAGCCTCTTGGTAAGTTAATGAACAAAGTAGGATCTAGTATGAGATCACCAGGAATCAGGGAGCCTCATGATATTTTATAGTGTTAATAGGCTGATAGATCAGAGAAATGCTTGATAATTCGTCCCGATTTCAGCAAAGTTTGTAGGAATGATAACAATAAAACAGCTAGCATTTATTGAGCCCTTATTAGTGAAAGAAACAGTTCTAAGTGAATAAACATCACATTTTGCTTCTTTGGAGGGTCTACCTTAGCATCTCTTATCCTTAGCTTCTTCATTTAAAATCATGGAGTTTGCCTTTCCAATCTCTCTCCAGTCTCACCGGTTGGCAGAGAGGTAACTGGTGGTTCTTCACTCCTCACTGTCCTAAGATTTGTGCCCTGACTAAGCTGTCGAGCTCCTGGATTCTACTAACATTCGGAGATGGAAGGGGGTTCATGACCTCAGCTGGTAGGGTTTCATAAGAGCAAGGAACAGAGAGGAGCAGACATCCATGCTCCCAATGGGTGCCATGCTCCCAATATTTGTACTTGTTAACTGGCTGGTCAAGAAGAGGGAAGAAATAACCCTATCTCTGTGGGTGACTGTAGTTTTCATGTTCGTGGCCCATTAATGGTTCTCTGCCAATTTTTATTTACCATAATACCATGTTATATCCAGATCAGACTATCTACAAATTCATTTTATCTTTATGACAATTTTCAAAGGCAGATTGTATTTTTCCTAGTTTCAGATGGAGTAGAAAGCGTGGGTGAGTTGCTCAAGGTCACTGCTAAAAATTACAGAGCTGATCTAGAATACATGTGTTCGGACTCATGACACCAGTGGATGGAACACTTCTTCACAGGGTGAGGAGCCTCTGGTACATTTCAGCAGGCCAGCATGCCAGGGAGGCGAAGCATGCGTGTGAGATCTGACAGAGCAAAAGTCAAGTGTCTTTTAGCCAGAATGTGCCTGGGTCTCTCAGTTTGGCAACCTGTGGAGTTCCTGTTGCTCTTATCTGGGGGTGAAGGGGTACCATCTGGCAGTGAGTCACTCCCTGTGCATTTGGACAACAAGGCAGATAGTACCTTGTACTCTTGAAGTCCTTTCCCTTTTCCCTAGCGTAGCACTTTAGAGATGAGATGATCTCGGTAATTTGATGGCATATCTGGCTTATAAATAAACAGGGCTCAAGAGAGTATGCCAATTTTTTTCCCCCTGAAAACTTTATGGCTCCTTTAATTTTTCACACCTGACACCCTTGACATTGGCTCTTGAGAGAGAATTGTCCCATTGCAAAACATATGTCGTCTTCAAAGAATTCCATGAAGGAAGTCCGTGGGACTCTTGAAGAGCTTTTATTTGTGGGGGAGATTCACCTGTCTGTTGTAGCAGAAGGAAGATACAAGAGTAGGACTCCAGGGGATGGTTTGAGTTCCTTAAATCAAAGAGGACCACTCCATGTGATATGGATTATATGTTATTTCTGGAACAGCTCTGCCTATTCTAGAAGGACCCTAAGAATTTCTTCTCACAACATGAGGAGATATCCTAATCTCAAACTCAAATTACAATTCAAAAAGCATTTGCCAGTTAGGAATCTGGTTGCTGAGTTCTCTGTATTGGTGACCGGGACGCAGCATGCAATGCTGAAAGTAAATGGGAGTGGAACTGGAAACCAGGAATCCCACCCTTTCCTCCACAGTCCCATGCCAACCTTCTAGATTATTCGTGATCTTGTCCAGATCAAATACAATAATGATGTGCAAGTGTTTTGTCATGTGTAAAGCACTAAGCGTTCAACATGGCTTATTATTATTATCATTATTATTATCATCATTATTATGTTTTCTTATTTTTATTCCTGTAGGAACTCATCAGATTCTGTTAAGGTATAGAAGAGAGGCCTTCCACCAGGCTAAGGCTAGTTTGGGTTTGTAGTATCTGGATGTTCTAAGAAATACATTTCGGGGCATTTGCAACTATGTATATGAATGAACTAAGAAGTAGGCAGATTGGATTTCTTTGTGCCAGTTAACTCTGAATCTCTGAGCTCACCGTTGCCAGCAGAGCCCCACACAGGGTGTTTTTCCCTTTATCTCATTAACTGATTTGTTTGTGTAAAATGAAACAATGAAGTTTTTCACCTCCAGTGTTCAGCAAGAAGGACCCGCTGTAGACCGTTCAAGATTGGATTGCATTTGGAGAAAATGCATCATTACTTGCATTAATGATGAAAAATTATGCAGTTTAAAAGGGATTAGTATTTGGTGCATCTCCCTGGAGACAAATATCACATAAAAATTCATGTTTACATAATAAATAAATTAAGGGTGACTCTTTTTACAAAAAAATAGAATATACCCTACCAATGGACTTATAATAAGCTTCCTTTTTACAAGCATCCCCAAAGTGTTTACAATTTGACTAACCTATTTCACATGCTTTTATTTTTTTACAAAGAAAGGCACATCTGGATGCTACAAACCAATGATTGATGTTCAGGAGTAGGGCTCTTTGAAAAACAATTTCTGTTCCTGCTTGTGAAATTTCAGTAAAGCATTTACCAAAAACACAACTCCCCCCTCACCAGTTCCCACCCCCCCCCAAACTGCTTGTTTAATAAGGAATTCTAAAGCTCAACTCCAAATTTCTTTATTTAGAGAAATAAGTATTGTATCTAAAATTGGTACCAGAAAAAATTGAGAGCCCTTGAAATTTCAATGTATTAGGGTTTGACTTATGAGCCATTTTTTTCCCTTGTGATTTTGACAGAATAATCTTTTTCTCTCCTGCTAGGTCATTCTCTGGGTGGTTTGTGCCCAGGGTATATTTGCAGGGCAAGATCCACTCAGGTCTAAGGAGCAGCCTCCTTGAAGGCGGCCCCTGGGAGAGTGGAAAGGGGAGGGTACCTCTTCCTTCCCCTCCCTTCTCCCCTCCCTCCTCTCTCGCAGCTCTCTCCTCCCTCTGGTCTCCTCCCTCCTCCCTCCCTCTCCTCCTGTCCAGTACTGGCCAACCATACTGGCCAACTATGTGTTTTGCTAGAGGGAAACCTTGGTTTCTAAGGTAAATTTGAGGCATGCCCTCAAAATTATTTCTTTGCATTTCTTTGAGGCTTTGGGAGTTGTCGGCCTGCCCCTACCGCGTCCCCTACATGTGGGGCTCCAAGTCTTTGAAGCATTCTGTGCTCTGGGCAAGGCTTCCAGCTGCAATTTGTCACTAAAAACCCTCCTTCCCCTGCCTGAGAGCTAGCCTTCAGCCAGATGCGGGCAGCAAAAGGCAGCGCCTTTCCCGGCAGTAGGCTTGGAGAACAGAACCTTTCTTGGGTGCGTTCACTGGAGCCCAGGGCAGGCCTTGTGCCTCTGATTCTTGCAGGGAGCTGCCGGGTCAACCATGGTCCCATGTTCACCTCCTGTACCCCACCCCAAGCTTCACTGCCCTGGGCAGGCTAACAGCAGGGTAACCAGGGCAGACAAACCCAAGGAGCAGAAAGAGGGCCTTTCTTTCCTTATCTTACGTTAATAAGCTTTTGCCTTTTGTATTGCCTGCAACATTTTAGAAAATTGTAGGGTGTTAGAGCTGAATAGGTTGATAACCATGACCTATGACTATTTGTGTGTTGTTAGTATTATCTCTGCTGGTGGTTTGTAACTGGAGATCCATAGAGTCCTCCTCTCCAGTTCTTGGGCAGGTCACGGAGGTGGGGAGCCACCAGGAGTCTGTGCTTGGGAGCATGTTTCTGTAGGAAGCGTTCATTAGATTCCTGAAAGAGTCCAAAGATCAGAAAAGGTGGGAACTACTGATTCAGTCCAAAGTCCAGTTATTCACTCTCCCCACCCCCAATACACACACACACATACACACACACACACACGCACACACACACACACACACACACAGTTTACCAACAAGGAAACTGAATGCAGAAGAGGTGTTGTGCCAGCCCAAAAAGTGCAGAGCTGGGACTGGCATTCCTCAGTTAGCGCAAGCACAAGAGATGCCTGTCGGCCCCACCTGTGGAGGGCAAAACTGCTTTGACCGTGCTCTCTGAGCACAACTGGCCGATGAGGGCACAGGACATCCACCTCAGGTAACTCATATTGCACCTCAGGACAGTCCTCTCTCTATAAGATGACCCTTATTCATCTTTCTGTCCACCATCTCAGCCAGTGCATCACCTTGTTCAGAGTAGCCACTCACTATATTTGTTGAAAGAGAGAGAACTTAGTGGTGAGCTGTACAAGGAAGACAGCTCAGTAGCTTTATGTGACCAGTTATTCGAGCTCAAGAATTACGAATCCTGGGGCCTCCTGGGTGGCTCAGTTGGTTAAATGTCTGACTCTTGATTTTGGTTCCGGTCATGATTTCACAGTTCATGAGTTCAAGCCCCATGTCAGGCTCTGCACTGGCAGCGTGAAACCTGCTTGGGATTCTGTCTCCCTCTCTTTCTGCCCCTCCCCTGCTTGCTCTCTCTATCTCTCTCTCAAAATAAATGAAAAATAAACTTTAAAAGAAAAGAATTATGAATCCATTATTCTCCAACTCCCCTTTTCCTCACCCCCATGACCTCAGTTCTTGGGGCAGTTGTTAGCAGTGGGAGGCAGCCCAGATTGTAAACCACTCTTTCCTTGCATGGCCCTTTGACAACTGGCTAATGATCTACAAATACAATGTTGGTGCTTCAGAAATGTAATTTTTTTATAAAGTTAGTAATTTATGTAAGGTTAAGAATTTCTCTTAATCTGATTTGTAAACATGGATACATGTTTTAAACATTTAATGGCAATTATCTATCATTGTAGGGAGACCTAGGTTTTCATTGGGATTTGTTTACTGTTTGGCTGGGTGTCATAGAATGATAATAAATTGAGACAAGAGTCAGTTGTTGGGTGCGTATGATCTATGGTTTGTACTAGGCTCGGGGGAGGGGTGGTGCTGGGTAAAAAATGTTTACATCTTGTTTATGGAGTTTATAAGGCCTAAAAGGTAAAGGATTTAAGTCACTTGACAATGAGAGGGGCATCAAAGAAGAGTAAAAAAATATGTCAAATTAAAAGATACTTATTCCAAAAGACTGGAGTTGGCCAGAGACACAGAAAATCTATTGAAGCTATGTCTGTCTAGGATGACTGTAGAAGAAACAGATTTGTTCTTTTTTTTTTTTAAAGGCAGTTTCCTAATGGATAGGAAAATGAAAAGATATTCTAGAAAGAACACTGTGGGAAGCCAATGTGCAAGTACAAATGCCAACTTTTTATTGTTTTAGTTTTGATAGTTTTTTTTTCCTAAAGAGCTTTTTAAAAAATTGATTGCCATGCAATCAATGGAAGTCTTGGGTGTATCACATGCTTTATTTAACTCAATGCTCAGGACAGGAAGCCAGTACTGTTGTTATACTTACTTTGCAGGGGTTGCAAACTGAAATTTAGAGAACTGAAGTCAGTCATCTTGCTCAGGCCCGTACATCTAGGAGCCAGAATTCAAATCCAGAGCTGTCTGGCTCTAAAGCTATATTGCCCAATGTCATAAGGAAATGATTAGGGTTGGAATGAAGGGATCACAGGTTAGAATAAAGGGAGACAAGGCTTTACAGGATGGCTGGGGTCAGGCTGGAGGATATTCAATGCCAGGTCTTAGATAATGAGGAGAAGAAACCTTGACACAGATTCTTAAAGTAAGTTGCCAAGGGTTTTCACTGAAGGGGGTGAGGAACATTCCTGTCATGAGGCAGGTGTTCAGGGTGGTTTCTTTCAACTCAGAGATTCTGTGATGGGACCGTGAACCCTTTGGCAGAACCATGCACTAAGGGCAAGTACATGTCTTCATCATCATCACTACTGGTGTCCCACAGAAGTAATGCTTGGAGCCTCCCCATCTAACAACCCTGTGGCACGTTTCTACACTGAATGTGGAAGACTCTGTGGTGGATGAGTGGACGGGCTGTTGGTGAAATTGATATAAATGTTTTTTAAACTCCAGCCCCCACTACATGTTAGCTTTGGAGGCAGACTTAAACGAGGCAGTGTTTTATAGTAGAAAGTGCATGGACTTCAGAACCTGCAACCCCAACCCTGGGCAATGTACCTAACTGCCCTGAGTCTGCATTTTCTCATTTGTGAAAGGGCACATGTCTGCCTTATAGGAGAGCACCTTGCTTACTTTCTGAAAGTCTCACATATGAAGGGCGTCACCACCAGAAGACCTGGCACCTGGTCCTATCAGCAGCAGCATCAGTGATCGTCTGCAGTGTCACGGTTTCATACTTGATACAACTTCTTCATGCAGTTGGCTCTGAAGCTCAAACATCTCTTTCCTGGGAGAAACACTATGGGGAAAGTTCAGTCAGTTTGAAATAAGAGGGGGCCCCCTTTGTTGCTCAGTTGGTTAAGCGGCCAACTCTTGAATCTGGCTCAGGTCATGATCTCACAGTCATGAGATCGAGCCCCACGTTGGGCTTTGTGCTGAGTGTGGAGCTTGCTTGGGATTCTTTCTCCCTCTCCCTCTGCCCCTCCCCTGTCCAATGCACACTCTTTCTCAAAATGATGAAATAAACATTAAGAAAAAGAAGGGAGCACCTGGATGGCTCAGTCGGTTGAGCATCTGACTTCGGCTCAGGTCATGATCTCACAGTTCGTGGGTTCGAGCCCCGCGTCAGGCTCTGTGCTGACAGCTCAGAGCCTAGAGCCTGTTTCGGATTCTGTGTGTCACTCCCTCTCTGCCCCTCCCCTGCTCATGATCTGTCTATCTGTCTCTCCAAAATAAATTTAAAAATGTAATAAAAAAAAAAGAAGAAGAGGAGGACCGTAGTTCAAGGTCTAGCTTAAGCAGCAGATACTGAGGTCTTGTGAGCATTGATTGATGAGAATGCAATGAGACTATCTTGTAACCCCAGAAAGCTTGACTAGACTATTAGAATAGGAAAATGCTATTATGCCGTGTCTTTGAAAAAATTCAGCTTAAAATTTCAAAACTCTTGGATTCACATGCATAGTCCATTTCTAAAGTATTAGCAAGATCCAAGAAGTCTCCCTCTTTGAGGAGGCTCACTTTGCCTCTTTGGTTTTTGGTCTCTGAGACCATATGCCCCTCTCTTACTGGCTGCCATTAATGGTGGGTCAATTCTGGCCTTTTTCCTGCACTAGCTCTGGGATGTTGACCTGTCTGCTGAGCCCCTGAGACCACAGCTGCCAAGGATGCCCAGCTGGAGCTGATTTGCTGGGCTGAGTCACAGCATCTGGTTGGGACAAGTTGGGACAATATCTTTTTCAATCACAAGTACCCGCCCTGGGACCTACTTAGCGCTCACTGCCTTGCCAAGTTCCTGGGTGTGGGTGGAGCTTAGGTGCAGTTGGTGTCTTCTTCTGAGGGGGTTCTTTTTCCAGAGACGAGGTTTTCATAATGCATTTGGGAACAACTGGGAGTTCTTTGGGACTGCCTATCATTTAGGGCTGCATTATTTGGCAACATGATAATTGCTACGAAACCCAAAGTAGGGGGAGTTGAGGGATGGTTAGCAGAGTTAGAGAACATTTATTATTGGTTATCTGGGGGATGTTCATGAAAACATTCATTAGTGCTGCTCAGGAGAAAGAAAATGGTGTCAGCAGAATAGACCAACCTGGCAGCTTCCCTGGGAAAGCCTGGCAATCAAAGAGAGCCTTGCCTCAGGGTACAGAAGGATTCCAGAAGGTTAGCAGGGTCAGCACAGCTGGCCAGAGTAGACATTGCTACTCAGGGGACACAACTGTGGCTTGGAAATGGCAGGGACTGAATCCAGCTCTTGTGTTTGCTTTGTAAGTTTGTGTTATTTATTTCTCTTTGTGTTACCTTAATTTTGGTCTTAAAAGGAGCTCTGTCAGATATGTGCAGAATATTCACCAGTAGGTAACCAATAAATTTGTCTTTGGAGACCTGTTTATGGAGGCAGACTCTGACTTCAGGTTATCTTATAGTCTAGAAACGTGGGTCCTAACCTTAGCCTTGCAAGTGTTCTGTTCCTTGTATGCAAAGTGTGGTCAGCAAAGGCATAGGCTTTTTCTATTTTCTTATTTATTATTTTGTATCCCCACTATCTATTTAAGGTTTAACACATGGTAGCTGCAAAATCCATGAATCTTCCTCTAACTTGGGCATATCTCAACCTCTAGGGACATTGTAAGCTTCTAGGGAACTAATTGTAAAGTGGAACATATGGGAGGGGTGTGGGGGAGGTGAGCGGGGATGGGGTTGACCTTCAGGGGTTGAAAAACTAAAGTAAGGATTAGAAGCATAGGTGGTGGTAGTGGATTTAATATGGATGCTTTTGAACAACTCAAAATCTCTAAAGGTGGGTCACAGCATATGTACTTTTTTAAAATTTCCAATAATATTTAAGAATGTTTATTATAGTAACACATATAATAATAAAATATTTAGGAGCACCTGGGCAGCTCAGTTGGTTAAGCATCCAACTCTTGATTTTGGCTCAGGTCACAATCTCAGGGTTATGGGATTGAACCCCGTGTAGGCTCCATGCTAGGTGTAGAACCTGCTTCAGATTCTCTCTCTCCCTCACAGAGATAGAGCAAACAATTCGAAAATTTGTATGGAACCAAAAAATACACTAAAAAGTCAAAGTAATGTTGAAAAATAAAATCAAAGCTGAAAGCATCACAATTCTGGACTTTATGCTATATTACAAAACTGTAATCATCAAGACAGTATAGTGCTGGCACAAAAACAGATCAGTGGAACAGAATAGAGAACCCAGAAATGTGTGGTCAACTAATCTTGGACAAAGCAGGAAAGAGTATCCAATGGAAAAAAGATAGTCTCTTTAGCAAATGGTGCTGGGAGAACTGGACAGCAACATGCAGAAGAATGAAACTGGACCACTTTCTTACACCATACACAAAAATAAATTAAAAATGGATGAAAGACCTAAACATAAGACAGGAAGCCATCAAAATCCTAGAGGAGAAAACAGGCAACAATCTCTTTGATCTCAGCTGCAGCAACTTCTTACTAGATGTGTCTACATAGGCAAGAGAAATAAAAGCAAAAATGAACTGTTGTGATCTCATCAAGATAAAAATCTTCTGCACAGCAAAGGAAACAATCAGCAAAACTAAAAGTCATCCCATGGAATGGGAGAAGATATTTGCAAATGACGTATCTGATCAAGGCTTATTATCCAAAATCTATAAAGAACTTCTCAAACTCAACACCCAAAAAACAAATAATCTAGTGAAGAAATGGGCAGAAGACATGAATAGACATTTTTCTAAAGAAGACATCCAGATGGTTAACAGACACATGAAAAGATGCTCAACATCACTCATCACCAGGGAAATACTAGAGAAAACCACAATAACTTACCACCTCACGCCTATCAGAATAGCTAAAATTAACAACTCAGGAAACAATAGATGTTGGCAAGAATGCAGAGAAAGGGGAGCACTTTTTGCACTGTTCGTGGGAATGCAAACTGGGGCAGGCTCTCTGGAGAACAGTATGGAGGTTCCTATTTATCCAAAGGATACAAAAATGCGGATTCAAAGAGGCATATTACCCCAATGTTTATAGCAGTGCTATCAACAATAGCTGGATTATGGAAAGAGCCCAAATGTCCATTGACTGATGAATGGATAAAGAAGATATGGTGTGTGTGTGTGTGTGTGTGTGTGTGTGTATGTATATATATATCTATACATATATATATATAATGGAATATTACTCAGCCACAAAAAGAACTAAATCTTGCCATTTGCAACAACATGGATGGAGGATTATGCTTAAGCAAGATAAGTCAGTCAGAGAAAAACAAAAATACCATATGATTTCCCTCATATATGTAATTTAACAAAACAAACGAGCAAAGAGAAAGAGACAAAGAGAAGCAAACCAAGAAAGAGGCTGTTAACTATAGAGAACAAACTAATGATTACAGATGAGAGGTGGGTGGACGGAATTGGTGAAATCAGTGATAGGGATTAAGAAATGTCTATCGCTGGGGCGCCTGGGTGGCTCAATCGGTTAAGCATCCGACTTCGGCTCAGGTCATGATTTCATGGTTTGTGGGTTCGAGCCCCGTGTCGGGCTCTATGCTGACAGCTAGCTCAGATCCTGGAGCCTGTCTTCGGATTCTGTGTCTCCCTCTCTTTCTGGCCCTCCTCTGCTCACTCTGTCTCTCTCTCAAAAATAAATAAAAACATTAAAAAAATTAAAAAAAGGAATGTCTATCGACTGATGAGTGGATAAGGAAGATGTGTATATATAAATATACAATGAAATATTAGTGATGAAAAAGATTTCCATTTGCAAAGAAACAAAACAGATGAACACAGGGGAAGGGAAGGAAGAATAAGATAAAAACAGAAAGAGAGAGACAGACGATAAGAGACTCTTGAATACAGAAACTGAGGGTTGCTGGAGGAGTGTTGGGTGGGGGGATGGGCCAAATGGGTGGTGGGGGTTAAGGAGGGCACTTGTTAGAATGAGCACTGGGTGTTGTATGTAAGTGATAAATCACTGGGTTCTACTCCTGAAACCAATACTAACTTTAAATAAGTAAATTATGTAAAATAAATAGATAAAAAGACTATAAAGGAAAACAGGTTCATATAATACATAATTCAAGAACAGCTTATACACAGTTACCTAAAAGTAAAATGCAATACAACAGTGTATAAAACCAATTGTCAGAAATAAAATATTTAGTCCTCACAGGGAAAAAAAAGTCTCTTTCCCTCTCTCCCTGCCTCTGTCTCCACCCTGCTTGGGTGAGTGCGTGTTCTCTATAAATAAATAAATAAATAAATAAATAAATAAATAAATTTTAAAAATCTTTAAATATCCCTCAAGAAGAAATAGATAAATACAATGGGATACAACCCAGAAGTTCAGGTGAATGTAATAGAGCTTCATGTGTAAATATTAATCTAGAAAATATTTTTGGAGACAATAAAGTTGCAGAAAGATATGTGACATATAGCACTATTTATTTAAAAAGTTCATATGTATATAATGGAAGCATATATATGTAGTAAGAATGTAAAGACCTGAATGGGGATGATAACCAATTTCAGGGAAGTGGTAACTTTAGGAGGGAGGAAGGGAAATGGTGGGGGCTTTAATAAGTCCCTTCATGTATATTTCCTTAAAAAGAAAGAAAAACAGGTTGTAACAGCAAACATGGGAAAATAAGATTTCTTCCAAAAGAATGAGTACATAATTATTCTTGGTACTATTTTCTGTAATTTTTCTGAGTGTTTAAAATATTTCATTATAAAATGACGAAAACAAAAGTCTCCTGGTAATTGTGATGCAGGCAGTTGGCCTTTGGGAATTCTTGCCTAGATGCTTCCAAGGGCTATCCAGTTCTAAATGTGTCTGTGTGCCGAGAACTCTCCCCTAAGCGCTTCTCTTATTCTTATAGATGACCGGTGCCTATCAGCCTGTGCCCAAGGCCCGTGGCTTCCCTATATTCTGTGCCAGTTGGATTCACCCATTTCTCATGTTGGTGATGTTGGTGAAATCCACCAATCTAACTCTACTTTGAGGACCTGGCCTACAAGGGCCTCTTCCCTGTTGTCTCTTTCTTGCCTTTATTAGAGGAGAGGTTCTGTTCTATGAGCACTGTCCTCTTAGAGCTCTAACCTCCTGCCTTCCTGTCCCCAAGATGTATTCATTTCAGAGCACCTTCACTGACAATTCAGTGATAGGATTTAGTATCCATGGGGATCCCAAGAGTTCTCATTGCCTACCCCCAGCATCACCATTTGCAATCAGTTCTCCTATTGCTGCATCTGCTTTTGTAACTTCCTTTCTATATCAGAAGTGTCCCTAAAATGTAATCAGTAAGTGGCTCTAGCAGCAGGTGCCAAGGTGAACTTTGATATGTAATTTAATTTTATTATTTTTAAAGTTTATTATTTTTAAAGATTTTCTTTTTTTATGCTTATTTTTGAGAGAGAGAGAGAGAGAGAGAGAGAGTGAGCGAGAGTGAGCATGCCCGCATGTGAGCAGGGGAGGAGCAGAGAGAGAGGGAGACAGAATCTGAAGCTGTCTCTGTACTGTCAGTGCAAAGCCCAATCAATATAGGGCTTGAACCCACAAACTGTGAGAGCGTGACCTAAGCTGAAGTTGGATGCTCAACTGACTGAGCCAGCCAGGTGCCCCAAGTTTATTTATTTATTTATTTATTTATTTTGAGAGAGAGAGAAAGAGAGAGAGAGAGAGAGAGAGAGAGAATCCCAAGCAGGCTCCATGCTGTCAGCTCAGCAGATCCTGATGTAGGGCTCGATCCCACAACTGTGAGATCATGACCTGAGCCGAAATCAAGAGTCAGACATTTAACTGACTGAGCCAGCCAGGTGCCCCTAATTTTGTATTATTATTTTTAATGCCTGTAGTGGTAGTTCTAAACCAAGGATGATTCTCCCTGCTCCTAACAGGGACATTTGGCAGTGTCTGGAGACATTTCCAGTTTTTAAAACTAGGGGAGTGCTACTAGCATCAAGTGGGTCGAGGCTGGGGATGCTGCTAAACATCAGTAATGCACAGAAAATCCCCACCCCCATAATAAAGAATTATCCAGTCCAAAATGTCAATAGTGCCAAGACTGAAAAAACCCTGTTCTACAGATCCTCATACATGAATATCCTCCTGTCAGTGAGGGAGAGTGGATGAGGCTGCAGCTCCATTAGAGTGGGAACCTGGAACAAGGGACGCAGGAGTCCCTGTGAATATGTGTACAGACCATTCCTGTATCATCTTCACTGCACAGTGTGGGTTAGGGAGTCAGTGGTGTTGGAGATGGAGGATGAGAAGAGATTAAAGAGATGAAGGAAAAACTGGAGAGGATCAGAGAGTCCCAAGTGGTTGGGGAGAGCAGAGGGAAGCTCCTCTGATGTCCTTGAACTTAGCACCTTGCTATAAATAGCACCCCTGTGCTATAGAAATAGAGGATATAGTGTATTTTAAAAGATTCTCAATGAAAAATGAGGCAGGTAGTTACAGTGATGACCCCCAGTGAGTTGTGCTGTTTCTGTTGTGATTTTGCCATTCCTCTTGTCGAGAGGTGGAGTCTGTTTTTCCATCCCATGTGTCTGGGCTGGCCTCATCACTTGCCTTGACCAAAAGAATGTGGAGGGAGTGATGATGTGTGACTTCAGAGGACATTCAGGTTTGGTTTTCTCCCTGTTAAAACATCTCTGCCATCATGTGAGGAATCTCAGCCTGACGTAGTCTCTGAGGAAAGGGTCCAGCCATTTGGCTGGCCTGGCCCTACCTAGCTGCCAGTCAACCTTTCGGCACAGTGGACTCAGATGAAATCAAGTTGTTTGCCTGGCCAACCCATAGTGAGGAATAATAAATTACAGTTATTTTAAGCCCCTAAACTTTGGGCTAGTTTGCTGTAGAGCAGTAGATTAACTGGACACTGTATGTACATGGCTTCATTTGAAGCAGTAGATGATATATTTGCCTTAGGATGTTGTGTAAATGTCAGATCATGGTTCAGAGAAACTGAGTTCTTCCTGTTTTGTGTCTCGTAGCACTTCTCAGAACTTCTGGATGAGTTTTCCCAGAACGTCTTGGGTCAGCTCCTTAACGACCCTTTCCTCTCTGAGAAGAGCGTGTCGATGGAGGTGGAGCCGTCCCCAACATCCCCGGCGCCTCTCATCCAGGCTGAGCACAGCTACTCCCTGTGTGAGGAGCCTCGGGCCCAGTCACCGTTCACCCATGTGACCACCAGTGACAGCTTCAATGACGGTAAACTCAGGACAGGGGAAACACCTGGGACCATGGAATCTTTGACTCTGAGCTCCTCGGGGGTGTGGAGTGTGTGTTACACTATTGTCAGCACTCATGTTAGCCACATACCTACTCCATGGAAAGACTAGGGCTTGGGCTGTGGGGAACTGCAGAGAGTCAAGGGACGCTTTCCCCACCCCTGGCCATGTGCTCTGGGAACTTGCTATACTGAATGGTAGTAGTGGCTTTCTTTGGCCCTGTGGGTTGGGCAGCAGAACATCCTTTTGCAAATTTGGTTGATAATTCTAGCAGCTCCATTGGTTTAAGGGATCATGTCATTTTTTTCTGAGAAAGAGTTTTTATGACAATTCTTCTCCACAGAAGCTTCTTGGGCATTCTCTTAACCCCTATTCAGCATGTTCCCTTGACCACATGTATACGAGATCTTGGGGAGCATTCCTAGGTCATCTAGCATTCCTGGTGACCCTTTCATGCCCATTATCCATGCCATCAGTATGGTATTTGTTGAAGATCTATTTTCCTTGGCTTTAGAGCATTAAGCTGTTTGACCACGTGTCTGTAAAGTGACACTCTTCCAGGTCTGAACTCCTTTATCACATATTATCAGTACCTTAAATTGTAGCCATTGATTCACCTAGTGGTTCTTGAGTTCACAAGCTAGACATTGAGGGAAATATAAGTTTAAAAATGTGCACATGGTTCTCATAGAACCTATTATGTGGGGGAACAGTAGAAATGTATACAACTGACTAAAAATATAGAACATATGCTAAGGGTGGTGATTAAGGTTACGTGCTCTGCAGTCAGACCTCAGTTTAAGTTCTATTTCAGTGACTACTTGTGGGCAAACTACTTAACTTCTTCATGTGTTAAAGTAGGATAAAAACAACATCTATTTCATGTGTTATAAAGATTACACATCAGAATATATGTCAGTGCCTAGCCCAGGATATTGTTCTTAGCTGCTAATAGTAAGGATATTGTTCTTAGCTGCTGTTGCAATCATTTTTTCAAACCAGGGACTGTAAGAGGATGGCAGGGCCTTAGGTCATCAGGAAGGTTTTGGGGAGGATTTCTCAACTTCCCAAGCAATGATCTACAATGAAATGTGATAATGGGTTTCTAGCCATCAATATTCACTTTTGTTCATATTCATTCCCTATTGCACAATCTCAGAATCCTCCATTGTTCTATAGAATGAAGCTGACCTCACAGCATAGCTTTCAAAGCCCTTTGTGGGTTGATCCTACCTCCCTTCCCCACCTTGTCCCATCTCTCCCTGTCTGTGCGGCTCTGGCACTGACTTTTCCACTCCATGACTTTTCTTACACTGTTTTCTTTATCCTGGGTTCCCTTTACTTTTGTCAGCTCCACCAGTCAAGACCCCACTCAGTGTCGTTTAGTGTCACTCTCCTATCTGGAAGTTTTCACCCTTTATGTTTTCACAGCACTGTTTCTGTTTGTTTATTTGTTTTAGTTTAGACACTTGTGTAGAGACTATTACATTTGTCCTTATATTCCAGCCATTATTTATTTTTCTGTTCTCTTCTTTGTTTTGAGCTGGCTTGTGAGCAAGTATGAGTATGTGTTCCTGGTACCTCGCATTGTGCTCGGCACTTTGATGGTATCTAATAAACAGCTATTTCATTGAATTACTTGTGCAGTAAGTTGTTAAGGAAGAAGGTATAGAAGACTGAAGCACGTTCCTAACTGCTGGTGATGGCATCAAGGAAGACACCTGCTCTACTGTCAGATGCACCGCTTGCTCTCTAACTGTGCAGACACACTGGGCTGCATGCATCTGATGGGGTGATATTTCTTAGCCTTTCACAGCTGTCTTGTACAGGAGCAAGCACAGTGCCACGTAGAAGTAGATATTTTATAAATGCTTTATGATTCACTCTTAAAATTCACCTCATGGTGATTTATTGAGTATCTACCTTGTACTTAACTTGCCAGACACTGTTTTAAGCATTGAGGGTAAAAAGTGAACACAATTAACAAAGGTCTCTGCCTTTGTGGAGTTTACATTCTAGGAGATAGGGGTGACGTAGAAAATACAAAAGAGAAAAAATAAACTATATGGTTTATTAGAGGGTGATCTAATAAAGAAGTATTCACACCATAACAGGGGAGGAGGCATTGAAATCTTAAATAGGGTAGACCGAGAAGGCCTATCTTTGAAGGTAATGTTTGAGCAAAGATCAGCAGGCGATGAGGAAAAGAACTAGATGTCTCAAGAAGAGGTTTCTAGGCAGAGGAAACTGCAAGTGCAGAGGACAGAAGCTGTGTGGCTGGAGTGATAACAACAGAGCCACATTATATTCAGATGATTATATAATTGTGGGGTAGTCAGCCATTCTGCAGCCTTGCTGTTCCAGAATATGCAGATTAGAGAAGGCCTAAATAATCTAAGCAGACTCACTTTCCCCTGCAATTCCATAGATGTTTGCTGAATGCTAGCTGTGTGTCAGACACTGTCCTAGATACTTGCAGTGCACAATAGTGAAACTTAGATCCCGCCTATAATAGCTCAGAGTCTAGTGAAAATGCCATGTACCCCAAATACTTTACCAGACAGAATAGAAATGTCCCAAGAGGAAATTAAACTGTAGAAGTTCAGAGCAGAGAGAGCACACCCAAGGAAGATCATAGGAAATGTTGCATGAATGAGACAGTTTATGTCTCATAGTGAAATGATTGCGAATAAGCAGGTTTCTAAAAGTTCAAAGTCTCTTTCTCTTCCATGATGAAACTATTTCTTTATATTTTAATTGTAATCAATATAAATACAACGTAGGGGACCTCACAGGGGGCCCCTATGCTAATAGTTTAGTGTTAGGGAGAAAGAATCAGTGAATCTTTTCTGGGAAGGCTTTCTTATCATTAGGCCAAAGCACACTCCATTCAGTTCTCTGCCCTCGTGCCTTCTTCTATGTATAGATCCTGTGCTGCTATAGGCTTTGCTAGTAATTTGCTGAGAACAGGTATAGTGGGCCAGATATATTTTGCAAAGGGTTTCTGATCCACCGTTCATGTTCAAGTATTGGTATTTCTCTGAGTTAAAACCACCTTCCTATGCCAGCAAAAGCACTTGTATAAGTAGGGGGTAGTGAACAAGGAGGGTAACCATTTGGCCTGTGTGAAATCAAAGGTGGACAGTGTACATGTAAACCCAGGAAGCTTTGTCTAGGTCTTAGCTTCCAGTGTTTTTCTGGATTTTGTGTAGACAGAGAGATGTTTGAGAACAGAATTATTTTATTTATTTGAAGCCCTGTTTGCATCCACCTTGAGGGAGGATCAGCCGCAAGGATCTTTCTTGAACCACATCTTCTGCCAAACAGAGCCCCTTCCTGTTGGAAAAGGGTGGTAGTTCTTAGGCAGTGCGTAAGTAGGTGGCATTTAAAAATTGCTCTTTGCATTAAATGTAATATTCTTTTTCTCTCACTCGGGAAAACAGCTTAAGCAAAACTAGGAGTCCTTGTTTCTTGTGTTTCTCGTCAAGGATAGTCAATTATTTCATTATACCTGGGAAAGCCAGTGATTCAGATCTCCTTGTCCAGTTTTACTTAGATTAAGTGGAATTCTTCTGTAGTTGCTTCTAAGCCTAAAAGAAATGGTGAACAGAGTAGACTGTCTCCTTCCTTACTAGGATTTTTTGCTTTCTTTTCCTCTTTCTCCCCATTACCCTCTCTTCTCTCTCCTACTTCTTTCTTTTTCTTTGTCCTTCCTTGTTCTCTCCCTGCTATCTCTTTCTTCCCCCCAGTCCTTGAACCCCAGACCAATTACATAGGACATATTAGGTCTCTTATCTTCCTAACTTATCAGGACCTAGACCTAAAATATACAATATTTTTGGCTATCTGCATTTGTCATTTTTTTCTGCTGAGAGCATCTACAACTTTTTTTAGATCCTCAAAAGGGTCTGTGACTGCCACCCTCCACCTCCCTCTCCCACACCCCCTGCAAAGAGAGGTTGACAAACTGGTCTAAGGTTACATAGGAGTCATCTATCTTCAGGACTGAATATGACCGTAGACTTCTCTGAAACACTAGAGCTAAAGAACTTCATGTGGGCTCAGCAACCACAGGAGCCAGTCGTCAGAGTGTGGGCTCGGCCTTCAAAACCACCAGAAAGACATTCTGCCTCTAGCTCATTCATTTCTCCCCATGATTAAGGCTGTTAACCAGATGCTGGGCAGGGTTTTCTGTTCTACAAAAACAGAGAGAGAGGGAAAGAGAGAGAGAAAGAGAAGGGTATAAAAAGATAAGCAGAAACATCGAAGCAAAGATGTCTGTGGATATTTTTATACTGGGATTGAGGGGAAAAAAAAGCTTATAGTGGAATGACCAAGTCTTGTGCCTCACCACATGGAAGGTATCTTCACGAGTTACTCTATTTTAGTCATGTTCCTTTGTAATTAACTCGGGAAGCTATGTATTCATTTGCTTTGTTCTTTAATTTCAGTCTTCTTCCTGAAGAAGAAACTTAGTGGTGCTGGAGTAATGCTGCTCAGGGAGAGCTAGACAAGGCCACTACCCTCCCAGATGATAGAGCAACAAAATTCGAACATACATAAAATATCAACAGACTCAGCATAAGATATACTAGTACGGGGGTTATCTAATACAATATTTACACCACACACAAGCCAAGGTAACTTTATTTTGGGTGGAATAAGGATTTGTAACTGTGGCTGGTCCAGGTTCTAGAGGGGGTGGTACTAGGAACATAAGTAATAATCATCTTCCTTCCGATTAAGCCAGTTGGGCTTTTGGTGCTAGCAGGGGCAAAGGATGGCTGGGTAAGCTGGCTTAGTACGGATACTCTAAACTTCTGGAGCTGTTTTCACAGGTGGGAATGAAAACAATAGCCTGCGAGCTAAAGATGAACAGTGCTGCTGGTAAATGGGAAGCCTGGTGGAAGGCAAGACTCGGGGTTTTGAGGGCAAACAGATTTTTAGGAAAGTGGGGTGGTGTTTTGGGGAAGACTAGAAGAAGAAAATGTCTCATGGCTGATGATGCCAGAGCACGGACGGCGTGCCTGGACATGGATCCCTAATGCAGGAGAGAAGGAAAGGCATGTAACATGCATGGCAAAGAAATCATGGGTCTTGAAATAACTAGATGAAGCCCAGAGCAGGATTAATACACAGTCCAGTATGTGGAGTAAAGGGAAGAGAGGAGTCATAGGTGACGAGTTTCCAGGTGTCATTGTTGCAGATACTTTGATGTTGAAAGGCTCAGAGGAGGAGAGACCTGAAAGAAAGTCACAGAAAGACAATGAACAGCTGTATCTTTATCACATTTAGTTTGAGTTACGGACAAGAGCGTCAGTCAGTCAGAACTGCCATCATAGAGGGTGTAGATTCAGGGGTAGAAAAGGAAGACATGTGGCTCATCTACTCACAGAGAGGAACTGGGTCCTCTGATGTGAGTGGGCTGGAGACTCAGAGGTGGGGTTGGACAAGGAGAGGGGCAGTCGCCCTCTTGGAGTCCAATGCCTGAGCTTATGCTCTTTAGCTATTCATCACCTTTTTTTGTATTGCCTTTACTTTCTTTCTCTAACAAGCAAGAAGGATAATGATGCTTCCTTCTCCCCCACACACCTTTAAAAAATTTTTTTAACATTTATTTATTATTTTTGAGAGACAGAGAGAGACAAAGCATGAGTGGAGGAGGGGCAGAGAAAGAGGGAGACAGAATCTGAAGCAGGCTCCAGGCTCTGAGCTGTCAGCACAGAGCCCTACGTGGGGCTTGAACTCACAAACCGCGAGATCATGACCTGATCCGAAGTCCGACGCTCAACCAACTAAGCCACCCAGGGGCACCACACAGGTCCTTCTAATATGTGAAAACACTTAGAACGGTGCCTGGCACATAATGAACACTCAAAACATTGTAGCTATTATTCATTGGTCTTACACTGGGAATCTTTACCTTGGGAACACTGGATTCAAATTTTATATAAACCAAGGTGAGAATATAGTAAGAACCAATACTGGACCTTTTGTAGTGGCTAATTATGGGCTCAAAACACAGTAAGTGAATAGCAATCACATTTGGGTAAAGACCTATTTCACTGATCTTTTGAAAAGCAATATTCCAGAGTGGCAAGGAGAACAGCCTATGAATCCCAGGTCTCATGCACACCTTCTGGGTAACTTCCAGTGAGTTATTGAATCCCTTAGTTTCCTTGTCTATAAAATGTAGGTAGTAGTAGTGCATGCCTTACATGGTTACTCTTAGGATTAATATATGTAAAGCTTTTAGAACAATACTCAGCACATAGTAAACACTCACAGTTAAGTGTTTGCTATTTTTCATATTTTCAACACCTCATCATGTCCCTCATGACTGACGGTTATTTCAGGGTTAAGGCTGTCAGGGCGGGGACCATGGGCAGACAGGCTGCTAACTTTCATTCAAACATGTGGTGGGCTGTATAGTTTAAAATGATTCTGGGGGTGCCTGGGTGGCGCAGTCAGTTAAGCATCCGACTTTGGCTCAGGTCGTGATCTCACCATTCATGAGTTCAAGCCCCGCGTGGGGCTCTGTGCTTACATCTCAGAGCCTGGAACCTGCTTCCAATTCTCTGTCTTCCCTCTCTGTATGCCCCTCCCCTGCTCACACTCTGTGTGTGTGTCTCTCTCAAAAGTAAATAAATATTAGCATGATTCTGACACACCTGACTGAATTCTTGCCTTTCTCCCAGCCTCCAGAACCCAGCCTTAGCATTTTCTCCTTTAAGAGATTTTTACATCAAAACTCAGTCAAGATTTGCCAACTCTTTTGAAAAATTTCAAAGAGCAAACACAGTTATCAAATGGTGAAAGATTTAGATGAGGCATACTTTAATTTACAAAAATTTCCTTTTCAATGTTAGTCATGTCTTATCAATAGCAAATGGATATATATGTGCATATATCATATAAGTGGGACTTGCCCCATGTGATTTCTCTTTTTAAGAATATATATGTTGGGGCACCTGGGTGGCTCAGTCGGTTAAGCGTCTGACTTCAGCTCAGGTCATGATCTCACAGTTTGTGGGTTCGAGCCCCATGTTGGGCTCTGTGCTGACAGCTAGCTCGGGGCCTGGAGCCTGTCTTCGGATTCTGTGTCTCCCTCTCTCTCTGACCCTCCCCTGCTCACGCTGTCTCTCTCAATCTCTCAAAAATAAATAAAACATTAAAAAAAAGAATATATATGCATACACACTATATATACATATGTGTATATATATGTATAAATATATATGTAACATATTTATAAGGATACTGCTACTCCTAATTTAGAGTTGAATCTTTTTTCTCCCCCTTCCTGAGGAATCAATATCTAGTCAATACTGTTATTTATGCAGTATATATGGACGTGATTGAGGATGTGCATTGTGGCGTTACCTCTATGTTGGCTTCGATCTTGTGTCTTTTCTGGCCCCTCTGTGCACCCTGCTGTGGGTACTCTTAGAGTCTAGCCCCATTTCCCATAGCAGCTCCATTTTGTCCTTGGAGGGGAAGGACTTGCTCACCACCAGCAGACAGTGGCTTATTTTTATTTTCTTGCTGATAGCTAAGTTGTGATGCTGAGGAATCATGCCAATTAAGTTTGACCTTTGACAGGAAGCTGTTTAAATAAAATCAGATGATATGGGGGTTATTGGTCTTATTCCTCACTATATGCACTGCTGCCCTTATTGGGGGATATTTTCCTTATGAAATGAAACTTAAAAGACACGTAAATGCAATTTAGGAAAAAAAATTTTTTACTCAATATCTGTGCTTCAGGTTTTAGAAATTAGAGGGTGTTGAGAGTACTGACTTCTGTTTTTGTAGTTTAGCCAATAACTCAAACATCTAAGGATAATTCCAGTTCTAAGCCATGGTGGCTCTCCCAATCTTTTTGCCCATAAAATAAAACTACAAAACTAAGATGAGGTGGAAAAATTGTAATGCATGTTCTCTTCACTCCCTTTACTCTATCCTTTATGAACCTTCTACCTCATAGGTTACATTTGTCATTTTGTTTTCTCTGGTTTGATATTTATTTCCAGTGAGGAACAGAATATAAGCCAACACTTAGTCATTTAGTATGAAAACTCTTTTCTCTAATGTCAACTACCATTGGAATGTTATTCTCACCAAACTTCTTACTGGCTGACTTCATATGAAGTCATTTACTTTATGACATAACTGGTAGATTTAATCAGTCAATCTACAAATGTATTGATATGGTTCACAAATGATGGTTTGGAGGGATTATTATGGCAGGTAGGTACAGCTCTTTTGTTGCAATACGTTCTGATATAATGAATTTAATTTCTTGTATATACATTCAGCTATATGGTATCAGTCAGTTCTATTGCTGCATAACAAACCACTCCAAGAACTATTAGCTTTAACAGCAGTCATTTATTATTATAGCTCATATGTCTGTGCCTTGGCTGGAGGTTGGCTGCTTTAGGTGGGGGACAGTTGAGTGGTTTCGCTAGTTTCAGTCAGATTCATTCACATATTTAAGGCTGGGTGTTGGCTGATCTTGGTCAGGCTCATTGGGGGGCAAACTCTTTCACATGTCTGTCCCCCTTCTCCTGGAGTCAGCACATTGTCCTGGCACATCCTTTTCATTAGGATGGCAGTAGTACGAGTGTGTAAATACAGTTGTGCAAGTGCATTTCAAGACTACTCATATTAGGAAGCTAACATCCCTTTGGCCAAACAATCATGTGGCCAGTCCATGGTGGAGATTAGTGGGAAGGCACTGCAAAATTTCATTGCAGTAGAGGGGTGAGTGAAGAGCTGAAGCCAGTTGTGCAGTTTATAACAGATATGAAAGTACTCTTTGACCCTTGTTGTGTTAAGGGATTCTGGATGGACCCCTTGAGCCACTGGGGCTCCTGTCTAATAATTATCATCACACGGCATAAAGTTGAATAGGTAGAAGCAGGCCATGTCCATGTGTGATTATCCAGGCACAGGACATTCCAGTACAGAAAATTTAGAAATAGTATATCATCTAAAGAAAAAAAAGCATCCATTCATGTTATGAATTATTCTCCAGAGAGAATTTTACCATTTGACACATTTCCTTTCCATCTTTTTTTCCTATCGCTCTTACTTTGCCTTGTCATTAAAAAGAGTTTATATGTGTAATATTACTGGCCACATAAATGCTCCATGTATGGTTGCATCATAATTCATTCACCTTGCCCTTGTTCTTTACTGTTTTGGTTATTTTCAGTGTTTTGTGATTATATATAATGCTACAATAATCATATGTGTGCACAGGACTTTATTTACATTTTTAATTATTTCTTTAATGGAAAGACTCCTGGCCGGGAGTGCAGAGACCTGGGTATTGCCACTAATTTGCTGTGTGATCTAGACCTGTGTGTCAATTTCCTCATTATAAAGTGACGTATCTGAGCCTGATGGCCTTAAACTTCTTTCCAATTCAAAAACCATCCTTAAGTTAGAATAATAAATTTCTTTATTGAAGTGGAAGCATGAAGGCCACACCAGTGTTTTGTCCTCAACAAAGCTCACAGGAAGAGAGGCAGCTTCCTTGGGCTTCTCACCTGAAAGAGTGCAGTTGTCTTTGAGAGAGGAGGTTTTGCTTCATAGTTCAAGTATCATTGTTCATCCTGCAGTCTCTCTTCCTGACACAGCAATGATTTTAGATAGGTAGGTAGGTAGGTAGATAGATAGGTAGATAAAATTTTTTAAAAGGGGTGTAGGAACCTGAGCATTAAAAATATCAACTGGGGTGCCTGGGTGGCTCAGACAGTTGACCATCCAACTCTCAATTTTGTCTCAGGTCATGATCTCACATTTCATGAGTTCGAGCCCCACATTGGGCTCTGTGCAGAGCCTGCTTGGGATTCTCCTCCCCTCCCCACCTTCCCCCACTTGTGTGCACTCTCTCTCTCTCTCTCTCTCTCAAAAGAAATAAACAAACATTAAAAAAATATATCAACTATTCTGGGTTGTTTGGATGGCTCAGTCGGTTGAGTGTCCACTCTTGATTTCAGCCCAGGTCATGATCCTAGGATCGTGGGACTAAGCCCTTCATCAGGCTCCACACTGAGTATGGAGCCTCTCTTTCTCCCTCTGTTCCTCTCCTCTGTTCACACTTTCTCTTACTCTATCTCAAAAAAATTAAAAAATTAAATTTAATTGAAAAAAAAAAAGAATAACTACCTTGACTTATGTTATGAATGCATGTTCTTTGAGGCTTAGTTACCCTGGAAGAACCAACTGTATTATCTGTCTTCATTTTGTCTTTTAGTTTGGTGTTTGCTTTTTGTTTTTATTTTTGCCTTTTTTTTTTTTTTTTTGCCTTATGAATTAAGCTTCATCACATAGTGGTCATAAGTGCACAGGGGTGGGTCTGGCTTTATCTTATACAATTCCCTGGTGTGACCTTTTCTCAGGGTTGCCTCCTTACTGTTAATTTTAACATACACCGAGGCTGTATTTCATCTTACTGACTGCCTCTCTTCCAGCTTCTCTGCCAGGGATAAATACTGCTCAGTGTGGACAAGTTCTAAGTGTTGACTTCACAAACCAAAGCGTCCATATGCCATTCTTGAACAGAGAAAGTGTGATCTGTGCACTCTCTCTCCAGCTCTTCCCCAAATCTGTCCTGAGTGTGTCTTCCTTGCTGGTGACAGAAGTTTCTAGTTCTTAAGCTCATTCTGGGAGAGGCATTAGAATCTTCTTTTGGCTCTTCAGCCAGTTGCTTCTCTTAGTTGAGCCGGGCGCCCATCTGGCCAGCAGAATTCTGTGTCAAGTACAGTGTGGTCTCTCTCCTCTGGCCGCCATCAAAAGGCCCTTTGTTTCCTCCCCCTCCCCCTCAGCCAGGATGTGGTGCGCACCCTGTGAAGGATGGAAATTCTCCCATCACACCATTGCACTAAACAGCTTTATAGAACTGGTTCCAAAAGCAAAATGTCTTCAACCAACAGAAGTCTTGCCCATCTTTACTTTGCCTCAGGAAATAAATCGGGGCTGGGATAGTTAATGAAGTCAGTTATAAATTGGATTGAGGGGAGGGGATCATTTTCCTTTGTAAATGTGAATCTAACTTTTTCTTGGGCTTCAAGGAAGTTGCTTATGAAATACAATTTTAATAATTATGACCTTTTTAGCTTCTATGCCTGCTCTTTCCCCACCTCTACCAGTTCCAAATGATTTTTCACATACCTTCTTTTAAGAAAACTCAAGTCCTAATGGGAACAGTTTTGCTCTTCTGTACAGTAATGGTTCACTAAGCATGTGGGGTGTGTCTGTGCATGTGTGTGTGTGTGTGTGTGTGTGTTTAAATGTTTTCATAAAGCAAGGAATGTATCCTGGCTTCATTTTAGCCTCATTTTAGTAAAAATTGTATCAGGTAAGGAATGCTGACTTTGGGAATCTCTGACTTGTTTTTTCTTGTTCTGAACCTGTTTGCAATCTCCTTGTCTTTTCTCTTCCTGGCCATTCCCTCCTTTTCCAGGACTGTGCTCAGTCAGTGGTGCTGAAGTAATTTGGTAAGAAATAGGTGGACATAAGTGCCTACAAGAATGTCTGTTAGGGGACGAGATGCTTCTGTCTGTTCTTAATGCTTTGTTGCAATCCCCAGGCCTGTGATAACCATGAAAGCCGGTAGCAAGCCAAGATCCACCCTTGGCCAAAATCTAACCCTTTTCTCTAGATAGTTGATCCACTTCAGCAAAGGCAGATGTTTATTATAAGCTCTGAAGTTTTGTGGAGGATTAAGTTAAGTTCTGGAATTCTAGGTCAGGCTTAAGGTATAAGTGGGGTCATAGGGAAACAGAAGGACAAAAACAGGGAGTGAGAAGAAAAAAAAGAAAAATAACTGTCTACTGGGAGAAGAATAGAGCCCACCTATCTGTGGTCCCCAGTCATCTCTCCCGAGACTCTGGTTTCGAACCATTTGTTTCTTGATTTTAAATGTACTCCTATATTTTTGAAAAGATCACACATTCACTTAGTTTGAAAAACCGAATAGTGTAAAATATCACACATGGAGATTCCTCTTCCTGTCTTGTTCCCCGTCCATCCAGTCTCCTTCCTGCCCTGACCAGGAAGGCAGGCTTGTTTCTTTGACACGTATCCCTGTAGTTTATTTCAGCAAACTTACACTCAAGCGAATGTAGGTATAGATTCTTAGTTTGCCATTCATTTCTTTACCCATATCTGTCTTCTCTCACACCCTCACTTTATTTCCTCGTATTGTCCTCTTTATTGTTGGAGCTGTGTTTTGAGGAGGAGCAAGCTTAGTGGTTATTTGTTTTACTAATGTCTCATACCCTGAACGAATTCATACGTGTGCTTGTCTTTTTCCCATAGATGAAGTGGAAAGTGAGAAATGGTATCTGTCTACAGACTTTCCATCCACAACCATCAAGACAGAGCCGATTACAGAGGAGCCACCCCCAGGACTTGTTCCCTCTGTCACTCTGACCATCACGGCCATCTCCACCCCTTTTGAAAAGGAGGAGCCCCCTCTGGAACTGAATACTGGGGTATACTCAATTTTCTTTCATATACACACATTGGATCAAAAGATATGGATCCTCATTCTCCAATAAGGCATTTAACCTTTTTAGAGCTGGTGGCTGTATATGTTTAAGGATATGTAATTGCATATGTATGTGTGTATGTATCAATACATATTGGGGTCAGTGTTGATTATACCACTTCTTTTAAAGACATTGTTCAGAAAAAGTGGTAGCAAGTCTGATTTCATTTTTCCAATGATTGCTATTACAAAATTAAAAAAAAATAGATGGATATCTATAGTTAAAAAAAACTTCCCAGTTTTAAGCCGGTGGAAAGAGAGGGGTTAAATGATGATGCAATCCATGGCTTGCATGTGGTGGCTAACTGGAATGTTGGTTCCTGTGTAACATTTTACTTTCCTAGTGCAATGCAAAGTTGCCCTGACCCAGTTCAGGGATCTCCAACCTTCCAAAGTGTATTATATTACCCATGGAAAACGTACAAAATTGGTAATTTCTTCCTTGTTTGATTCCATGCCTACAGCAAGTAGAATTTAGTTTGCTCCACCTTCTCTCCAGATATTTCCAGTATCTAGTGATAAACCAGAATCATACTCACATATCTTCTTCCAGATGTTGGAAGCCATCCCTACTTTCCTAAAGTTCAAAGCCAAGGGTTATAAACAGTGGTTCCACTGATGTTCTTTAAGCCAAATCTCCTCTGGGCAAGGTGTCATATCTACCCGGACCTGTTCAGGAAGAGGTACACAGAATAGAGCTGCCATATTTGTTCTTAGTGCTCTTGACAACCCATTTTGGAAAAGATGAGGGACTGTGTACAGAGCACCACTACAGTGCCCTCTAGAATTCCTTTTTCACTCACTGCCTGGATCGTTCATTGCACTGGGCTTCTAGAGTGTGTATTAGTCTCCTTTCTCCACGAGACATTCATTTAGTTGATGTTTTAGTATGTAACTAAGAAAGGTCGGGGTCATGGTCTTGCTCCACTCATGGGCCAGAGACCTTTTCTCCTTTCTGTACTGAGTGTTTCATGGGTAGATGTTGTCAATCAAGGGGAAGTCTGAAGGGGAATGGATGCAGCTTGGTTCATGCAGTTCCTGCTGTAGGACAAACTGGTGGAGGGAGACCTGTGGCCCTTTACAAATTGACCATACTATTTCATGATAAAATGCCTTTATGTAACCATAAAAACAATAGAAAGAAGCACTGATGGATTCGCCCTGGTTTTTTAATTTTGGAATTCTGACTGTTCCGTGAGGTGGTGCCAGGTTTGGCAGTGAGAGAAAGTCAAGAACAAAGCCACCTCCCTGTAAAGAAGGAGCCTATGCTCAGCCAGGGTCCTGCCCGCGCAGAGAGGCAGGGTGGCCTGGAGACAAGATGCAGGTGACAAACAGCGAGCTTCCCTGATGATCCTACAAGGTTGTTACCAGTTTTTAAAAACGGTGTTTGAAATTCTTCCTGTAGGTGGATTCCTCGTGCCAGACAATTATTCCTAAGATTAAGCTGGAGCCTCATGAAGTGGATCAGTTCCTAAACTTCTCTCCTAAAGAAGGTCTGTCTACCCTCGCTGCCTTCCTTCGGGGTTACCAGATGTCTGAGCAGAGTCTCAAGAGAGAGGGAATGCGGAAGAAAGCGCTCGGAGTAATTTGTCCCACAGGCATAGCTTGCTTTCTGGAATAGCTCTGTGCTTTAAAACCTTGATTCTAAAAACAAACTTTGAAAGCTAAAATTCAATTTCCCATATATGTATATACTTAAATCTTTTACCTAAATATGTATATATGCTTGAATCTTTGATGCTAAATCTTTTGTTTACTTTCACTCCTAGCAGGGGTTTTTTTTCAAAACCTTCATAGTCAGCTATGACTTGGGTCCTGATGACCAACACAAGTGCTGCCCTTTTGGGTGAATCAAGCCCAGGTCTCTGTGCTGCCTCGGTGATGAGTAGAGGCAAATAAACAAACATCCACAAAGGCACCTTGCTGTTTAAAACAACTCAAGTTTAAACCCTTTGTAAAGTGAATTCACAATTTGTATGATCATTCAGTGTTTTTTAATGTTGACGTTAGGGGCTCTTGGGTGGCTCAGTGGGTTAAATGTCCGACTCTTGATTTCGGCTCAGGTCATGATCTTGTCATTCATGGATTCAAGCCCTGCATCAGGTTCTGTGCTGACAGCATGGGGCCTGCTTGGGATTCTCTCTGCCCCTGCCCTGCTTGCTCTCTCTCAAAATAAATACACTTAAAATTTTTTTTAATAAAAAATAAATGTTGACTTTAAATGACAATAGTTGCAAAGGGCCTCTTCCCTACTTTTTTTTTTTTTAAGCAGAAACAGACCTATTTATTTTTGAGAGAGAGAGAGAGAGAGAGTGCGGACAGAGGAGGGTCAGAGAGAGAGGGAGACACAGAATTGGGAAGACAGGCTCCAGGCTCTGAGCTGTCAACACCGAGCCTGACTCGGGCTCGAACCCACAAACCCTGAGATCATGACCTGAGTCGAAGTCGAACGCTTAACCGACTGAGCCACCCAGGCGCCCCCCCTACTTCTAAATTAGTTCCTGGATCTCACTGGGAGCTTTCCCATCCATTTGGAACAGAATAATGTCAGACTTAAAGTTGTCATACTTTTCACGTTTTCTTTCTCTGTGTCGGTTTCTTTCTGACTTCTCCATCTTGTTCTCATCTGCAGCCCATAGTTAGGAATCCTGAACACTGACCTGCAAGTGTCATAGAGTAGAAGGAAGCTTTCTTTGACTTTTTTCTTGGGACGCCCCTGCGTGAGTCCTGCATTTCTTAATTCTGTGCCTTTGGACCTGCCATCATCTTCCTTCTTATTTGTATCTTCGGTACATGGTTAGAAGGACAGTTCATTAGTGTGATCAACAAATAAGAACTTCATATATGCGTTTGCCATAGAAAAAGCCTCTGTGTTACAGTGTGTACTTAACGTATGGGTGTTAACGTATGAGCATTTCTCATGAAGCCATCAGCACTTCACTGCACTAGAGACTAACTCAGGATTTTATCTGTGACCATTTAATCAGGGTTGGCATTTGCCTTTATTATCAGTAAGAAATGATTAAAATTTTAAAATCAGTATTATTGACTAGAATCCCTATAGAGACAATGTTTCTTTCCACTGGGTGTTATCCATTAGCATCTTTCAACTTTATATCCTGTTCTAAAGTAATTCTTTTCATTTCCTTGAAAGCTATCAAATGCATCTTGCTCTTTTAGTTTATGTTGCAATATGCTTCAGAAAGTTTCCTCACGGTAACAATGAATCCTGGAGTGGCTTCGGAATCTGGGCTTACTGGAGGAGAAAGGTTTCAAGAGTAAAGTAAGTGGCAGGCAGTCCTTCCTCATTATCCTAGATAAACAGAGAGAAGGAAACTCAATATCCTTGTATGCAGTGGAGTTTCTAGGCAAAGTAGCTTGCTGTCCCCAGACCTTGCAAGTAATCTGAGACTGGCATTTCACATGATATTTAGAAGTCTGATATCAAGGCACCGATAGCCAGGTCAGTGGCTCTTAATAAGTAAGAAAGAGGGGATTCACGTTTCCTTCACTTTTCATGTCATACCATTTCCCTTTTGTGTGGAATACCTTCTGCTTGGAAAGGAGAAAAGGATTAGAATAGTTTGGACTGGGCTTAAGTGAAAGGGACAAGTAAGAACTTGGCTAATTACCCAGAATGTAACAGCACAGTGTGGCAGACAATGGGAACCCCTAATGGGTTTTGCTCCTGGGTTTGGGGATCTTTTTTAACATTGCTAAAAGATAAACTGAGGCATATTAAAAAATTTTAGGAGTTTATTTGAACAAAAATGTATTCAAATTGACAATGCCAAACCAGAAGTGGTTAGGAGCGTTCCACCAATGGGAGCTCAGGGAGAGGCTTTTATAATTTGGGGAAGCAAAGTAAGGAAGTTATTGATTGGCTGTAGCTCAAAGCCTAGTTGGCTGTTTGTGAGTTGGTTGTCCTTAGATTTCAATTTGGTAACCTTGAAGCATCTGCAGGCACAGATTTTGGGTTTGCTCACATAGGCCACGGCGTTAAAGCCACCTCAGTCTAGTGGCCTCCTTGTTTAAGTCATTCCACACATTAGTTAACTCTCTCAGGACTCCTTTCTAGGTGGGCACATATTTCAGGTACCTCGAACCGTTGGCAGGGGTGTTGGCACTAGAGATATATGGATTATTTTAGAATATTCTTTAGCTTCGGGCGTCTGGGTGACTCAGTCGGTTAAACGCCCTACTTTGGCTCAGGTCATGATCTCATGAGTCCGAGCCCCACATCAGGCTTTGTCTATGCTGACAGCTCAGAGCCTGGAGCCTGCTTCTAATTCTGTGTCTCCCTCTCTCTCTCTCTCTGCCCCTCCCCTGCTTGTGTGCTGTCTCTTGTCTCTCTCAAAAATAAATAAATAAACATTGAAAAAAATTATTATAAAAAGAATATTCTCTCGCTTTAAGAATACCTATACACATTAAAAACCCAGGGAGCTCTTTGGCAGGACTTGGGCAGAGAAAAAGGGAAGCAGCGAGTGAAAGGTATTATGTTAGAAAAAGAGAAAAACAAGGTTAGAGAGAGAGAGGGTGCAGCTCATGATCTCACAGTTCATGGGCTTGAGCCCTGCAATGGGATCTGTGCTGACGGTGTGGATCCTGTGTGGGACTCTTTCTCTTTCTCTCCATCTGTCTCTCCTCTTCGCCTGCTCACGGTCTTGCTCTTTCTCTCAAAAATAAATAAACATTTATAAAACAATAAATGAAATAAATTAAAAATTAAAAATAAATTTAAAAAGAGGGAGAGAATAAGACAGAAGAAAGAAATGTGTGGCATGAGGCATGGGAGGGTGGAGGGAGGCATGGCCAAGAGAGACACTACCTGTTACCTGGGATATTCAGGTGTTTTAAGAGAGAGAGCCACCTGGTTCTTGTGTGTCACCTCCAAAGGCAGCTGTGGGTGGGATCGACTTTCTTAGGTCAGTTGTGCCTCAGAAGCCTCCCCCACTCCCCCGCCCCCCATAGCACCTCCGGCAGTCTCCAGTTATGGGAGAGAAGAGGAGGCAGAGGTCTTTCCGTGGCCCCAAGCAATTCTCTGGCCCAGTGGTGGTGCTAAGGCCCTGTTGTCCTGGGGGTCCCGGAGAGGTATGGGGTGAAAGGCTTACCCAGGGTTAAGCTTACCCTTGGCTCTATAACAGTGTTTGGCTCTCAAAGTATTTCAGCATAGCGAGAACGTCCACAGGTCAGAAAAAGGAGAGCTTTTTTGTCAAAAAGGTTGAACTCAAGAGGGGACTTTCCCTCCGGGAGCCCCTCCCTGCTGCCCTGGAGGTGTGTGTCTGCGGTGTGTGTCCAGAGGTGTGTGTCTGCGGTGTGTGTCTGGAGGTGTGTGTCTGCCGGCTCCCGCAGCCAGTGTGTCAGTGACTCCCTGAGGAGAGGCGAGGGGTGGACTGTCAGAGGCTAGGGGACCGCGGAGCAGAAAGATCCAGCGCCCACCTACCTGTCCACAGATGGATTTCGTATTCTCTGAAGGAAGAATGGCTGGCATCTTGCCTGCAGGCCCCTACCCTGCACATTCCTTCAGAAACATGAGCTTTTATCAAAGCAGCCACTGGAAACCCTCCTGGGCCCTAACTTTTGCTCATTTTGTTTTAATGATTTTTTTCAAGTACCTAATACATTAACATGGTTTGCAAGTCAAGCCATACACGTGAGGTGAAGTGATACAGTGAGAAGTTATACCCTCACTATCCCTGTCTACCCTGACTTCCCGCTGCCCCCCTGAGGCCATAATTTTATTAGTTTCTTGTATGTTTTCCAGTTTCTTGATGCAGAGACAAGCAAATGCGTGCGTATTCTCCTTCTCTCCTTTGTCATACAAAAGGAGGGCCGCTTGATGCTCGGTTCTGCACCTTGATTCCCCCCCGCCCCCAGCTGTCTGTGTTGGAGAGCTTTCCATATCAGCACCCGCAGAATCCTCAGCCTTTAGTTCAGCTGCCCCGAGTCGGGTGAATGGATGTACAGATGTTTAAACCCTACCCCCCTCCAGTCCTGCTTCATTGCTGTCTGATGGATACAATCGCTTTCTTTTCTTCAGCCTCCGTGGAACACCTGCACTTACCTCCCACGCCCCCCAGCAGCCACAGCAGTGACTCGGAGGGCAGCCTGAGCCCCAACCCCCGCCTGCACCCCTTCGGCCTGCCTCAGACCCACAGCCCTGCCAGAGCCGCGCCTCGGGCCCCCTCCGCCCTGTCCAGCTCTCCTCTCCTCACGGCGCCTCACGTGAGTACTCCGCTGGCTTCTCTGGACACGATCACCTTCCCTGCGCTCACCCGGAGCTTCACTAGTGGGTGCCCTTCAAGGCCACTTGATGTTTGTTCTTGTAAGGAAGTTGTAGGTTTAATTTGCTAAAGCAGGGTGATAACCATCTTCAACATTTTTGAAAACCTGCCTCTGACCTGGCGATGCTAACACGGTGCTCTTCCTTTCCCTCTGCCCACCCGGTTATTGCTCATATGCCAGTTTTACGTAGCTGCGAGCACAGGGGATGAACACATTGTGCTGCCTTCCTCCTCAAAATCATGTCACAAATATCTACCATCACTTTAGATGATCCTGTGGCCTACAAGAGGACATTACTTATTTTTCAAATACCACCTTTGATGAACTTAAAAGTTTGTCTGAGATTAAACGTTTTGCTGTCTAAAGCTCAAAAATATAGCTTAACACTTTTTTGTGTGTGGTACAACTCTCTCTCTCTCTCTCTCTCTTTTTAATGTTTGTCTGTTTTGAGAGAGAGACAGAGCATGTGCATGAGCTGGTGAATGGCAGAGAGAGAGGGAGAGAGAATCCCAAACAGGCTCCATGCTCAGTGTGGAGCCAGACATAGGGCTTGAACCCACGAACTGTGAGATCATGTCCTGAGCCAAAATCAAGAGTCAGAGGCTCAACAGACCGAGCCACCCAGGTACCCCTGTGTGGTATAGTTCTTACTCCAGAGACTCAAGTTAGAAAGCACGAGTCACCATTCATCCCCAAAGTATATAAGGGCACCTTTTTCCCAATAAAAATAGGGCTAGATATTAACTTTTTACTGTTCTGAAGAGTGCGTTGATTTCTATGAAATCTGAAAAATTATAAACTTACAATCAACCTTATGGAATTTATATCACATTGAATTTGTATCACAGAGAACATTTGAATGGGATGAGATATTGAAAAGTTCTGTAAGAACCATCTATAAATTAACATAATTTTGAAAATTTAAATTTAGTGTGTTCCAGAAAGTTCTAGATCTGTGGCCACATTCGTTTCTCTCACCATTACCAAGAATGAGGGAATTAACTTTTCCCACTCTCTCTTTACCAGCTCTAACTCAACTCCTCACCCCTTTGGTAATTAGAATAGCTTTCATCCTACATATCTGTTTGCCCTCCTACAATCAATCCATTCTACACGTTTCTGGAGGAAATCCTCCCAGTGTCACACCCCCAGAGCCTGTTGTGTTTCTCTATTAGCTCTTGATATCAAGCCCTAATACCTCTATTCTGTACTAGGTGCCTTGACCCTTTGCTGCTTCAAGAACTTCTCATCCATTCCAGAGTAGCATCTTCATTCACTTTTCAAAATACTGCCTCTTGCTTGGAATGTCCTCTTCTCTCTGTGTAAATCATCCCCTTCCTTTCAGAAGGCACGACTCCAGTCTCATCTCCTACCCGAAGCCTTTCTTTATCACATAAACTGATAGAAGTGTCTCTTTCCCCAGATTTTGAATGCCTCTTGGGCTGCTATTATGGTGTAACATTTAATTGCCCTCACCCTTTCTTGGATCCGTTCCGTCTCAGTCTTGAGCACAAGCTCCCACTTGAGAGACCTGATTTGTGTTGAGGGTTCCATGACGTAACACTGGGCTCACACGCAGTCGGCACTCAGCTCTTTTCACCAGTTGTGGCCACATCATTCTCTTCTGGGCTAAATGAGATGAGCTACAGTCCTCATCTTCACTGATGGTAGACATTCTGGGCTCTACTGAAGCCAGAGACTTCCACAGGATGTGCCTGCAGGTGCATATCTGGTTCCTTAGCTGTTAGTGAGGGACAAGAAGCGACCCCTGGTGTGTGGAGAGCAGCTTGCAAAACTGCGTTTTCAGGAGAACAAAACTCTTTCACAAACAGAGCTCCAAGTGAATCCTCCATCGCTGCAAGGCCATCTTGCATCGCGAGAGATGTGAGAGATGAACCCTGTAATTTTCCTTTTGAGGTTTTCACCAGTGGGGTACTTTCCGGGAACTGATGGGTGGAGGTTTCTTTCCCATCTCCCTTGAATGGTAATCCTTGGGTTGTAATCATTCACGTGACAGTGTGTTCTCCATCTTTGCTTCCACTACAAAGTCCTCATTTCTCACCCGAAGCACATAGACATCTTTTTCTCTCAGACATTTGCATGTTTCTTCAGTGTGCCCAGTTGTTCTGCTTTGACCCTCTTCTGTCCCCTTGAACTTCACAGAAACTTCAAGGATCAGGCCCACTAGTCCTGACAGAAGAGGAGAAGAGGACCCTGATTGCCGAGGGCTATCCCATCCCCACCAAATTGCCTCTAACAAAATCGGAGGAGAAGGCTCTGAAGAAAATTCGAAGGAAAATCAAGAACAAGGTGAGCCCTTCAAACCTAAGTGCTGCTCCTTTTTTTTTCTTTTATTTATTTATTTGAGAGAGAGAGAAGGGGAGAGGCAGAGAGAGAATCCCTCCCTCGAACCACAAACTGCAAGATCATGACCTGAACTGAAATCAAGAGTCGGAAATTAACCAACTGAGCCACCCAGGTGCCCCAAATCTAAGTGTTTCTATGACCAGAGACTGTGACTAGAAGTGAGCCTGCATGTCCCTGCTCCCCTCTTCCCAGTGACCAACTATGGCCTGTCCCATGGAAGGGGACAAGACTCAGCCCTGCCTTTCACCTCACTGGGGAGCAGGAGCACAGTCACCACTCACCCCTGTGTTCTTCCAGCCCCTCCACCCATCCTCTGGTTCAGTGGGTCGCAGATTGGGTGTGCATACTCCTGGGTGGCCCGGGTGATCCATTCAGAGGTGAGAGGAAAATATTAGAACTCCCATTCATTTTTTTATCTCAGTCTTTTAAGTTTCTGTTTTATGTTGTACACAATATTTTCCTCTTGGAGGCACGTATATAATTTATAAATAAACGTGAATACATTATGGGTGTTTGTTTAATTTCTTTCTTTCCTGGGTTTTTGATTTTAAAAAAATCTGCAGTCCACTGTTCTGGAGTCTCCTAGCCCTAAGCCCCTACAGGTGAGGCCCAGGGGCATGAGTAGGGCACAGGCAGGGCAGGAGGGAAGAGGCAAAGAAAGGAAGAAAGAAAGAGTTCAGTTATGTCTCTTGGTCCACGTGCAGAACCAATGGGGGGTTATGTATGACCAAGCCCAACTCTCTTAGTTTCTAAGAGAAACTGTTATAGTTGAGCCAACTAAGGCTCACGGAGTTGAAATCATTTACCCAAGACCATACAAGTGGTCTGTGACCCACGTGTTCTGTTCTGACTCAGGCCTGCCATACTTCCCACTTGGGGCCTACTTTGGTGAGAACATGGGCTGGTTGAAACCAGGGTGGTCAGAAGAGGTGATTCACAGATGAGCCAGCAGGTTAAATAAATGAAGAGTGGCTACAACAGCGAGCAGGACAGTGGTGATTTCTGCCCTAACAGACTCCTCTCTTCCATTTACACGTTACTGACTTACTGAGACAGCAGGAAGTGAATCCTTTTTTTTCCTCCCCTTATATCTCAGATTTCTGCCCAGGAAAGTAGGAGAAAGAAGAAAGAATACATGGACAGCTTGGAGAAAAAGTAAGCCTCCTGCCAAACTGGGTGTGTTTATTGGGTGATATTCATGGGGAGACGGGAGTGTGCAAAGCATCGGGTTTTCCATAGTAGCAAAGTTCATTCTGGTCACCATTCAGGCCCCTCAGTTCATCAGCTATGTTTTGCCTGCCACCTAGTGGTTTTTAGAGGGCAAACATTATAAGTTTGGCCGGAAGTAAAACGTACACTCAGTCTTAGTAGGCATTTGTACCATGCCGTTCTAGCCAAAGTTCCTTAAGTCCTTGAAGGCTTCCTTGCAAACAAGTGTAAGTGTTAACATTTTCTCACGTTTCTGGAACGCTCCACGGAGGAGAAGCACTGTTTCAGTGGAAAGGGGCAGTGCTAATAAATCAGTTGCTTTGGCCACTTCTGTCACACCGCAGAGAAACACACATTCTTGCTCCAGAGACTCAAGTTAGAAAGCACGAGTGACCATTCAGCCCCAAAGTATATAAGGGCACCTTTTTCCCAATAAAAATAGGGCTAGATATTAACTTTTTACTGTTCTGTAGAGTGCGTTGATTTCTATGAATGCACTTTATTCTTTATTTCTTTATTTTCTGATATGAAAATATCATATTTCTTTATTTTCTGTCCACTATAATTCATACTACAGGCTAGTGACTACTCACAAAAAACCCCCAAAGGCATCTTTTGCTCTTCCAAGTAGCTCAAAATATCAGGAGGGCTAATAGGAAAACAGCAACTTTGTATTAGCCTTTGATGTAGGCTTGAAACACAACTTTGTATTAGCCTTAGAAATAGTTCTCCAGCTGACAAACACGTATCATTTTAAGATGCAGATGAGGCCCTGGACCCAGAAAGGAATCTTCCCGTGTGTCTGGGGAAAGGAGTGGATTCTTAGCTGGTTCTTAAAGTTCCTCCTGGAAGTTAGTGTCTCTCTGTCCTCGTTTAGGTATTGGTAGTTTGGTATTAAGTAGTTCCATTCTGTTCCAGTATTTTCCATAGGCATCCGGGCTTAAGGTGGTCTTTATTGCCTCTTTGGGGCGTGCGTACGGTCTTGCGCCTGGATTCTTTGTCTTGAGGCGCTAGGTTTTTGTCCTCTCCTCTCAGCCTGTCCCAAACGCCTTGACTTCCTGTCAGTCCTCCTGGCCAAGGGTACAGCTGGCAGCATCCAGGCCCTTGTAGTAGAGGGAGATGGATGACAGGTGTTGAGAGCAATAGGGATGAAGTGAGAGGAAGCAAGGTCGGAACACACCAGAAGGAGTTTACATTTTGTACCATCCCTATTCGTTTTCCATTACTGAGGCACTTGTTACTGATCTCTCTCTCTCTCTCTCTCTCTCTCTTTCTCTCCCCCCCCCCCATCTCTCTCTCTTCTTCTTTTGTCTTCTTATCCTTCTTCCCAACTCAGGCCGGCCAGGCTCTCTCCCTCACATCCCTAGAGTAGCTGATGCCCACACCTCCTTCTCTGATCCCCACCTGCCTCCACCCTAGCTCCTGGCCTCACATTTGCTCTACTGATACAGTTAACTGCCTTCTTTCTCTCTCCTCTGCAGGGTGGAGTCTTGTTCAACTGAGAACTTGGAGCTTCGGAAGAAGGTAGAGGTTCTGGAAAACACCAACAGGTGAGTGTCGCTGGAGTAAGGAGCTCTTCAAACGGCCTAATGGTAGGGGGTGGAAAGAGGGACAGAGCAGGAGGGAAGTGGAGGAGAGCACACTGAAAGTTTAGTTGTGCCAAGGTGTCCGGGACAGCCATCCTCCACCCACCTGTTCCCGCCACACACGTGCACTTGCACACTCACATACACACACATGTGGATTCTTTACTTTTCCTAAAATATATGGGATTAGTGAAGAGGCCACTTCTGACACGGTTCTGAGGAGGGGCTTAGGGAGGAAGCTTGGAGGAGAATAAGGTCGGATAAGTCTGATTCTTCTAAAAATGACATTAAACTTTAGAGGTGGCCAGGGAGGGGACTGGCTACTTCATCGGCATTCAGTCTGAGTAACAAATGGTGTTTATTAGTGAAAAGAAAAGAGAAAACCAAGTTTGTCTTTTTAATTACTGCTTATAAAAATTCATTCATTCATTACATTTCAAGCCCATTTTATTTTAATTTTTTAAAGAAGTGAGTGGCTTTTTTTTAAGTTTTCTAATTTATTGTGTGAGAGAGTGTGTACATGCAGTGGGGAAGGCCAGAAAGAGGGAGAGAGAGAATCCCAAGCAGGCTCCATGCTGACAGCGCAGAGCCTGACACGGGGCTTGATCTCATGAACCGTGGGGGACATGATGAGCCAAAATCAAGTCAGAGGCTTAACCGACTAAGCCATCCAGATGCCCCTCAAACCCATTTTAAAAAGTAACCATAGGACAGAATGAGTTAACACGTTCTTCTAGCACTTTCTTGCCAGCTAGTCTTTTCAGTGCATCACAGATATTAACTCATTTAACCTTCCAACAGCCCTATGAGGTGGCCCTATTAATATCCCTATTATATAGAGGAGATCACTGAGACTCAGAATGATTAGGTCACTTGCCCAAGGTCACACAGTAAATGTGAGAGCTGCATTTAACTGTAGTCAGTCTGGCTTTGGAGCCTCAGTGTAGGAGAAGCATGTTAAGCATTATCCTGAGTCATATGCAAGAGGAACGGGTTGAGGTGTAGGGTTAGGGTTGGGGAGTTTAATCCAGAATGCATGTGTTTGGTTGTGTACACAATGCCAACTTATGCTTTAAGAATTGAAGTGGTCATTAGTCAGGGGATCTTGTTGCCCTTAGTTGTTATAAAATAATACAAGTGGAGAAAAACAGACTTTTAGGTAAGAAAAATATTATTTAATCATTTTAAGGCTTAGCATAAATGCGTAATAATGATTTTGCAGTTGTTAAGGGATCAGGTGGTATCTGGTAGCACATCATTTGATGATAACATTAAATACGGCTCTCATCTTCGTGGTTTGACGCTTGAACAGCAGGCTTATTTGCTCGGAAGTTAAAACTACTGTCACTGGGAACATCGGACATTGTAACCCCACTGGGCTACCCTCTGCATTTCTGGGAACGTGTGCTCAAATAGCAGTTCAAGGGCAGTCACCTCAAATGCCCTGTAGACAGATGGCAGAAGTAAGTAAATGTCACCAGCTCCGTGTGCTATCACCTTGATTCCCTTGAGGCAAAGGGAGATGGTGTCCAGTACCACTTGAGGATTCTGGTTTCATGGTTGCCTTTGGCCATTAGTCTCCTGAACCTTCACCCTTCTTTTCTCCACCTTCACCCCTGCCACAGCGGATCTCTTGAGTCCTGGACCCCCACCAGAGTCCTTCTCCATCTTGTTAGCATCCTGAACAGATAGTGTGCCCTTGCCCGCCCTGGCACTTGATGCTGCAGAAGCCCTGTGTTCATGAGTGGGACAAATCCACGCCATGAACTGGTGAAAAGAGAAAGAGGAACATAGCCAAGATCACCTTGGAGTTCCATCCAGGTGCCTTCTGGCCTAGGGGCTCTGCATGTCTAGTCTTCTCACAAGCACAAGGGGGCAGCAGAAGTGCACTGTGGGCTGTGCTAGGGAGCCGCGTGCTTCTTCTAAGAAGGGCTCCATTGCCCCCTTTCCTGGGAAAGGGCTCCCCTGCCCTCTCCAGGCTGACCCTCCTGTACCATACTTTGGAAATTAAAAAAAAAAAAAAACACACACACACGTGATATATTCCCACTGTAGAAAAAATCAGGAACTACAGTTACAAAAGAAAAAAATTGCAGTCTCTTCACCCAGAGATATGTTGATACTTTGTGATATTTTATATGTATGTATTTATATGTATATGCATCCTATCTTGTTAAGAAACTTTCCATTTGGCAGAATACACTGGACACATTTTCATATCAGGAAATATATTTCATATCAGGAAATCCTTATTTCTGTCAGATTTTGATAAAGAGCCATCATGTGAGGAACATTGACATAAGGCACGTCGGATTCTGTGTAACAACAATCTGTGTTTTGCCAATTGGTTTTATCTTTTTAAATAATGGCCATAGCGATTTTAATTGGATGTTAGTTATTATAGAATATGGGTTATGGGAACCTATGGTATACTTGAGTTTGGGGTCAGCATATCTCATGTTCTTCAGTGATGAGAGTCATGATGATTTTCTTTTCTTCTTTACTGTGTGGAAAATTTTTCCAGTCATTTACTGGAATCCCCACTGAAAAAAAGCAACCTACTTCGTGATATTGGTGCCCCGCTCTATACCTCGACTGCCCTATGTGTTCTCCGTCTTCAGAACTGTCTTCTCCTGGTGGACAACCCTTCTTTTATGGTGGTCGTGGCTGACACTTGGCCAATATATAGTCTTCCCACAGATTATCTTTTTAACAATTTTTTAAAATGTTTATTTATTTTTGAGAGAGAGAGAGAGAGAGAGAGTGCAAGCAGCGAAGGGGCAGAGAGAGAAGGAGATACAGAATCTGAAGCAGGCTCCAGGCTCTGAGCTGTCAAGCACAGAGCCCGACGCAGGGCTCGAACTCACAAACCATGAGATCATGACCTCAGGTGAAGTCGGACACTTAACTGACTGAGCCACCCAGGCGCCCCTTCCCACAGATTACCTTATGATGGGTTTTAGCCTGAGAGGCCAAGAAATAAAGGTAGTGCTGCTCTTACTGAGATGGGGAAGGTGGGTTTGCATTCCCTCCAGCTTCCTTCCCCTTCTGTCTTTTCCCTGCCAAGGGCCTGACCTTGCTCAGAGGACACTGCACCAATCACATGGACTTTAATGTAAACAATCGCCAGTTTCTTGCCCTACACCAGTCATAAGGAGTTGGTGTTTTGGGTGTGTGGTAAAGGGAGACTTTCAGTCCCTTTGCTCACATAACACTGCATAAGTGACCTGGTGTTTGAACTAAGTACAGGGCGGGGCCTAACGAACACACACCTGTGTTTGTGTTCCTGGCCATGCTTCTCGTATTATTATCCTTTGGAGCGAGCTGGACAGAGGTGGAACGTCTCTACACGGACAGGGTCCTGGGTCACTAGAGTAGGGCGGGAGACCTTGGGTGCCATTGTCTCCCCTGGCAGGACATGGCAGGACAGGTGACTGGGTGTTTCCTCTTTGACCGGATTAAAGGAAGTTTATCTTTACACTTTACCACTTCTGTGTCACAACCCACAAGGGACTTCTGCATCTCTCTAGATAAAAATGAGAGCCCAGATTATGAGTCAGTCCTGAATCTTTCCATTTATTCTGGGCTCAGCATCAGCCACCTACCACATTACCGGTTTCTGGGTGTAGAGACCCTTTTATCTGAGCTTGGGAAGCTGGAAGAGCATGAAGACAGGAGCGAAAATGAAGAGGTGCTCTTAACACGTCTGCAGCCTTACCTGGGAGGCTCTCAGAGCAGAGCCAAGCAGTGTGAAAGCACCTTCACACTTGCTCCGCTAAGGTGATTGACTAATTACATGCCATCAGGAAATGTGCGAGATGAGAGAGATGGTTTCCCAGGGGGCCCGTCTTCCTATGCTCAGTCAGGAAATACATTTTCATTTGCCAAGTCCAGGCGGGGCCCGGTGTGTGGCTGCCAGGCGATCGTGCTGGCTTTCCTGTGCTCATGATCCATCCTTCAAAGCCACAGGCTCTCTGGATGGCCCTGCCGGTGTCCCATTCAGAGAAATCCCGCGCAGGTGACACACACAAACTGCCCGGCCCGGCGGTTTTAGGCATTGGTGGGTCAGTTTGCTCCTCTCATTTTGTATTTGGCTCTGTTGCCTCTGGAGGGCTGTGAGCCCCAGGTCCCCTCCTCCCCCTCATGTGGGGAGCCGTCGGAGCTTAGAGTCGAACTGCATATTAGCAGAGCCCGTCTAATGTGACTCGTAGTCACATCAGTTTATAGAAGGGGAAACTGAAGCCCAGTGACGTTCAGGTCATTCAAAACATCTAAAGGTAGAAGGGGGGAACTAGACCTCAGCCATTTAATTTTTAAATTGGTGCACACCTTGATTTTTCTTGTGTTGCACGCCTTTGTCTTTCTAGGACCACTGCCTTTCCTAGTGCAGGGCTACCTTTACCTAAAGAAGAGGGCCTTTCTTTGGGGCAGTGATTTTGAGGACCCTGCTCTGGCCCACCTCTAGCCACACGTCTCTCCATTGTAAGTGTGATCAGCAGGACCAGGGCGATGCCGCCATGTGAAACTCTCACCCTGCCCCTTCAGACCCTATCCTGGTACCTAGGATTCTGGAATTCCCTGCCCAAGGGCCTTGGCCCATCTCCAAGGCCTGTGTGGATCTCTACCCCAAGTCTCTTCTCTGAAGGGTAGACCGGGCCACCCCCGAAGCTGATGGAGTGTATAAGGAGTTTGAACCTTGGTTGGTGTTTGCCTGAAATCGTCCAGGGTGTGTGAGGTCCTCTTAGCTATAATCCTCTCCATCCAACTCCACTTTCCTTGTTTGTTTTTTTTATGGTTATTTATTTTTGAGAGACAGAGCACGAACAAGGGAGGAACAGAGAGAGGGAGACACAGAACCTAAAACAGGCTCCAAGCTCCAAGTTGTCAGCACAGAGCCAGACATGGGGCTCGAACCCATGAACCGGGAGATCGTGACCTGAGCCAAAGTCAGACGCTTAACGGACTGAGCCACCCAGATGCCCCTCTTGTTCTTTGAATCTGTATACAGTTCCTGGTAGAGGTCTTTCCCGTTCAGTGCACTGGGCTTTCCTGATGTTCTGCCTCTCCTCAGTTGCTTACTTAGCCCATAAGGCTCTGCCTGTTTGCACCACACTATTACCCTCTTCCCCGCGTTTGCCTTTTCTCTGTCCACTGACCATAACTGCAGATCCCACCCACTCCCATATACAGGGAGGCCAGCAGAGTACTGGTGAATAACACCACTTACCCTCTGCAGACGTTGATCTTGCTTTAATTCACTTTAAATGACTTTAATGGTCATTTCTCCTTTGTCTGTAACTTCTGGTTGTGTGAAGAATATAAGCCTTCTTTTCAGGTAAAAATATTTCAGACTTCAAGAGATCATTGGGTACTAGCCAAAGTTCCCCAGGGAGACTGGAAGGGCATTTTAGTACAATTTTGTGGTAAAATTAGCCATCCCACAGCCCCAGAAAACATTCTAGAGCTCTCTTGTTCTTGTTCCTGGGCAAGTAGGTAATAGAATATTTCAGAAGTGTCCTCTGATCCCTGTAAAACAAACCTTTGTGATACAGCAGTTGCACAGAAAGGGGAAGGAGAAATTCATGCTTCTCCCTGCCTTCCCCCATTTAGGCCAAAGCCTCATGAACAACCCTCAAAGCTTAAGTAAGAGATCATAAAGAAATATGTATTCAAAGTTTAGGGTTTTAGTACACTGTGACTGTCATTTATTTGTATATGTTACACTTTAGTATTTGAAAGTCTTGGAGATGGTTCAGGAGTCTCCTTATGTACTGTTGTACAGCATATGGAACTCAGAATTGTATTACATTGCATCCACCCCCCCCCCCACTCTGGGACTTTGAGGTAAATGTTTTAGCTTTTGGACACCTTCCTCCTAACCCTCAGAAATTTAGAGACATTAACTCTCAAAGATTGGGGTTGGGGTGGGGCAGGGAGGGATTCGGGTGGGATTTTTTTTTTCATTATGTATTTAATTTTTTTATTGGTCAAATCATTTGCTTTTTATTTTTATTTTTAAATATAATTTATTGTCAAATTAGCTTCCATACAACACCCAGTGCTCATCCCAACAAGTGCCCTCCTCCATGCCTATCACCCATTTTCCCCTCTCCCCTACCCCCATCCACCCTCAGTTTGTTCATTGTATTTAAGAGTCTCTTATGGTTTGCCTCCCTCTCTCAGTGTTTTAAATTATTTTTCCCCTTCCCTTCCCCCATGGTCTTCTGTTAAGTTTCTCAAAATCCACATATGAGTGAAAGTAAAATACCTTCCATTTCCATCCACATTGCTGCAAATGGCATGATTTCATTCCTTCTCATTGCCATGTAGTATTCCATTGTATATATAAACCACATCTTGATCCATTCATCAGTTGATGGACATTTAGGCTCTTTCCATGATTTGGCTATTGTTGAAAGTGCTGCTATGAACATTGGGGTACATGTGCCCCTATGCATCAGCACTCCTGTATCCCTTGGGCAAATTCCTAGTAGTGCTACTGCTGGGCCATGGGGTCATTATATTTTTAATTTTTTGAGAAACCTCCACACTGTTTTCCAGAGCGGCTGCACCAGTTTGCGTTTTCTGGTGGGATTTTTTTTTTTCAGAAGCACATGGATGCTTAGCTCTCCCATCATGAAGCTGTCTGATATTCACCCATATATGATTATTTTGTGTCTGTGCACACATGCAAGATAATTACATATGAGTGAATATAGATTTGTGTGAATTATATACGTGTGAATATGTCACTGCACTTAGGCTTGCTTTTTAATTGTGACCATTTGCATTTTATGTAGTAACCCAGACCTGCCACAGGAACATAGTACATCATATGCATAACTAATATGAATGCTTCACAAATGAATGCGTACTTACTCTGTGTGATATCCTCCAATACCATCTGTTCTATTTGATTGTTTCCTGAAAAAATGTGGCAGTGACAACCCACCCATGACTCATGATTTGGGATTTAGAAAGTACTACTCTGTTAATTCTATAAGGATTGTGAAAAAAGTTCTTGCATCTCTATAAGCTTATCCAGAGAGTGGTGTAGATGCACACACGTATGTATGCACACATACACACACCATAGCCCTGTTGATTCCATTTCTCAGTAAGATGTGTTATGAGATATGATGGAAAGTATGTCTGCTATTGAGAGGTCCTGGTTTGCAGCTTCTGACACAGGAAGTATTTGGGAACCACCAGGTTATTCTTTTTCCTGGGTTTTGGTTTCTCACTCCGGTGAGACATTAGGCAACTGAATGTTCAAAGCATAACATGCAATACCTATATGACCATTCTCTCTCTCCTTCTTGCCCTGTCTCTCATAAGTAAAGGAAACTGGAGAATACAAAATTAAATGAAATACAAAGAAAACACATGAGGCAGTTGATGTATTTCCCTTTTTGTAAGAGTATGTCTTGCATTCCTGGCCACTTTTGAATGTTTTGCCCAGTTTCCCTTGATATGCCTCCCAAGATACAGGGTGATGCTTTATTTTGGGCGAGGTTGGCAACTGCCTTCAACTGCTCGCTTGCAAAGAACTGTATGAGGACAGCCACTCAGTTTATTTTTACATCTCACCACAGGACGAAATCCACATTTTCTTTCTTTAAATTTTTTTAAATGTTTATTTATCTTTGAAGGAGAGAGACACAGAGCATGAGCAGGGGAAGAGCATAGAGAGAGGGAGATACAGAATCTGAAGCAGGCTCTAGGCTCTGAGCTATTAGCACAGAGCCCGACGCGGGACTCAAACTCACAAACTGCGAGATCATGACTTGAGCCAAAGTCAGATGCTTAACTGACTGAGCCACCCAGGCATCCGCAGATCCACGTTGTCAATCAGGAGTTGGACACTCCCAATTTAACAAGTTGTGAAAAATCTCTTGGCCCAGATAAATGTTTGCTAAGAGTACTCTGTTCTCTAAATTGAGACCTTGCTCCCCAAAGCCTGAGAATTCATTAAGCCATAATTAGCCACGGTCACTGATGATTTAAAATACAGTAATAAAGGAAAAGTTTATGCTGAGCTTTGAATGCACTGTCGGGTCTGTCCTATGGTTAGCTTTTTAGAGCTTTGGTTTTAAAATAATTCTTCCCTTTCATCTGATGGCTGCCTTTTCTTCTGCCGGCCCTTCATATAAGCAGGCTAACAGCTGTCATCCCCACTCCCAGTCCTGCGGGCCGTGGCATCTGTCCTGTGGCATCAGGGAGAATCCCACATCATCTCAGGCTAAAGTTTCAGCTGGGAGGTCTCAGGCTTCCCTGCAAAGAGGGCAGGCTTCATCTGTCATCAGCGGAAAGGGACAGGAAAGCCCTCTTCAAAGGTGTATTTGCTTCAAGAAGTACGGAGTATTCCAGGACGGGGGGTTCTCTCATTATTTTGGTAGCTGACGAGGTCAAAGGAATTAACTTTGATTAGCCACCGAAACCCAGGACTGGAATAACTTGGTTAAAGGTACGCAGCAGTGGTACCAAGATATAAACTCAGCCAATCTCCTGTTCCAGTGCAGATGTACCAGCTTAGCGATCCTTAAGCCATCTCATCAGCTCTTTCGGTGTCTCACAGAGGGACAGGTCTTGTAGTTTCCTTTTTCCTAAACAAAGCCCAGGCTTGACTTCCAGACCCCTCATGTAGGGCAAGGATCACCCTTCATCCTTTTCTCTATCACTTGGCATTTTAGCTTTGTTCTATCTGGAGATATGCCATGAAATGTTCATTTGCCCTTATTGTTTCATTTGTATCAGTATCATGAAGCTTTGTTAGTATGTATCTCATTGCCGTTGGACTGATTCTTACTGTGGGCTTCCATCTGTGGCTTGGGCCCTGTTGATAGTAACCTTTTCTTATCTAAAGGTGGACATATCTCTTCATGGGGCTGTTGTTGATATGATGTTAATGTCACTGGGTTTGAGAAAAATCTACTTTACCAAGAAGTATTTGGGTTACAGATTTTATTAGTAAGGGACTAGTGTACTTGTGTTGCAGTGAATCGGAACATGCTTGAACTACAACCTCAGGGTTTAGTTTACACACAGGTCTTCAGCTTAAGGAGTTAATGAGTTACATGTCTTTCAGAGAGTTATTTTGTATCTCCAGATATGGAGTTCCTAGAACTCAATCAGTGAGTTCTCAGTCACTATTAATTTCCTTTCCTCATGACAAAAATGAGTGTTTCTGTTGTACGAATGAATATATATGAATTTCGCAGACTTGATTGGATCATAGAAATCTGTTTAGATTTGGGGATGGATGAGCTAAATCTCTTTCCTTGGGTGAAGTCACTCAGAGTTGCTGATTGATGGGCATCAGAGTGTGATCGTTTCTACCATCAGTTCTGTTTACCTCCACTGATCCGAGTAGGAGAAGCAGCAGCAGATAGCACATTATCAATCACTGTTCCTTTCCACTGAATTTTCAACCTAAAAACCCCAAAAATCTATTTTAAAACTACGTGTTTGTTCATCTTAAAGAGTTGGATTATAGGGGCGCCTGGGTGGCTCAGTTGGTTAAGCGTCCAACTTTGGCTCAGGTCATGATTTCACGGTTTGGGAGTTCAAGCTCTGCATCGGGCTCTGTGCTGACAGCTAGCTCAGAGCCTGGAGCGTGTCTTCAGATTCTGTATCTCCCTCTCTCTCTGACCCTCCCCTGCTCACGCTGTCTCTCAAAAATAAATTTTAAAAAAAACATAAAAAAAGAGTTGGATTATAAACTGTTAGAAATCAGGGACCATTAAACAACTATTTTCATTTGCAGTGGATTCAGAATATAATTATCTTGAGTTTTGAGGCGATCTGCTGCTGAGTGCCAAGTAAAATTGCATGTACACCTGGAGAAGGTGAAGCCTTCCCTGGTGACCCAACCAGACTTAAATGGCCCTTCTTCCAAACTTGTAGCACTTTGTGCTTGTAGCTGGGGGTCTCAACTTGAGGCTAAGACATTCTATCATTGGTGTTTAGGCATGTCTGGTCTGTTAGAGCTCTGTTTTCAGGGGACACAACAGAGCCTCCTGGGAGACTCTTTATCCTAGGGAGATGGTACCAGGCCTAGCAATCTCAACCAGAAATTTGAAGGGAGGAATGATTCTGAGTAATTTGTGGAATTAGTTTTCTTGGTGTTTCATGCTCCAAGGCCTGGGCAAGGAGCAGGAAATGGGCAGGGAGGGAGTGTGGGGTGGTTGTGGGTGAATACATGGTTGGTAAAAGATGGAAATGGTTTCACTTTAAAATCACCTGGACACTTGGGAGCAAGAGGAAATGGGTCTGGGAACATCTGGAGTGCTGCTGTCTAGCTAAAGCCTGGATGAGGAAATGCACAGAGCACAGCTGAACTTGAGTGCCTCAGGCTGCCAGCTGTCAGCTCAGGCAGCAGGCAGGCCCCATGGGAGTTGAAGTGCCCTCCCCCTCCCCCCACTGAGTGGAGCCAGCACTTCAAGACGTGGTTCGTCAGCAGCAAGCCAGGAAGCCAGGAGGTCCCTTTCCATAGTTTAGCAGGCAACAAAAACATTAATCCGGGACCACAGGAGGAGGCCAGAATATGAGAGAAAAGGGTTTGTGCCCTCCGGTCAAATACAGGTCTTACTTGTGGGCTCACCTATGTATCCTGCCCCAGGAATCCCAAAATACAGCAGGGAGAACCCAGTGAAGGCTTTGGGGCCAGCATCACAGATGGTGGCCAATAAAATGTAAGCTCCCACCAGCTCTGCAAGAATGAACGCTAATCCGGCAAGTGGGTATGTAACAGGTCACTTAGCGCCCAGCTTTGGGAAAGGCAGCTATGCTAGTGGAGAAGAATGGCGTGCTCTGGGCACCTGGGTGGCTCAGCCGGTCAAGCATCTGACACTTGATTTCGGTTCAGGTCATGGTCTCATAGTTTGTGAGTTCGAGCTCTGCATGAGGCTCTGCACTGACAGCATGGAACCTGCTTGGGATTCTCTCTCTCCCTCTATCTCTGCCCCTCTCAACCCCCCCTCTCAAAATAAATAAATAAACAAAAAATAATAAAAGAATGGAGTGCTCTTAAGAAGTGCTGGATAAGAGAACAAATTTGATGAGGAAATAACTTGCTGCATTATATGATCATTTAGTTGCAAACTCTTGTTTCCCCTCTTTCTTTCTCAGCTTCATTGAGGTATAATTGACAAAATTAAAATATTTAAAGTGTACATGATGATTAGATATATGCATGCATTGCAGAATATTCCTCACATCGAGTTAATGAACACATCCATTACTTCACATATTTACCTTTTGTTTTTTGTTTTTAATTTTTTGTTGAGTGCATTTAAGTTCAACTCTCATAGCAAATTTCAATGATCCAATACAGTGTTATAGACTATAGTCATCCTGTTATATGTTAGATCTTTACACCTTCTCCATCTTACAGCTGAAAGTTTGTATCCTTTTACCAGCCTGCCCCCAATTCCCCCAACTTCCAACTGTTGGCAACTAGTTTTCTACTGTTTCTAAGTTCAACTTTAAAAAAATTATTTTTTCTTTTTTAGGGTTCCATGTATAAGTAATACCATGTGGCATTTTTCTTTCTCTGTGTGGTTTATTTCACTTAGTGTAATGCCCTCCAGGTTTATCTTCCATAATGTCATAAATGACAGGCTCTCTTAAAGTAGGATTTAAAATAACCATACTATTAGTATTTATAAGGCTTGAGTAACATACAGAACACTTTTATTAATTTTTTTTTATTTTTTAACATTTATTTATATTTGAGAGACAGAGAGAGACTGAGCACGAGCAGGGGAGGGGCAAAGAGAGAGGGAGACACAGAATCCAAAGCAGGCTCCAGGCTCTGAGCTGTCAGCACAGAGCCCGATGCTGGGCTTGAACCCACGAACCATGAGATCACAACCTGAGATGATGTTGGACACTTAACCCACTAAGCCACCCAGGCACCTCGAGAACACTTTTAAAGAATGTGTTGCCTGAATATACATAAACCAGATCCAAACTACATGTGATTATACTTCTAGATAACCATAAAACAAAATATGTTCAACAAAGAGCTAAAAAGATCTCCATATTAATAGAATTTAACTTAATGATATTGATGAGGTGCCTGGATGGCTCAGTCAGTTAAGTGTCCTACTCTTGATTTGGGCTCAGGTCGAGCCCCAAGTTGGGCTCCACACTGGGTGTAGAACCTGATTAACATTCCGTCACTTTCTTCCTCTCTCTCTCACTCTCTCCCTCTCCGCCGTCCTCCTGCTTGTGCTCTGTCTTTCAAAAATAAATAAATAAATAAATATATGTAAGAAAAAATTAATGATATTGATTAATGGGATGAATCAGTTTGTTTTGTTTGGCTTAAAATCATTAGGGCCACACAGGTTTTTTGAGTTCAGAAGTCCTCTGGCTCATGGGCCTTGGGCTGCCCTGATTCTGCCCCCATTCTTAGCCATCTAGCAGCTGCTGAAGGCAATATCATCCTATGGCCAACCTATCCCTGCTTGGCTTAAACCCTGGGAGAACCCGTTTCCTTGGCACTTGTCAGGGTAAATGTTGCAAACTCTGAAACACCGGCTTGTCCTTCGAGTACTTGAAAGCTATTCAGGAGATAGACCATGGTGAGAGGCAAGTTCTCTTTGAGAGCCCAGGATTCTGCAAATGAGAGATTTGCTGATGTTTCCCAATGAACTTGTCTGGCTTTCTGATGTGACATCATGGCCTGAATTTTTTTGAAAATTTCTAAGACTCAAGGGAAAGCATCCGCTGATACAGTCTTCCCACTTTGCCATATGCATTGGGCTTGGAGAAGGGGGTGGGGCAAGGAGGAGCTTCCAGTCTCCACTGCTCACAGGGACTCATCCCAGGGGCTCTGAATCAGGAGGCCGTGCTGTCATCCTTTTCTGTGGCTTGCACCGTTCAAAATTCATGAAGAATTTCACCATCTGCTCTTTCTGTGACCTGATGTCACACAGACCAGAATATAATATTCTCATCCCAAACCCTTCCCTTTTAAGGGTATGCACAACCTTTTAAGCGCTGTCCAATTTTAGGGAGAGAACTCTTTTTTGCTCCTGCCGCCTACCTCCTCCTGGAGAAGGATCAGAGTCTGTATGGGAGGACGGTGTCCGAGATCCCTGGCCCTGAGCATGTGTCCAGTTGAGCAGGCCTCTTTGCTCTGTCATATTTTGTCTTCGTTTCTGACTCTAGAGATGCCGTGAGTCTTCAAGAACCACAGGCTTGAGGGGCCTCTGGCTGTCGCCTCCCTGCCACTCTTGCCTTTCCTCTCTTTCTCCTCAAATTTGCTGTTGAAGTGACCGTGGTTCACTGATATTACTGCCACCACCTCCGGCCACTCCTTCAGTCTGTCTCTCCTGGGCATTTTCTTCTCCTCTTTGCTTTTTCTCCTTCCTGACATCTTCCTCACTGTGTCTCATCTTCTGGGTGAATGAATTGTGTTTGTATCGCCATCACCCGCCCATCAAAATGTCCTTTTGCCTTTTTTTTTTTTTTTTTTTTTTGGTCAGTGGCTGACAGACAAGGCCTGGCATGTCAGGGGTAATTGGGGGCATTCAACTCTTACTCAGAACAGCACAAGACCTGGATGGGTTGTTCAAGCAGGCTCCTCCCGGGCTCTGGGAAGCTCTACAGCGCTGGTGCTGGAAGGCACTGGTGTCCGTATCTTCCTCCAAATGAAACTCTGCCTCGGTACCGTGTGCAAATTCAGGCACAAGGCTCCAGCAGCTTCCCCGGGGCACAGGGGCAGAGGTCACCTGAATGCACTCCCTTCAGTCCCACACTCCCTTCATGGCTTTGATTTGTTACGTTTGCAGAACTCTCCTGCAGCAACTACAGAAGCTTCAGACATTGGTGATGGGCAAGGTTTCACGCACCTGCAAGTTGGCGGGCACGCAGACTGGCACATGCCTCATGGTGAGTTTCCCAAAGAGACAGCACTCCGAGTGCCCCAGCCCACCCCTCCACCCCCGCACCATTTCCAGTGTCTCCCCACCTTGCCAAGTCCAGGTACAGTGGGAGGAACCGTGCAGCTCACTCAGAGGCAGTTGCTTTGCTGTGATGTGACAGTGGGTGGCCTGATGGTGAAGCCTGGTGGCCCGATGAAGGGGAGTCCGTCTCCCTGGACTTCCTAGGTGGTGCAGGGTTCACGTTTGGCTCTGTGGACCTTGGAAGTGACAGGTCCTGTGTTCTCTCCTCCCCCCGCAGGTGGTCGTGCTGTGTTTTGCTGTTGCATTTGGCAGCTTCTTTCAGGGTTACGGGCCCTATCCGGCTGCCACCAAGATGGCTCTGCCCAGCCAGCGTTCCACGCAGGAGCCGTATACAGCCTCTGTCGGTAAGACAGTGCTCAGCAACTTTTAAAGGATCATGTTTCATTTCTCTGGCGCTTTTTGAAAGTTCAACTTTCCAAAGAGAGTCTTATGAGAAAGTCTAATTTTGAAAAAGTGGTAAAAGTGTACCTTCTCTAGTGAAGGGAGGGAAGAGAGACATGGGAATATGGTGCCCAAGCCCTTGGGTCTCCCCTGTGTCCCTCATCCACTGGGCTGAGGCACCACTGGGAATTCTCTAGAGCTTGACAGAGCACAGTTTGCAAACTATGGCTGTAGACTACGTTCCCTGCAAATTCTGGGGTCTCCTTTTTGAGCTCTGGGATATGGATTTGGGAGAGGGGGGTGGGGGGAAATTAAGCTTTCCACAACATTTTAAAGGAACTCCTGTGTTTCTCCTTCCATTCAGTGGAATTGTATGTTACCATAGAAAGAATCTGAGAAATGAATCAGTCTGTCTTACAAAACCTTGTGGCCAAGACTGAGAGAATTTAGAGACTTGGGTGTTAGAGAAGTGTGTGGTAGCCTCACGTAGATCACCGATCCCTTTTAAAGTATTTAGGAAGTAACAAAGTGGTCTGTGGGGGTCATAATATATACACCAGTACACTTACACACTGATAAGATCAAGTGTGGATGGAATCGGAGGTACTGGATTTGGGGGAGGTACTGGATTTGGGGGAGGCACTGTTTTGCAGTCCTGAAAGGTCTCTGGTCCTTACCAGGTAGTTATATCTCTGCTATGTGTATGACAGAAATGCTAGCATTTCAACCAGATAATTTCAGTGTTCTCTTGGGAAGTCCTTTATTTTTGCTAAGGGAATGTATCTGTACATTTAAATGGAAGCCAATGGGAGCAGAGTTTCTGTGTTATAGAAAATTGCTACAGAGCCATCTAGCTATGCAGCTATCCCATAAAACAAAGAAACTGTCTCCATGATTTGATTTATGGCTTTGGCTTTGTGTCTCCTCTCGGGTTCCTAAATGAAAATGCAGTTTTCTGCCCTGTACCTTCTCAACATGCAAGACCGACTCATTGGAAATGTTTCTTATTTTAGCTGGTGTGGACATCTCCAAGCATTTGACTCCCATTCTTCATGAATTGTTTCCCCCAGATGGTTCTGGGTGGGCAAGGAGGGGAGTTTTATTTTCAAAGCAGTGGGGGTGGAAGTTTGCTTCATGTTTATTTGCTTTTCTTTTGTTCTTCCAGCACTGTATAATTGGTATAATTTTTCAATGCGCAAAACTCTGAAACCCCGAAGCCTTTAAAATGGAAAGCCAGCTCCAGCTGGCACCCTCAGTTCTGGGCAACAAGAACCCACAAGTTGTAATCTGCTCCCAGCCCTGGGCAGGGAGTGGGGGGATGTGTAAACCCTGTGCTCTTTCCCTAACACCTGCTACTTTGCTCTGCCCTCAGTGAGATCTAGGAACCTGCTCATCTACGAGGAACATTCTCCCATGGAGCCATCCAGCCCAGCCTCCGCGGGGGAACTTGGGCCTTGGGACAGAGGCTCCTCCCTGCTCAGGGCCTCGGGGTTGGATCCCAGGCCAGAAGTGGAGCTTCCCCATTTCATTCTCTCAAATGAGAGCAGCCTGGAGAAATCCGTGCTACTGGAGTTACAGCAGCACTTGTGAGTCAAGTACACGCAGGTGCACTCATGATGGGTTATGAGTCAGCAACCTGGAACGTGGGGTGCAGACTTTCCTGTAGGCACCGTGCAGCCCCTGGGCTCTTTCGGGACCTATTTCCAGGACCCAGGACTCTGGAGTTTACTACTTGCCAGCAGCTGCCCTTAGCGGAGACTGGGGAAAAGGCCTAGGATGAGTTGCCCCCGGGTCTGCTATGTCACTGGGGAACTAGCGGTGGTGGCCCCAAGAGGTGAGAGAAGGGCTTGACTCCCTTTCGCCTCCCCTCAAAGCCTCATAAATACCCATACAGCCCGGCCGTAGCAGTGTGCTTGCCGTGCGAATGCAGCCTTAGGACGCCTCCGCTCCCTTCCAGCTAGAGACCCGTAGATGTCAGGCTGTATGTCTATATATTTTTATGACTTAGAAGTAAATAAACATGTATGAATTATAATTATATATTTATATTGAGGGACATCGTTTGAGAGGCACTGTGCCTGTACGTGATTCCATATTGAAAATAACGTATTGGGCACCAATTCTCCGTGAGTTGTTTCTTTTCGATAGTTACGGAGAACAGTCTTTATGTAAATATAAAGGCATATAGGATGACCAGATATTGTTATCGTGCTGGGGTGGACTCCTGAAAACGCCGGGCAGCACAGGAAGGAGGGTCTGCATGCACACTCCTGGGCATGGCCCGTGTGATTGGTGATCTCACGGCAGTGACGCCTGTGCTTCCCAGAAAGTATGTTCTTCCAAGGCCAGTGCTCCCACGTGAAGATTCCATTTCAAATTCCTCAGCCTTCCCCCCCGCCCAAAGCTGTGGGGCAAGGTTCATAATTGTATGTACTTTTCTATGTTTACATTATCCATGGTATTTAACATTTACTAGCACTTACTATTTTAAGTACTATGCAAATGTGATCTGTAAATTCTTTTAAATACTTTAAGAGGGTAGGCATTCTTATTATTTCCATTACAAAGAAATTTGTAGGCCTCCCCAGGCCTATGGGGAGCCGTAGAAGACTCCGATGCTTGATTATGTAGAAGACTCAGATGCTTGATTATGTGGCTTCTGACACAAGTCTTCGCCCCTCTTGGCTCCACTATTCAGGGCCCCGTCGAAACCTCACTTGTTCTGGGATATCTCCCTGATACCAAAGCCCCCATAGGCCTCCTCTGCATGCCTAGAGACTTTCTAGGCTGTTATACAATTTAATAACATTTATTTTCTGTTATGTGTTTAGTGTTATTTCAAGTTAGCTTTCTCTTTATAATTTATCTGAATTATTATTCTAGACCAGGAATCAGACTTTATGCTTTAATTTTCTTCTTTCCAGAGTCTAGCATAGGGCACACCACCCAATAAGTACATGACCTTAAAGTAATCTATGACAAATCAGCATCAAACTGCCATGTTTACCCTCTGGTTAGGGACGTCTCCTCTAGGGGAGGGGGGCTGATAAAGGTAAGCATGTGAACAAGAGGAGGGGCTGGTGGCTGGAAAGTTTGGGAACGGAGGATTGCCATTAGGTGGGAAAAGAAGAACCCGCTTGGGCCAGCCCACGAAGTTAGTCATGGAATGATTGATCCTCCCGAGCATGAGAATCGTAGTTGTTTGTTGGTGGCTCAGACTCTTTTTCCCTTCGGTATCTTCACAGGGTCAGCACGAAACTGGAGGGGAATGAGACACTAAAAGTTGTAGAACTCGACAGAAGAGTGAATGCCACCTTCTAAAGAGGCCGTCTCCACCTCTCTCTTTCTCTTCACTCTCCTTTTACGTCTCTCAACCCCCTTTGTCATAAGCTTTTCCTTTTTGCCTTTGATCTGGACGAAGACATGGGCGAGCGGTCATGGCTTTGGATGGGAGGACAGCTTGGGATTTCCACCTGCAGTGAGAAAGCACCTTCTGCTCCCTTCCCCTTGAAGAAGGGAGCCCGGCATCCCTCCCTCCCTCTTGCTTGCTGCCATAGGAAATTCTTTTAGGTCTGGGGCTGGGACAAGCAGGCTTGTTTCTACCAATAGTGCCAAAAAGTGACTGCCTCTTTCTCACTCTGGAGCGTGACCACCTCTCCGAAGAAGAGATGACGCTTGTTCGTTTGAGACCCCAGACTCTAGCCACAAAAACACCAGGATGCCTGTCAGGATCTGGCAGAGCACTGACTGATGTCCTGCTTTCCTCAGCCTCGGTCGTCGGAGCGTCTACCCCGAGAGCCCTGGAGGTGCCGGGGCCTTCAGTGAGCACCCCTGCCACTCTGTCCTGTCCAAGCCCTCGCAGATCTTCCTCCCGGCACTGGAGCGACGGTGCTCGCCCCCCCACACTCCCATTCTCAGGCCGCAAGTGCAATGCCTGAAGGAATCAGGCTTTTCTACTCCAGGCAAACCTGCCCCATCTCGCTGCTTGTAGGACTTCCCACATACCCATAGGTCTGCCTCCCCGGCTTCTCCTCCCCGTTTGTAAATAGTATTTATTAGCTCACTGAGGCTTCCCACTAGCAACCACACTGAAGAGATCCGATGCCTCCCCGCAAACGGGCAAAGTCTTGTGTTGGCCTTTGGAGCTAGGAGGGGACCCCAAGTTCTGGGATCCCAATCCTTCAGATGGTGGCTTTTATTTTATTTTTTTTCATTTTCTTCTTCTATTTCATCCCCCTCCCTTCCTCTCCTCTTCCTTCTTCCTCTTCCTCCTCCTTCTTCTTCAACCGGAGGCCTATCATTATGATTGGGAAATCCCCTTAAGCTTGTGTCGTCCCACAAAATGAAGTCAGAGGGAAAGACGGAGCAACACCTTGCTCAGGTCTGTGGCTCTGTGGTCACGTGCTTTTCCTGCCCTGTTCCCATAACAGGAGGGAATCCCTGTCCCCGACATCAGGCGTTGCGGACAACCTTGCTGGCTTGCCTCTCCACACCTGCACCCAGCCCCCTCCTCCCCACCTCCCTTGACTCTTCCCCTGTACCTGGTCTTCTGCCTTAACACAGAGGGTGGGCCCGAGGCCTGGGGCTGGAGTAGGGACATTCGTGTGTCCACAGTCTTACCTTCTGTAGTCAGGTTTGGCTACTTTGCAGCTCACCCAAAGAGACACAACCTAATCCCCCAACCCACTTTTATTTTTTTTTTTTAATGATTAAAAGTAACTTTTGTAGTTTAAAATTTTCTTTCCTCTTTCATACAGATAAGAAATGGAAATTGCCTTTTTATTCTATAATGTAGACGATTCCCCTTAAGTGTTTTTCCCTGGCTTGTGAAAGATTTTGTATAAGAAAGTTGCTTACATTTTGTATTTTATTTTTAGTAGTAGCTGAAGGGCCTTTAGCTTTACCTTCTCTCTCTCTCTCTCTCTCTCTCTCTCTCTCTCTTGTCTACACTGTCACTGGAACCTGTGCTTATGAGGGATTAAGCCCATACCTGGGCCTTCCGTTCCATATCAAAGGCAGGATTTGGTTTCATAAGCATTTGCCATTATACCGCATAAGCGGATCTCTCCTTTGTCTGCCAAGGTACATCTGGCGCTCCCTGCGAGTGATTCCTCTCTCTGTCTCTCTGCTGTGGTGGAGAGAGTTCCAGACTGGGACGTGACAAGTGTGTCTTTTTGGCTGTGTGTGGAAGCTGGATCAGGGCTGCTATCTGCAGTCTCACGGCCCCTCCCATTGGCCTGGGAGAGCAGAAGCCACCTGAGTGCGGGAAGTGGGGTTGCCCCCCGCTTCTCTCCTCTCCCTTCCCTCCTTCTCTTCTGCTCTAGATCGTCCTGGGCATGGCTGGTGTTGGGTAGAGCCACAGGCTGCTGCGGTCCATCCCTTTCTTTAAAATGCCATGTAATTATCAGGCACAGGTAGCCTGCGGGGGCCTGAGGAGGCAAAAAAGAATGAACTCCAGTAGGATTTGGTTCAATGAGAAAGGAAAGGTTTTGCATTTAAGGGCGGAAGTGTGAGAATGGGTCAGCCTACCCACCTGCTGCAGTGGAACCAGATCAGGTTTCGAAGGCTCCTGGGGGTAGCCAGGGCAGAAAACCTGTTCTTCTGAATGCGGCGGGAGAAGGGAAGGGCCAGTAAACTTCCAGTCCCTGCCCTTAGTACCTTGAGGATTTTATTTTCTCCCCTACCTGCCTTTGCTTGTCACCCCCTCTCCAGGCCCCCAAACAGCAGGGTGTTCTCTCTGGGAAGCTGTTCTTCTAGAACAGAGTCTGTATCTAGAGACCTGAGGCCTCAGCTTGGGAGCTCAAATGGCCATATTAAGGGGGTTCCAAGAACCAACCCTGCTGCTCTTTTGAGAAAAGCCTCTGCCCTCCACTCTCTACATGGGCAAGTAAAGGGAACGAAATATTTATCCCTTTAGGAGGATCCCAGGGCATCGAGAGCACACAAAAGAGTATTATACTACCAAATAATTCACTGCTGTGTGTTCGTTTTCTGTCCCGAGGTTAAGCCCAGACATCGGTGGATTTGTTTCCCTACATGGAGCAGTCCCATAGTTTAGGCAATAACACCTGGTTAACCTGCCGATTCGAAGCAGTGGCAGACATCCCCTTCCAAACTTCAGTTTTCAAAACTCTGACACGTTGGCGTAATCATAAACCATTAACGATAAATATGTTACTCATAAATACATTAATTCTATTTTACATCCTGTAAGCAGAGTTTCCTCTTCCCTGTCTTTGATTACCCTCGCACACATTCAGAGAACAAGCAGTTTTTCACTGGGTAAGACTTGAGTAACCCAGACCCCCTGGCTTGGCCCTTTCCACACGGCTCTTGACTTTGTGCTTGGAAACGGATGCTGGACATGAAAGGCCTCAGTGCCAGGTTAAGAAAGAATTCCTGTGAAGTGTTAGGACTCTGGAGCCTGGGTCACATAAAGAGAGTATTATGTAAAAATTCTGACAGCTGAACTAGGTTGTTCCTTTTGCGTGGGGGGTGGGGGTAAGCTTTGACACCGGTGTAGGAGAAATTAGATAACCTTTTTTTGCTACTGGAAATGATTTTGACTCGGAGAACTCATTTGTCGATTGTGAAAGCAGCTTTTAGCTCAACTTATTTACAAACCAACTATAATTACCATGTTATTTTTCTTCCTAAATCTCTCAGCCTGAAGCCAAAAGAGGGTGGTGACTCTCATGTGCCCACAGAGCAGGAGTGTTGAATTGAGTCATCTTTATGCTGACAGTGAGACAGTGTCCAGGATTTTGGCCACATGTGTTTTATTAAAATTTTTTGGCCCCTCATGGCTCCTTTGTTCCATGTCCTCAGACCAAGCAAAACCACAGGGAGGGAATCAGAGGCCTCTTGGGGCCAGCTTGCTGAACGCATACGTCGTATGGGGTGTTTACGTGAGCACAGTGCACAAATGGAGACATCCCGCTCTTTGCTGAGGAAGTGGGCCACCCATGCTGGCCTTGCTGACATGGGGCGATTGGAGACGGAGGAGAAGGCCTTGAGCCTCTCTCTTGTCTGCATGAGTCATTACTTTGGTTCCGTTCAATCTGGTCTTTGCAAAACCTTTATTAAAGACGCCGGCTTTCCTGCTTGTGGTGGTGTTGATAGGACGGTGAAGCCATTAGCAGGTAGTGCTCTAGTGAGAGCCATTTCCTTTGAATGCTTCTCAGCTGAGATGGGTAGGAGGCATGTGATGGCATGAGCCGCTCTGGGAGGGCAGTTACTGGAGAGAATGGGAGGCTGTGAAGGAGCCAGAGACAGAGTTCAGGCTTCCCAGTCAGTCAGTCAGTCACTCCTAGGACTCCTCAGTGTCCCTGAGGCCAAGTGCTGTCTGGAGCTCGAGGATGCTGGGGAGGAAGGGCGCTGAGGCAATCTCGTCAAATGGTAGCTATTCAAAGGACAAAAGCACTGGGTCTCTCTCTCCCTCCTTCTGACACACACACAAATTTGTCCCTTGTCTCAAACACTGGTTTGTGCCTTCAATGTGCCATATATATATATATATGTTCCAGGGTGACCGAGGACTTCTTTGTCCCCGGAGGACTTTACGGATGGCCTTATTGTGTTAGATTGGAGTGCGGGGAAAGACCTTTTTCCAAAGGCTCAAAAATGGTTTCCTAGAGGTGCGCCATGATTAGATGCGCACATCCAGAGAGAAGAAATAGGGTTTTATCCCTTAGGAAAATCCCATTTTGTAGGGCTGCAATCACATCAAAAAATGACCAGCCTGGATTAAAGCGATTATAAATCCTCACAGCAGAACATTTTCTCAGGGCCAAGGAACCTGGCCCATCGGAGGATTAACGCTCGATCTCTCTGTGGCCAAAAAGCCCACACTTAGCACAGGAAAAATCTAGGTATTGTTTTATTTTGTCATTTGGGGCCACATAATTCAGGAATGCTTTACTTTTGTCTTGGTTTTGAGAACAAGGGAAAATAATATTTCTTGAGCACTTATTAAGTGCTGGCTGGGTACTGCGCTCAATAAATTTTGGCTTTTAATTTTCTAGATAGAGAAAACAGGGCAACTGGTTACCTTGAGAGAGATGGACAACTAAGTGATATGGGAAGTACAGTGGTGGATTCTGTTGGGCAGATTCCTTTCTGTGAATGTTTAAGGTTCTCAGGGCAGGAACCACAGGGTCTGCTACCTGCGCTGGCCCCACTGTGCAACGTTCTGCTCTTTGCCTCACGCTGGAGACATCCGCCAGATGTGGATCTGCTGTCTTGTCCATCCCGTCTTCTGCGAATTCTAGCTAACAGGCTCTGCATCCTGGAAAAGAAAACCCCAGGGTTTTAGCTCTATTCCTCAGCCTCTTTCCTTTGCTCACCTAGAACATGAACTCTTTGCACTATGGACCCAGGGCCTACACTTCCTAGAACCTCTCCCATGCAGATAAAACATTTTATGAGTCTGTGGAAAATACCAGCACTCCATGACAAATCATGAGGGACCCTGTTTAAACAACGCTGAGCAGACCCTAGACTGTAATCAACCACAAGCTTTAATGTCTATGCTGACAGGCTGGATTTCACCTCTCTTTTGTAATAATTCTGTAGACCAGCAACGTTTAAGTCTAAATAGATTGTGAGTCTATTATCTGTCATATTGTGCTGGGGTTTTTTTTTAATGGCTTTTTATTCTTCATTATAGCTAAGCAAATACCCAAAATAAAAATGCTTTGTAGGATACTTGTACTTAGTTTGGAAAAAAAATGAATTGAAATTGTTATGCTTTTGTATTTCCATTTCTTGCGAATAAAAATATTTTTTCTTAAATAGTAAAATGTTGTCTAGAGTTTAAAATCCTGGGCCTCTTGTCTTAAATGCATTTTGCTTTTCTGATGAGCATGACTTCGTATGTGTGCACGTAACCATTCTTTTCTGATTATCTAGTTGAACTGACAGAAGAGCCTCAAACTGGCAATTTGTACATGATCTCGTACTGAAATCCAAGCTTCTGATGGAGGAGAATTGAGAAATGTAATTGTTTGTTCAATCAGTCACAGGAAGAAACACTGCATTCTCTAGAGATTTTTGCCGCCTGACTGCAATTTTCGTTGTCTCCTACCGCTATTCGCTAACTAGATTTCAGAGTTCTTCGGATTTGATTCTGCCTTCCTCATCCTGGGATGCCAGAGGACGATGGTCTGGGCTTGAGCCAGGAGAGAAGGCTCCTCCTTCAGATGGACAGTTGCAGAGGACGCCGAACACAGTGTCGTGCTCCAGAAATTCTGATCAAATGGTTGATAAAGGTCAATGTGCTCAAGCAGAATAATTATCATTCCACTGCAATTCCAGCATTCAAATTTAATTTTCTCCACTCAGAAAGAGCGAGGCTTCATTTAGCCTCAAAAGAGTACACAGGATGTTAAGAGATGGAGGCCATGGACTGGGCTTACCTGCAAAAGAACTTTTTTTTTTTTTTTTTTAAAGCAGCATGCCTATCCCTGCTTTGGGCTCCAGGGTGTATTAGTCTCCTGTTGCCTCCCCCTCAGAGTACCTTGACCTTCTCTTCTATTCCTACACAAGGACCCATTACCTGTGAAAGCTTTTAGTGAAGTATCTCCTCTCCCTTTTTTTTTTTTTATATTGGAAATTTATTGTGAAGGCCTCCTCCTCGACATGCTGTTGTCTGTCCAGTGATGATTGGAGGAGGCAAATCCTCACTGATTTGAGAACAGTCTGTATTAAACATGCCTTTATATTGTCTCTATTTCTAATGCTTTGGCCTAGGGACCCTTGCAGACCCAGGAGGCACTGCCCCTCCCAGGACTTCTCAATTCCTAGAGACCCTAAAGGACTTGGCTAGGGGCACACTTTCATACGTAAACCAACCGATCCAGAGCCTGTACCCCGACCATCTATGGTGCCACTTGCCCCTTGCTTCACTCACCCCAGTGACCCCAATGTGTCATGACCCCTGGTACCAGGGTCAGGTACCAGACAACCAGAGACAGTCCATACACCCAAGCCCTAAAGAGATTATTCAAACTAGCCGATCCTAAGCTTGCTTACCTTGCCTTGCTTCTTCCTGTGGAAACTACAGTAAAGGTTCTTGCCAACTTTTCCTCACTGCCTCCTGACTGACCATTGTACTTCCCTACGTGGCCTCTGTGGCATGACTTGCTCCCTCCTCTTGAGACCTGTGAGTAACAAACCATCTTCTCAATGGCAATCATCTCTTCATCTATTAGCCTCGCCATATCTGAATAATAATAATTACCTCCTTTTAAAAACACATTCCTTAGGCACTGGAATGTCAAATTACAAGCCGATCCCAGACCGGTGGGCATTCTGGGTTTCATGGATGGGCCTACGATGATTGAGGGCAATATCACAGAGATTTGTTGTGTCATTTCACACTGGTTTTCACTTTTGTTCCAGAAGAAAAACGAGATGTGTAGAGGGTGATTGGTTCTTGTTCCTGGGAAAAGAGGTAAATTAGAAAGCAGGTGTCTAGGGGCGCCTGGGTGGCTCAGTTGGCTAAGCATCCCACTTCCACTCAGGTTATCTCTTGGTTCGAGAGTTCAAGACAGCTCAGAGCCTGGAGCCTGCGTCGGATTCTGTGTCTCCCTCTCTCTCTGCCCCTCCCTTGCTCATGCTCTGTCTTTCAAAAATAAATAAACATAAAAAAAAAAAAAAGCAAGTGTCTAAAGTCCTAGTCCTATGCTCGGGTTCCAGGGTAAATCATACCCTATATCTCGGAAAATGAGAGCTTTAAAGTCAAGAAAACCGTGGGGAATACAGTGGGAGAAAGAACCCGGCTGGATTCAGTAGTTAAAAGTGTATGGATTCTTGCATAGTTAATATTGTTAACTTGTTAGCCGTGAGGGAAAAGGAGTCACTCACTGAGTGCCTATTATGCACCAGGTGCTTTTCATATATTATCTATGGTCTTATTTATTTTCTCTAAAAACTTTATGAAGAATGTATAATTACCCTTTTTCACAGTTGAGGAAACTGGATTCAAAATGGTAAGAAACTTGCTCAAAGTCATATAGTAAGTTAACTGCAGATGAGAGATTTGAGCCCTGATCTTTGCTGACTCTAAGCACAGAGTCTTCGAACAACACGGTGCTGATTTTTAGGACTTGAGGATTTTTACTTGTCAAAAGACAAGAGTTAGCCTAGATCAGAGATTGCAAACTTTCAGCTTGTGCATAAATATTTCTGGTTCGGTCCCATGATGCTTCAAACATTTAAAAAATGATTGGTTAACCTTTCAGCATTCAACGATTTCTCTGTAACATCAGATTTCCATCTTCTCTTTAAAGATTGGAGGACCCAGTAACTTCAGGATCTGAGTAATGGTGCTCATTAGTTGGTGCGGGCCATCCATGGATGGCCACATGTCTCCATGCCAAGGCTGGTTCACTCATGTATGTTGCTTCCCTGGTCCTTGCTGTCATCTGAACTGACAAGAAATGGAATAAAGGACAAGATGCTGGATTAGTGATGGGACTAGGAGGTGGGAGGGCCATCAGTTTTGCCCTGAGTTACAGGAATTGAGAGGCTTGAGTAGGGAGGCAGCTGGCTGTGAGTGGTAGAGACGGCATGCCAATTGCCCTTTGCACTGCATGAAAAAATTTGCAATCTAGGGTCTGTTCATCTTAGTCCGAGAGATAAATCTTCATCCATCACAAAAATTATGTCAAAAACTCTTTTTAGGGATCCCCTTTATATAAGAACTTATGCTTTACCTAGAGCTCTTTCACATGCCATCTGATGTACTTGCAGATCACCCATGAGGAAGGTGGAGGAGTCAGCATTGTCTTGTTGCTCAGTTGAGGAAATGGGGGCTGTGGAGACGTGAATGACCCTACATTAAGTTACACAGTGAGTGAAGAGCAGAATCACAAATCAGCTGTCCTGATTTCCATTCTAGTACCAGTACCATTAGCCACGTCTCATCTGGGCACGTGACACTGTAGCTGTCTAAGTCATCCATGACCCCTCCAATGGGATCGCTGTTCAAGGTGCACCTCCATATTCTTTTCCCTAGAATTCTCAGAACTGAGACTTAGCTCAGATACATATCTATCTATCTATTCCCCAAAGGCTCCCGTCTCTACAGAGAAGGGGGGGGAGGGGAAGATGGCTCATCTCTTTTTTTTTTTTTACAAAATAATCCAAATCCCCATTTGAGAGGCTGGTTACACTTGACCCCCTCATTATTTGATGAACTTAGGCAGGTGGCACAAGTTGACATTGTCTTCCAATGGGCACAGCTGCTGCTGCATCTTTTGGCAACTTTAAAGAGTCCTGGCCCCCTGAGGAGTGTGTGTTCTCCTCCTCTCTCTGTGCTGTTGTTTTTAGATGGAGGAACAAAAATAACCATTGAGGAATACCATGAAAGCTGCCAGAAAGGCTGTTGTGCCGTTCTCCAAGAGTCTGTTTCAAAATGTTTAATGTGTCTTAAGTGAAAAGTATTTGGGGATTGGGACTGCCAGAGTGTTCCTCAGTGATGTCCTCCCCAGTATTCCTGCTCAACAGATGGTAAGCTGGGTTTCCTGATGCGTGCCTAAGAGGATCCATGTGCTGGGGCTAGTTCACAGAAAAACCCTTCCCCAAGAAAAAATGTAAATACACAACCACCTACATACTTAGGGACCACGAGGACAGAAAAGTTGCTCTCAGTCCCCAACATTTTTCCTTTCTCGACTTAGTTATCATTTAAATGCTTTCCAGAGTTGATACAGCTTTCTATCATGGTTTGAGATAGTTTAAACTGTAAGTAAAGGCAGGAAGGAACCCATAGTTGAAATGGTATGTGCAATATTGCACGCATAATTCCATAGAATACCCCGCCCCAGGGGCAGTACGTGACAGGGGATATAAGTTGAACTAGGATGGGTGCTGTAGGGAAAGTCAGAGATAGGAACTGCATTGTGGCATAACAGGGATATAAGAAAGAGGTAGAAAGAATGCTATTGGAACCCGTGGCAAAATTTTCCAATTAAATTTTAAAATATTGCAGTTATATTGTATCTAGCTAAAAAAATGAAGGCGCTAAAAAGCTTTTATGGAAAAGAAGCAGTCCAGTTTTCTATATCTTTTCTATCCACCCATCCTACTTCTTGAAAGTAACGAGTTTCAATTTTTTCTCGCATTTACTTCTATATTTCCACATAATGTGTTTATGCTGTTAATACTTGGTATATCCATTTTAGGAATTTACTATTAGTTATTCTTACAGTTATAAGGATTTTACCACCTCCAACACACACACACACACACACACACACACACACACACACACATGCATTTCTCTCCCTATTTTCTTCCCTTTGGTCTCTCTTTCATACTATCAGCCTTCCTCAAAGATCTGAATGACCAATGCATTCATACGCATTATGATGTACAATGATAAATTATTCTAAATTTGAGGGTTAGGGGAAGGGAATATTCATTTTCCTTTAGCCTAGTGTTCTTCAAACTGAGGGTCAAGGGTTTGGGAATTTAGTGTGTCTTGACCGACAATTTAAAAAAGAAACAGAATAGAATGGAATAGAATGAGATGAGATGGAATGGAATGAGATGGAATGGAATTGCACAGAGTAAAGTAGAAAATATCACAATGCATCTAGTGGAGGTTAACACTCTTTCATGTAACTTTAATTTCAGTTGTGTGTGTGTACATGTGAGTATTGTTTTGGGTCACAACTTAAAAGTTACATCTTTCTGAGGGTCACAATAAAAAATTTTTTAATTCTCAAAAAAAAGCAATAATAACCTCATTTTTAAAGAATTAAAGAATTTTCTGTCTGTAAGGAGATAAGATAACAAGTTAGCCTTTTTTGTTTTGGTTCCCAGAGAGTAGTATATGAATATCTGGCACCATTCAAGTGTCTAAGAGGAGAATGTTACAGTCCTGACTGGGGACTGTAACTTTGTGCAGGTATCCTGGGATCAGCGTGGGGAACAGCACCAGGGAGAGTTAAGTTATTCAGTACATAGTTCACGTAATCCTCCTGGTTTGGCCCCATGCTTCACTTCTGCTTTCTTCCGCCTCTGGTGGCTTAAGCTGTGTTTTATTTGGATCATCTCAAAGAACCTCCAAGAATTTTCTAGATGACTCAGCACTTGTTATCACCCTACCATTGCCTAATTGATGTAGTATAGGGCTAGCACCAAGAATTAGCAATGAGTGAGTCTTCCTGTCCCCTGCCCCAACACCGTCTGCCTCTCCCGCTTCTAAGCCTTCAGTGGTCTCTCATGCTGTTTTCAGTGCTCCACAGGTGCCTGAGTTATTGCACAAACACGGGCAAAATAGCTCTGCGTGTCTACAAGACTAAACATTATTAATAATTAAGAGCTAGAACTTTGGGCACAAATTTTAAAAACAATTTTCAAGCTGGGATTGAAAATATATTCAAAGCTGAACAGATCCTGCTTTAAATGGGGGGGGGGGAGATCATATGGCAAAGAGGGACCTCCCACCAGGACTGCATGGCATTTCACATGTCCTTGTAAGCTGTATTCCCTTTTCCTTTCTTGGACACCTGATTGCAGCAGCTATGCAGGCACAACTAAGAGGTGAAGTGGGTGGCAGCAGATAGGAGCAGATCACTTGGTGATGGAATACCTATTTTTAGGGCCCAAACTTTACGTTTCCGAAAATAGGTTCAGGAAGCGCTGGCTTTGCAATATATCTACAAGTTTCTGTCGTACATTAGGATGTGACTGTCATGAAGTGAATACAATTAGAACCCAATTCCAGTCAAAGGAAGCAAGAGCCCACTCCACCCTAGTCGATTCACATGTGTCATATTCCAGGCAGTACTGGCTACCACATTTTAAAAACACATATCATAAACCTTCATAGGTACTGACAAATTTTTATCAAAATTGTTATATCCATTTATTCTTGCACCAGCAATATGTGTTCCCGCTTTCCAGTACTCCTATCAATGCTTGACTTTTTTAATTTTAATGTTTGCCAGTCTGATGAGTATACAAATGACATGTTGTGGTTGTTATTGTTTGAAGTAGAATATGTTGTGTTTTTTCAAGCACACTATTTTAATTCTTTTCCCCCACATTTATCTTAACATTTGAAATTAGTCAGTATGTTTACTCTTCTCTTGAACAACCTACAGACCTTGGCATGCCTTAATTCTGAACAGCTCCTCTGTTTCCATGCAATTTCTGTGCCATATTTTAGTTGTAAAGTCGATTCTCATTATTCACAGAGAGCTTGTTTGTGAATTTGCCTACTTGTTAAAATTTATTTGTAACCCCCAAATCAATACTCACGGCACTTTCATGGTAGTTCATGGACTTGCACTGGACAGCAAAAAAAATCTCAGTTGCTTGATGTACCTGTTCCCAGTGAAGGTCAAACAAGGTGATACTCTGCCTTTTTTGTTTGAATTCTCATATTGACAACAACTTTTGTGTTTTTGTTGGTGATCTTGCTGTTAAAATGCCCCCCAGGCATAGAGCTGAAATTCTGGCTAGCATTCCTAAGTGTTTAAAAGCAGTGATGTGGGACACCTGGGTGGCTCAGTCGGTTAAGCATCCGACTTCAGCTCAGGTCATGATCTCACAGTTCTTGGGTTTAAGCCCCACATCAGGCTCTGTGCTGACAACTTGGAGTCTGGAGCCTGTTTCGGATTCTGTGTCTCCCTCTCTCTCTGCCCTTTCCCTGCTCACACTCTGTCTCTTTTGCTCTCAAAACTAAATAAAACATAAAAATAAAAAAAAAAAAAGTTTTTGAAAGCAGTGATGTGCCTTATGGAGAGAGTATGTATTAGATAAGCTTCATTCAGGCATGAGTTATAGTACTGTTGACCACACATCAATGCTAATAAATCAACAATACAGTATATCCAGAAAAAGGAAGAGGAACTCCTGATCTGGATGTGAGGCTACTCTGAAAAGTGCTAAAGTAACATTTGTAATGAATAATGATGCTATTGAAAAGATGAAAAAGCAGCTAAATTTCTGGGTTTATGACATGAGGGTTCATTTAAAAAAAAAAAGCATAGTGGGAGCATTGCTATGAAGTTGAAAGCCAAAGAAATTTATGGTCACATTACCTAGGGTCAGGATAATGTTAAATCCTTCTCAGCTAGTGCTGGTTGGCTCACACATTTCAAAAAGCAACAAGATGTGGAAATGTTAGGCTGGCAGGAGGGGCAGGTGCTATAGATCAGGAAGCTACAGAAGAATTTTTAAAATACCTGCCAAATGTTGCCCAGGAAAAGGGTTATGTGAGGGTCTTGTCTTTAATTTGTCTATAATTATCTTTTATTTTTCCTAATTCTTAAAAGATAGTTTTGCTGGGTATACAATTTTATTTTATTTTTTACTGAGATATAATTGACATACAACACTATATAAGTCTAAGGTGTACAATGTATTGTTTTGATACATTTATATATTATGATTTTCACAATAAGTAACACCTCTGTCATGTCACATAATTACCATTTGCTTTGATAATTTTAAATTGTGAGTTATCCTCTCAATATTTTGATTCCACCATCTTTAGGGTTCCAATTATGCTATTGAGAAGTCAGTTTTTCTAGTTCTTGATTATCTGAAGGCAATCTGGAGTTTTCTTCTGGCTGATGTATGATCTTTTCTTCATCTAATAATAAGCTTGATGTATTTATGGATCCTTCTTGAGATTCATTGTGTTCCCTTAATCCGAGGATTGGTGTATTTCATCACTTTTGGAAATTCTCTGCCATTATCTTTTCAAGTATTTCCTCTTCCCCTTTACCTCTATTAACTCCTTAAGGAATTCTGACTATTCTTTTTTTATTTTTTTAATTTAAATTAGTTAACATCTAGTGTAGTATCGGTTTCAGGAGTAAAATTTAGTGCTTCATCACTTACATATAACACCCAGTGCTCATCCCAACAAGTGCCCTCCTTAATGCCCATCACCCATTTAGCCCATCCCCCTGCACAATCCTCAGTTTGTTCTCTGTACTTATGAGTCTCTTATGGTTTTCCTCCTTCTTTGTTTTTTTTTAATGTTTATTTATTTTTGAGAGAGAGAGAGCAGGGGAGGGGCAGAGAGAAAGGGAGACAGAGGATCTGACAGCTCAGAGTCCTATGCAGGGCTCAAACTCACAAACTGCGAGATTGTGACCTGAGCCAAAGTCGGATGTTTAACTGACTGAGCCACCCAGGGGCAACATGCTTCCCTCTCTGTTTTTATCTCATTTTATTTTTCCTTCCCTTCCCCTATGTTCATCTCTTTGTTTCATAAAATCCACATATTAGTGAAATTATATATTTGTCTTTCTCTGAATAACTTACTTAGTTCCATCTATGTTGTTGCAAATGGCAAGATTTCATTCTTTTTGATTGCCAAGTAGTATTCCATAGTGTGTGTGTGTGTGTGTGTGTGTGTGTGTGTGTGTGTGTGTGTACACCACATCTTCTTTATCCATTCATCACTCGATGGACATTTGGGCTCTTTCCATAATTCGGCTATTTGTGATAGTGGTGCTATGAACATTGGGTGCATGTGCCCCTTAGAATCAGCATTTTTGTATCTTTTGGGTAAATACCTACTAGTGCATTTTCTGGGTCATAGGGTAGCTCTATTTGTAATTTTTTGAGGAACCTCCATACTGTTTTCCAGAGTGACTGCACCAGTTTGCATTCCCACCAGCAGTGCAAAAGTGTTCCCCTTTCTCCACATACTTGCCAACATCTATTGTTTCCTGAGTTGTTAATTTTAGCTATTCTGACAGGTGTGAGGTGGTACCTCAGTGTGGTTTTGATTTGTATTTCCCTGGTGATGAGTGATGTTGAACATCTCTTCATGTGTCTGTTGGCCATCTGGACGTCTTCTTTGGAAAACTGCTCATGTCTTTTGTCCATTTCTTCACTGGATTATTTGTTTCTTGGGTGTTGAGTTCAATAAGTTCTTTATAGATTTTGGATACTACCCCTTTATCCAGTAAATCAGTTGCAAATATCTTCTCTAACTATTCTGATTCCAGATCTTGTTTTATCTGCAATGTCTCTTAACTCTCATATTTGTCTTTCTGTGGGCTGTCATTTCAGATCTATTTGCCAAGTTAATAGGTCTCCTTATAATTGTTTCTAATCTTCTCTGTCAGAGGTTGGGCTCTCTTGAAACAGATACTGTAACTGAATTTGGAGTATAGGCTGTTTATTAGGGATCAAAACCTATGAAAGGAGAGAACAAAGCAGAACTGGATGGAGGAATAAGGCAAACAGCAAGGGAGTCCAGACAAAGCCTTGGCTAATTCCTCAGTGAGCTCTGTCCCATCAAAGTCCTCCTGCACTGGAATGAAACTGTCAGGGTCTTTGCATACCTCATCACTCAGTCACTGGATACAGCCTGCTCCAGTCACCTTGGGAAAGGCAGCTGTTGCCATCTGAGACAAACTCTGAAGAAGCTGACCACTGGAGGCTGTCTGATGACCACATTTCTTGCAGTCGGATAAGTCCTTCCTTGAAGGGGAATCTTGATGGCACATTTGTGAGTCTACCACATGTTTAATCTGGCTGTTGCATTTCTATTTTCAATTATTATTTTTTTTCCTGAAATTCCATTTATTTTGTTTTTGTTTTGGAAAATGATTAGTTGTTTTGATTGTCATTTGTTCTTATATCACATTTAATGTCCTCTTTTATTTTTAAACATATTAAATATAATTATTTTATATTCTGTTTTTATATTTACCAGATCTGAATTTTTTTGCAGAATGATTCTGCTGTTTTCTGTGGTCTCTTCCTCATGGTACCTCGCCTCTTTATGGCTTTTGTGATATCTGATTGTGAACTCATCTTTTTTGAAACTTCGGAAATGGACATTCTCTGAGGCCTGGGTTTAAACTGTGTCCCTTTAAAGAAAGTCTGCTTTTGTTTCACAGGTGTCATGATTCTACCTACCTGGCATTAAGACTGTAAGTTCCCAGTTTGTATTCATATAATTAGCTGTGTTCATATATTTAGTAAGAATTCTCACCCCAAATTGACACAAATATAATCAGAAATTTCCTGAGTACAGTTTTTTCTTATTTCACCTTTTAGTCTCCTAATACCTTCTTCTTCTTCTTCTTCTTCTTCTTCTTCTTCTTCTTCTTCTTCTTCTTCTTCTTCCTCCTCCTCCTCTTCTCCTTCTCCTTCTTCTTCCTATTCTTCCTATTCCTCCTCCTCCTCCCCGTGTCCTCCTCCTCCTCTCCTCCTCCTCTCCACCTCCTCCTCTTTCTTCTTCCTCTCCTCAACTGCCATTGCTGTTGCTTCTCCTTCCCCTCCTCCTCCTTTTCTTCTTTTCCACCACTTTCTTGTCTTCCACTTACTTTACAGTACTTTGTTACTCACCAAAGATCGACGTTGCACTCAACCCTACCAACTTCCTCTGTGATGTGGGGTTTCCCCACCTAGATCTTCCACTTTGGATGCACCACATTGGGATCTTGGCTATGTGTGGGTCTTCAGTCCAACTTATCACTCAGTGTAGGCTTTACCTTCTATCCTCCAACTCCACAGTCCATTAAAAATCCACTCCTAGTTAACAAAGGATCAGCTTAATGAGTGAATCAAACATTTATTTTATAAATGTTTTCTATATTTCATCCAGAACGATAGGTGGTCCATACCAAGGGAAATGCCTTTGGACGGCTAGTCCACCTTATTGCCAGGAATAAAGGTAATTAGCTGTGTAGCCTTGGAAACCTGTCAGAAATTTTAGTCCTCAGTTTTGCCATCTTTAAAATGCAAGAACAACAATGGTTGGACAATGAGGACTTTTCAGCCATAGCACCCTATAACCCTAAATATATGAGTTCTTCATTTTATGATAGATTTTTTCTCAAAAGGCAAAAGTAGAACCCATAAACAGAGATGAAAAAGAGGAAGTGCTTAGCTTAGTTTAAGGAATCATACATGAATTCATTGGCTCCATAATGGGATTCTGCCCAAGAGATTTACCTACTGTCTTACAGTTATTTAAGGCATAGATCATGGAGCCAGACATGTAGTGTTCAAAGTACTTACTCTGCAGTGCACTACCTTTATTATCCTGGGGATGTCTCAAGCTCTCTGCTTCAGTTCCTTCCTGTATAAAATGGGATTTAAAATATTACCTACCTTTCAGGTTATTGTGAATATAGAGTGACTTAACACAAGTAATAGGTTAGTAATTGTTACACAGTACTCATTGCCTGTGTTAGCTCTAACTATTATTATTGTGTATGTAAGATTTCTAGATAGAGATTCCTCATTGTGTAGAAGTAGAACTATACCTATAATTTTAAACCTTCTACAAATTATTGTGGATGCCACAGAACTTTCTTTAATGCCTCTTTCCACCCCAGAAATCTCCCCTCTCTGGAAACTGCTCTTACAACCATTGGTTCTGCTGCAAGGCCTTGGAAGACCATGCTACTTTATTAGATACTAACATTCACATCATGTCAAGTGCCCAGGTCATTGCACCCAGGAGAAAGCAACAAGCTTCCAGATCAATGATTCTCAAACCTGGCTATCCATAAGAATTACTTGGGAAGGTTTTCTCAAAATGCCAAAGGCTGGGTTCCATTCCAATAGAGTGTGAATAATTTGGTCTGGGGTGAAGTTCAGTGATCAGTATTCATTACATGTTTCCACGGAGACATTCATACTTTAAAACATGTAAACATTCTTGTCTAGCTTAATGGTTATACATGTACAAAAGATTGGGCAGCCAGGGAAGAGGAAAGAATGTTTTTGGTGGTTTGTTTTTGTTTTTGTTTTTGTTTTCATGAAAAAAATGAGTAATTGAATGGATAGGTAAATGGCACAAGTCAAACACCAGAAAATGAAAATAGGCCTGTGAAATTGTGGGTGGAGCAGAGAATGAGAGAAACCAGTAAATGAACCAGAAGTTCAAAGAATTCCTCAAAACCATTGTAACATTTCCGCAGCATTTTCTCAAGCTTGAGGTTAAATTAATGTCCTGGAAGATTTGAGGGATATGATGACTTTAGTGTAGCTTTCAGACTCTCTGACCTTTCTGCTTTTTGCTTGGGCAGCTCAACCACTAAAGTAACTGTGGCCAAACATTGGACCTTGGTGGACAGTCCATACGGGATGATTCCTAAAATCAGGAACTTGATGGACAGCCAGATGGCTATACCAGATGGGATTATCTCCAAACCAGAAAGCTGCAAAAGAGGTCTACAATCTTCTGAGGTACCGTGGGCAACCCACTGACTGACTGAATGGACCATCTTGGAGCAGAGGCTGAAGAAGTTTCCTGGCTGGGAAGGAAGCTGCCTTTTCCTGCTTTTTCTTTTTCTGGCAAGAACTCTCAGCATCAGAGGGGCATTTAGTGTTCCATTCTTGAGCAGCCTTTTTGCTGCAAGCCCACTGGAGAGAGAAATGATACCTTCAATTACCTTTTGCTACTTGACTATCCACTTCTATCTGAGTGGTCCAACAGCTTGATTGTACTGTTGTTGAGGATTACTATAGGCTGGCTGGCACAAGCAGGCAAAGAAACATCACTAGCCATTTAAGGAGACACAGATATTTGAAAAAGGGAGTTCAGGATGAATAATCAGATTAAGTACTTTCTATGGAAGAACTGAAGACAATGTTAATAAAAATGTAATGAGAGCTTTTCAGGATATTTGCTTAAAGAACAAATTAGAGTTTCTGGAATCAAAAGAAATTCTGAATTTAAAAATTTATTAGAGAAATACAAAATGTTTCTTTTCCTTTGCTTTGTCCCCTGACACTTCTATGGACATTCCCACAAAATAGTAATTGTTGGCCAATAACTTTCCTTTTCAAACTCAAAAAACATTTCCTATTCATTTCCCTATTTATATTTATTACTCACACTGAACTCTTTTAATGTCTCCATATCTTCTTCTAAAGAGTGATGACAATTTAACCAGTCTGGTGGAGCTGCTGTGTTCAATGTAATTACATATCCGTACAAGAAGGCAGAAGCTTCTACCTCATCAACTTTTGGAGTAACATTCTAAAAAAGTCTGCACTCACAGATTCAAAGCAAATGATCCAAGTCCCTTTGGCACCTTCAGGGTTGTGAGGAACAAACACATCCTTTTTGTTTGAGTTACAACTTTCTGCATACTGCGTTCTTCCCTCTTCCTTTCTATTTCCTTCCATCTCAAAGAACTTACCCAGAGTGGTTTTAATAGTATCATTTCTGTTATTGTTATTTAATGTTTACTGAGTAATGGAGCAGGAAACCCATCAGGGAACTCTTGGACTTTAGTCATCCATTAGCTTTGATGAAGTGATATTTTGGAAAAAGTTCAATGTTCAGATTGGCAAACATGCTCATGAAATTACTTTATGAGATGGAAAAACATCGAAAGGATCCATTTCTATTCCTCAGAGAAAGGGAACACGCTGGTATCTTTAAGAAGTTTCTGTAGTGTTCTTGATGCCATTTTCCATTCTTTCCTGATGATGATCACCAAGGGAGGAATAAGAGAGAGGGAGAAATAGAGGGGGAAAGATGTGAGAGAAAAACAGAATGATTGAGTAGTAAGGGTGTCATTCAGTCTGCTATAGGGCAACAAAATATATGACAAGATGGTGATCTACCTCAGCTCTCCAACTTCTACTTCATTCATAGGTCTTGAATTCTTGAGGTGAGAAAGAATCTTAAAGAAGTTCTATTTCAACTCTTTTGTTTTATAAATAAGACAACTAATTATTACAGAAATTAGGTGACTTGCCTGAGGCCACACAAACTACTTGGTGATAAAGGTAGAACAGAAAGGAGGAGGCTTTCTCATCCAGCATCCTTTCCATGCCAAAGTCCTTCTGAGATGGGCTTTAACTATGGAAAGTGTGGTTGTAGGTTTTCCCAGACTTACCCTATTTAATTTAATTTATTTTTTAAAGAGGGTATACACCATACTTCTTTTTTTAATTTTTCTTTTTAATGTTTATTTATTTTTGAGAGAGAGAGAGACAGAGACAGAGTGTGAGGTGGGAAGGGGCAGAGAGAGAGGGAGACAGAATCTGAAGCAGGCTCCAGGCTCTGAGCTGTCAGCACAGAGCCCAATTAGGGGCTCGAACTGACAGACGGCAAGATCATGACCTGAGTCAAAGTCGGACATGCTTAACTGACCGAGCCACCCAGGCACCCCAGACTTACCCAATTTTAAATCTGGTTCCCACTTTCTAGCTAAGGGTTCTGGTTGAATGAAAGTCAGGAAGTGTGAGTGCTCAGGTGTCATGGTGTAAATGTAGGTGGGTACATGGACCAGTACATGTGGTAAGTCAAACAGAATCGAACCCATTTCCTGGGCACAGTAGTAAGAATAAGAATATCTTCTTTAACTCAGTGATTTAACTGGCGCAGATTCCAAAGCAGTAAATACTCAGGAAACCTTCATCAGTTCAGCAACCTCTGAAGCAAGGAAACAATTGGTCAATTGTAACTGGTGTCAGTGGGTGTAGTTTTATGGGTGTAGGGAGAAGTCATGGAACTAAAGGACTTACTGCCCTCAAGTTACTGACACTCTAGGCAGAGAGAGATAAATAGGAAAACTTTCTTGGGTATTAAGCAGATGCTCCGGGAGGTGTGGTGTAAAGTAATGTTCCTCAACTGATTCCAAGGACCTAGAGCTTCTGTTATTTCTCTTCAAAATTAAAAATTTTGCTTTTATTCATGTGGTTATCTAAAAAATTAACATAATATATATCAACTCTGCATGACCTAGATTATTCTCTCAATACTAAAAGACTGGTGAATTTAGGAGCCCCATTACTCTGATCATTTAGCACTATTTTGCAACAGTGGGCTAATGAGCAAAAAATAGAGATGGAATTATTATGTAAATGATGCCTTTGTGCTAAGTAAGGCCAAATGGCCTCAGGACAGGCTGTATGAGCAAAGGCTTCGTGGTAATTGCAATAGAGAAATATGACCAGAGAGCTGAGTAGGCTCTAAGCACCCATCTCAAAAGAACTTGCTCTGGAGAAAACAGGGCCCTATTTTTGTTGAAGGTGATGATTCAATTTGAGGAAAACAACATTATCCATCGTATATTAATACTGTGATTTTTGATATCTGGGTTGTGTACTTTTGTATTATATTTGTTTATTGAGTAATGGATTTGCGGTTTATTGTTATGCAACTAATGTAAGGACTTTAGGCATTGTTTTGTAAAACAATTAAAATGATAATTCAAAGAATGTAAATGATCCTGTAGGAGTCTGTAAGAATCTTTTTTTTTTTTTTCCTTTGAGAGAGTTCAGGATATGAGTGAAGATCGAGCAACAGTCCTCTCATGAGAAGCAGTCGTCTAAACTATCAGTGGAATAAAAAGTTCAAACAAATGTAATAGGAAGTGCCTTCAAGTCTCTTGGACGGCAGAAGCAATGTTGGACTAAGAAGCTTAAATTACTGCAATTCAATTAAAGACCTGACTCACTTGAAACAAAAGGGGAGATGCAAATGTTCTTGCGTGCCGCCCCATAATGGGGGATTGGACTGCCTGAGTTTTGCTAATTGCACTCCGCTCACCAGAGGGACTGGGAATAACAATAACAAAAGCAGCCCTCCGAACACTCTGTTCGTGCTGCAAGGAAACTCGGATCCTAAAAGCTGGAGGACGGATCCTAAGAGCAGGAGCATTTGTCCTCAGGGGACTTTTCCCACTCCAATCAGTATCATCTCAGAGTGGCAGAAAATGGGAAACTCTTTGGCTAGTAATTCCACCCTGTAATCCTGCTTTACCTTTGATTAATGAAGATGGAAGAGCAAAAGCTCCAACATACCGAAATCTGGCGCAGGGCTTGCCCCGGCAGTTCAGACACTCCATCAAGAAATTGTTTCCTGCCTCGCCTTGCCATTGCCCCCACCTGACTTCTATTCATTTGGACTATTCCTCGGAGAGTTTATTTTTCTTGCTCACGGTCTGAGACTTAAAGTCAGACAAACTTCAATAATTTGTGGCCTCAGCATAAATTCACTCCCCGCCCCCAAAACAGATTTTTTTAACCTTCGTTTCAGGGGCTTTCCACAAGTTTGTTTTTAATTTTTATTGTGGTAAAAATGTATAATATAACATTTACCGGCTTAATCTTTCTTTCTTCCTTCCTTCCTTACTTTCTTTCTTTTTTCTTTCTTTTCTTTTCTTTTCTTTCTTTCTTTCCTTCCTTCCTTCCTTCCTTCTTTTTTCTTTTTTCCTTCCTTCCTTCCTTCCTTCCATCCTTCCTTCCATCCTTACTTCCTTCTTTCTTTTTTCTTCCTTCCTTCTTTCTTTCTTTCTTTCTTTCTTTCTTTCTTTCTTTCTTTCTTTCTTTCTTTCTTTCTTTTTCTTCCTTCCTTCCTTCCTTCCTTCCTTCCTTCCTTCCTTCCTTCCTTCCTTCTTTCCTTCTTTCTCTTTCTTTCTTTCTTTCTTTCTTTCTTTCTTTCTTTCTTTCAGAAGCAGTTCCTTTGGGCCCATTTTTTAAATTATTTTTTCAATGTTTATTTATATTTGAGAAAGAGAGAGACAGTGTGTGAGCAGGGGAGAGGCAGAGACAGAGAGAGATGGAGACAGACTATGAAGCAGGCTCTAAGCTCTGAGCTATCAAGACAAAATATGAAGCAGGCTCTAAGCTCTGAACTATTAGTACAGAGCCCAATGTGGGGCTCAAGCCGAGCTGGGAGATCACGACCTGAGCCAAAGTCAGACACGCTCAACCAACTGAGCCAGCCAGGGGCCCCAGGGCCATTAAAAAAAAAAATGTTTATTTATTTTTGAGAGAGACAGAGAGCACAAGCAAGGGAGGAACAGAGAGAGAGAGGGAGACACAGAATCTGAAGCAGGCTTCAGGCTCTGAACCATCAGCTCAGAGCCCAATGCGGGGCTCGAACCCACAAGATCATGACCTGAGCCGAAGTTAGACACTCAACCTACTGAGCCATCCACGCACCCCTGGGCTTAATCTTTCTAAAGTGTACAGCTCCATAGTGGTAAGTATATTCACATTGTTGTGTAAGCAACCTCTAGAACTCTTTCATCTTGCAAAACAGAAACTTTGTACCCCATTAAACAACAGCTCCTCATTTCTTCCCACCCCAGCCTCTGGTAATCCTTGGTCTACTTTCTGTTTCTATGAAATGTGCTTTAGATACTTAAGAGAATCTAAATATCTAATTATCTAAATAAATTACCTAGATAATTTAGAATCCTTTAGATACGTCAAATAAGTCAAATTGTATACTACGTGTCTTTTGTAACTGGCTTATTTTGCCTCACAGAATGTCCTGAGGGTCCATCGGTGTTGCGGCATGTGTCAGAATTTCCTTCCTTTTTAAGGCTGAATAATATTCCATTGTATGAATGGACCACATTTTGTTTACCTGTTCATCCATCAGTGGGCGTGTAGGTGCTTCTACCTCTTAGCGCTTGTGAATGTTGTCTCTGCTATGAACGTGGGTTTGCAAATATCTCTCTGATGTCTTGCTTTCAGTTCTTCCGGATATATACCCAGAAGTGAAATTGCTGGGTCATATGATAATTTTATTTTTAATTTTTTGAGGAACCGCCACACTATTTTCCATTGTATCTGCGCTGTTTTATTTTCCCAGCAACAGTGGACATGTGTTCCAATTTGTCCACATTCTCACCAACTCTTATTATTTCCTGGCATTTTGTTTTGCTTTGTTTTGCTTTTTTGATAGTAGCCATCCTAATGGGTGTGAGGTGATATCTCATTGTGGCTTTGATTTGCATTTCCCTAATGATTAGTGACATTGAGTAGATTTTCATATGCTTGTTGGCTATTTATGTATCAATCTGTCAATTTTTTTACCCTTGTTGCTTGTATTTTGATGTCATAGCTAGAAAATCATGTCTAGAAAATCCAGTGCCGTGAAGCTTGCTCCCTCTGTTTCCTTCTAAGAATTTAATAGTTTTATGCCTTATGTTTCAGAATTTATATATGGTGTAAGGTGAGTGTTACCAATTGAATGTGTTCTCCCCAAGTTCATACGCTGAAGCCCTAACCACCAAAGTGATGGAATTAGGAGGTGAGACTTTTGGAAGCAACTGGGTTTAGATGATGTCATGAGGATAGAGCCCTCATGATTCGATTAGTGTCCTCCTTATAAGATGCAAAAAGACACTAGAAATTCTTTTCACCGCCATGTGAGAATACAGATAGAAGGAGGCTGTCTGCAAACTAGAAGGAACGCCCTCACCAAAACCTGAATTGCCAGCACCTTGATCTTGGACTTCCCAGCCTCCAGTACTATGAGAAATAAATGTCTGTTGTGTCATCCAGTCTATGATATTTTGTCCTAGCAACTTGAGCTGACTACAGGAGTAAAGGTCCAAACTCATTCTTTTTTGGATATGGATATCCTATTTTCCCAATACCATTTATTTAAAAGACTATCCTTTCTTCATCAAATGATATTAGCACTTGCTGAAAGTCATTTGACCATGTACATGCAAGTTTATTTTCTGACCTCTTTTTTTCTATTTTGTTGTCTCTATGTCTGCCTTGACATCAGTATTTCACAGTTTCGGTTACTATAGGTTTATAGTAAGTTTTGAAATCAAAAAGTGTGAAACCTCTAACTTTGTTCTTCTCTTTCAAGATTATTTTGGCTATTCAGGGTCCTTTGGGAATCTAAAACATTTTAAGATGGGCTTTTCTATTTCAGCAAAAAATGCCTTTGGATTTTGATAGGGAGTTCAGTAAATCTGTAGATTGCTTTGGGTAGTATTGATATCTTAATAAAAGTAAGTCTTTCAATTCATGAACACAAGATATCTTTCCATTTATTTGTATCATCTCTAATTTCTTTCAGCAATGTTTTATAGTTTTCAGTATATAGGTCTTTCCCCTCCTTAGTTAAGTTTATTGCTAAGTGGTATTTTATGCTTTTTGATACTATTATTAATGAAATTGTTTTCTTACCTTTCTTCTGATTGTTCATTTTTAGTGTATGGAAGCAACTGATTTTTTTTCATGCTGATTTTGTATTGTAAAATTTTGCCAAATTCCTTTATTAATTCTGAGAATGTGTGTGTGTGTGTGTGTGTGTGTGTGTAATCCAGGATTTTCTACACATAAGATAATGTTGTCTGTGAACAGAGATAATTTTACTTCTTCCTTTTCAATTTGGACACCTTTTATTTCTTTTTCTTGCTTATTGCTCTGACTATAGAACTTGGACATCCTTGTCTTGTTCTGGTCTTAAAGGAAAAAACTTTCAGACTTTGACCAATAAGAGTAATGTTGGCCATGGGGTTTTTACATGTGACTTTACCACATTGAGGTAGTTTCCTTCTACTTCTAGTTTGTTAAGTGTTTTTTTCCTTATCATGAAAAAGTGTTGGATTTTATCAACTGACTTTTCTACATCAAATCAATGACCACTCGGTTATGTGTTTTTTTTTTAATTTTTTTATTCTGTTATTATGATGTGTTACATTAATTGATTTTCATTCATAGGTTGTACCATTCTTGCATTCTGGGAATAAATCTCACTTGGTCATGGAGTATACTTCTTTCAATGTGTTGTTGAATTCTGTTTGCTAGTGTTTTGTTGATAATTTTGTGCCAATATTCATCAGAAGTATTGGTCTGTAGTTTTCTTATAGTGTCTCTGTCTGGTTTGGGGCTTAGGATAACACTGGCCTTGTAGAATAAATTTCCAAGTATTTCCTCCTCTTCAGCTTTTTGGAAGAGTTTGAGGAGGTTTGGTATTCTTCTATAAATGTTTAGTAGAATTTACCAGTGAAGCCATCTAGTCCTGGGCTTTTCTTTGTTGAGGGTATTCTGAATACCAGTGTAACTTCATTGGTAGATAGGTCTGCTCAGATTTTCTATTTTTTCATGATTGTGTCTTATTAAATATGACCATTATTTTTTATTTGAACCCCCCCTTGCATAATTCATGTTTGATTATCAGGCATTTGGTATGCTAGATATGGAAGTTTTGAGTGTGTATTTATGATATATAGTTAAGACTATGTTAAATTTACTGGTTCTTTGTGTTATTAAAGTCTGTCTAGAATTTCTAGAACAAACTGTTGGATTCAGCCTTGATTCTACCATTTCCCTCATTCTCTACCATTAATCCATTAAATACCTTTGGTTCTATCTCAGTAATATCTCTCAAATATTTCAGCAATATGTATTCCCCTTCCTAGCCACTGCCTTAGTTCAAGCCCTTGGTATTTCTTGCACAGATTATTTCAATAACTTCATAACTTGTTTTCCTGCTTCTTCCCGTTCAGCTTGGTCCACCATGCCTTGGGAGGACAGCTTTCTAAAACTTATATTTAATCATAGCATTTTCCATGCCTAGAAACAATCTGTGCTTTTTATTTGCCTATTTCACAAAGTTCAAAATACTCAGAATTGAATAGAAGGACTTCTTAATGTCTGTAACTTGCCTCCTTTACCTCCACTTCTCCTTTGCTCCTTCACTACAAGTCTGTGCCCTAGCAAACTATTTGGTATTCTACAGTGTAACTAGTTCTTTCCTTTGTCTCCGCTTTTGCAATATATTGTTTTGGATGGTGAAATGCCACACAAAACTGCAGAAACAAGGCAAAAGCCACTTCTTCCTTGAGACTCCTCAGACACAAACTGTCATGTTCTAAGGTACTTGGAATCTAGTAGAACATTAGCACTTATGTCAATATGTCTTATAATTACTTTATTATTGCTTACCCCATAAGACTCTGATCCTGGAAGAGTAATGTGTGTCCTTAACTTTGAATACAGGGCTTAACATTGTCCAGTACATAGTAGTACAGAGTGGCTACTTAATAAAACCATACTTAGTGAAGAATTGTTTATTCTGGGAGATGAATAACATTAAAGAAGGCCTGAACTATACTCCTTCACTAACTATGTTTATGACCTTCAGTGAGTCATTTAACTTTTCTGGTGTTAGTTTCTTCACTTGTGAAATGAAATGTGGGAACAGATAATCTCTCAAATCCTTCCTATTCCAGACATCGTACTATTGCAGGCTTTATTTGTGCAAAAGCTGATCTAATCATTAACATAATTTTATTGTCCATGACATGCAAAGAAGACATAAACCCAAATCAAATTCTTTAACTCATTTGATTCCACATTTCATATTCATTCTTGAGCGGAGGAACCATTTTAATCCTAATGCTTTCCTGATATTACAAATATTCACAACTTCACTGAATTAAAATCTTTTATGTATTTATTTAAATGGAATATAGAAGTCTGTTTATATTTCTAGCAACTCTAAACCAAAAGTTTATGATACCTCTATCTTTGCTGGAGAGAGAAAAAGTATTTATGAAAGTACATGGTATTTAATAAAATAATATTTATCTGTAAAATGTCTTACAATGGAGGGCACCTGGGTGGCTCAGTCGGTTGAGCATATGACTTCCTTTCAGGTCATGATCTCGAGGTTCATGGGTTCCATTCCCACATCAGGCTCTGTGTTGACAGCTCAGAGTCTGGAGCCTCCTTTGGATTCTGTGTCCCCCTCTCTCTCTGCCTCTCACCCCCCACTCTCTCTCTCTCTCAAAAATAAACATTAAAAAATTTTAATGTCCTTTAATTGTAATAACCATATAAATAATTTTGAAAAGAAATTAAAAGTCATCTGAAAGCCAACTATTTTTCTATTTGTGCATTCCTTTTCTGTCTTATATACGCATACTTTATCTAATTTCCATGATGATGTCATTCAACTTTATATCCTACTATTTTCACTTAACATATAATCAGCAGTTTGTATTATTTCTACATTGACCCATAATTATTATTTTAGCAGTCTGCATAACATTCCTTCAATGGCCATTGCAAAATTTACTTAATTATTTTCCTATTGTTGATTTGTTAGATCACTTCCTCATCAATACAAACAATTATACAACAAATATTTTCCTCTACCCAGGATCTGCTTACTAGGGATTTTTGCTTAGGATCCATTTCTAGAAATGGAATTATTTGGTTAAAGAGTAATATTCTTAACTTCATAGTTAACTTTGGAAATTATTCAGAAAACAGTTTGGGAGGGATTTAGCCCAACTACCAAATTTGATTTTAGGTTATTATAATATTTCAATCAACACATTATTTCTTTTTTCTGGATTCATCTGTGCCGACTAAAAGTTATGAATGCGTTTGGCTGCAAGCAAATGAAAAAATGAATTCAGTCAACAGTGGCTTAAACAGATTGGATTTTAATTTTTTCTTGTAATGAAAAGTCTAGTGGTAGGCGAGCTGTTCTAGGCTGGCAACTGCTCAAGGAAGTCATTGAGGACCAAGGACCATTATATCTGACTTTTCCATCCTTAGTAAATGGTTTTTCCTCTTCATGGTTGCAAGATGGGCTATTACACCTCTAGGCATTGAATTGAAGGAGAAAGAAGGGTAAAGGACTAAAGGGGCATATTATCTTTCTGTACTAATAAAACCCTTTCCCAGAAGCCCCATCTGGTTATTTTGGCTTTGATCTCATTGTTCAGAACCAGGTCACATAGTCACACTTCACTGCAGGGCAGTTTGGGAAAGAGAGTATTGTATCTTTTATATCTTTGTCATCTAGGAGAGAAAGGGGATGTGAATGGTTTTGCGAAAAAGATCATGGTTTCTGCCACATTTATTACTTTCAGGGAAAAAGAAAAAAATGTTTTTCATTTATTACAATTAAATGGTAACCTCGTTCAGGGCGTTTGCCGAATCCATTTTCAAATCCTTAGCATTAGCATAGTTTTCATGTAGAAGAGGCTCAAGAAATGTTTGTAATGTGTTGAAAAATAAAGATATGATCCCTGGAAATGAGAATATCTTAATTAAAATGTCATTTTGGATTATCCTCATCGTCTTTACTATGGTTTCTTGTCTGATATTTTGGGGAAATGCCATCAAAATAAAGTATTGGACATAGTTCCTCAACTGAACTTAGGGAAATGTGGATTCTGTAAAAGTCGAACTTGATGTCTTAATTTGGATTTCAATAACTATTCACAAAAGTTATTGATTGGAGCACCAAAATGCATAGCACCAAGAGAGAAGAGTCTTTAGGTTTTTGTTGGTGAATCATTAAGTGCCTAGAAAGGTGTATATCACATATAGACAATTAATAACTGCCTGTAAAATGAATGACTATCAGCCTAGAGTGAGGTTCCTGGGAATACACCACAATACCCAACCTCATACTTTTTGGGATATTTATAGGTGAATTCACAGTATACTGCAGATCAGATCTGCTCCTGATAAGGAACCAGGAGAGATTGTGACTGTAATGTAAGATGGACTTCAGATTGCAAAGAATTTTGGATGGCAAGTGGTGGTCAGATCACGGCAAGAGGAACTTTAATGGGAAAAATTGTTAATTCCTTCAGTTTAGCTTCCAAACAAGATGCTCAAAAACAGAAACATCATAAATTATATTATTTGGGGGCAGGGGGAGTGTACCAACAATTAGAATAAGGAATAATAATTTAAAAATGGGAAGAATTTTATGAAATAGCCTGTTGAAAATGACTGTGTTGACTGCTTTGTAACTTCAGTTGTTCAAGGTTAAAATGGACCACATGAAGGGATGCTGTGGGAGCATCGTACAAGGATGGAAGGCCGGATTGAATGCTCTAAAGACTCCTTCCATCCTGGAGATATAATAGCTCTACTTTAAAAAAAAAAATTAACGTTTTATTTCTTTTTGAGAGACAGAGAGACAAAGCATGAGCAGGGGAGAGGCAGAGAGAGAGGGAGACACAGAATCTGAAGCAGGCTCCAGGCTCTGAGCTGTCAGCACAGAGCCCATTGTGGGGCTTAAACCAACAGACTGCAAGATCATGACCTGAGTCGAAGTCAGACACTTAACCGACTGAGCCACCTAGGCTCCCCTAATAGCTCTACTTTTTTTTTTAATGTTTATTTATTTTTGAGGGAGAGAGAGAGAGAGACAGAGACAGAGCATGAGCAGGGGAGGGTCAGAGACAGAGGGAGGCCGAATCTGAAGCAGGCTCCAGGCTCTGAGGTGTCAGCACAGATTTCAATGCGGGGCTCAAACTCACAAACCTCGAGATCATGATATGAGCCAAAGTCGGATGCTTAACTGACTGAGCCACCCAGGTGGCCCTAATAGCTCTATTTTTATTTAACTGTAGCCCAGACATGGATGTACTAGTAAATTTCTACCGATTCCTGACTGTAGAACATTAAAGATCCTTCTCCATTCTGATTCATCAAGCTTCCACTGCAGCTTCATATTTTGTCTGGCAATGGTGTGAGCCTGAGAATCTGGGCTTTAACACGTGTTCCTCATGTAAATCCCTTCTTCCCTTATTGGCTGGTAAATTTGCGATCCCAGAACTGTCCTGGTTGGTTCTCCGATTTTTCTTCTAGGCAGATGAATGTTGGATAACATTTATTTGTTCATTCAGGAAACATTTATTATGTGTCTACTATGGGTCTAGTATAGTTTTGTTGAACACATTAAGATAGAACTCATGTTCTTAATTTTTTTTAATGTTTATTAATTTTTGAGAGACAGAGATAGAGCATGAGTGGGGACGGGGCAGAGAGAGAGGGAGACACAGAATCAGAAACAGGCTCCAGGCTCCCAGCTGTCAGCCCAGAGCCTGACGCAGTGTTCAAACTCATGAGCTATGAGATCATGACCTGAGCCGAAGTTGGACGCTTAACCGACTGAGCCACCCAGGCACCCTAAGCTCATGTTCTAATAAGAGGAGAAAGACAAAAGTAAATCACACAGTTTAGACAATGGGATGTGCTATGAGGAAAATAAAACAAAGTCCTATGTCAGCTGGGGCTGAGAAAGGCATCTCAGGGAGTGTCAGAGATGCTTCTCTGAAAAGGTGATATGTAAAGTAAGACCTGCATGATGAGTAGAAGCAGAGTGTATAGGGCCCAGTTTATAGGACCTCTCCATAATGACGTGACCCCACCTGTCCTCCAACCCCTTTGTTTATTCTTTTGCCTAGCAGTCCCTTCCATTGACACCGACCTTGCCTCCTATCCTACCTTTGCCAGCTTTCTCAGCCGCCCCCAAGGAGGGATGAACTCTGGCCCAGCCTCCACTGAGATGGCAGGAGACTCAACAGCTTGGTGCTCAGGCTCAACCAGTCTCTATCCTTAGAGGTTTCTCCCATCACTTCCAGAAAGAGATGAGGAGTCATGCTGTGGGGTGGGTTCTGGGTTCCCAAGCAGCTGCCATAATGAGGCAGTATCACAACGTGCAAGTGAGGGTGAGGTAATTCCTTTAGGGAGAAACGTCAGCCAGTGAGAGACAGGACCCGAGAAGAAAGTGGCAGAGAAACTCCTTTTTCTCCTGTAGACAGAGTGTTCCCAGCTGCAACAGTGATGTAAAGCCTACCTGGAAGAAGCTCTGGTGACCAAGCAACCAGCTATGTTTATTTGTGAGGATGCAGCCATCTCATAATTCACCATCTTGAATTTATTTTCCCTCTTTTTCTGCCTCTTCTTTTCCCTTCACAAAGTGCTGGGATTATAATTCCCCATAAAGCCTTGGTTTGTGAGATTTTCATCAGGATCTCTTTTTAGGGGACCCACACAAAACAAACACCATAGAGGAGCACGTAGGTGGCTCAGTCTGTTGGGCTTCTGATTTCAGCTCAGGTCATGATCTCACTGTTGTGGGTTCGAGCCCCACGTTGGGCTCTGTGCCAACAGCTCAGAGCCCAGAGCCTGCTTCAGATTCTGCATCTCCCTCTCTTTCTGTTCCTCCTCTGCTCGCTCGCTCTCTCTCTCTCTCTCTCAAAAATAAATGAACATATAAAATTTTTTAAAAAATACCAAACACCATGGAAAAAATTGAGTAAAGCCACTGTTCTAAACTGCACGGATGTGCTCAGGTTTCTGTAGTGATTTTACAGGGACATTGCACAATACTTTAAATTTTCAAGAAAAGCACAGTGATACTCAACATCTGTTGAATGCCATGCAAACTACTAGCTCAAGGTAGTTGACAATTTCAACACTGGATCCACACTACTTTCTTTCCATGACATCACTATCTTGGCAGATCTGGGTTTTCAGTTCTTGCTCTGATAAAAAGCCCTCCCAGGTACAGGGAATGAGAGTGGTGGTATCCAATAGGATTCCAAGGTTTGAGAAGTTGTGCCATGTCCATTACATCCCACTGATGAGTAATTGTGGTTATTTAAGAATGAGATACACATATCATTATTCCTTTTCAATGTATGTGTACTATTTTTTTAAACAACTGCTAAAGTCATTGAGACACACCTGCTTAATAAATTGTTAGCACCTAACTCCTTAATAAACAAAAATGTCAGCTTTTTCTTCTGGCTTAGTTCTCAGGAAAATTACCTGATATGCTAAGGGTTCTATGAACTGGGAAATGTTGGGAACCTCTGAGGTAGAGCATTCCAGGCAACACACATAGCAAGGGTAAAGACTGGAAAGCAGGAATAAGCATATACACTTCAGCTCACTTAGCTTTTTTCCTTTAGTGACAGTATTTTCAAAAACTCTATTATCTTTGGGTTGGTCTATACATAACTGAGATCCTAAATGTGTGTGTGTGTGTGTGTGTGTGGTTTATGTGTGTTACTTGCGGTTTAAAAATACATGATTCTGTGTTATTTCCTGAAAATTTCCAATCGCTACAAACATTTAAAAAATTTTTTAACTATAACGTTCTCTTTATACTGGTCTTGCAGTCTTTTCTGAACTCTAAAAAAATTGTTCTTTATGATTCCGTGGTTGAAGACTTTTTGAACAGGTTGGCATTTGGAGACTCAAGTTTGGTATTTAAGACAGGGATGATACCTGTTTTAGAATGAACGGTAATTGATAGAAAGGTGAAGCAAGAAGTTTTAGATCCAGTGATGGAGCTACTGTCTAGGTGAGGTCTAGGATCAGAAGCAGTTTCAACATACCCGGAGAAGCTCATTTTCTTGTTTATGTACTTTGTTACTCAAAATACAAGATGAATTTTTAAACCTGAATATCCATTCCCTTTCCTGTGATTGGAATGCTTTTGACCCATTTCTAAGGATTCTGCTTTTAGAGTCAAGGTAACCAAGAAGTTGAATGAATAATTACAAGGTAGCTTAGTGACCACTGAAAAACAAAAAGGAAAATAAATTGTCTAAAAGAATAATTGATATTTTAAGTAATTTCTTAGAACACCATGTACAGCAAGAATTCATTTGTTTTGTGCTGGAATTATTTGTACCTCTTAGGTATAGGATTTCTCTCTTTCTCTTAAATTCGGGTGCATGTTCAACGTCCATTTTCTGAACCTTATTTTCCTTTGTTTAGTAGCCCATCTTTGTTGCTACCCTCTTTAAATATGCAAATACACAACTTATCGGTCCAGCAGAATTTCCTGTTAGCCTGGGAGACATTCTGTCTCCTGTTGGCATGTATCAATTTAATTGTATAAAACTCAGGATTCTACTACTAGGGCCATTCTAATCTGAGTGTCACTGTTTTATTAAATACCTTCCCTGAAATACTATATCTAAACCAATCCTCTTGTTTCTGTAAAGGATAGTAGACTAAGTACTTTGAACCCTGTTTTTCTTTTTTGAGTTAACATTTTTGACAAGATTGTTTTATATCAATATGTATCAATTTGCCTTATTCCTCTTAATGGCTGCAGAGAATTCCATTGTTTGGATGAAAAACAATTTGGGTAATTAATCCTATATTAACAAACATTTAAGTTGTTTCAGTCTTAAATTTTTGGTGTACACCTACAAGGATATCGGAGGACAAATTCCTAGAAGTGGACTTGCTAGGTTAATTAGATTGTGCATTTCATATATTGATAAATATTGGCAAATTTCCCATCAGAGAGACTGCATCAAAGTACACCAATAATTTGAGAAAGTGTTGGCTTTCCTAATCCCTCATCAATACCATCTATTATCAAACTGTTCTAAAAAGTGACATCTTATTATAGTTTAAAATTGAATTTATTTTATAATGAGTGAATTTGAGCATATGTTAGTATGTTGAAAACCATTTATTTTTCTTTTCTAAGTCAATAAACACTTAATGACAGCCTATCATATGCACAATTGTTATCCTCATTACCGGAGATATGGTGATAAATAGCACATAGCCTCCGCAAACATATGTGAGAGACAGACAAGTGACTGACAGTTACAGTGGTCAAAGTTTAGTATAATGGTGCATTGGGAAGCTATTGAAGGCATACCCATCACAGTCCAGAAGGAGATCAGTGGAGCTTCTAGGGGGAAGAGACATGTAAACTCAAATCTAAAGGAGGTATAGTAGTTAGCTAGGTGAATACTAGGGATGGGAGGGATGTGGAAAACGAGGCAGCAGACCCATGTGTGCAACGATGGGAGCAGGGAGTACCTAAGACTAGTACATAGTCCAGTTCAGAGTGGCACTATCAGAATAGTAAGAAGTGGAGGTGGTCAGGGCTGGCACATGACCCACTAACATGGCCTTGAAAATCAGTTCAGGGGTTGTCTGAACTTTGCCCTAACGACACTATGGCATACTTCGAAGATTTTCAGATAGAGGATAACATATCAGAAGTATCTTAGGAGTTGAGCTAGAGAATTGGTTGGAGAAGGTATGGTGGGTGGTTAGGAGTCTGTCCAATAATTCAGGTAAGATGATGTTTCCTTGGTTTTAACAGTACACTATATATTCATATATCTCATTTAATGTTACTATTGAAGAACATAATTCTCCCAGTCCCCTCCGAAGATGAGGCAGACTGCACAGAGGTGAAGAGCAACCACCTGGGACCAGACAGCCTGGGTATGATTCCTGGCTCTGTCAACTTCTAGTTGCATGAGCAACGGCAGGAGTTACTAACGTTTGAGGGGTGCTGTGAAAATGTAGTTGTAGGCACTGAAGTGCTTAGCACAACACTTGTCAAAAAAAATGAAGGCTTAATAACCACTAGTTGTTTTTTTATCATTTTTATTATTACCTTTTCCTCATTCCACTCTGGAAATGCCTTGACCTTTGGCTTACTACAATGTGCATATGGAGAGAATCACACAATGTGGAATTTCAGGGAGATTTGAGGTCTCTTGTTCAATATCTTAATTCTAGTTATGAGAAAAGAAAGAGAAAGAAATCAAGCAATCTGTTTGGGATCCTACAGCACCCACCTGAAATTCTTCCCTGGTCCGATTCTTTTACCGCAGGTACATGTAGGTAGGTATGTACTTTGGCTACTACACTTCGCCTTAAGTACGGATCTTTCTCCTATTTGTTAACAGCTGTGATTTCTTGGGTGGAACCCCTTAATTTGGAAAACAACCTGTCTCATACACTTTGTAGCGCACCATTCAAACCCCATAGAGTTTTGGGTAATCTTAGAAACAAAAACTCGGGATGAGGTGGATGACTAAATCTACAGAGACTGCAGGCTTGGCGTGTTTTTTTTTTTTAGCAGTGGAGTCAGTGGCTCAAAGTCCCTCCTCGGGCGAGCTCCTCCTCTCCTGGCTCGACCGGGCACAAGTACCCTGCGCTCCCATCCTCACTTTTGCCTCCTGGATTGTGTCAGTCTTCGCGTTTCCCTGGGGGCCCTCCGATCCCTTTCAATCGAATTAACAGCTGTTTAGGAAGAACTTGCTGTGTGTAAAGAAGACGCTGGGCTGGTTGGGCGATTCAGGGGTGAAGGGGTCCCAGCCGTTATCCAGAGAAAGGAGGGAGGCGCTTCGCCTATATCTTAAACTTGACCTCCCCTTCACCGCTTACTTTACCCTGCGCACGACTTCTTCCCCGGTTCGCACAGAACTCGCTCCTACACCCCACTAAGGTTGCCCGCGTAGGGCGCCTTCTGCCGGGCTCGAGCTCGGCCCGGGCGGAGAGCGGGGACGGAGAGAATGCCGCCCCAGGCAACGGGCACTGGGCATCGCGGCACTCCCTGGGACCCAGGTGGGCGCCGCCGCTCAAGGGCTGAGGGGGTGGGGGGGCACCTGGCGCGGCCGGCGCCCAGCCTTCTCGTGTATTAACCAGGGCGCCGCACGCTTTCCCCTGAGTTTCCCTCCGGGGGCTCTCCTCTCCAGATGCCTGGGTTCGCGCCCAGCGGCCGGCGGCTCCTGGTCCCCACCCTCCGTCCTCCTCTCCGGCAGCACCCCCCTCCCCGCCCCGCCTCAGGGCAGAGTTCAGGTTCAGCTCTGGCCGGTGCCCCCGATTTAGGAAAAGGCCGGGGTGTGGGGGGCGGGGGGCGGGCGGAGGGCGCGGGTTGGCAGCGGGGAGGCAGAGGGGGGCGGAGGGAGGTGGCCTCTGATTGGTCGGGGAGGGGGAGTGGAGGCACGGAGTTTCCCACAATGCCCCGGTGCGGTGCAGCCGCGGATGGATGCTGCGGGAAGGGGCTGCCATTTGCTGCCCCTGCCAGCGGCGCGCGGACCTGCTCGCTCTCCCGCAGTGGCGGCCGCCGCCCGCGCCGTCAGCCGGCCCGGCCTCTGCAGCGCCGCCGCCTCGGCTCCCTCGGCGGCCGCCGGAGCGGGCGCCATGAACCCCAGCTCCTCGGCGGGAGAGGAGAAGGGGGCGACGGGCGGCAGCGGCGGCGGCGGAAGCGGCGCCGGGAGTTGCTGCCTGGGCGCGGAGGGCGGCGCGGACCCGCGGGGCGCGGGGGCAGCGGCGGCGGCGGCGGCGGCGGGGGCCGCTGCCCTGGAAGAGCCCGCGGCCGCCGGCCCGAAGGAGAAGGACGAGGCGCTCGAGGAGAAGCTGAGGAACTTAACTTTCCGGAAGCAGGTCTCTTACAGGTAGGCGCGGGAGCCCAGGCGGCCGGGAGACAGGTGTCGCCGCGGGGCTGCGACCCGCTCTGGTCCCTCACACAGCCGCTTCCACGGAGTTGGGGGCACCGGGCTCGCTGGCCGTCTCTCTCTGTTTCTCTCTCTCCCCCTCTCTGTGTTTCTCTTTCTCTCTCCCCCTTGTGGGGAGACGTATTCTCTTCTCATCCCATCATCCTGGGCTGGAGGGAAGCTGGGTGCGCCCGGCGTCCCTCTGGAACAGGACCGAAGACTGGGTCCCCGAGATAAGAACAACCACAAAAATGCGTGTGCGCGCGGGAGGGGGCTGCAGCCACAGAGATGCCTAGTTTTCTTAAGAGGAGTCCTCAAAGTTGTCCCTAAGCCGGTGTCATCTATAACCACTCCCCCCCCCCCACCTTCCAGATTTCCTTGGATGAACCTTTGGCACTAACTTGATGGTTGAGATCACCATACAGGCAGGAAAGGACAGCGCTGTCCTGAAGAGAAATCCTTGTGGAAGTCGGACCTGCAGGGAAATATGCCATTAAGGAAGGGTCGATGTGGCTCAAAGTCTGTAGATACACCTGGTTAGGGGGTTACATGTGCCTGTGCTCCATCCGTCTCCTGGGTGTGCCGGGCAGGAGGTGGGGAGCCGGGTGACAAGCCATGGATGAGTGAGAGAATGGGACCATGCTTGCCTCCGAGGATGGATGCATTTGTGAGACAAGGACAGTGTAGGATAAATGGCCACCAAATTACAATAAAAGATTATCCCACATTGTCTCAGGACCCAAAAAAGTGAGAAATGAGGATTCATTAGGTTCTCTGCTCCACCCCCCACCCCTACCCCCCACCCCGAGGCAAGCATAAAAATTTCGAGAGATTCAGAGAGTTTCAGAGGCTACCCTTACTGCTTCGTTAGTTTGAAAATAAATAAGCACAGAATTAGAAAAACTTGCACTTGCTAGGGGTTGCAGTATTTCTTGAAAAGGGGTTGGTAGAAACATTAGTGTGACCCTAACCTTTGACTTAGCAGTCCTTTCCAGAACCCCCTCTCAAGTATTAAGCCTGTCACACCATGTGCTGTTATGTAAGCAAAAGCAGATGACAGAGGTGTGTGGGTTTGTGAGGGTGTGTGTTGTATTTATGGGGGCATGTGTGTGAATCATTGGGATCCCCATAGACATTGCCTGGACCAGAGGCCCCAGTCACTGGGGCTTGTGCTCTGTGTCTAAGTGTGGGCATCTGATGGCTCTGAATCGGTCTTCCTGGAGAGGTGTTGTTCCCGCATCCCTTGTGTGCGTTTTGTTCACTGTGCATCGAGGGAGTTTCCCACTTGACTTGCTCTTTCAGTCACTCGCATAGATCAGGATCAAATGAATCTTTCTCTTTATATTTTTTGGTTTCTAAAAATAGACAAGTGGTGGAGAGTGGGGTAGCTCTAGGGAGGTATGCTAGGACACAGGCAGTTCTACTTCCTCGTAATGATGGCCTGCTTGGCCCTTAGGGGGACAGGGACTACATTCAGCCTAATTTAGGAACTGTGAGTTGGAGGGGGTTGATTACCTCCGGCACATTGTGGGTCTGGGCTCCTGAGCTGAGAAACTGTCCTGTGTTACTGGTATTCATCAGACTCCTCACTGGGTAGGGCTCTAGAGGCAGAGTTTGCAAGGGAAATCATTTCAGCTTGCCTCTTGGCAGGAGTCATTCACTGAGCTTCTCTCCTGGACGTGGGTACTGTGTGGGGACATGGCTTTCTGGGTTGCAAGCTCATCCATGCATGTGTAAGTGTGTGCACGCACAAATGCAGACATGAGCACAACATTTTTCCGTAAAGGAATAATAATCCCGCATTTGCCTTACAATCCAGAGAGGTGGACCCTACCTTGTGAACATTCCCTTTTGAATAAAGCTTTACAGTCTCCGATTCAGGGAATCACCTGCACCAGGATCACCTCAGGTGGCTGGTTCAAAATGCCTGCCACCCCAGACTTAGAAAATCAAAGAGTCTGTGGGTGGGAATTTTTAACAGGCTCCTCAGGCAATGCTTAAGCACACTAATATCTGAGGACTGCTGCCCTATTTTTTTCCCTAAGGCTAAACAATTGATCCTTGAGCTCATAAACAGAGCCCAGCCAAACAAGGCCAGGCAGTCCCAAAGTCAGAGGAAAGACAGTGAAGAAGACAGTTGATTTCATCTGGCACATGTTTGTCCTGGGTAACGTGGAGAGTGTCTCCATTTTGATGACCAGTATTAGTTTTTTAGAGTCGTGGCGAATGGTCTACCATTCACCATGGTAGCCATTCCTGCCGGATTAGGACATAGCTGGGCCTGACCATTTTGCGGGTGGGTCAATAAATGGTCTGTAAGGAAAGCACACCTCTGGCTGGAGTTGGGTATTGGCTTCTCAGTGGGGACCACACCACCTCACTTCTGGGGGCACTCGAGGACAGCGACTGGTTGGAGTTCATGGGAGACGTCGGGAATACCTCACAGGATGGAGTCTGAGTGAAAGAATTCAGTTGGTGAATGAAGTATGGCTGCTTGTGTAAGGGTGGGGGGAGTCATTTGAGGTGGGAAAGAGGAGATTTGCAGGTAGGTAAAAAAATATATTTTGAAGAACATGGATAATTTGCAGAATGACACTTGACAGGAGAGAAGAAGGGGGCTTTGGGAGAGGGTGTGCGTGTGCGTGTGTGTAGGGGGGTCTCATCTGCTCCTTCTGTTGCTAAGGAACATATAAGCTAGATTTTAAAAATAAATGAGGAGTGGGTGGGCATATGCAGTGACTCCTGTCTTTTTAGGAACTGGAGCCCTTTACAAAAAGCCTTTAAATAACCATTTCTGGAGGCAGATTATTCATTTTGCTTGACTTTTACTTTGTTAAGTAAAATAAACTCCTTTATATACCCCTAGATTTCCCCTCATTATCTTTTCTTTCTTGGCTTTTTTTGGGAACCATTTTTCCCATGAGAAATTTTCCTTTATTTCAGATTCTGCTCCCCTAGAGCGAATAGTCTCTGTAGATCATAAAGCTAAAGGTTTTACAAGGCAGTGCAAATGAGCTGGTACTTTTCTCTTAAAATTACTACTTCCTTTTTCTTTGCAAATTATGGTGCTGTAACAGATACATATGTGCCAATGACTATATAATGTGTAGGAACTGTTTTTTTTTTAACTGCTGTAAGAATTCCCTTCTAAGTTAGTAAAAAAAAAAAAAGTCTTTCAGACATGCACAGGGGAGGGGAAGGAGAAGATAGTTGATGTTTATCATCTTCTCTGTACCAGACACTGCAGTAAGTATTGTTGTATATTCCACCCTATTTATTCTTTACAACTGTCCTATGGTATGATTATGGTTCTTTCTATTTTATAGAAAATGAACTTGAGGTATAGAGCTTGGGCAGGAGGCAGAATTAAAACCCAGATCTGACTCTAAAGGACTCTCTCCTTAGACCACATTCTGCTTCCCTAAATATTCATTTCAGGTTGGAAGTCTCTCCATGTGTATGTAAGTGTTCGCATGTGTGTGTGTGTGTGTGTGTGTGTGTGTGTGTGTGTGTGTGTACAGTGTGAGCTGTTCTTTCACCTCCTCTGTAATATGTAATACAGGTCATTATATATTATCTCTTGTACACTTTGGACAATTTTAAGGAATTTCTCTACTATTTCCGCAAGAAAAATGAATGTAAATCCATGATCACCAAAGCATATATTGGTTTTGCTTCATAGAACAAAACCACCTACACGGCACCTGGCATCATTATGGATGCCCATATTAGAGTTTTAGATGCTTTTGAAAAATTTTTTTAATTTTTTAAATTTATTTTTGAGAGAGAGAGGGACATTGTGAGCAGGGGAGGGTCAGAGAGAGAGGGAGACACAGAATCCGAAGACAGGCTCCAGGCTCTGAGCTGTAAGCACAGAGCCTGACGTGGGGCTCGAACCCACAAACCACGAGATCATGACCTGAGCTGAAGCCGGATGGTTAACCGACTGAGCCACCCAGGCGCCCCTAGATGCTTTTGAATAAAATGACACAGATGTTGTGTAGGTGAACCTAGATCCAGTGAAGGACTGGCCTGTGTGTACCTCTTTGGGCAGCCCCGAAGAAACGATGAGGTGTGATTTCGCTTATAAGAAGGCCTGGGCAACTACCAGTACTTAGAAAATGGCGATGATGTGGTTCAGCTTCTCTCTTTATACACCAGAATAGTGGTACCAGACCCTCCTTAAAGGGAGATTTTGGTACGAGATAGACATAGCCGCAGGGAGTATTAAAATACTTAGGTTAGATGACTAGGTAAAAAATCATTTATTATTCTTTACAGGTTGGTGATAAGAACATAGTATTTCCATTTTTGTTTTGTCCTGCAAAACAAGATTATGTGATTCTAAGACAGACAAGTGGAGTGTAAGAAAGCCAAAGAGGACAGCATGGGCATTTTTTCTCCTTGCATGAGAATCAATCCTGGGGGAAAGGGGGATTTCTTCTTCTGAATACCAGTATGCAATATCCTCCTTTGTAAATCAGTTATGTTTATTTTATGTTTTTGTCAGTGCTTTACTACATTTGTTCACTATTTAGAGCCTTTAGGGTCAGATGAAAACTTTGGTTCTGATTTAATGTTTCCTTCCCCAATAATCACTTAGGACTTGGCTGAATGTAGACTTCCTCAATCCAGACACAAACTGGCCAAGATTGCACTCGAACCATTGTCCACAGTACTTAATCTGTTCAAGCTGGTCCTCGAGAGCCTTGGTTTTTACATGGGAGCGTGACGGCATCGGACCCTGTGGCATCAGGGGGTGGAGAAGTTGAAAGGAGTTTTGCTGGGGTTCATTTTTGCTGTGGCAATGACAGCATTGCCTCATGGGGTCAAATCAGAGTAGAGCTAGAGCTAGCTCTTTGAAACATTTCACTCTCTAATAAGAAAAAATGAGAACTCCTAGGGAGGGCCAGTGCTGGTTGCACCTTCCATGTCCCTCTGGGCTGGGCTCTGGGATACACACCCTTTAGGCAACCCTGAGTTGTTCTTAAAGTGGGCTGAGAGGCACTTACTCTGTGAAAATGGAATCATCTGGAAGGACCATTGCCTAGAGGTTGATGTGATGTTTGTTTTCTTACCTGGGTTTATGTTGGTAACACTGATCCGAATTATGTTTTCTGAGACCTTATAATTTTAGCTTTAGGACAGTAGTTACTCCAAATTAATGGTGGATAACTGAGGGAAGAAGGTAAGGAGCAAAACAAAGTCTACGCTGACAGATTTCTTTTTTTTTTCTTTGAAATTTAATTTGCATGACATAACTATAAAAATGGACTAATTTCACCCTGTTTGAACTGGATGGAACCATTTGCACTGTTGAAATTGTTTGAACAGGTTGGAATGTTATGCCTGCTGCAAGGCCTAACAAACCAGTGCAGTGTAGAAGGAGATTAAAGAAATTAAAGTGGCAAGTTAGGTCCGCTTGAACAGAATTAGATCCCTATAATTCCTCTCTGGCCTGTTCACCGGGCAGACTCCTCTTAGGATCACTCCGAAGTGTCCGCTTTCTGGGTAGGTGGTCGGTCTTCCCATGTCCGCACATGGCACTTGCAAAAAGCTCTGTTAGGACTCAGTTGTAATTTTCTGGTATGGGAATTTGACTAGGCTTTAAACCTGGAACCTTCTGGCTGATCATGGGCCTGTTATGTAATCCCTTTCAGGCTCATCATACTCATCTATGAAATGGGGGGAATCCTAACACCTACCTTAGAAGTTTCTTATGAGAATTGAATGAGTTACTTTATGCCTAGGGCTCAGCACAGCGCCTTGCAGAGTTAACTTTTCTAATTATTATTATTCCCTGCTCAGTTGTTCACTCCTTAGAAGACAGAAATTGCACCTTATCATTTGAATCTCTGAATCCTGTTCTTTTTACTCAGTAGGTGTTGGATAAATATTTATTGGATGAATGAATTTAATTGCCTTCTGTAAATAAACTACTGCTCTTACCATTCCCTGTCCATCTCAAGTTGTGGTTTTCCTTTCTCCTAAAAGAAAGCTTTGCCTTTTTCCTCATTTACACTTTGTCCAACAGCCCAGAACTGTGTTTCTGTTTACAACTTCCTGTGTGACTACCTGCATCAGCCGTTCAGCCAGCTGTTGGAGGCTGGAGAGGGGTGGCAGAGCTCTTACTTAACCAGCTATTTGCAGCTTGTCAAAGAAAAGGCCTTAATTTGCCTTCTGAGTAGCACTAATTAGCTCTCTGGCTCTCTTTCTGTCTGTCTCATCCCTTTCCAAGGGGGCATCATTGATTTCCTCCTCGGGGAATTTTCTGTTGACTTCTTTTTCCCTGTGATTAGGACTTAGAAAGGCAGAAAGATGGCTACCCCACTGTCCTGGAATCTGTCCTGACTGTCATCCCACCGTTGGAGGTGTTTACTTCCGCGGCAGCTGCTGCTCGGGAGTACTTCGTTGTCTCCTTACCGTTCACCTGATTGACTTTGGTGGAAAAGTTATATTGGGAAGAATTCCTTTGTCCACTCCATTACTCTAAGCTTTTGTGTGTGTGTGTGTGTGTGTGTGTGTGTGTGTGTGTGTGTGTGTGTTTTAACTCGCTTAATGACAAATTCTTGAAAAAAGGGCCAGCTACTTTTTATTCACATATATTTATAGTACTTGAAGGATGGCTGGTGAGTGTAGTGTTCAAAGAAAGAGAGGTGGTGGGAACACTGCTCTGTTCTTTTAGAGACAATCAGATCATCAGGTGTGTGTGCACTGGCTGACGGAGGGGGCTGTGGTTGGATAGAGGTGGGAAGAAAGGTCTTCGCAGATGAATTTTAATATTCTTTCCTTCCAGCCCTGAGGTTTTGTGAGCCTTTGAAATGGAGCTGTTTTTTAAAGGCAACAGCTTTCTGATAGGGACTTGTGTAGTCTTTAACCTTATGCATTTTGCTTAAGTGGAGATTTGCCATTAGATTTTCAGACTCATGAACAATGCTCTGAAGAGCCAATTCTGATTTAAGCTCTAACATGAATGGTCTGACTTGCTGGATGCAGGGGGGAATCAATCAAAACTTAAAACAGTAAGAAGGAATTAAACTGCAACCAAATCTCATTATGTTTACTCTTCAATGTCATGAGAGACACGTAGGTTGAATGATGGCTAAGAGTCCTGACTCTAGAACCGTGCCACCGGGGCTCAGTTCTCCCTCTATCTCTGCCTGCCGTGTGACCTTGGGCACATTGCTTAATCTCTCTGTGCCTTAGTTTACCCTTCTATAAAATGGTAGAGATAGTGGTACCCTCTTCGCAGGATGGTTTGAAGACTAATACTCATCATGCTCCCTGTCACAAAGTTAAGTGCTGTGTTTATTCCAGTAGCATCATCCATACTTAAGTCCAGTTAAGGAGGTTTGTTTATTATTCTTCAAAATGTTGAACATTAGTCAGCTGTCAATGGCCAGTGATACAATTATTCAGATAATAGGAAAATAAGATAGCTGTACTCTTGGGAAATTAAATGTACAGGTTTGGACATTCATCGAGGTATGGAACTTGTTAGAAATTAGTTGACTCTCACTAGAGGGTATGGAGAGGATCAAGCCCCTGCTGAGGGCTCTGGAAATCAGAGGAGGTGGGAAGCCAAGGTCAGAGAAGATGGGCATGGTCAGCATGCAGAGGAATCAGGGAGCAGTGGCCCACACCCCCAAACCAGTCATCCGGGAGCAGGAAGCCAGACGTGGAGGGTTGGGTAACAGGGTCTCAGAGCTTCGAGTGTCGGGAACAGATAAGTAGATAAAGACAGAGGTACTAGAAATAGAGTTGCCACCAGGGACTCCAGAAGAGAGGTTATTTCTCTTCTGGCCTGGCTCGATGCTGTCTGCTTTGTGTGTCCAGACAATGGCTGCCGTGTCCCGGCAATCAGAGAAAAAGCTTCCCAGATGCTACCTGTCCTGGATTATTTCAGAAATGGAAGGCTCAGCCTTCCGGGATATTCTGTCAGTTTTCTCAACCAGGCCAAACAACAGAATTTACTTTTTAAAATTGTAGGTAATTATTAAATATTCGTTGAACAAATAAAATGGGCTCAGGACTGTGAACTAAGTCCTGAGGAAGTAAATTCTTTTTTTTTCCTCTGTAAAAGACAAAGGAAAGGCAGTTTGGTTGCTTTTTGTATCATGTAGATTTTCAGGAAATAGCCAGAAAAGAAACTCCTTGAAAACTCCAAAATACATTTTTAAAATGTGTCATGCCTTTGTATGTCAGAACGTTATCAAAAATTCTATGGAAGAATATTTTTGTTTTAAAAACACTTGAAAGCAATTTGTTTAAAGATGAAAGGGGTTTTATATAAGCTTATGTAGACGCAGTTGGAAAGGGTTCGATGTATCACTTTGAGACAAACTTATGGAGCATTCTTCAAACTGAAAGGATTGTGTTCTCATCACCATCCTTATGTATGTAACTGGGTTTGAGGCAATCTCTCTCTGAGACAGAGAGCCTTCCCTGTAGGGGTTTTTTGAGAAAAGAGCCTGATTTAAAACGGTTTCTTCCTTTTAAATGGGCCTCCTCTCAATGCAAAGACTAAGCTATAGCATATTTTTGTCTGTCTCCCATTGAAGCACTGTCCTCAGCATCTAAAGTGAGACAGGAAGTAGAGAAACCTTGAACTCCAGAAGCCTCAGAGCATGATCTTTCCTGGCGGAGTGAACACCCATGGGGCTACTGAGCCTTCCCAGCCTACCCTGCCTTTTCTCACAGTGGCCACAAAACAGCAGTCACCACTGTTCTTGTCCTTCCCCGTGGCCTCTGACAGACCATTCCCTGAGGCAGCAAAGACAGCGGTGTACTTCCCAAGTTTTCATAATATGCAGCTAAGAGAAGAAAAAAGCTCTTCTTGGTTCAGATTTGGGCTGCAAGTGTTAATTAACTCTCTACCTGTGAATATTAATCAATATAAGGTACTGATTTTATTAAACGTTTCCTCTGTGTCAAGAGCTGTGAAACATTTTATATATAGCATTTCACTTAACCCTCAGATAAGTAGGGACTGTTATTATTTCCATTTTATAGATAAGGATATTGAGGCTTAGAGTTTAAGCAACTTGTGAGAGGTCAGTCAGGCTAGTTAAATGGCGGAGTTCAGATCCATGCCCTTATTTGCCAATTGCTTCCATAAGGCAGCTTTTTCCTCCGGTTCTTTCACTCTTTCCCACTTTCTATGTGCAAATAGTCATGTTTTCACCATCTAGTGGTTTATTGGACCAGAATCTCCTGAGAGAGAGACCTCCGGGCCCATCATTTGGGGGCCCCAGCCAGTCCTAACAGAGGACATAGACAGAGGTTGATTGGCTGAGACACCAAGAATTCCTTTCCTATCCGAGCATGGACTCAGCTCTTTGAATAGCTATGTGCTACTGGCAATTGTAGGCGGGCCAAGATTGAGCTCTCTTTCTTAAAACTATATGATTTTTTTCCCGTTGCGGGGGATGGGGGAATAAATCCAGTTTCCTGGGGCCAGGGAATGATTTGCAGGGATTATAGCTCAGTACATGTCCCCTCCTTCAAATTCTATCTTCAGTACAAGACCTCATGATATGCTGTAAGCAGAGTGGAACTTGAAGGGATGGTGGTTAATGGTACAATGGCTTGGGGTCCAGCGAAGAAGTTAGCACTGATTTACTTTCTGTGGTTGAAATGGCACAGTAAGCACCCATCTGATTTTTTTTGAAGTATTCTTAGGAGAGTGAGTCTTGATCTTCAACTGGAAGACCTATTCAGGCTGTATGTACTTCCAGTGTAAGTTTTTTTCATAACAACACCCTTCAGAATTCATAAGTATATGCATGTGTGCTGTTAGAGTCACCTAGAAAGTTCCAAAGGATGATTTTAAAAACCTGAGTCATTTTTTCCTATTTGAAGAAAACCTTCAGAATTTCTTAGCAAAATAAATCTCTAGTTCAAAAATAAACGACAAAGCTATTTAAAGATTAAAACAGAAGCTTTCTATGAGCCAGTGTGGAATTATAACAAAATCTAAGGGATTTTTTTTTAAAAAGACAGATTTCTGGAGATTTCTTACTCTGTTAATACCGACTAAATTTAAGTACTTCTAATAAAAACGTGTGTGGCGCTTTTAGGGCTTTGCCATTTATGAACTGCTTTCACGTGCTTGATCTAATTTTACTCTCAAAACAGTCTTAGGCAACAGGTAGAGCAGGTATTGTTTTTGTAGCCATTGGACATTTCAGCAAACACGCATGAGCGCTAAGTGACTTTACCAAAGCCACAGGCCAGTAAGGGGCACTGCCAGGCATTAGGCTAGTTTTTGGATTTAAAGTCCCATGTTCTTTTCACTTCATTACACTGCTTCCGTGCACCGCTCTATGGAAAGGTAGATAGCGGCCTTTCCCTTTCGTTAATTTTATTTACTTGACTTTATCTCAGTTGTTAATCACAATGGCCAGAGTTGGAATCAGTCACTGGCTGGCCTACCAAATCCATATCGCACTGATTGGGAGGATGACCTCATTGTCATCCTCATGACTCTCTCTGTATATTCAAAAGCATGAAACCACCAGCAGGATGGTATATGTTTAATACTACTTCTGTTGGGGAGAAAAAAAGAAAAACATTCAGGCTCTTCCTTTGCATTAGTTGCTAAGCAGCAGCCATTTCATTGTAAAGGAGATTCAGTTCAAGTAATGACATAGGTATTCCAAGAATAGCATTTCATTTTACAGCAACTGCATTTCACGTCTCCGTATAGCATATGCTCCTGTGGCTCAGTGATTTTAGGGGGAGAAGTGGGCACCTCAACACATTTGTTGAATATGTGGAGAAAATTCAATATAGCTGATCACCTAATAACCAAACTCCCATGGTCTGTGACTCAGATTGTGCAGCAAGCACGGGCTGCTTGCAGTTTGAAGGATTTGGAAGTGTCTCCAGAAAATACGACTGCCAAACAGGTATGTTTTTGAGGCCATATTTGGCATTAACTGAGAACATCTCAATGGAATACTCTGGATAATTTAGAATTCTAAGGGTTTTTCTCGTATTAAAAAATTTTAAATATTTATTTATTTATTTAGAGCAAGAGCGAGAGCAAGAGCAAGAGAGAGAGAGCACGAGCAGCGAAGGAGCATAGAGGGAGGTTGAGAGAGATAATTCCAAGCAGGCAGTGAGCCCGATGCCAGGCTCAGTTTCCCCTGAGATCATGACCTGAGCTGAAATCAAGAGTTGTACATTAACCAACGGAGCCACCCAGGTGCCCCTAGAATTCTAAGATTTTGAAGTCATATGACATAGAATATAATTTGGTTGTAGCAAGGAACTGGATTGTGGGCAAGATTTCATTGTATTGAGATATGGCTGGCAACTGAAGACTCTTAAAAATGAAGATAAAAGCAAGTACAGTACAAGCCTGGCATAAGTCTAGGAGTTCAGTTTGATCAGCAGAAAGGGGATGAGTATGGAGGAAGACATGTATGTAAGACGTGTGTGTGTAAAAGAGGAGATTGTCAAATCACAGAGCTAGCAGGTGATACATTTTTCTGATCGCACTATCATTAATTTTGAAGACTGCATGATTCACGTGTGGAAGCCCATGGCCCTGCTTCTTATGGCATTTCTGCCATCTCTGTTGTAGCTTATCCTGGCTATTGTGAAACTTATGTGTATCTAGACAAATATATTTTCTTTAGCGAACTGCTTCATGGGAATTGTTATAGGAGCAAACTTTGTTATTTTCTAGGAGTTCGCTGTTCACACCCCCCCTTGCCCCCTCCCCAAGCCATCTGAGAGAAAATACCTCTTTCCGGGAGCAGATGGGATGCTTGGAAGCTGGTCTTTAACTTCCAGTAAATTGACCTCCCATTTATGGCAAAGTACTTCTTCCAGGAACTAAAAGTAATGTTCAGAAGAAATAATACATGGACGAATCCACAAATGGTGAACAGTTATTCCCACTGTGGTGTGGGTTCATTAGTACAGTTGTTTTTAGCATCTCTCCAGCAATTAGTGCTTCTCATATATTTCATCGTGCACTTTTTATAATTACTCAAAACGGCTTTGGTGAAGCAGTTGTGGTGTTACAGGAAACCATTATCTACATGGGGAAATCAAGTCAAGAGGGCTGGGAAGGAGAGGTCTGGAACCGTTGACTTCCCTCCTGGCATGAAACCACACAGGAGTAAGAGCCTAAGTGTCTTTCAGGAAAAGCATTTCTGAGAGGTGCCCAATGGTGTACCCTCAGCGTTAGTAATAGTAATATTACTAATAGCAGCAATAACATTTATTGAGGTCTTATTATATGTGCCAGGAACTGTGCTTAGCGATTAGCATACTTTATTCCAGTTAATTCTTACAACAACTTTATGAGGTAGTTACTGTTTACAGTTTTACAGAAGAGGAAACTGAGGCACAGGGTAATGAAGTACCGTCTCAGGACCTCACAGCTAGCAGGCAATGGAACCAGGATTTGGATGTCAGGAGAATTCCTTGGCCAGTGCACTTAAACCTTGCTGTGTGCTCTATCCCAGCATAAATGTGTAGATATACCCTGTTTTCCTATTGGGAATCACCTCTCCCCGGTTGTGTGCCATCCTATGAGACTGTATGTCAAGATACCTGGCTCTGTGCCATGGAGGCCAGTGAGTTCTTTGGAAGTTGTCACAGGTGGCTTCCTCTTACTGCACTGATAACTACCCTAGGGCATATGACCTGAGCCTGGACATTCAGACTCTTTTGGATCTGACCTCTTCAAGGCTATCCAAGGGTGTGCCAGTTTGTTCATATCCATTAGCAGCACCCTGGTAGGGCAGTTCCTACTGCCCTCACTGCTGTCTATTCCAAACATAGATCCCCAGCTTTTCCATTAAATTGTGAACTATCCAACATCTTCCCAATGAACTTCTTTTTTCTTTAAGTAAACAAAACAAAACAAAAAACCCCACAAAACAGAAAAAAAAAAAACCCCACAAAAAAACCCCACACAAAAACCAAACCAAACCAAACCAAACAAAAAAAATTCTAACCTAATTGATAAAATATCATTGGTAAATGGTCCACCAGCAGAGGCTGGTGAATGTCTTCCATGTTAGGAGTTCTGTTTTTTTTTTTTTTAATGTTTTATTTATTTTTGAGAGAGAGAGAGAGAGAGAGAGAGACAGAGAGAGAGAGACAGAGAGAGAGACAGACAGTATGAGCAGGGCAGAGTCAGAGAGAGAGGGAGACACAGAATCTGAAGACAGGCTCCAGGTTCTGAGCTAGTTTTCAGCACAGAGCCTGACATGGGGCTCAAACCCACAAACCACAAGATCATGACCTGAGCCAAAGCCGGACGCTCAACTGACTGAGCTACCCAGGCGCCCTTCCATGTTAGGAGTTCTTGGCTGCATTAGGGAGAGTGTTAGATCATTGGAACGTTTAATTGTTGGAATGTTTTGTTACAAGGAAAATTAGGTATTACCTAATTTAATGAATATCTAGCATGACTTAGGTCATGTGCCTCCTGTTTTGTTGTTCTCCTATTTAATTATCACAACTGTTTAAATTAGTTATTTCTATTTTACAAATGAAGACACTGAGTCGTACAGAGGAAACAATTTGCTGAAACTCAAAGAGGTATTAGTTGATGGGATCAGAATTCAGACTCAGTTCTAAGTCATCCAAGGCTTACATTTTTCCCATGATCCTGTGCTACTTCCATGTTGAGGCTAAACCCAACTCCTCTATTTTTTACCTACTGGCATTTATATGTGCACTCCTGAGGGATATTCAGATTAACCCTCCCCCTTTTTCTATATGATAGGTCTTCAAATATTTGTAGTCAGGTATCACATTTCTCTTTAGGCCTCTTTTCTTTAAACTAAACATTCTCCACTTTTATTCTTCAGTTATTCTTTATCTAAAGGTGATTGCAAAGCCACTGTTCTGCCTGTCCCTAATTTGACAGTGTACTGGTTTATACATGGCTTTCTTCATAAGAGTTCAGCCATAAACTAGAAATGTGGTTCTAGTCTACCACTAGCACATGTAGAGTCTTTGAATTAGAAACAGGTTCCAAGTCTAAGTGGACAAGTTAACAAAAATCCTCCCTTACTCCTGAGCTCTGTCAGCCCCGTAGCCAGGATCTAGCATGTAGTGGGTGGCACGTAGGGTGGGTTTCATTCTCCCCCCTCCTCTGGGTGTTCTAGAGCAGGGCACAACCTGCATATATATATAGGTATGGCTCTAGGGACTTGGTTCCCTTGCTATGGTCATCAGTTGCCATGAGTATATGGATTAGCATGAATTAAAGCCAATTTCTGTAAAACTCATTCCAAAAGCCAAATTTCTAGTTTGCCAATTTGACAAATTACTGATGACATTTCCAACGTCTTGCTTAGATTGCAGCCATTTCACTTAAGGTTTGTCATTTCAGTTTGGCTAAATGTTTATTTGGCATGTTTCATATTTATTTCAGACACCAAGCACCTCTAGAATATTCAAGATTTCTTTTCCTTTTCTCTCTCTCACCCTTTCTCCCTCCCTTTCTCTCTTCTTTCCTAAATAAGAAATGTCAAGTTCTCTCTTAAGAACTATTTACTGTTATCTCTATTTTTCAGACTTATGCCTGCATCGCCCTCCCCTTGACCCTGCTGCTGGTGGAGAAATGCCTATGATCAACCCTTCTAAAACTGGCTTAAGCTATTTGAGAGGTTTTGGTGAACTTTCTTTTAGTGAGTTGACACAGAGCTTATAAAGAAATCCATCTGTACTTTGACTAAGCCTATATTTGGTGGCCAGGAAGATTACTTATTTTGTCCAGAGGATAGCGTTCTACTGTTTCAGATACGAGGGCTGCCCAATACAGTAGACAGTAGCCACATGTGCCTATCAAAAGTAATTAACTACAGTAAGTTCAAATCCAGTTCCTCAGTCACACTAGTCACATATTAAATGCTTCATAGCCCTGGTGACTGGTAGCCACCATACTGAGCAGCACAAATATAAACCAATTGTATCACTGAAGACAGGTCTATTGAACATTGCTTCTTTGAGAGATTAGTATTGAGACATTATCAGACTTCTAGAAACCTCTAGCCAGTCATCCTTAAATGACAACCTTGAACTATATAGTTCTTAGATTAAGAAGTCTAGTTCTCTAATTAAAAAGTTATACTTTAGAGATATAAGTAGGAAGAATAGAGCATTGAAGACAGGGCAAAGTCATTGTTGGTGTTCTCATTCATTTTGCTTCTTATGTGCTCCTCCTCACTAGAGTGGTGACTGATTTCCATAAAGGTAAGGACAGGAAATTTGTCTTCTCTTTTCTTTTTGTAAGCTTCCTCGTCCTCTAAGTTGCCAGACATACAGAGCTCTGTGCAAGAAGGAACAGTTCTATAGCTTTGGGGTAGACTGGCTGTTTTGCCATCAAAACTACTTAGTTTGTAGTAGTTGTATTTGGAGGTAGAGTGAAGGGTGGGGGAAGAACATCACTGCTTCTCCATCAGGAGATTCCTGAAATTTCGCAAAAGCATGGTCCAAGATGCAGGGTATGAACTTGGAATATGATGTATAGCTTCAGATTCTATGTCACAGAAATTGCTTATTCTGCTCCCTGTTTTATTCTTACATTAGTTCCTGCACATTCAATAAACATTTAGTGTAAATTCACCAGGGAGGCATGGAGGTAAACACATGGACTTGAACTTTTAATGTGGCTCACCTGGTTCTTATAGGAAAGACCATAGGAGTCTATGAAAAGAGCTTCAAGGACAAAGCAAAAGCCCCAGGAGACTCCTTGTGTTTGTGTAGATTCTCTGGTGCTTTGAACTGCCAATATTGCACACAAGGGTGTTCTAAAAATAACCTGAGTAATGTGCCTCCTCAGCTGAAGGGAGTGAGATAATTTGTGAGGATGATGAGAAATTGAAAAGAAGAGAAGCTTTAGAACATGAGAAATGAAATACATGAATCTCCCTGGTCTCTGAGGCTCTCCCACGCATCAAGTGCTTTCTTTGAAGTCTTGATATTGAAAATCAGGAAAAAAGTACTAAAAAAAAGCATCAAGGGGAGAATCATTGAGTTTTTCTCACCTATGTTTTATAACATGAGCAGTTCCCTGGATAAAAACTTACCAGTTTTATAGGAATAGTTGTGGAATACTCACGTGCTGTATGTGCAAAGCACTATTTCAAGCCCTTGCTGAGGAATCCAAAGTTGAATAGTATGATTCCTACCTTAACATTGTTCAAATTGATTATAACTTATTGGAGAAAAAAACAAAAAAAAACTGTGTTGGGTGCTCATTTTGTGCCAAATACTATGCTAAATGGTTCAAATAAAATAGAAATAAGAAGTTCTGTTATCAAGAATGTATAATCTAGTGAGGGAGAGGCACAGAATTGACCCATAACAATACAGAGTGATAAGTTCAAAGATGGTGGGATGGTTGGGGGCCCCAGAGGAAGAAACCTACAACAGAGGGACGAGTGGAAAGAGATCTTTTTGAGCAGATAATGGTTAAATATGCTTTCGAGAAGGAAGAGGGGATGGCTAGGTGGAGAGGGCTAAGTGGATTTATTCATATCACTGCTTCAGTGGAGGAAACATGCCCTAAGTTCCAACCGGCAAACTAGAAACAGAATTTTGGAACACATTACATTTGCTTTTTCTCTCTTTTCCACAGCCCCTGAAATCAACCATTTGAATATTTTGGAGTGGAAGCTGTAAACAGGTTCCACTAGCTAGAAATCCACACATGGAAGATCTTTATTATAGGAGTTATAGCCTCTCTATACCTCTTAGACATCAGAAGCTCAAGTAAAGGTAAACAGCAGGCATAAAGTAAGACACATGATCATTCCTGGGTTGTAGAAACACCAAAGAGGGGGACAGAAGTTAGTTCTGCTTGGAGATTTTCTTTTCTTGGGACATTGGCTTTGAAGAATTGGTGGGATTCCAACAAGAGGAGATTCAGGCAGAGGGATTGTATGAGAAAGGACTTGGTGGATGGGAATGAATAATGTACTGGGGCAGCCATGTGAATTGTGGGATAATTTTGCTTTGAGCATGGAGATACGTAGTGAAAAGCCAAGCAAGAGAGGTAACTTAAGTACGCTTTATAGAAAGCCTTGAATGCCATCAGAGGAATTTGAATTTTGTAGTTAACAGAGAGCCATTGGAGGTTTTGGGGGAAGAGAGGTGATGCTCTCTACCCAAATGTGAGAACGATTTTATTCTTGCTGGATCCATTGCTAATTCATCTTTCTGGAGATACTGTTATTACTGCAGAAGCCATTGCTGCAAAAGTGACACCTCTACCCTGCCCTGCCATGGAACATTCCAGAGTGGACAAGAGCTTCCCTCCCTCCCTCAGGGCATGAAGAGGGAAGGGAGATACCTGTGCTCTCTGCAGTGGGCATGGTGGCTGAGCACCACGTTCCTTTCATGCATCTGGGACAACAGGAAGGAGAAAGGAGGACATGACGAAGGAGGGTGAATCTCAAATCCATGAGAATCTGGGAAAGATTGAATAAGGAGAACGTGAGATATCCTCAGAACCTAAACATGAAACTCATTTTTATATAAACTGGTATAATAAATAGTTAGATTTGATGTCATTAATTAATACTGTGGCTAGACAACATTCTCCTAGGTTCTAACCTGGTAACTACAGAGAAAATTGGGAAATTTAGGTTGCCTTAGAGCTGGGAACTTTTTCTAATCTGTTTAGAGAAACTCCCCAAATCACATCATTGAAATTTTGTTAATGAAGTGGAAAGTTTTTTCCTGATTCCAACACCTAGAAATCACTGAACAAATTAATAGAGAAATGTGTGTTCTGAATGTATTAGAAAATAGTAGTCAAGCAGCTTAAACATTGTTCACTGTCAGAGGGCTATGTTACTGTCTAACACTATTACATGAATAGGGATTGGCTGGACCAGTTAATAGAAATACAGATAATTTTGCAGCTAGGAAAGATTTGCTTTCAGCTGCAAACTGCACACTCTTTTCAGACCTAATCTTCAGTAAATGGAGTGCAGCATTGTGGTAGAAAGTCAGTGTGACCAATTCTGTCTCCTGGTTTTCATGCCCGCTCCTGAAGGATTAGGACGACACCCAGCTTATTCTCTGCATTATGTACATTGCATTGCAAGGCTTGAGAGCTGGCCCACACTCTACATTTTGGAAAATCATTTTTCCCGTATAAATGGAAAATAGAGAAAATTGGGTAGAAGAGAGAGCAACTTTGAGATCAAAGGAATATCAATATGCAAGAAGGAATAGGGGCTTGGTTCAAGGCCCCCCAGAGGGATGAGTAGTCTTGGGCCCACAGGCACACATGACCTGTCTGATGTGAGGATGCAGCCTGCAAACGAATTTCAGAATTAAGATTAAAAAACTCTCTTCGTCCAGCTTTCAGCAAACCCAGTTATTAATGATATAGAGACTGCCACTACCAAGCAACGTCATAATTCAGTTTGATAACAGTAAACTCCAAGATACAAGACTTCATATTCCTTTCCGTGTTACTCAATGAAGCCACTTTTGTTTTAAATGAAAATATATAGATGACCCTCATTTTTTTTCCTGATAGCCTTCTTTCAAAAATGTTTATTCCTCACTATCCTAGATCAACAGAGGCATAAATAAAGTTAGAAAATAAGTCTGTTAATGTGTTGTTGTTTACCATGTGTGCATGTGTGTGCACGTGCACGTGCTCGCAAATGGAGTTGGTTTGTTTGTGTGTCACTTGTCAACCCTCATATAGGTCTCACTCTCTCTGAAGTCCTGTGTTCTCATCTGACAAATGAGGCTGGTGATACCCACTGCATAGCACGATTGTCGAGGCTGCATGGAATGATGCGTGCGCTTGGTAAATTATAAACCCTATTGAAATGCAAGCTATTGCTGCCCTACCACTGTGCTAAGTCATGTGTGTGCCTTCTGCCACGGATAAATGTGAAAACTTTGTGAACCTCCCAGGGTAATTACATTTCTTCACGACAGCTCTGGAGCATAGGTTTGCCATTCGTACACATCATTTTGGAGATGTGCTAATGCAGGTAGTGAGGATTAACCAACTTTTTGCTTTAGTTTTGTTTAGTTTTGAACATAATATTTATTTAAATCAAAGCAGTACACAAGTATAGCTTAATGCACAGTTCATAGTTAGCTAGCACAGGCTTGGAACAAAACCATGATTCCCTTTTCTGTGTTTCTCCCATATTCCCATTTCCCCACAGCTGCTCTGACGTGTTCGCTGTTTCTTCTGAATTCTACATTTCTATTTATAAATAACATGTTTTGTAATCTCTCTCAACTGTTTCCTATGAGAAGGTGAGGCTGTTATTCTCTTTTGTCCCATCTGCATGTATCCCTTCTTTCATCTCTCCAGTATGCTCAAATCACAATTTTATTTAAATCATTCATAAATGCTTCTATTATTGACTTTGTAAATCATATGTATGTCTGGGCCACCCAGTGTGCTACTGAAGACATTTCCTTCCTTATATTATTGGTCTCATTTAAAGAAATATTTTTATGTAGACTTGTTTCTAATTCTTCCACAAACTTCTATTTTTTAATATTTTTTTTGTTTTTGTTTTTAAGGTTTATTTTGAGAGAAAGCACAAGTGGGGGAAGGGCTGAGAGAGAGGGAGAGAGAGAAGCCCAAGCAGGCTCTGCACTGCCAGCACAGAGCCAGACCCGGGACTTGCAAACTGTGAGATCATGACCTGAAGAGTCAAACGCTTAATGGACTGAGCCACTCAGGTGTCCCTTCCACACACGTCTTAAAAGAACCATACAACTTCTATGGCATTTAAACATATCCAGTAATGTATCATTTTCCTTTTTTTTTAGTAGACAAGCCTCCCAGTTCCCTCACATCTCCCCCTTTCTGGGCTGGTCGGGACCATGGCTCTCTTTCTTCCTCAATTTCTAGATTTCCTAGACTTCTTCTTTGGTTTATGCCTTGTTTGGTGGAACATATGACAATTTCAAGAGCAACAACAGTACTCACCACATTCTTGGTTGGGTTTTTTTTTTTCCCATCATATTTTTATTTATTTTTTTAATCTTTTATTTATTTTTTTCCCATCATATTTTTAGATGACCAAGTGGAAAAAGTTTCCCAAGAGGTGGCTTCCTTGGACAGGGTGCATAGGAGGTAGATATTTTGAGTCCTTTCATGTCCAAGAATATCTTTTTTTTTTCCTGACCTCACTCTTGATCAAGAGTTTTTCAGGGTATGGAGTTCTAGACTGGAAAGACTTTTACCTCAGAGTGACGAGGGTGTTTCTGGGTTGCTGCCCTGTTTCCAAAAGTTGCAGTCAAGAAGTCCAAATCCATTTGGTTCTCAATAACTTTGTGGGGTTTTTTTTCCATTCTCTCTGGACTTAATTTTTTTCCACTTTCTAGTTAAAGAGAATATGTACCTTAGCACTGGTGTGTATATTCATGGTGTGGGAACTTTTTAGATCTCTTCAGTATGAAAACTTTTAGTTCTAGGCAATTTTCTGGTGTTATTTTCTAGGGATGAGGGGGGGATACCTTCTCCACCTCCATTTTATCTATTGGTTTTCTCTGGAATATATATAATATAGTTACTTGTATCAAGTGGAATATTCCTCTAATTTTCTTTCCTATTAAAAGTCCTCTTTTCCTTTTATCTGCCCTCTGGGGAATTTCCTTATTTATTTTCCTTTTATTGAATTTTTAATTTTTTGTGATCCTACTTTTAATTTCTAAGAGTTCTTTCTTAATTTCTAGAGTTCTTTTTTTTTTATAGTACTTCATTCTTTTCCATGGCCTTAATATTTTCTTTTATTTCTCTAAGGGTATTAATGATAATTTTTGGATGTTTTGTTTGGCCTATATTAACTCTTTTTTTTTCAAAAAATGTTTTTATGTTAATATCTTCTTTTCATGTTGGAGTTTCTACTCAAGTATATGAGGATCTGTTCATATTTAAGAGCGAGGCCCCAAAAGGCTGAATACAAGCTCCATGTGTCCCTGTGTGTGACTTGGGAGGCCACTAATCTTCATTATGGAGTGATTGGTGGGGGGCATGGTTTGTTTTATTGGGAAAGTCCTAAACATTAATATTTTCTGTACAGTTCTCTGAAGAGAATGCTCTGTTTTTCTTTCAAGAGGTTGATACCTGTTGTTTCTCTGGGGCTGGAACTTTTACTATTCGGCGTGTAGATTTTTGGTTGATCTCTCTGCCCTTGATGGAAGGGCTCAGACTCAAACGCAGGTATGACTGGTGTTTCTGGTTCTCTCCGGTTTAGTCTCTTTAGGAACTAAATCTCTAGCTTCCTGGCCTCTTGCAGCATGAGTTGCCACCAGGCCTCTCAGGTAGGGATCTAAACAGTCGCTGTCAAGCCTGCTTTGGGCCCTTCTCCCAGCCCCATGTTTAGCTGTACCTGGCACCTCCAGTCCAGAGCTTTCCTGGAGCCCTGCAGGGGAACCCACCTCCTATTTGCTTCTCCCACCTCTGCCCTGCCTGCATTCAGTCACCTCTACTTAGTTCACTGTCCTGCTTCCAAAAATTTTCTTGTCATCCCTTTTCCATTCTTGTGAAATTATGTCTATTTCCTTTCATTTTAGTGGAAGTTTCCAGAGGGAGTTGGGATAGAGGTATGTGTCCAACTCACCATGGTGAACTGGAAGTTGCTCACTCCATTCTTCCTCAATAAGAAAAATCGGAAATTTGACACATCAGTGTATTTCTTTAGAATTTTTGAACAGACAATAAAGTTTTTGGTTCATCTAAAAGTTTCAGTAGGCATTTTGTATTACCTCTTTGTGATGGGGGAAGGGCTGAGTAATTTTATATCATTTTTCAAGCATCCAAGTAAAGGAGACACCTCCTGGCACATTCCTCAGGCATTTTGCCACAGTCCACTTGCATTCATTCAGCTCACTATTCACCTTGCAACCATCTACTTGAGTTTCAAAATATCCCTTTGATTTCTAGTGCCTGCTAACTTTGGACCTCTGGTCTCTGCCAGACACAACGTTCTCTTGTCTCCTGTCGGTAGCCTGTGTTCTCCTAGTTTTCTGGGAAGCCCTCAGACTTGTCATTCTAGCAGCTCAGATACCATTCTCCCCAAACACCCAGCTTTCATTTAGCACCAAGGAGGTGCTCAGTCTGGAATTTCTGAGGGACTGTGGCTGGGGAGAGGCTGTTGCTAATGAGGTGCAAATTGACGGTAGCTGGGGAGGGGCTGCTCTCACTGGGCTAGGCCCCATGGGAGGGGTGGATTGCTATGACACTTTCAGAGGAGACTGGCTGTGGGCTGGAAAGACTGATTCCTGGCAACGGGAGGCCCTTGCACAGTGCTGGGAGGGAGATTGGTCTGGGCTTACACAGCCACACCCCTGGAGCCACTGCCAGCTGGCTAATCTCCTGGCTAGTTTTCTTGGCTGGCTTTTCTTGCAAGTAGGAGAGGCCGTGCTCAGCCATGGGGCTTTCCCAGACAATGGAGAGACAGCCAGGAAGACCCACAGTCCCCAGAGACTGTCCTTGGGGCTGGTATGCTAGAAGGTTAGGAGGTTGGTGTTTGGAAGTGGAATAGTGGTTCCATGAGCAACTCATGGGAGAAGGGAGTGTATCTATTCTTCCTGAGTATTTGCCCACCAGTCTTGCATGGAAGACTCCTATTCACTAAAACTGCTCACCTGAGTGCCCTCTTCAGCTGCTCTTCTGGAAGGGCCCTGGAAGGTTCAACCTTCTGGCAGCCATTTTCACCTGCAAGTATTCCCACCAGAGCTATGGCAGAGCTGTGGGTGGAAACTATGCTCAGAAACAGGAACTATGTTCTGGTAGACAGGAAATGGAGGGAAATGGGTGGTTGTGGGATGTTGTATAGATGGCGAGGTGACTTTGTGCCTCTTGGGCTGTATGACAGAGTGTGACTGATTAGAGTCCCTGGATGTGGAATCGGTGTGTCCAGTTGGATGATCTTGAGCACATCTCTTAAATTCTCTGATTTTAGCATCCTCTAGTTTTTCTTCTATTTCTCTTTATCTCATTTCCTCTGACTTTATAAAGAACTCACTGGGTGCCAGTCTACACACAAAGATGACAGAAATGAACGAAATATAGTCCTTTTCTTCAAGGACCTCACCCTCCAGTGGCAGAAGACAGATATACGAATAACATAGATTTATACATGATGAGAAAGGTACTATGTTAGAGGCATGTAAAATGTGTCATGGATGATGGAAGAAGGAGGCAATAATGCTCTCTGAAAGGGCCTGAGAATGTTTTATAGCAGTGGGGATGTTCAAACAGATTGTGAAAGCTCCATTCTGTACAGGGACAAGGAATGAAAGTGTGCTCTAGAGAAGTCAGAGCATAGTCACAGTGGTTTGAAAAAGCATGGTGTATTCTAGGAAAGTCAAGTCATTTGTTGATTCTGGGGTGCAGGTGCAAAGTGCCTGGCAGACTGTGGGTCAGGAAATAGAGTCAGATGATGGAGGGTGCTGCTTGCTAAGAGTTTGGACCTCACCTTATTGGTGATAGGGCACTGTGGTGGGTTGTGGAGAACTGAGATAGCTTACTAAATGAGAAGGCAGGGCTAGATTAAGATCCCTTGTAGTCTGAAATTCTTGGATTCTCTGTGTGGGTACAAAGATGTGGGTCTGGGAACACAGCCTCGTTGAAGAGTGTTATCTGGTGTAACGTCTGTGAGTAGGTGTTTAAATGTGGGCTGGACTCAATAGCTATATTAAGAGGTAACATCAAGTGGGGTGTGGAGCTCCAGGTTTTGAGTTAAGCTAGAGTTTAAATATCCAAGTCTTGCTTTACTGATCATGATTTTGATCCTGGCTAAAGCACTTGACCTGTCTGTGCCTCACAATGGCCACTTGTGAAATGGCACTTCTGTACAGTTGGAAGTGTCTTTTGTTTGTTTTGCTTTTTGTTTTGGCATAATTGTATTTGATAATGACAGCTGTGGCTCAGGGCATTTGAGGGAAGAAAATTATTTAAAAGTTTAGCATTATTTCCAATTGTATTACTAGTTATCAGTAAGCATAGAAATAAAAGCTATCTGTGCATGAATTTTGTGGAAGACATTTGTGATGAGTTTCTCTTGAGTTTTGGTTCATAGTTGGAGTAGGAATCCACTGGGAGTTAGGGTAAGGAGATGGGAATATGTGCAAAAAACAGCATTGCAGGAACTGACTTAGTGAACCATAGAGACACACAAAGCTTTAGCTGAGTGTTCCAGCTGGGCCATTTTAGGAATGTACTTGTGTGGCTGATGACACATTCCTGGACTCCTAAGTGTTAGTTTATGCTTGTTGAACTTTAAACCCCAGGGGGTTATTATTTTCTGAAAGCACATGACGAATGCTCTGGCCTAATTCCAGACAAGTTCCCAATCTCCAAGTTGCCTGTTTGTTTTTGAGTTGAGTGTATTTTCTTCAATTTTGCGTTAAGAGTTTTTTGGTCCCTAGAGTGTTCATTTTCTCAAATTACTCTCCAGTTACCTCATCTTTGTAAATAAAGGGATAAATTGTTTGGTCCTCATGCTCTGAGACAATGTCACCGATGGTCTGACAGCCAAATATGGGTATAACCAAGAAGGATGTTCAAAATATGGAGCAACCAGTAAAGTGCAGGCATGGACACTGGTTGTGGACAACTGATACTTTCATACCAGCAAACAATGTCTGATGTTTGTCCTGCTCTGGCTCAAGAGGTGTGGGACACACATACAGGAATAAAATTTAGTAGATGTTATATCATAAAGATACTGGGCATCAGAAGATAATTTTTGGCACTGGCATAATTCAGACACATAGCTTGGGTCCCCCACATTCTTAGGGTTCTTAGCATTGAAATAATTTGCTGATATCTGTAGGTTAGCTTTGCAGTGGGAAGGATAGTATAAACCACAAACATCCTCACATCCGGTCTGTGAGGCCTTTATTGATCACTAGTGAAATTATGATCATGGTCTGTGACTACAGGAGTATATTGGGGGATGGTGGGAGTCACAATTTAACAGCATACAGTATTTATGTTGTTCTATGCAAATGAGTAAATACTCAGTGGAAAGTAATTTTTCTTGAATCTGAACTCTAATAACATTTTGTTGTTATTTATGTCACATTTTATTTTTTGTATTACTTGAGTTATATCTGCGTTTATCTTGTTGGCCTGTAAGTGATTGTAGTATCCTTGAGGTCACAGCAATTAATTCATTCAACAAACATTTATTAAGCACCAAGGATGTGTCAAGAACCCAGTGTGTTTTAGGCATCAAAGATGAATGAATAACTTCATTTCCAGACCAAAAGAATCTCAGTGATTAGTAGGGCGAGATAAACAAGTAGGCTGATAATTATAACATATATATTATAGTGATAGAGATATGCACATTGAATTAGAAAATGGATACTTTAAGTGTTAAAGGATGAGGAAGAATTATTCATTTGAAGAAGGTGGGAAGGGTCTTCCACAGAGGTCAAGAGGTCAACATAAGCAAAGACATGGCTTAGAAATGATATGATTGTATAGAAAATTAAAAGTGACTTGATAATCTGGGAATATAAAGTGATGGCTTGGGTCAATAAATGAGAGCAGATGGTAGCAATGTTGTCATTTAAGTTGTCATATCCTTGTTATTCAGTGAGGATGATTTTGTCACAATCTTGGGGATGCTACTGGCATCTGTGGTTAGAGGTCAGGAGCACTGATAAGCATCCTACAATGTGTAAGACAGTCCCTCACAAAAAAGAATTATCTGGTTCAAAATGTCAGTAGTGCTAAGGTTGAGCAGCCCTGCTCCTGACCTTTTCATGTCTGGCTTTTATCATTCAAGTCTTAGCCCAAAGACTTCTCCCTTGAGTCTTAGCTCTGAGCTCAGAATCTTCTTGAGTTTTTGAGTCTTAGCTCAAGGCCACTTCTTTGGGGCTGCCTTGCCACTCCACCTCATAGAAAAGTTTGCCTCTTCTTCTCCGTCACTGTCCAGCATCCCTATTTTTTTTTCTTGGTACCTTTTGATGCCATCCGATGTTATATATGTGTTTATTTATTTTCATTATCTGCCTGTCACCCCTCCCCCACTAAAATGTAAACATCATGAGCTCTTTGATTTCTTTGCTGCTATATCCCCTAAACCTAGAATAGTGTGGGGCACATAAGCAAATGCATGGAAAGGTTTTGTATCTGCAGGTTCTGGGTGGAGACATGCAGCAAGTTAGTTGCAGCTTCTGTGGCGCTGGAATAATAGCAGTGGTTAGCATTTATTTTTACTATATATACACACCAGGCACTATTCTAAGCATTTTATGATTATTAACTCATTTATTTCCCAAAACAACCCTCGGGAGTAGGCATTATAATTATTCCCGTTCCACATATGAGAAAACTGAGAAAGATAGTGAAGTAGCAGTGCTATGGAGGAATAACACCTTATGTGATTGTTGTGTATTTGCCCAAGTTCTTTATGGCTATTAGTCTGAGTATGCTGTGGGGGGTGGGTAGGCGCTTGCGAATTGGATCTGAGGAGTTTCAAATAATGTGCCCCAAAACAGAGATGCCAGGTCAGAAGAAATGAGAGGGGTGAATGGATGGTGACATAGGAGATTTAACAATGAAAAGATTGGTGCCTTGCCAAGGATGGAGTATGCTACCCTAGTGAGGGTGTCTGATGACCCAGATAGGTCAAAGCTGTTGACTAGACTACTCTTATTTAAGGGAATACTTTGGTTAGGAGGACAGATACCATGAGCCCTGGCCTCCATGACAATCCTGGGCTTGGGAAAAAATGTGTCTTAAGTAGTGGCATAATGCTGAGCAATTCTTCTGACATAGGCCCATCAGAAGTTTCTACAGATCATTTTCAATGTCAGGAATGAGCTACAGAGATAACTAGGATGACAGCTTGGCTCAGAGGCAACCTCTGGGAGAGTCTCTGTGGCTAGGTAGCAGAGGATGCTTCTCATCACTGTGAGATCGCTCACTGCTTACATCTACACAATTCCTGTCCTGGTGGCTCTGGAGTTCTCAGAACTAAGGACACACAGCTGGGTCATTTCACTCTAGTTCCTGTGTAAGCATCCCAGCCTGTGTTTTGCAGGAGGCCATGAATCTGACATCAACAGATAACATTGCAGGCCTAGTGTGGCACTGCTGGGACGACAGGGGGTTACTGCTGTCAACTACCTGGAAACAAGGGAGGAAGATGACAGCCTTGTTTCCTCCCCCACCCCCTCTTTCTCCTTGTCCTTCTCCTCCTCCTCCCCTTCCTCTCTTCCTCTCTTCCTCTTCCTCCTCCTCCTCTTCCCTTTCTCCTCCTCCCCCTTCTTCTTCCTCTGCTTCTCCTGCTTCTTATGCTTTTCCTCCTCCTCCTCCTCCTCCTCTTCCACCTCCTCCTCCTCCTCCTCGTCCTTCTTCTTTCCTTTTGCCAATGGTGGGACTACAAGTGGGAGCTCAGTGAATGCTGGTGTAAATACATTTTATGGAGAAAAGGTGGGGAGGATTTCTGGGTCGTTAGTACATTTCACCACTAGCTATTGGGGTTAATGGGGCATCATAGCATATTGAGTTTTGAGTTTCTACCTTCTTCATGTGCTGATAGACCTCCTGACACTGGAGGGCACTATTAGGTTATGAGGAGGGGCTAAAGAGGGAGATGGCTGTACCTCTATCAGTGGGGGCTGCTGGTACTGGAATATGAAGAGCTTGGGGCTCTGTTGCTGAAAGCTGCAATCTCCTCTACATCCAGTGGAGGAGAGTTCAACTGGGACAACAGGTAGATGTAGGTGATAGTGGTGAGCTAGGACCATCATGCTAGGCCTGAACCCAGAAAGGGTCTTGATGTTTTTCCTGCATCATAGGTTTTCCTGTTATTTAAGTTGTGTCCCCAGAAATGGGAGCTGTTATGGGACTGGCTGGAACCAATGTGTAGCAGTGGAACATGCAGCAAGGGGGACTCTAGTCTGAGTTATAGGTATAACTTTGTCTGGATGCAAGGACTTGAGTCAAACTGAGTTTGTAAAACAGAAAGTTTGGAAGAATAGAGTTGGGAGGTAAAGGCTGGAAAATTCTTGTGAGAAAATTAGGTAGAGGGAGAGGCCCTTCATGAGAAGTCCTGGGCCCTGGAGGCTGATGCAAGGAACAGTGAGCCAGTACTAAAAATGGAGGATATGTTGCTGTTTTACAGCTGTTATGGGTGGCTGCACATAGCCAAAGGCTGGGAGACCGACGTTTTAGAGAAAAAGAGTGCATCTTTCAGATTTGTCTTTCAGTTAGATTATTCAAGTTACTGCACAGAGGATGGGTCAGTAGAGAATCTTGTGCCAGTGTAGGTGAAGGGAAATGGGGTGAGGACAGACTAGAAGATGGAGGGTATGGAGGAAGTCTTCAGAATTTAAAATGAAGAGGACTTACTGATTAAGTGAGTGAGATTTATTGGGAATGAAGGAAGTCAAAGGTGACATCTATGTTTCACATTTGGTTGGTTAGTGGAGCTAACACTTCAGATAAAGAGTAGAGAATGAGGAACTACACTGGATGGGGAAAGGGAAGAACAGAGTGTCAGGCATGTGAGGTACCTGTGTGCCAGCAAGATGAGAAAGTCCAATGTGTAAGGAATCTGACATTCAAGAGAACAGTCTAGTCTGGATGTGTAGATTTTGCAGTGGGAGCTGAAATCACGAGAATGAACATGATTGTCTAGGAATAGTCTATAGGATGAGTATAAAGAGGACAGGGAGAGCACCCTGAAGTCACATCAACATAAAAGAGCCTGTAAGAAACCCACACAGGTAACAGAAAGAGCAGAAAAGTCACATCAGTCTGGAGTCTCTCCTCTCTGTTTTAGAATTAATTTTTCCTTACTTTGTTCTACCATTGTATTTTTTATTTACAGTAGGATAGTGATATTATAGAGGCTTTAGATAATAGCTAGTGTTATGAGTGTCATGCATGCTGCCTATAAGCTTCTTTAGGCTTGGATCCTCATTGTTATCCATGTCCCTAGTATGAACTTGAGTGGCTCATGTGTGGTAGTAGGCTTTCAATAAATACATGAATTAGAAAATGTCTAGTGAGAGACTGAATGTATCATTTTAGAGAATTTGTTCTTAACCCACATCAGAAGAATAAATTTATAGACCAATTAGGTGGGTTTTTTTCCCCTCAATTTCACAAAGAAATCAACCTCCAGTTGAGCAAACCAGTTAGCTAGTATCTGAAATTAGCTAGATCAGTACCATAGTTTAAATCAGCACCATAGACTTTGGCAGAACCTGGACCAGCAACTCAAAAAAAAATATGATTCTCTAAAAGGGATCAGGTGTGCTGGTTTCACATATGGAGGAGAAGGCTTTCACATTCTCCTAGCTCTCAGGTGCATACACCATTGTCTTTTCTCCAGTTGCTCCAGGGCAAAAGAGGCAGATGGCTTTTTAAAGATTTAGGGGAAAGAATGCAGATTCTGTAAATACTCAAGAAAAGTAACGGTAAAACAAGTAATTCTACTTTTATGAACCAAAAGCCAATGATATTTAGTGCTATTTATTACTGGGAGGCAAAAAGAGAACAGATCTTTTGGGTAATTATTGACATTTCCATGTTTGCAGCAGGATTCAGACTAGCAAAGGAGAAGCTTATCTTCCATTGTTCAACCTTGGAGAAGTCTTAAGTAATCCAATAATTGGAGAAACTGCTGCCCAATGGATTATTTTGTTTTACTTCATATGCTTATTTGACCTAAGCCCAGCATACCATTTGTTCTTAAATATAAATGATACACCTACATATTTTGTTCTGCCTCTGGAATATTTGTAGGCTCAGATCTCTTTCTATACTTGTTCTCTAGGGAGGCTTTTGCTATTTAATAATACTCAGTCTAGGGCACCTCTTAGTCTAGTTCCAAGCCTCAACTTGTGTGCCAGTTTGCTTGGAACAGCTGAAATCCCTATAGTCAGAGAAGCTAGATGCTGTAAAATGTTCAAGAGTGCAAGAGATGCCCCCCTTCTAAGAGTGATGAAATTGATGACGGAATTTTAACCCATTTCCCCACTTTGTACACCCATTCTACAGTGTTACATCCAGTGCCGAGTAGTTTTTCTTAACTCTTAAACTGAAAGCCCTGATATTAGAAAAGGCCTCAAGAAGGCTTTTGTGAGTTGGGTCATCATGATTCACTGGTGGCTTCTTCTCTTCATTTCTCCACTTCAACCTTCGTGTACCTCCGTACCACTACAGAGAGCCTTTGAAAGCAGAGAATTGAAAGAACAATCATTGATCAAAAGAGGCAGCAGAGCTGCCCCTTGGGGTTTAATAATGTGTCCTGCACTATTTTTGTATTTAGCAAAAATCAATTTTGCCTTACTATAAATGTGTTTTCCCTTGGGCTTTCATTTCCAAGATTATTTCAAGGGAAATTATATTCATATATTAGTCTCATTTGTCCATATCTCACTCAATAACTATTAGAGTTATTAAATATCTTGAACCAGGAAGTTGTATTTTGCCAGCATTAAATGCAGCTTGAAATTCTGAGATTCAATTTGGAGAAAAATCACTACATTTGAGTGGGTTAGAATATTGCCAAAAATGCATTTTCCATCTGTCTCATGGTAAGAACTGTTTTAGCATTTGAAATTTATAGCTAAGGACTTTCTTCCATCTTTGCAAAGTGGTCTGGAACTGGAGAGTGTGATAAAGTCTGTAGGTCCTTGGGAGCTGTTCTCATCGTGGAGGACAAAGTGGCGCATAGAGGTCAGTTTCTTTCTCTTTTAGTTCCTTAAATGGTAGATGTCTTTGATGTGTCTAATACCATCAAGTCAGCACCAGCACACTCAACACCCAAGAGCGTGGTTTCCAGAGCCTTTGTGCCCAGAGCCCTGCATATTCCCATGTGACATGACCCACAGTGATGATCATGGTTACTTCTCATCCTTTCTTCCTCACCTGAGTCTGCCCTGGAAATATTAGCATTGGACTCATCCTTACTCACCTACTCTAACACATGCAAGGAAGACTTTAAGTTTGCCAAAGCCAAATAAGAAATCAAAGGCCAAGTCCGGAATTGGTTTTCAGCCTCTTCACTGATATGGGCCCATATGCAGCTGTTCTTTCTTGTCAGATGGTGCCCGAGAGTGATCTCTTCTCTTTGTCTTAGCAATGCTGATAGAGCTGTGAGCCATCATCGTGGGCTCTGTAGCTGGGTCTCCGAAGTCTGTTCTTGTGTGGATGGATCCTGCCTCTTAGCATTATCATTGGTCGACTTACCTGGTTTAAAAAGGGAAGCTCCCTTCCTTTCGAGTGTTTGTCAAGTTATGTCCCTGCCATACCTCACAGTGTCATTGTTTAGGGCTCTGCTGTGTTGAATTCTTGATCATTTCTACTGTTCTCACAACTTATGCTTCACGTCATCATGCAACAACAACTTAAGAAACTGCAGGATTTTGTTTTACATGACATTTCACAACCTGTATTATTGTTGCCTCAAATAGTATTATACACCTAATCAATATTACATAGAGGCAGCCTGGCAGAGTGGGTAGAACACAGGCTTTCTGACTCTAGACTCCAGTAGGTCTTGACTCTACTGCTTTGTAGGTGTGTGGAGTTGGATTAAGTTATTTAAGTGCTCTTGGCCTCAATTTCCTTATCTACAAAATGGGGATATTAACAGAATCTGCCACAGAAGGTTATTGTGAGTGAGGATTAAATGAATTAGTACATGCCAATGGCTTGGTATAATATCTTTCAGACATCAAGATATCAAATTTTAGAAGAGCAGGATTTCTTCATTAGTTATTTTGCCCTGACACTTTACTGTTTATTAACTGCAGGAAAATATATGTGAAACTGCTTAAGAGGTTTGGTATAACCTTTGCTACAGTTAAATGCCTCTCCCCTTTATAGTACTTGGAACCTAGATGATGATGATGATGATGATGATGATGATGATGATGATAGCCAACATTTATGGAACTCTTATGACGTAACAGGCCCATCCTACACATTCTATATAATCTTATTTATTCTTCATAAAAACCACATGGTGGAAAGCTTATCTCCACTTTACCATTGAGGAAGCTGCAACTCAAAGGCTTAAGGCTGGGTTCATACCCAGGTCAATTCTGCCCAAAGCCTATTAACCATTACTATAAACTACCTCTTTAACAACAGTGGACTGGTTCTCCTTCAAAGCAGAAGCCTAGGGAAAAGGGAAGAGAAGGGGTTCTTTCTGGGCTCTACTGCTTATAGGAGCTATTGGATCTTGAGGGAAGCACTCAACTTCCCTGAAGTTCAGAGTTTTCATCAGTATTCTGAAGAAGACAATTACTGTGCAGGTTGTATGAGTGATGTAGAACAGAGCAAAATACGTAACAAAGCAAGAATAGATAGGTACTTCAAGAGTTGCCCCCAACCTGGTTTTGCCACAGCAATCAGAAATTATGAAGATTTCATTTTATATACACGTTTCATGGGCATGATGAAGGCGGGGCCGCTCATCCTGAGATGAGTCTGCATTTGTCTCCACAGTGAAACCAGAGCTCAGTTGCCATTAAGCAGTGTGACCTGGGGAATGATTTTGGCCCAAACTGGGTGCACATGTTACAGTTGTCCTACACAGTCCGATTGATCTGGGAGGCTGTGACACAGCCCTTATACTCAGTCTCAGTCTTTGTCAATGTCAAGAAATTTACATGACAGTTTTCAGTTCTGTCTGATAGGCTTTGGAAAAATGCTGGCACTACTCAGTGTTTCTAACAGAGTATTTTATGATCATTTCCTTCTGACGTTGGTCAGGAAATTATTTTGAGGGGAAGCCAGCTTTTGGAGGGTGTGATTTTGGGTGAAGATGATGGGAGGGGGTGTATTAAATCCTTTTTGTCTGTTCTTGGTCAAAATGGGGCTTAGAATGGATTTTGCCATTTGTGAAACCCGTAACGCTTCCAGTGTAATACCGTTAAAGAACCTCCTGGTATCAGTAGGTGAGGAATAGCTCAGGTGTGTTACTGTTGAATCACTTCAAGCTCAATTTCATGTGTTATTACAGATCTATCCCCCTTCTTTGTCATTTCATCTTTGGATAGCACACCATTGCTTCAGAAGCAGAAATACAGCAACAATTTTAGTTTATTTTTAATCTGTTGACAATGAACATGTTAGATTGTCTGATCAAGGCTGACACATGTCTGTGGTAGTCGTTGGTACTGTTTACTAAATACTCTGTCTCTCTACACTCTGGGAACATTGTAAGTTGTACTTCCTGGCTTTTTTTATATTTGGGTGGGACCATGTCAGTAGTTCTGGACAATATGTGTGATTGTACACCATTCAGTAGTGATGTACTCCTTCTGGGGTTGGAATGTTTATTTGCCAACATGAGCCTATCCAATGATCTCTTTTCCTTCTGCCACAGTTATAGGCAACATTCTCCATTTTCACCTTGGTCCCACAGAGCCCCAACCAGCCCTTTATAGAAAGGCGGTCCCGACTGCTGTTATTTTAACAAATGAGACGTTGGTTCTGTGCCTGCCGGACCTCGTACTCCTCTCTGTTAATGCAGTGATCCATAGTCAAGGGCTTGGACTTTTGGGGGACAGTCAAGAGATAACCTTGATTGGATATGTTTTCTTTGTTTATCCTTTACCATAAAATCCATCTAGAGGTCTGAGAAAATGTAACACCTTGATAATAAATGTTTTAGAGGTAATCAAACTTGCTTCATAGTATAATTTTTTTCTTTTTCTTTAAAATTTTTTTCCTTTAACTCCTTGTCCCAGCCCTTAATATTTTGTATGGCACATAGCAGCCACTCAATAAATGAATGATGAATGAATTTGTACAAAAATCTATTAATTTGAAGAGAACTTGCCATTAGCATTATAGAAGTTTTTGACGCTTTCTGAACTTACTGTCGCTGATTATCCTGTCATTAATTCAACCCTAAGTCATACTCTTTCCCATTTTCAGGGCTCCCCCAATGACAGGAGCCCTGCTCTGGCTTATCAGCAGCTGCTGTGGCCTCTCTTGAGAGAACAGTGCAGGGTATTTCCAGTTTCTAAGCTCAGCAAACCCAGGAAATGTATGGGACTCTTGCTCATGCAGGCAGGAAAATTCTTTACTCTGGCATCATTTTTGGCCAAGGACACAGCACTCAAACTGCTGCCGGCTCTGGAAGAATTTTCACCTTTTTTTACTTTCAAATTTGTGTAGTTTCAATGCTGACACTAGAGAGCCATGCCTCTAAACTTCTTCCCATTAGGACACACCTGAGATGTTTGTCATACATGCTGAGAAGAAGAGGAACAGGGGTAGGACAGCCCAAGACTTCAATCTGACTCCTGGAGACAAAATACCAATCTTTTTAACATTAAGCACATATCCTGCCCAATTATAGATCTCTCTTGAAGCATGTCCTTCTCTCCATTTCTCCTGACATCACTTCAGATGAGGCTCTCAAATCTGTTGATTGTAGTATTAAATCAGAACAGTGCCTGGGACACCAATAAGTACAAGCTATTATTATCTGTATTATTGTGATTTCGGCAGCCTCATGTTTCCACGTTTTCTACATTCCAATCCATACTCTGCATCTGTTAAAAATAGATCTGATTCTGTCATTTCCCCATTTCTAAAGCCCTCTGGTCTCCAGTACCTAGGAGATAAAACCCACAATCCTCAGCACATCCGTACTTCTTCAGTGGGGACTGTCACCCACGGTGGCCATATTGGAATCACTAAGGGAGCATGTTAAACTGTCCATTTCCCAACTCTCTTCTTCAGGAGATTCTGATGAACTTATGGGTGATGTGGAAGGGTGACACATTCCTGGGGTGGGGATGTGCAGTTTCAGAAAGGTTCCACACGTAGCAACCCCCACCTCACCAGATAGAACCACTGCCCCCCCCCCCCCCTCACTGCTCTCCCACCATGCTGCCATGTGCAGTGTGCTTTCCAAGCTTCGGGGACCTCCTCAACCTTACCGTGCTCTGTCATACATCTTGCTCTGGACATGGGTTATCATTTCCTTTTATGCTCTTCTTCCTCTGCTTGGGCCCATGGTTTTTTTTTTTTGTTTGTTTGTTTGTTTGTTTTTGTTTTTGTTTTTTTTTTTAACATTTAGTTTAAATGTCAGTTCTTAGGCCTTTCTCAGTGTTACCGGATGGCTCTCTCTCCTCTTGTGGCACTGTGCGTTGACCTGCATTATTATATTTGTCAAAGTGCAGCCTCATTATTTGTGCCTGCAACTGCCTAGAGAGCAGAATAATGTCTTGTTCTGTGATCTTCTACCAGATTTTAAACGAGTTTTGGTACCTGCTAGGCACTTAATGAGAGGCAGTGCTCTGTTGAAGTGTGAGCTTTGGAGTTTTCCCTCCTAGGGCCCTGTGACAATTGAATGAGACAGCACACAAGACACTTAGCCCAGTGCCTGACTCTTAGTAAGTGCTCAATAAATGGCACCTATCATTTTGGAAAATAAATGTTTAGAATTATTATATATAATAATTATTATATATAAATGTTTAGAATTATTATATATAATTCTCTCATTCATATGCTGAATTGTCCGCACATTAATACCCATACCAGGATGCATATTTTTCTCATCCAGATAATATAATCAACTCCCAAGAACTTATTTAGCAAATATTGGTTGCTGTGGAGAATATATTCTACATCATCTCTGCTTTCAAAGAGATACAACTAAACACCACCAACACCAACACCAACACATGCAAAATAGCAGTGAGGCAATCCTAGGCAGAGAGCTTAATTGTCTGTGTAGCATGGCCTGGGCTGTAAGTGCAATGGGAATGAAAGGGGAATCCGTGAGGCCTGAGAGACAAGATTCACTCTTTTGGGAGCTACCTTCACATACACATACCCATATTCACCCCTTAGGAAAAATGGTGGCAAGAGGCGGGTATGGCTGGCTGAGTAGGGGAAATATGATAGAGTGGGAAAGCAGGCAGGTGAAAATCTGGGCTCCACTGGGTAGGTATGATGCCAGAGCTGTGCTCCTTGGACTGTGTCCATGCAGGGTGGCATTATCCTCACCTGGGAGCCTGCTAGAAGTGCAGAGTTTCAGGCCTGCCTCCCCTGTCCCCGCCACTGACCTGCTCAATTAGAAACTACATTTGAAAAACATCCCCGATGAATCCTGAGCACATGAAAGTTTGAGAAGCAATGACCTACAGGATGGTCAGGAATTGGACATTATTGGCGGCCCATTTAGGGCTCTCCTGCGAGCTGCTGAAGACTGCACAGACTGTGTAGCTCAGGCATAAATGCAATATTTCTTTGTTCCTAATGTACCTAGATGCTATTATGACAAAATGCAAAATTCATTTGGAAGCATTACTGGTTCCTAGTAGATTTTCATCATTATATAGTTTCTTAGGCATCCAAATCTGAAAGAAAACAGCTCTTGAGTGGAGGTTTTGAAATAATTTATATTAAAAAGAAGTTTCAGTATTTGAAAACCAGTATTTGGAAATGGATATACATTCAGTGCTGCATGATGCACAGTATTTTGAGTCTTCACAGACAGATGTGGGAATCAAAAGTGAAATGCATCCCTTCATGGAAGAGAACAAATCACCTAACACACAGCCAGTTGTTCCAGTGACTCTGGACTTAGGGGTTTGGCACAGTTTTTACATTTGTGCTGTGTAGTGCCGTGTACTCTATGAGCTCTTCCTAGGGCCCATGGGATAGGGGAAACAAGCACTTGCGTGGTCCAATTCCTTCCTTTCCCGGTGCCCTCTGTCAGTTTGGCTGGTGGTGATGATTGGTGTGTGAGAGTGGACATTTAGGGATTTTATGCAATTCGTATTCCACTTCTTGGCCTCGGCTGGGTTACTGGCTTGGACGATGTCATGCTTGGTGAGGAAGAGAGCCGAAGAGAAGCTTGGTTCTGTTAGTAATCTCAGTCCTGAGCAAAGTGTTAGCAGATGCAAAGTGTTAGCACCTGGTTCTTCCCAGTCTTCTGCAGCCCTGACTTTGAAATCAGCTAGACCCATCGTCAAAACCTGTCTCCATCACTTCAGGCTGGTTTCTTAACCTCTCTCGGACTCACTGTCTTCATTTATAAAATACGGGTAACATATTTGATTCAAAGAGCTCTTCTAAAAAATGAAACACAAGTTGCAAGTCATTTGACATATACTCACCTTCAGTAAGAGCCCCTACTATTGCTTTATTCATTATACATACTCATTGTATATTTGATCTGTCTTCGAAAGACATCCCTTCACCTGTCTTTCAGGTAAGGACCCTCTTGTGGTAAATGAGAATGCTAAAGAAGAGTGGGCAGGGCAGGTAGAAAAGGGAGGCTGAGCAATTATTCTTGCTCACAAGTGATTCACAGTAGAGGCCGAGAAGAGGGAATGAAATGCCCTGTCCCCCAGCTCTTCCTTAGCTCGAGCCCTGCCCGTATGATCACTTAGCATCACAGAAATTATCTTCTCATGCTTTGTTTAGTTTACCCCAACTCAGGGCCATAGCGCTGATGTTGGCTTAGCCTTGGCTGACCTGTCTGGACTCAAACAATTTCCTTCACCTTCCTTAGCCTCAGTTTCCTTATCTTTAAAATCAGAGCTTGGACCTTTGTGACCTCAAAGGTACTCCCAATTATACAGTTCTAAGAGATTATGCCCATCTGAGAGCAAGTGGAATTAATGTGATGAAGGGGAGCCCTCCAGGGGGAAATGCTGGAGATGAGAACAAGAATAGATGTGAATCATCTCAGTTTTGGGGCTCAGTAAAGCTCATGGCAGGTTTTTGTATTTGTCTGCCTGATTGCATAATTATGCACTGCCCTTGTTTGGCCTTGAAGAACGTGGTTTTTTTCCATTGTTTCTAGTGGGGACAATACTCTATTGTCACAAATCATTGTGTCACGTCTGCTTGGGAAAGCAACCACGGCTGCTTCCCTTTGGATCCTTGTCCAGGAAGTTCTCAAGCCAGCAGATTGCCTCAACGACTCATGATGACTTCTGGTGACCCCTCTCTGGCCAGGGACCTGTTCTCCCCACTGCCCCGGCCACCAGAGGGGATGGTAGGCATTTTCTCTCCATTCACTCCCTCGCCAGGAACGGCACTGGGGATTGTCAGGCAGGTAAGGAAAATGCTGTCATGTTCAATAGAGATGTCAGACCAGACGTGAGTCAGCGTTAGTTTCCCCCAAGCACAGCTGAGAGACAAAGAAACGGATTTACTGGAGATGTACACAAACCAGAACCTATTATGTTAAAAAATATAAATAAAATGAAGGAAAAGGCATACAGAGTGAAATTATCTTTTTAAAGCATCTTGGCAAAATAGCACTGAATACACATCAGTACAATGGTGGAGTCATCCATGTGTGTCAACCTGTAGTTTTTAATGACAGGGATGTATAAACAAGTAGGTAATATACAGCCCAGCTGCTTCTGGGGTTTTTAACTTGCTCCCTTTAAGAATGAGTCGGTGGAAACACAGCTGAAAGCACAGACTTAGAAAATGAGTAATTTAAGTTCAACATAGAAAAGGAGACGTGGATGAAGATTTAGAAAGAATATCTATTCAACTCCATAAGCCTACAAAGGACAATTAGGCTAAATAGACAGAAATTTTACTCTGCTCTCAAAGGATAAATATCCATTTTCCATTTCTTTTGGAGGCTAGGCAAAGCTATGTCATGAATAATTTTTTTAATGCAGGATTCTTTATGAAAAGAAAAATATACCCCATTTTTTCTCCTTCATGGTGTTCACTCAGGCTGTTAGCTCAGGAGTCCCTCTGTGTCTTCTAGCCCATACCAATGCTAACACCCAGCACAGGAACACCGAGAAAGTTTAAATCTTTTAATTTTTTTCTGTACCTTTGTTCTTACAGATAATTTGTAAAAGCAGATGTGTTTCATTTATGTTAAATGAATGTGTAGGGGGCCAAAGAGATTTGTGGAGGATAGAATGAGAAAGGGGCTTCTCTTCCAGAGAGGAAGCAGGACAAAGAACCAATAATGAAGTCATCTTATATCTTATGAAAGCAGATAAAACTTGCTTTTATTTATATGCCTAGAACATTCCAGAGACTTTTCTTATAGGATCTCTTTACAGTAACTTTAAAGTGATAATTTTCTTCATTTTTGAAGAGGAAACTCATGCTCAGAGAAGGTAAGTAACTGGTCAAGTTCCCATATCCCATAGGGTGGAGTGGAAGTCCAACGTCAGAGTCTTATTGCTTCCTTTTTTTTGACAACAAGATAAAAATTAGGCATTAAGCACCTACTGTATGCCAGATGTTTTGATGGGAACTGGAGATGTGAAGAGAAATAGAACCAAATATTTACTATTGAGGGCTTCATAAATTGAGTGCTTGCTGTTTTCTTAGGTACTCCCACAAAAGGGATATTGCAGTCAAGCCTCACAGTAGATAATTGTGCAAAGTGAACACAATTATTAGCTTATTTTTTAGATAGTGAAAAGTACATGCTCAGACCATTTACCTCACATACCTAAGGTCCTAGAGCAAATGAGTGTTAGAACTGAGGTCTGGACTCAGCCCTCTCTAGTCCTCAACTCTTGATCTTTATTAATATGCATTTAATGCTTATTGAGTTCTCCAAGATATTTGATATGGACTTGGTATGGTACATCTGCAGAAGTATTTGTATTTTAATAGGAGCTCCTGCAGCTGAAACTGTGTTTGTAAGTAATTCATAGGTGGTAAGTGGGGGAAATCACTCTGCTCAGGGAAAAATATTAAGACTCTTCAAAATGACACTCGATGTTAACTCTACTAGACAAAAACACCTAAATGTGAAAGGTGGATTATCTTAGGTGGTAGACCACATAGAAAAAAATGACATCAAAACGAAATAAAATAATGTAGAAATAAACTTTTTAAAATGTTTCTTTATTTATTTGGAAAGAAAGAGAGAGAGAGCATTCACCCATGTGAGTGAGCAAGGGGGCAGAGAGAGGGAGAGATAGAATCCCAAGCAGGCTGTGTTATCAGCACAGAACCTTATGTGGGGCTAGAACCCACCAACTGTGTGAGGTTGTGACCTGAGCTGAAATCAAGAGTTGGATGCTTAAGTGACTGAGCCATCCAGGCGCTCAATGCTGATATAAATAGTATACATAACTCTTGAAAAAATTTGAAATCAGTAAGGAGGATTCCTCTGAGGATCTATTTAATATACCCACTGATATTAGAATCATAAAATAGAGCTCCAGTCTTGTTACTTCCTTGTATGAATGCCTTATCTGGCTATTATAAAAATCTCATCTCCTCACCATAACTTGAATTTTGTTGTCTTGCTTTTGTTCCTCTTTGGCTAGGAACCTTCCATCTCCTCTCTCCTAACATGGAAACATATTAAACACCCACTTATGTCTCCAAGATGACTTGGCTGATATTTCCTTACTGCAAGTGACCTGATCTGCCTTTCCTTTGGACTCCTGTTTGAAGAGTCGATACTCACCTAGTGATCCTTATTTGCTTTGCTTTGTGTTCATTGCTTTTAGTATTCATTTTGCTTAACCTCCTAAAGTATAATAAGTTTCTTGAGGATTTTTCTCATCTCTTTTTATTCTTTGTAGCATCTGGCACAGGGTTTCACAAGTTGTGTTAATGAGTGTCTGTAGGTATTAGTTTTTTTATGTTTTATTTATTTTTGAGAGAGAGAGAGAGAGAGAGAGACAGCATGAGCAGGGGACAGAGAGAGAGAGAGTGGGGGGGAGACACAGGGTCCAAAGACAGGCTCCAGGCTCTGAGCTAGCTGTCAGCACAGAGCCCAATGCGGGGCTCGAACCCACGAACCGTGAGATCATGACCTGAGCCGAAGTCGGACGCTTAACCGGCTGAGCCACCCAGGCGCCCCTGTAAGTATTAGTTAAATGAAACCCAGTTAAATAAAGCCCAGAGTAAAATGTGCAGGCAGAACAGCCATGCATCAGACTTTCTGTGACTTGTGGATAATCTGCTTTCCAGCAAGGGGGCGGGGGGAATTTGGAGGAGAGAGGAAGACAGGAGAAGAAGGACCCTCAGTAACTTGGCACTGACATGAAATTTACAATGGAAAACAGGCGTGTCTTCACAAACCACCTTCACTCTTCTCATGAGGGAGAATATCTCCTCATAAAGCGGGAACTTACACAACTCAGTGGGAAAATCTCATAACACCCTAAAGCCATAACCCTATTGATGACAGCACGTGTGGCTACATAGCAACAATTATGGTATCACAAATAGAGTATTATTATGATTTCAAGTGCAAAAACAACTGCAACAGAGGATTAAAGTTAGCAACGAAAGAGAGATGTAGTAAATTTAGAACTAGAACACAGTTCTTTCCAAAAACACATTTTGCATAAAGTTTCCCACATGTTGCAGTGACAGGGGGCATATCCGAAAGTTAAAACTTTTCCTATAGAGAGCTGAGGCCCGCAGTTTTTCCAGATAGCGTATTTCCCAGCCACAACCCCATATTCATTTCTTCCAGGACATTTACTAATCCTCTTCCTCCTGCCCTCACCCCCAGTGGGTGCACGGTTGGGCATGTAAACACACTCCATTCTTTACCATTCAGGATTAGGAATAATATACATCATCAAAGAGAATGGTCTTCGCTCAATTCATAGAACTTGCTGTGAGGTCTCAAATCACACTGTGCAGTGCGTGGCTGAAAGGGTGATAGCATTGCTATATAGTCAGTCATAATAACTATCCATTTTGTGGTTGGTGAAACTGAGAGCTGGAACCTGCAGTTTGACTTTTTCAAAATCATGTGGTTGGGAACTGGAGGGTCAAAGCTTTCTGGTCGTAGGTCAAATGTGCTCATGTTTTTGTTGTTATTGCTGTTTGTTTTTGCCATATACTTTATAGCTGTAATGATGGAAAGGACATTGTTGTCTACGTTTTGATGTCCAGTCACCCTTGCTTCTTCTAATCTTGATTTTTTCCCCTAAAATCATGAGATTCAGAAAAGTTGATCCCATTTCCAACTCCAGGGAGTAGGAAATAGGCGAGTCCAGGTGGGCATGGGGAGAGGTAGTAGTTTCCTTCATTCTCTAGCTATTTGTCCCTCTACTTACCATTGTTCTTTTTCTTCCTTTCCTTTTCTTCCTTTGTTTATTTTTCTTTTTTGCCTTCTTTCTTGTATGTTCAAAACAACATCAAGAATATCTTTGCAGGTTAAGGAGGAGACACTTCCATGTGAGTGGGAGAGTACAAATGCACAGAGAAGGAAGTTGGATGTTGACCTGAAAGTTAGCAGGACATTTGACCTTCCATCTTTTTAAGCACCAGCTGGTACTTCCTTCTCTTCTCTCTCTGACTCAAGAGTCATGCTTCATCAAAAGTTTCCCAGGCCCCTAGGGCAAAAATGACAAATCAGTGGGTACAAGTGATAGAAGGAGAAGTACAAGATTTCATTAGATGGAGTAGAATGAAACACGGCAAAATGAAGAATTAATATTATCTAAGGTGAGGCAGCAATTCTTTGCTCCAAGTTATACAAAATTCTTGCTTTAGAATCTGATGTATTTAATTATTGAGGATCAACTGGCAGACACTTGATTAGGCATCATGAGCATGGGATGGAGGCAGAATATTTAAAGATAGTGCGAGATATCAACGAATGTACAATTCCAAAATAAGACTTGAATATCAATAAGCTTTAAGCCAGAAAGCCTGAAATGAATCTCTGCTCTTCCATTCTTGTCCGGGTCTAGATTTGTACTTGTTAAAAATGAGCTCCAAACTGTTTTATTCCTTTCCTGAGACCAGTGAGAAGCCACCTGGATAGTGTATCACTAACTTGTCCTAAGGAGGTAGTAAACATTTGTCAGTTCTGTTGAACAACAACCTCACACCCTATCCCGCCACATTCTCTAATGGAGAAACTGGCACCCTCCTATCTCTTGGGTACCCTAGGTTTCTCATTCCCCTTATAAAAGTCCTGGAATTATTTATCTAAAACAACCATGCCCTGTATGCCTGCTGTCTCTGGTACTTTCTTCCTGCTTTATTCCCAGTAGTCATCTGGAGATAAGCATATTGAACAGTTGAAATAGGTGATTTCTAATGTCATTGAGTACTAAAAATTAGTAAGGAACTGATCACTACAGAGGGGAGTTTTAAAAAATGGGAACACATGGTTCATAATCACAGTGAGTTTAAACTCTAGTTAAAGATTCAAAATTGATGCATCTGATGGAAGAGTAGGCAGGACTTTATGTTGTATGGGAGGTATTATAACTAATTTCTCATTTGGTCGTTCTTTTATTCAAGCATCCCTTGACTGAGATCGATGAAGCTAACTGTCTTACCATTTCATATTGGGCTTTCATGTTCTGGCTTTAATTCTTGGAGGTTTCAAAATGTATTTTGATTATTTTCCCTTAGGAAAATAGGTGATCAACTTCCTAACAAGTCTAGCCCCAAACTAATGAACCGTAATGTCAAAGTGATTACTTTCAAAGGATACATTATAGGCAGAATAACTGAACTCAATCTGTTCTGAGGAATTTGGGCTGTTTTTTTTTTTATAACAGCTTTATTGAAATACAATTTACATACCATAAAATTTACCCTTTTCAAGTGTACACTTCAGTAGATTTTTAGTACTGTATATTCACAGAGTTGGGCAATCATCCACACTATCTATTTTTGGAACATTTTAATCATCCCCCAAAGAAACTGTACTCATTAGTAGTCACTCCCCATATCCCTATTTCCTGCAGCTTTTGGGAACTGCTAATCTACTTTCTGTCTATGTATTTGCCTATTCTGGACACTTGGAATGAATGGAATCATGCAATATATATGGTATTCTGTGGCTTTCTTTCTTTCACTTAGCATAATGGTTTCAAGGTTCTTCCATGTTGTAGCACGTATGAGACTTCCTTCCTTATAATTGTCAGATAATACTCCATTGAATAGATATTATGCATTTTGTTTGGCTATAATGAATAATGCTGCTATGAACATTAATGTAAAAGTTTTTGTGTGGCCGTATGACTTCATTTCTCTTGGGTTTAAACCTAGGAGTGATATTGCTGGATCTCATTTGAAGAACTGCCACACTGTTCTCTAAAGTGCTGCACTATTTTGTAAGTCTGCTAGTGATGAATGAGGGTCCTATTCCTCTATATCCTTGACAGTCTGTATATCTGTCTGTATTTCCATCTCTATATCTGTATATCTCCTATTGGCTCTGTTTCTCTGGAGAACCCTGACTAATACACAGGGCAATACTGGCCACATAGAATAAGCTGGAAGATGCTTCTTAGTCTTCTAGTTTTTGCAAGACTGGTATTAATTTTTCTTTAAATGTTTGGTAGATTTCACCAATGACACCATCTGGGGCTGGGGATTTGTGTGTGTGTGTGTGTGTGTGTGTGTGTGTGTGTGTGAGAGAGAGAGAGAGAAGTTTTTAAATTATTAATTCAATCCCTTTACTTGTTATAGATCTATTTAGATTATCTGCTTTTTTCTTGAGTCTTTTTCAGCAGTCTGCTTCTCTCTAGGAATTTTTCCATTTCATCTAGGTTATATATAATTAGCATAGGGTTGTTTATAGTATCCCCTATATTTCTGTAAGTTTAGTAGTAATGTCTTTCTTTTATTCCTGCTTTTTACAATTTCCTTCTTTTCTTTTGGTCATCTTAGCTGAGGAATTTTCAGTTTTATTAATCTTTTCCAAAAAAATCAACATTTGATTTTGCAGGTTTTCTCTATTATTTGACTAGCCCTTATTGCATTTATTTCTGCTCTAAACTTTATTGTTACTTTCCGTCTGCTTGCTTTGGGTTTAGGTTTATTTTCCCCCTAGTTTATTAAGGCGGAAAGATAAATTATTTATTTGAGACCCTTCTTTATATATTTTTTGTTCTTGTATTTCTTCATGACTGCCTTCTTTTGTGTTAAATATATATTTCTTAGTGTACCATTTTAATTACCTCCCGTTTTAATGATATATTTTTTACTTATTTTCTTAGTGGTTGCTCTGAGGATTACAGTTAAATATACAGTTAAAATATTTTCTTATTTCTTATTATTCACTGGTAATCTTTATTTCTTCATGTGTATTCAAGTTACTGTGTAACATCCTGTTATTTCAGCCAAAAGGACTCTCATTAGTATTTCTGATAGGGCAGGTCTGCTTGTGATATGTTCTCTCAGTGTGCAGTTATCTGGGAATGTCTTCATTTCTCCTTCAAATTGCAGGATAGTTTCATTGAATTTGGTATTCTTGTTGACAGCTCTTTTAATAACATGTCATCCTATTGGCTTTGGCCTCTACGTTTTCCGATCAGAAGTCAACTGTTCATGTTATTCAGGATTGCTTGCGTGTGATGGGTCAGTTTTCTTTTGCTGCTTTCAAGATTCCATTTGTTTTTGCTTCTGCAGTTTGTGAATCTCTAGATGTAGGTCTCTGAGTTTATCCTACTTGGAGTTCACTGAATTTCTTGAAGGTGTACATTAATGTTTCCATAATTTGGGACATTTTCAGCTATTATTTTCTTCAACTACCCTCTATACCCTTCTCCCTCCTTTCCGTTTGGGACTCCCATTTTGCATATGCTGGTATGATGTTCATGTCCCAGTCTCTGAGGTTCTATTTGTTTTTATTTATTATGTTCTCTTTCTGTTCCTCAACTGACCTGTCTTTAAGTTTGTTAATTCTTTATTTTCCCCACTCACTTAGGCTGTTGGTCCTCTCCAGTGAGCTTTTCACTTATGTGATTGTATTTTTGAACTCTAAAATGTCTATTTGACTTTTTCATAATTTCTCTTTGTTAATGTTATCTATTTGGTGAGTTATTATTCTCATGTTTTCCTTTAATTCTTTAGGCAAGATTTCCTTTAGTTCTTGGAACATACATATAATAGTTCATTTACAACTTTGTGTAGTAACTGCATCTGAGCTTTACAGGAGTAGTTTCTATTGATTTTTTTCCCTATTTATGGGCCATACTCTCCAATTTCATTATGTGTGTCTTGTTTTTTGTGTTTTTTTTTTGTTTGTTTGTTTTTTGGTTACTGAAACTGGACTTTTATAATAATTTAATGGGGTATCTCTAGGAGTCAGATTATCTCCATGCCCCCATACCCAGTTTGTTTTGTTGCTGCATGTAGCAGTTATTGTTATCAGGGTTATTTGTTTGATTAGTGGCTTTATTAATTTTTAAAGTCTGTATTTGTTGTTGTTCTGTGCAGGCCTCTGTTTAATTAGCTTAGAGGTCAGCTAATAAGTGGACATATATTTCCTTAAATTCATTTAACTAATAAGTTCCCATTCTTTTGCTACAGATATATATGTGTGAATTGGGGCATGCTTTCAATGTTCTGGCAGTTTACAACTCTGTATTAGCCTTCACCTCCTGCACAGCCAGCCATAGGTGAGAGATTAGGGCCTTCTCAGTTCTTTCCCAAGAATATGCACATCCCTGCACATACATATGGCTTTCTAGATTCCTAGGAATATGTTATAACTTTCCAAAGCCCTCTATGGTCATCTCATATTCTAGATATTTATTTTAAGGTTTTTTTGGTCAGCTTCCTGTTTGCCCCAACTGGAGGCACCTCACCACCTCAAGCAGCTGTGGTGCTAAATAATTCCTGATTCTTTTGGAAAAACACTGTGGAGATAGGGATTTTCTTGCTTAATAATACATGTGTTAGGTCAACTAACGATAAATCCTGTGGATGGGACTTTCCAGGGAGCTGCCAGACAATAGTGATAATTCTCTGAAGATGAGGCTTTTGGGGACCCTGTAGACCAATTCTACTCTCTCAAATAGGTGGTGGGCCACTGTTTTTCACAGCTACCATGTTTGTAAAGCTGCTACTTTTCAGGGCTACTGCAATGCTGGGGAGAGGGAGATGGGAAAATAGTGAGTTTAAATGCCACAGAGCTCACTGTTCTTCTACAAAAACAGCCATTCTTTCCATCCTTTGGTTAACTCATAGAATTCTGAAAATGTTTATTTTGACTGTTTTGCCACTGCTCTCATTGCTTTGATGGAGCACCATTCTGGAAATGTTTTCTTCCTGAAGTGACCTTGATATCAGGGCTGTTTTGAGACATAGATTTCAGACCCGAAAGTTGTTTGGTGAGTACAGAGCCAGAAAAATGTAAATGGGTGTACTAGAAGGGTAAAAGTGGATGATTAAGTCTGGTTCTTGTTTCTACTCTGGGGAGATTGATATTTATGTCTCCAGGGGAATGTTGTACCTCATCTTTCTGTGTACAAGAGCCACCACGATGAGATATTTCCCTTAAGCCTTGAGATCACAAAAGAGGAGGAGGGGCACTTGCTGCTGATAATAAAGTCTGAGCGGAAGTCCCAGCTGGGAACCCTAATAAGGCCAGCAGAACAGAATTGTGGCAGTGAGACTTTGGAACTGACGGGCTGATCGTGAGCTGTTGACTGGGGACCATTGAGATGTGCCTGGTGTTGATTTGCTACTTGATGTGTAGCTCAGCAACCATGGCGTCAGCACCACCTGAGAGCTTGTTGGAAATGGAGAATCTCAAATCCCACTCTGGTCTTGCTGAATCAGAATCTGCATTTTAACGAGGCAATTTGTGTACTCAGTTAAGTTTGAGAAGTACATGCCTATAGCATATTTACATCTTTATGTGGTTGTCCTGGGAAGATTCCTGTAATTGGGGAGCCAATCACCATCTATTTCATGGTGATTTTTATCAACCTAAATCTCTGATGTATGTCATCGGCTTCCCTAAAACTTCAGAGAATACCAGTCTTCACACAGTCTTGTCCTTGTAATATTTTATAGTGAAGGTAAAGAGTTGAACTTCAAGATCTCAGAGAAGCAGAATGTGTGTGATGTGGAGTGGTCCAGAAAGGCATTATTTGAGTTGGACTTTGAGGAAAAGAAGTGCATATCAAGGAGATGACAGAATATGGGCCAGCCTACAGAGATGAGAATTGTCTACCACAGGTAATAGATATTCAGAGTGCAAAATTTTTGAGGGCATAGATTATGTCTTGTTCATTTATATGTCCTCAGTGACTGGCATAGAGTAGGCACTCTATAAATTCTTTATAAACTAAACAGTGGGGAGATTAGCCTCACCAGAGGTGAGAATTTATATAAGAATTATGGGAACTGATACAAATTGCTTAGGATATGACCAGGGGATGGGGACCTTGAAAACTTGGTAGGAGTTTGTATTTATGTTTGTGGATAATTTTCAGTAAGGCATGTGGAAATGGAAAGAGGCTTATTTGGGGCTTATTAGAAAAATGACTAAAAATTTTTAAAAAACTGTGTTCAAACTGCAGAAAATAAAGCCTTCTAAAATCTTCTTGGCTCTTCTAGATTTGCATAAGTTTGAGTGAGAACATACTATGGGAATCACACATTTAGGAGAAAGAAAGTTGGAGAAAAATGATAGACAGTGGCGGCACATTTCAACTTTTTCTATGTTGTAAGATCTTAGGCAGGGGAACGTCATGTGAAAAATAATGTTTGACAGTGATTAAAATGCAGCATAATGCTCAATGGATTGGAATGGGAAGAGAATGGAATCAGATAGATCAGCTGGGGATTGTTTTCAGAAATCAGGGATGAAGGTCGGTAGATATAGATGCCAGAGTGCAGGGCAGAGGATGGTTGGTACTGCAAGTTCATGGTATTATAAAAGAGAGAAATCTTATCAAGCATCTGGGTCTTACCTTAGAAAGAAGAAGGGAGAAAAGAGAAACCACCTGATGATAGGAGTGACAACAACTTTTCTTTACCATTCTTATAAGGCAATGGTAAGAATTAAATGAGGTGATTCTTGGAAGTTGCCTAGGTAAACGCCTGGCAGAGGGTAAGCATTCAATGTAAATTCTAGCTCTTACCTATTGTTCCCTGAGAGCAGGGACCCCCTGGTTCTGTTAAGTAGCACATCTGTTCCTCAAAATCAGCACCCAGCTAGGTGCTTATTTGTAATAGATGCATAATAAAAATTTGATGAATGGGGAATAAAATATCTGTCAACGTCGGGACTAAATATATTGATTCTAAATAAAATCACATTTTACTATTGATATTTATTATAAAATATTATACCCCAGTGTAGGTTTGGGGGAAGGTGATTATTTGCCTCTCATCTTCTGCTCTCCAAACCAACTTTATCTCTCTTTCTCTTTCTCTGTTTGTCTATGCCCATCTTAATGGTTCCTATCATAATGCCCATAACTCCTGGAAGCCAGCTTTCCCTGTCTATGTTTTACAGTAGGTGCTCGTTAAATATTTGTGTTAATTGCTAAACCAATGTTTTCTAGCCCTGTGGCTCACACCTCAAAGCATTGCTATCAATGAGAAAGATACCTTTGTTTCTTTGCCATATGTAATCCAGCCCCTTTAAATAATTTGTCCTCTCTGAATGATCACTAAAGTGTTTGGTACAGCCAATTTAATGAGTTGTGACTAAAGTCCTCTATTTCATGGGGCTGAAATACGTTGAACTTGACATCTGTGCATGAGTCTGAATCTCTAGAAGTTTCATGATTACTTGACAGAATAATTGAAGCAAGAGGGAAGGGATTGAGTGGTTCATTTTTGCATATATTTTTTCACCCACCACTAAAATAAAATATTCTCCTGAACAAAAGTCAGGAACTCTTCCCATCCCTATTAGTGTATGATGGAAAGTTGGAGAGCAGAATTAAAATAGAGTTATCTAGCGTCTTTTCCCCAGAAGCTAAAAGTTCTTTTTATGCATCACCAGAGAATCTCTGTGTTAAAAAAGAGGTTTCCACATGTGGTCATGGTTGGTTATCATACTTGAGGAATCTTATAGGGTGTTACAACTTTGAAAGGACTTAGTTTCACTGGAAAGTCTACAAAAACCTGAAGTCCAGCTCTTCTGATTTCTTTGGATACATTTAAAGTTGGGTTTTGCCTTTTGCCATTAAACAAGCCTTTTCTTTATTGCTTAACAATGGTGAGCTTTTTGGAAGAGATTTACTACAGAGATTTTTGAACATGGGTAGAGCATCTATATCAGGGAAACTGACTCACCAAGAAAAGATTAATCAGGTGCTCTTAAGAAAGAGCAACCTAATTTAGGTTATTTGAGAGGGAATGTGAAATTATTAAATCAATATAGTTTCTATCATGTCCAGTTGAGAAAGGTGAGGCAGAAGACATAGGGGAAGAAATAGAATGGGTTAGAAGAAGGAAAAGAACAGAGGAATATATGCCCTCAGAAGTAGACACATGCCCATAGCTACAGAGAGGGGCAGTGAGAAGGGAGGGGCTCTGTGAGTTCTGAGGGGAGACGCTTGTCCCATGCTGTTGCTCACTTGGACTGATTTCTGTGCTAATGAGTTGTTTAAACATTGTTTATGGCTCCTTCTATAGCACTTTGCCAGGAGAAAAAAAGGGTATTCTTTGGACTGTGGCAACATTGACCCAGGTGCTGTCTCTCTGAAAGAACAAATGAAATTAAGCCAAGAGCTGGCAATTTGTCTGCTCTCTTGAAGGGAATGCGTGTAACACTATTGAATCCTTATTCTGTAGCACATGTTCTCCATAGGTTATCTCATCTAATCCTCAGTGAGTCCAGGGACGGGCACTGTTAGACCCATTCTACAGATGATAAGGCAGTCATGCAGGGATTTGGCAGGTAACAGAACTACTTGAGGGAGGAGACAAAATCCATTACCATCAATCTCCTGAATCCTGTACTTTCTGTTTTACCAACTGCATCCAAGTCTCTTTCTAGAACTTAAAGGAACTTCAGAAAATCATCCAGATTTTCAAATTGGTTGAAATCGCTCCAGGCTTCAGACTGATAATAATTTGCGTTATTGAATAGCGATGCATCACTGGGCCCCATGCCAGCTGGTCGGGCCTCTTATCCATTTAAAGTAAAACAGCATCTAGTTGGTGGTAGGGAGTATTGTACCTACCCTGCTCTGACAGATGGCTTTTGAAACTTTTCTGGGAGGGAGGTTCACAGCTTCTCACGGTAGCTTATTGCACCCATTTCCAGAGTCAGTGTTAGGATCATCAGTGCGACTCTGCCTTGTTCCTCCCTTTGAGTGCTGCACACTGTGTGGGACTGGCTTTCCCTCTGGGCTAACGATGGTGGGACAGTGTTTCCCCGATACACAGGAACCGTGACTTTACAAGGAATACGTGTGAATAAGGAGTCAGCCAACTATCACCCTTGGGCCTGATCTGACCGGCTCTTTTTGCAAATAAAGTTTTATTGGAACACACTGTACTTATTCATTTCTGTGTTGTCTGTGGTTGCTTTTGTGCTTCAATAGCTGAGTTTAGTTAAAGTTGTGACAGAGATTTTAGGACCTGCAAATTCTAAAGTATGGTATTACTGGCCTTTAAAGAAGAAATCTGTGACCCCTGCTTTTGATTAACGAGTCACATAGAGAATTCTTGAAGGGAAAAGGGAGCATGGCTGTTACCTAGGCCACAGTGTGGTGAGAGTCTGCTACTGATAATGTTTTGCACGTGCCCCTGTTTGTTTGGGGGAATCCAAAAGGGAGAGTTCTCTTGGCCATGCCCTCATAATAAGGATGGAGAGTCCCCAGTAGAAATGTTACTTGTACAACAAAATGCGGAGTTGTGCTGCTCTGTTCTGTGGTCTTGTCCAGGCAAGTTTGGAAACTGTGACTCCTTGAAACCATGTAGCAAGCCAAATATTCCAGCTGATGTTTTGTGATTCCCCCCCCCCTTTGTTTAAAAATAAACTTTGTAGAATCTTTTTCTCTTTTTTTCACGGCTCTCTAAATATTCTGTTTTGAAACATTTAATTACCCAGGTTATTTATATGGAAAGGTCTGATAATGTTTCCTTGGGAGTCTGTTATTTATTTCTTTTGCTAAATTTTATCTTATATTAGGGGAAGGGCTGAGGTTGGTTACTATGGCAACGTTCTCAAAACTGCAACAGTCCTATTATGGATGCTAAAACTATAGTCATTCTGGTGGGAAGGCAGCATGGGTAGTGGGTGGTAGTCTTGTTATTTTTATTTTATATATTTTTTTAAGAAAACCTCTCCCACTTCCAACTCTTTTGCATTCATTTATTTTAAGCTTTGCTGTGTAGGGTACTGGAATGAGAAATGAACAGGAAAAAAAAAGTGTCCTGTCTGTCTCCATTAAATTTCTGTAGTCTTTATCTGCTCCATTTGTAAGGATACCCTGCTTTCTATCTGATCTTTTATTCATTTATGCCTTCATTTATTCACCACTCTCATATTGAGGCCTACTCTGGGATAGAAATGAGTAAGACAGAATCTCTTCTCATTTCTTCGTTCAAATTACAAATTCCTTGAAGTCATTAATTCACTTCACTTTTAATTCAGTTAAATAAATATTTATGAGGACATACTCCAAACCAAGCATCATGCTGGCATATAAAAAAAAGGGGGGATTTGGTCAAAGGACATTGTTTTGTTTTGTTGGGCAGCATAAGAAAGGGCAAACCATTAGGCATTGAGGTGATTAAAATAAAATTTGATCAGTGCTAACACAGAAGTATGTAATCCACTTAACTCTCCAGCCTCTAGATCAGAGGAAAGATTTCACAAGGGAGGTAACATTTGGGCTGATTCAAAGACAAATAGGCATTTTTCAGTTATGGCCCCGGGGATGGGTAGGCCATTCCAAGCAACTCTGGACAAGCAAGAATGGGAGTGTGGTGGTGAGGGAGGCCTTGGTGATATGCAGGAGATGTCTAAAAACATGCAGACAAGTGGTATTGGAATAGTCTGGAGGTAGAGGTTAGACCCATCAAGAGATGTTATGTCTGGGAGGTTGGATTTTAGAGATTGGGAACCATTGAACAATTCAGATTAGAGTAGCAAGTTGAGCATTCTGGTTTAGAAAGATCTTTTTGTTAGTGGTGGGTGGGATGGTAGATAATGAAGGGAAAGGAGCAGGTTGGGTTGGATAGAATATGGAGATTTGAAAAGATGGTGGGTTTCCTCTTGGGACATAGTGAGCTTTAGAGGAGCCCTCACCAAATTGGACTGTCTAGTAAGCAGTTGGAAATAAGGTCCAAGATCGAAGGAAATGTGAACGGGAGCCAGAAACCTGGGTGTTATCAGAGGCTCATGGGTGGGAGGGAAGCAGCCAGTACAGGAGCTGCTCATTATTGTATCCTCACAGTGCTTCACTTGGTGTCTTACTTTGAGGAAAAGATTAATTAATTTGAAAAAAAGATTCTGAAGGATTGATGTGACCAAAAGAAGAAGAGTCATTAGATTCACAATTCTTCAAGATTCACTTGGGATTTCTAAACCCAACACATGAGATATAACCATAAAACAGGCTAGCTTTCTCCTTTATTCTTTAAACCTGCATGGTGGGGCATGCCCTTCCCTGCCTCTGCTGGCCACTTTTAGGAAACAAAAACGCTTTCCATTGCAAAACCCTGAACTAATTCAATAACTAAAACTTCCAGAGCTGGGGAATCATAAAAACTCTAGACTTGACTTAGAATTGAGGTTTCTTCCCTCCCCTAACATGGGCCTGCACAGGACTGCTGCAGTCAGGGGAGAGGAGCGAGCGTGGTCAGCTGCTTCTTTCTTTCCCCATGACGCTTTTTCACCATTGTCTCTCCCATTTGCTAGCCTCAGTTGCAGACCCCTCTCTAGCTGAAGCTGTGCTGACAGAGAGGAGGAGGGAGAAAACAGTTAAGTTCTTACTTGGCTAGTGATGAATCGTCCCTGTACTGTCAGTGCTCTCTGCATCTTGTAGATACATTAAGTTGATTTTTTTCTCTTTGGAGTTCTTCTGCAGTTTTTACAATCTTCCTCCTGTCATTGCTGAAAATCTCATATTTGCAGATTCTTGAGACAAGGGCAATGCATTGCATTGGTCTCCTGGCTACAGTTTTCTCAACTCTTAGGATCCTGATAGCACTACAAGCTAAACTCTTGGTGTTTTAGATAGTGGCTAAGCTAATCTCAAGGTGGCTGTCTCTAGCACAGAGCCCACACCTTCCTCCATGGGACACACTAAAACATCCTCTTTAAGAATGAATTATCTATTGTTTCTTGATGCCTCAGAGAGAATATTCACTGAAACATATTGTTGCATATTTATAACTACTCTCTCCTTGTTTCCTTTAAACTTTCCCATCTTGTTATGGAGACAGTTTTGTTTCACAGAAGTAGGATTGGCTGCTTCCATGGTGGATTTAGTGGATGACAAGTTTGGAACCAGGTCGTCCTTGTGCAGATTGTGTGCATACCTTCCCTGTCGACAGGGCATCCTTGGTTGAGAAGCTGTGCATCTAATGGGAATGCAGTTTACAAGATTGATCTCCTCCTCTCTGCTAATAAGTCCCAATCTCTTTGCAGCCCAGACTTCTTCCTGAGATGCAGACCCATTTATCTGACAGCTTACTGGGCTTCTCTGATCAAAATGTTACAGACTTAATTCACATCATTACTATGAACCCCACTTTTTATCCTGAGTACCCATTCATCTTCATGTAATTTCTCTTTAGTTTTAATAAATAGCACCTAGAAAACTCACTTAATTGCTCAAATCAGAAACCTGGCAATGATCCATAAGTTCTTAAGCTCTTATGCACCATGGGTGCCCCCTTTAGCAATCTAGTGCGATCTATGGACACTTTTCAAAATCATGTTTTTAAATATAGGGAACCATTATGGAAACCAGTGATATGAAAATATAGTTCTATTGTGGATGGCTTGGAATCTGAATTTCTCTTTTTATTTTACCTCTCACATGGGTTTAGTTTCAGCCATCAGTCACCTGGGTAGCAGTTAGGCTCATTTCATCTTGTCTCACTTTACTGCTACTTTCTTCATTCAGGCCTTCATCATCTCTCACTTGAATGGCTGCAGTTAAATTTTTAAAAGAATTCATACCAGAAAATTTCAAATATGCACAAAGTACACAAAATAGTATAATGAACCCCCATAAAACCATCACCTAGTTTTGACAGTTATCAACATAACACCTCAACCTATTTTCTACTCCCTACTTGATGATGGTGATGATGATTTGATAAGTTTTTTGTTTGTTTGTTTTTAGAGAGAGTGCGAGAGAGAGTGTGAGCAGGGGAGGGACAGAGAGAAGAGAGGGAGAGAGACTCTATGCTCAGTGTAGAGCTTGTCGTGGGCTCCATCTCATGACTAGGAGATCATTATCTGAGCTGAAGTCAAGAGTTGGATGCTTATCTGACTGAGCCACACAGGTGCCCAGGTTTTTTTTTTTCTTTTTAAGTAAAATCTATAAACGTTGAAGGGAATAAATTTTAGATATACAATTTGGACACATGAATCCACAACCCATCTGTCATAGTATAAAACCCACACCTCTATGAAGAGACATCTTCCCAGAAAGTTCCCTCTTCCCTTCCTAGTCCCTTTGTAGTCAAGCTTTGCTCTTCAGAGGGAAACACTCTGATTTTTTTAAAATCTTAGTTTAGTTTTGCCTGTTCTAGAATTTCATATAAATGGAATATAGTAAATATTCTTTTGTATTCAATATCTTTCATTCAGCATAGTATATGTGAGATTCATCTATGTTGCTGCCTGTATTAGTAACTGTTCATTCTTTATTATTGCTGAATAGTATTCCATTATATGAATAAACTACAATTTTGTTGTGAATCTTCTATTGATGGACATTTTAAAATTTTTGTAAATTGTGGCATCTGGGTGGCTCAGTTAGTTAAGTGTCCGACTCTTGATCTTCACTTAGGTCATGATCTCAAGGTTCATGAGATTGAGCCCTGCATCAGGCTTTGTGCTGACAGCTTGGAGCCTGCTTGGGATTCACTCTCTCCCTCTATCTGCCCCCCCCCCACCTGCATATTCTCTCTCTCTCTCTTTCTCTTTCTCTCTCTTTCTCAAAAATTAATAAATAAACTTAAAAAATTTTTGTATATTGCATCCCTGAACATTCTTGAAGTCTTTTTGTGGGGATATATTTTCATTTCTTTTATATAAATACCCAACAGTGGAATTTGGGAGTCAAAAGGTAGGAATAATATTGATTTTATATAAAAAACTGCTAGATCTTTTCCAAAGGTACCATTTAGCGTCCCACTAGCAAGTATGAGAAGTCTAGTTTTTCCACATCCTCACTAATATTTGTTGTCAGTCTTTAAATCTGGCCATTTTGGTGGGTGCCAAATGGCATCACCTTGTGGCTTTATTTTGCATTTCACTGGTGACAAATGATATAAAGCATTTTTTTCTCATTGAACATTCACATAATTTCTTCTGTGAAGCATTTTTTGCCTATTTTTAATTGTGTAAAACATTTTTATTAGTGTGTTTTAGGATTTAAAAAAATTCTGTATATAAATCCCTTATCAGATATATATTTGGTGAATATTTTCTCCCAGTCTGATGCATACCTATTCATTTTCCTATTGTTAATTTTCTCTTAACTTCATTTATTTATTTTGAGAGGGGAGAGAGAGAGAGAGAGAGAGAGAGAGAGAGAATGCATGTGCATGGGGGAGGAGCAGAGAGAGAGGGAGAAAGAGAATACCAAGTAGGCTCCACACTCTCAGCCTGCAGCCCAACGCGGGGTTCAAACCCATGGACCATGAGATCATGACCTAATTCGAAATCAAGAGTCTGACACTTAACTGACTGAGCCACCCAGGCACCTCCCTAACATTATTTTTAATAAGCAGATAATTTGAATTTTTCTTATATGGTATTATTTTTTATACTTTTTTTTCTTTCTATATTTTGTCTGAGAAAACTTTACCTTATCTTCAGGTCATGAAGATATTTTCCTCTGTTTTCTTCTAGAGGTTTTGTATATAAACTTTCATATTTAGATCTGTGATGCACCTTGAATTAATTTTGTGCATAGTATGAGATAGCAGTTGATTCTTTCTTCCACATGGATATCTAGCTGTTCCAGCATAATTTGCTTTGGTTTCAAAGTTTCCCACCTTTGTTCTTTCTTCAAGATTGTCTTACTGTTCTAGATTCTTTACATCTATATTTTTTAAGTGTATTTATTTATTTGAGAGACAGAGCTAGGGAGGAGCAGAGATAGAGGGAGAGAGAGAGAGAATCCCAAGCAGGCTCTGCGCTGTCAGCACCTATATGTGTCAAGCCTATATGTGGGGCTTGAACTCAGGAACCATGAGATAATGACCTGAACTGAAACCAAGAGTTGACCCTTAACCAACTGAGCCACCCAGGTGCTCCATTTCATATCTACATTATAAGTTAGATTTTAGAATTAGCATTTCAATTTTTATTTTAAAAGGCCCTCCTAGGGAAGAAGAAAAAAAATTAAAATGCTGCCGGGATTATGATTGATGTTGTGTTGATTCAATAGGTTGATTTGCATGCCTAGTTTATTGGTTAGCCAGGGATTTGGGGGAATTTTATTTGCAGATTTTTGGGCACACTCCCTTTGACTTCCTCTCTTCCAACACTTCCTCCTAACTTTCTGACATTTCTGCCTTCCCCGAAATCATCTGACATCTCAGTCAAGTGAGGAAGTTGTGGTTTTCTGCAGCCCAGTCTTTGTGTGAATTGGGAATGCCCTCAAGCAACAATTTGCACACTAATCCATTGCAGTTTGCCTTTTAATGGTTATCTCTGCTCCAGTTTTTGCCTGACCTTGGTCACTTTTCAGTGCTTTTGGGTAATATTTTTTTTAATTGTCTGAATTTTGTCTTGTTGTCTGTGGAACAGCTGTTGTGTGCAAGGTGCTGTGCTAATAGGAGGCAAGTTTCCTTGCCTCCTATTTTACCTCCACTAATCCACTTGTCCATGGCCCCCAGAGTGATCTTTCAAAAATACAAATCTGAGCAAACCATTCCCTGAATTAAAGCCTGTCAATGGCTCCTCATTGATTTCATTGTTTCTCCATCTTCTTCTTCTTTTTTTTAAGTTAGTTATTTTGAGAGAGAGAGAGAGAGAGAGAGAGAGAGCACAAGTGGGGAGAGAGACAAAGAGAGAGGGAGAGAGAGAATCCCAAGCAGGTTCTGTGCTGATGAGGGGCTCCATCTCACGAACCATGAGATAGTTGCCTGAGCGTAAATCAAGAGTTTGGCGCTTAACTGACTGAGCCACCCAGGCACCCCTCCCATCTTCTTTTTCTAGATTCATCCATTTTTATTCCACGTGCTTTCTGACTTTATTGTACCATTTGGCATTCCTTAGACACATCCATCCTATCCTTAAAAATCTTCCCGCCTTTGTACTTGTTAGGATCCTGGACTGAAATGCCTCTACCTTCCTTGTAACCTGACTAACTCCGAAGATCCTTTAAAAGTCAGCTCACAGCATCAACCCTTAAGAAACTCTTACTCGTGCTTTCTTACATTCTCATTGTTCTTGTTATATTTTAGTATCACAAAGGTTGTCAACTTGTATTTAATTGTTAAATCACTTATTTGTTACCTCAACCATCAAGGCTGTGAGTTCTTTAAGAATAGAGTCTTACTTACACTTGATTATCCATCGCCTAGCATTGATGTGAAGGAAAGACAGGAGAATGGATGGACTTAATTAAATTATGGTTGCATTATAAATTGTAGGTAATTGACCATCCTCAAATATTTTCCCTCAGTCCTTTTTCTCATGGGTCTGGATATTTAAATGCCGATAAGATATTAAGAAGATAAAGTTAGAACTACAGAAATACAGTAAAACCTTGGTTTGCAAGCAATGTGTGTTCCAGAAACATGCTTGTAATCCAAAGCACTTGTATACCAAAGTGAATTTCCCCATAAGAAATAATGGAAATCTACAACCCAAAATATTCATATAAAAATTATTACAATACTGTAATATAATACAAAATAACGGGGGAAAAGACAAAATATAAAGGAAAATAAACAAAGTAACTTGTACTTACCTTTGAAAACCTTAGTGGCTGGTGTGAGGGAGAAAAGAGAGAGGGGCATTATTGTGTAGGACAACTTTCACCATCACTAATGGAATCACTGCTATCTGTTGGCTCACTGGAATCTTTTGCTGCATGGGGGTCATTGTATATGCTCGCATGGATGTTGACTACAGTACAGTATTATTAAGTACAGTATAGTGAGTACAGTCATAGACTGTATTTAATGTAACTGGCCATACAGCAGCAGAAGAAAGGGTCTCTGCAGGCAGCCTGACCTAAAATGGAGCAAAGTATTCCTAAGCTTATTCTTATATGGAAAAGCAAAGGACTGTCCGTAGGTGATTGGAAGTGATAAAAAATCACGTGTGCCAATTGTGGGCAGCTTCCAATGTTCTGAAAAATCACTGATTTCTGCCAAACACTGAGGCCTGAGACCAAGCACCTGAGCATGGAGACAATCACCCACAATCTTGCAATGAGAGAGAGAGAGAAACAGACAGACAAAGAAAAACTGTTGGCTCAGTTGTGATCACGTGATGTTCAGTGTCGCGTACTACGCGTATTGCAAGACATTGCTCGTTTATCAAGTTAAAATTTATTAGAAATGTTTGTTCATCTTGTGGAACACTCACAGAACAAGTTGCTTGGAATCCAAGTTTTACTATACCTCAGTTATCCAGAGTGTGTGTGTGTGTGTGTGTGTGTGTGTATGTGTGTACGTTTCCAGAGTAATATATATATCCATAGGAAAAAATATATAAAAATACATACAGTTGGGGTGCCTAGGTGGCTGTCAGTTAAGCGTCTGGCTTCAGCTCAGGTCATGATCTCACGGTTCATGAGTTTGAGCCCCACATTGGGCTCTCTGTTATCAGCATGGAGCCTGCTTTGGATTCTCTGTCCCTCTCTCTCTGCTTCTCCTCCCCTGTTTGTACTCTCTCTCTCTATCTCTCAAAAATAAATAAATAAACTTAAAAAAATACATATAGTTGATTGCACATTTGTAAGTGTGTATATGGATTTGTACTCCTTTTTAGCTTTAATTAGAAAAACAATAAATATAAATAATAATATATACAGTAATATATTATATAGATATACTATATATAACGTAATGCTATTATATCACTATTATATATAACTATGTATTTGTAAATGTATATATTTAAAGAAAATAAAGGGCATCTAGGAGTAGAAAGCAGTGATATAATAAAGAGCCAATGATGCAAAATAATTCACCTGTTGAAATATGATCTAAACTATTGTGGACACAAAGAAAAAGGCTGATAATGATTTCAGAAATAAAGCAGCTCTTGAAGCTTTAATCTACATGGCCAGCCGTGTGATGCAGGGGACATTGACAGAGCTTAACCATAGCCGACATTCTTGTGGGACACAGGGAGCACATTTACTTGGCCTTCTCAATGTTTATTCTTTCCTTTCCTTTTCTCTTTCTTTTTGTACTGCTACATAATCCTACAGGCATTACTTACTTTAATTTTTTTAATGTTTTTATTTATTTTTGAGAGAGAGAGACAGAGCGTGAGAGGGGGAGGGGCAGAGAGAGAGGGACACATAGAAACCAAAGCAGGCTCCAGGTTCTGAGCTGTCAGCACAAAGCCTGATATGGGACTTGAACTCGTGAACCGTGAGATCATGACCTGGGCTAAAGTCCAACATTCAACCGACTGAGCCACACAGGCGCTCTGGCATTACTTCCTTTTAAATGGATTCTTTTTTGGTGGAATCCCAATTTAAAATACTGCTTTCACAAGGCATCTGGGTGGCTCAGTCAGTTGAGTGTCCGACTCTTGATTTTGGCTCACGTCATGACCCAGGATTGTGGGATCGAGCCCCATGTTGGGCTCTGTGCTGAGTATGGAGCCTGTTTGAGAGTCTCTATCTCTCCCTCTGTTACTCTCCCCCACCATGCAGCCACCCTCTCTATCTCTAAAATAATAAAAAAAAATCTGCTTTCATATAAGTCATTTTTGGTGGGCAGTGACTTTTCCACTTAGAAATTTTTTATTCTTGTGATGCCACAGTCTTCCATATCACCATCTTGTGCATCAATGAACTTGGAAAAGATTTTTTTTCTTTTTAAAAGAAAAAATTTATAATTTTTAATAAATTTATAATTTAAAATTTTTTAATTACATAAGATTTATAATTACATAAACAACAAATTTATAATTTGTTATAATTATAAATTATAATTACATAAACAGCAAATTTATAATTACATAAACAACAAATTTATTATTCATATAGAATAGAAAATAAAGAGTAAAAATGGAAAGTTTCTCCTGCCCCAAATATATCTGTCCCCTCGCCTCCAGGGGTAACTGCATTACCATTTGTCGTGTTGTGTGTCTTTCCATGTTTTTCTACTAGGTGTCTATGAATGCACACATGTGCTTACACATAGCAAGATAATGATGAAAATATTTGCCCACTGGTATGGTGATATAAATAAATATATTTAATTCAGCACTTAAAAATATGTTCTCTTCTATTCTCTAAGTAAACTAACTACATATAAACTATATATGACTGCCAAGAGTTATAAGTTAGAGGGCAAATCATTCATCAACTTTATAAGGATCAAAATTATAAGGATAATTTCCAAAGCATTTCTTGATTTTTAGCAGGGGTGGTGCAGCTGTGTGTAGCTCCGTGATCGTGCTCTATGAACCATGATTTGAAACAGAGAAGCACATGAATCTATTCCGCAATGTACTTATTGCATTGCTAAGCATCAGATCACTGAGCCCAGAGTTTTCTTGTAGCCAGAAGGTGGCTGTACGTGTGCCTAAATACAATACAGGGACATGTGGCGCTGGTGTCTTAGCCCCAGTGAGGTGCCATCCTGGATGCTGCCTGCTCCCCTGTCATCAGTGCTGGTCTCTGGGCCCTGGTCCAGTCCCCTGCCTCTGTGGCCACTACCTGACAGTGTCACTGAGTGATTTGTAAACTCGATAAGCACAGGATTTCTGTTTCCAAATGATATGAAGTATTTAAATAATTGAAGGCTGGTATGGTTGTACCAGTGTATATCCTACATGTATTAAATTCTGTGTGTGTGTGTGCGTGCGTGTGTGTGTGTGTGTGTGTGTGTGTGTACACAAGCATTTATGCGTCCACAGACCCCAAATCAGGGGCACAGCCAGGGAAGCAAGAAGTAGGAATGGCAGAGGTACCTGTGCAGAAGGTAAAGGAGAAGGAGAAAGACTGCAGGTGCAGAGAAGTGTCAGTATTCACCTGCCTGGAATGAGTGTCTGTCTGTTAAACTTTGGGAAAATTTCTTGAGTGTTGTTGTCATTGTTCATCATTGTCCTTCCAAGGATACTCTTTTTTTTTTTTTTCTGAGCATGGAAGATCACAACTTTCTCTCCTTGATTTTTCAACTGGTTTTCCTTCCTTATGTGAGAAGAACTAGTCCCCAGTGAAGCATACATTTTCAGGAGTCAAGGAGTTAAAAAAAGAGAGAGAGAGAGAGAGAGAAGTGAGTCAGAGAGCTGCTGCCTGTGTGTCTGAGTCAGCTTAGTGTGTTAAAGAAAAAGAAAAAAAAAAAGCGGTGTGCAGAGACCTGCCTGGAAAAAGTGCTGAATGGAAAGACTTGAGCATAGCTTATAGACTCTGAGGGCGAATTCTGATGTCTTTTCAGAAATGGTTAGCAGCCACTAATAATGCTCCATGACATCACAGAAATCTTGACTCTTGCTCCTCATGCTCTTAATAAGCCCATCCCACTTCCTTTTCATCTAGGATTTCAGCTCAAGGGGGTCAGGGAGAGAAGAGGAGGGAATAAGGCAGGTGGAGCTGCTGTCCAAGCTGGCAGCCCAGGTTTCCTCATAAATCAGGTAGTTTTTATTTCAGAGGCCATGCCATTTGGTACAGGCGACCTGTGAGTACTTCATAACTACCAGCAACTCAGACATGTGGGACCGCTGGAAAGAAAAACACCCCTGGATGGGGGGAAGGTTGAGTTCAATTTTGTGTTTTATTGTGGGGGGAGGAGGAAGGGGAAAGGACAATGATAAGTGCATGTGCTGCCGACGCGTGAACACGCAGCAGGACAGCGGATGCGACTTTCTTATATCCGTGCACATAAAGGTGAACGTTTTAATTTTATTTACAGTAGAGGGGAAAAAACCCTTCAGAGTTGAAGATTTGGTGACATGGACATTGCCTTGAATCTCCTAGTTTCACTCTGTTCTCTCTAACACATAACTTTTCTGAGAAAAATGTCCATTTGACTGACCTGTTTCAAAGCTTGATTTTTAAAAAAGCAGTTTGGCAAATCAATTCCTCCTTTTACAACAGTGAAATGCTTTCAATGTGATTTTCATGTTGCCCAAAATATGACCATCATTTCTTTCTGATTCAATATGAAGTCTGTGGGAGAGTTTAAATAGAGCCCATACACAGCCCTCTATGAAATGCTGTGTGCTTCACTATTTTGTTTTTGTGAGAAGTGGAATTTGTCCTGTTTGAATTGGCGGTTACTTTCCCCTACAATGTTAGCCAATGTGCCAGCCCAGTGTGCTCTGTTAGGTTCTAGGTCGTTCCTCATTAGCTTGTCTTTAAGGGGTAGGCGAGTGTGTGTTACCACCTCTCCCATTAAAAGGCACGCGGAGCTGCCGGGCGAGGGCGCAGACCCACCAGAAGACTTAATCATACATGTTCTTCTTATTAAATGCTTTGTAAAGCAAAGTTCACTTTTCTTTAGAACTAAAACTGCAGTTGAATGTCAAAGATCCTCTAACCAGAATCTAGCAGAATTTTAAAACACTGGCCCAAATTAGTCATGCAGGAGGTATTATTAGGCACTCAGTTAAGAAAGTAAGTTTAGGGGCGCCTGGGTGGCTCAGTCAGTTGAGCGTCAGACTTCGGCTTGGGTCATGATCTCTTGGTTCGTACGTTCAAGCCCTGCATCGGGTTCTGTCTGTGCTGACAGCTCGGATCCTGGAGCCTGTTTCGGATTCTGTGTCTCCCTCTCTCTCTGCCCCTCTCCTGCTTGTGCTCTGTCCCTCTGTGTCAAAAATAAGTAAACTATAAAAAGATTAAAAACAAAAAGAAAGTAAGTTTAAGTGACTGAAAGCTGTTTGGTAAAGTTTCTTGGCAATACACTCGCTTACTTGTTTTTAAACCTCAGAGGTATTACCATACAGAATGTCTATGCACTTAGGTATATGATTTTTCTCACCGTCTAGACGTCTGCCTTGCCATGACAGAAAGAACACGGATTTAGTGTCCAGCAGTCTTGGATTTGAGTCACTATTACTTCTGTAGCCCTGTAAGCCTCATTTTCCTCATCTATAAAATGAAAATAATGTCTACAGCCTAATATTGGGGTGGAGATTTTATTAAGCATCAGTTCCACCATGTTTTCTTGTTCCTTGGTTGTCATTATTTGTCTTTTTTGAGCCTTGCGTTTCTTCTCCAATTTCGGTAGAAGGGCATTTTCTTGCAGTATTGAAATCTGGATTCTGGTAACAGAGTCTTTCTGAACTGGTCTCTTGTCTTCTCTCAACAAACAGCCACCCATTCAGCCCAGCTCTCTGATCAGTATCTAGTTTCCCCGTTCCTGTGTGTCCCATTGGATCCACGGAGGCACCATTATAGGGGTGTCCCTCCGGGTCACCATTTCAGGGCTCCAGCATTTCCTAGGGGTCCGGTCACCTTATCAGGCTGACTCTGTAAAGCAGTAATCTGTTTCTCTGGCAAAGAGCCTAATAGCATCTTCTCTGCAAATTAATCACATTTATTCACTCTGATCAGAGTGAGGATTTCCCCAAATTGTCATGTCTTTGCAGAGTGTTTCCTACCATTATGTGCTATAAATATGGCATCATTTCAGGTCTCTACGTGTTTTTGCTAATATCGAAGAAACTGCATTATAAATAATTCCACAGGATTTTGCAGATTCTTTTACTGTTTCAAAATAAAAGAACTGTTCCCTAGAATGCGGGGCTGGTATGGTAGAGTTTGCAGATGTAAAATGGGGTACAGTGCAATTGCCCTGTGGGTTCTGTCTTGTAAAGACAGCACCTGCTGGGAGAAAAGAAAAAGGGAAGCAAATCTGTGCATCTGGCCATTCTCCTCCTGCACCATTAACTCCAAGCACTTTATCCCATTATGACACTGACTCACCCTTTCTCTCCACCCTCACTGTCTAGTTCTGACGCGCTCTGTCCCCACTAATTCTAGGGTTGCAGCGACTTATGCCTTCTGCATCCTGAGGGGGCAAAAGCTGGTCTTTACTAATCAAAGTATGAAAACAGAAATGCCACCACTTCTGATGTGAACAATATATGTTTGTTGAATGCATGAATACAACAACTTGGAACAACTGCCAGTAGTGTTTCCAAATATTTTGGGCCTGTTTAAGTAAAGAGACATGAATAATTTGTCACTGGCATCCCTTTCTTCTCCATCTTTTCCTTCTCCTTCTCCCCCCACCCCCTTCTTTTTCTTCTTCTTCTTTTGCATTAGAAATAAATATAATGAAACCTTAAAGACAAACTCTCCCAGTTAGGAATGGTTGCCTCCAGGGGCGCCTGGGTTGCTCAGTCAGTTGAGCATCCAACTTCGGCTCAGGTCATGATCTCATGGTGTGTGAGTTCAAACCCCGTGTCAGGCTCTGTGCTGACGGCTCAGAGCCTGGAGCCTGCTTTAGATTCTGTGTCTCCCTCTCTTTCTCTGCCCCTCCCCCACTCACACTCTCTCTCTCAAAAATAAATAAAAACATTTAAAACCAAAGGGAATGATTTCCTCTGGGGACTAGGACAGGGAACAGGTCTGGGGACTTAGGCTGTTCATGATAAACCATTCTGCATGCTTTCTTGATCACATGTATGTATTACTTTTTTTTTTTTTTTGATACTTCCCTCAAGTAGGCTCAGTTCATTTAAAGTAAAATCTATTAAGTGCCTTGTGCCAGACATTGTGCTGGTCTTCTGAACCTAAGGATGAATAAGGAATACCTCTTGCTTGTGAGTTAACATTCTAGTTGGAGCGACAGAACAGACCAGAGGCATATTTAAATAAATATGATTCTGGCTTAGAGAGGGGTTAACCATGAAGTTAAGTAGCTTCCTCCCCAGACGTTTTATTCATACTTAAAAAAATTCTGCCTTTATGATGAGTGTATCTCAACCGTGATCTAATGATCCCCATTTTGGTTTTAGTGGAAAAAAAATAGATGGGATCTTATCTTCATTTCCCCAACATGGAAGATTCCAGAATGAGGTGGCACACTGCAAAGAGAGAGGCATAAAACCCATCAACAAGTTTATTTTGCAACTTTTCTCTATGGGCGTAAGTGCACAATAGTGTGTAGTGTGTGTCATTCTAAATCACAATTTGGAATATGACCGTGTGAGTACCAGGACCTTCTTTATTTTCCCAAGCACACAGTCAATTCCTGTGTCCACAGCCAAGGATCCCACTGCTTTTCAATGATTCTGGAGCTCCCAGGAGCAATGGCATCTTATTATTCTAAAGTGTCTCCAACTTGAAGTGGAGGCAAGCTGCGTAGCTGTTTCGGGTGCTAAGTACTCCTGGTTTTCCCAACAAAGCTTCCAAACTCGTCCAGGGTCTGTTAGACACATTGAGTTCAATCTAACAGAGTGTTCAGAAGTTAGTGAACAAAGCAAGCAACATCACTTTGCATATCATCAGAGTGCACCAAGTCCTTTTGATTTTTCAAGTATCACTGAAATATATCATTAATGTGTCATTCAAATAAAGATCCATGTTTTGTGGTGTCTATCCCTCTGTCTTGTTCAAGAGAAATTTATTTTGTATGAAAAAGCTTTTTGGCTGACTTAGTTTTACGGGTCTGTGATTTCCACAAAACTAAAAATACCTGCCGTGTGTCTGAGGCAGTAGGATTCTTGTGTCCACTAACTAGTAGGTAAAGGCTTTGTTAGAGAATGAAGAGAGAGTTTGATTTGTGCAAAAATAAATGAATTGACTTCATTAATTTCAAAGATAAAACATAAACTCAGATTGGGAATAGAGAGCAGAATTGTACCAAAATGCAAGTTAATGATCATATGGATTCAACGTTTATGTATTTCTTTTTAAAATTTATTTTTATTTATTTATTTTTAATGTTTTTTTATTTATTTTTGAGCGACAGAGAGAGACAGCTTGAGCAGGGGAGGGTCAGAGAGAGAGGGATACACAGAATCGGAAGCAGGCTCCAGGCTCTGAGCTAGCTGTCAGCACAGAGCCCAATGCGGGGCTTGAACTCACAAACCATGAGATCACGACCTGAGCCGAAGACGGACGCTTAACTGACTGAGCCACCCAGGCGCCCCAACCTTTATTTATTTCATTCAAAGCTTGCCTTAACATGACAAGTGCAATAGGTAACTATCTGTGTTTTATCAGTTAGCTCCAAGATTGTATGATACACAATTTTCAAATAAATAAACTTTAAAAACTCCTAACATACTGGGGTGCCTGGTGGCTCAGTCGAGTAAGCATTTGACTTTGGCTCAGGTTATGATCTTATAGTTCGTGAGTTTGAGCCCCATGTCGGGCTCTGTGCTGACAGCTTGGAGCCTGGAGGCTGCTTCAGATTCTGTGTCTCCTTCTCTCTCTTCCCCTCCCTTGCTTGTGTTCTGTCTCTCTCTCTCAAAAATAAGTTAAAAAAAAAAAAAACATACGTAGGGGCATCTGGGTGGTTCAGCTGGTTAAGCATTCAACTCTTGATTTCAGCTCAGGTCATGATTTCATGGTTCAAGGGTTCAAGCCCTGCAAAGGGCTTTGCACTGACAGCTCAGAGCCTGGAGCCTGCTTCAGATTCTGTGTCTCCCTCCCTCTTTGCCCCTCCCCTGCTCGTGCTCTGATTGTCTCTCTCTCAAAAATAAACATTAAAAAAAAAAAAAAACTCCTAACATACTTTATTAAAAATCCACCTGGGTAAAATTTATTACTTTTAAAACCTAATATTCAATTGTTATTAGGCAGTGAATAGTACTGGCTTTATCTTCCGTAATTAGAACAACTGGTCACAGCATATTTTAAACCCATTTTTTTGTTGTGATAATTTTCATTCCAAAAGTTCAGGTACATTTGGGGTCAAAATCTTTTTTTTTATAGAACATTGCCTTCAGCTGCCGAAGCTGGATTCTACCTCAGCCAAAGTTAATCTAACCATATTTAATGTGCTCTGGCTTCTCCGTGCTTGCTCTAGATTTCTCCCTTGAAAGTGGCAGAAGCAGAAAGTGTGATTATTATCATGTTGTTGGGCCCCATAATCAGAATGAATAATCCCTCTGCATAAATGCTCTCTTTTCTCGGAATTTCCTGACCCATTTTCCTTTTTTTTTTAGAAGACAAAATTGTCTTTCTTGCCCTCCTGACTTCTTCAGAAATCTCTCATATTAACTTGTATTTTCATCAGCTGGCACCTCAACTATTACAATGTGCTTCTCAGAATACAGAGTGCCCACATTTTATCTTATAAAAGAAATACTTTCTTCTGCAAGAGTTAGTTTCTCTGATGAAACCACCATATAGATCATTTAATAGAAAACTCAAAAGATGTGAGAGCACAATTTAACAGCCATTCAATCAAGCGGCAGCACTTTTTTTGTCCCTTAGTGTCAAGGTGGCACCCAGGGAAGGTTTGGTTTGGGAGGTGGAAGGCAAGAATACAAGAGTGGGTCCTGAGGAGGGAGGGGAAAATCAAGGCACTTTGGTCCACTAAGGCAGGGCATGATTTTCCCGGTGGGGGGGTGGGGGCTGCGCACCAAGTCTGGGCTTTCCCTTTCCCATGGAAACATTCGTTTTTCTTCCTTTTTGTTGGAAGCAGCTGGAAAGATATTCTTTTGCTCTGAATCGGTGCTTAGCTTTTGGAGAAGCTGCTTTTTCAAAGTCGTCTATTGTCATCCCTCTGGGTTTCAGCTCAGTGTGATAAGGTTACTTAAATATGTGTGTATTTTTAAATGGTTATGAAAATAAACTACTCCTATCAGTGCGGCGTGGCCCCTCCCCACTATTGAGTCTTGCTCTCCCTGACAGCAACTTTCAGTTTTTCTGGCTGTTCGTTCTGGTATTCATTTACCTCTTCGTTTCTGAATACTGTGTGTGTTACTGTTACCTCACCTGCCAGTTGTAGATGGCCTATACTGTCTTCCTCCTCGGAATGATAAGGTTTCAGACTAATATCCGTGTGTGTGTTATCTAACGTCCTTCCTCTTCCTGTCTCTTCCTTGTGTATGTGCATCAAAGTGTTGGGTTAAAAATTAGTGATTGTATAATTTGTACTGTGATATTATATAACATTTGAAATCCTAGCTAACATTTGTTGGGCCCTTCCTAGGTGCTTTAGATACATCTGAACTTACTGTTATAACAACAGTATCAAGTAGGTACTTTTTTTTTTCATTTTGCAGAGGTGGACACTGAGACATAGATTAAATAACTCTTTTGAAGTCGTACAGGTAGTAGTTGGTGGAGCCAGACTTCAGAGCTAAGTAAATCTGGCTCTAGAATCTGCTTTGAGCTGCTGTACTCTTTAAATTACTAAGTTTTTATAAATATGAATCATAGAGGAGCCATATGTATACTTTTTTAAAAATTTCATTTAATTTATTATTGCTTCATGTTTTTTCACTATCACTTCATTTGTTTTGTTTTCTTTTCTTTTTGGACTCCTAGTAGCTGGAAGTTGTGTGTCCTGAATTAATCCTCTTATATTCCAACCCTCGCCTCTTCAATATCTTTTGGCCTATATTCTGGGAGATTGCCTAAACTTTAACTCGTCTGTTGACTTTTCATCCTGTGATATTTTTAAATCCTAAGAGCTGTTTCTTTTTGACATGTTCCTTTATTTTTCTTGTCCTTCTTCCTGACTTTGTATTTTGTTCCTGTCCTATGTACTAGTGGTTTTCCTCCAATGTCAGGAGACCTGTGGCCATCAGTTCACATAGACGAGTGAAGCTTTAAGGAGCTGAAGGGACATACCCTGAGAGTGGCCTGGGCTTATCAGCCAGTTGGCCTCACTGCCAAGTGAACTAGAATCTACATCTGTTCAGCTGGAGAATCCCCAGTTGTCATCTGGAAGGTTTTCCCACGGGCAGGCTGGACTATCCAGAATAGAATCTTCCAGACTTGTTCCTGGGAACATGTTCCTGGTGCAGGTGTTGTGGGCAAACCAAGTTGGGGACAGGTGTTGACTTTCACTCACTTCTCCCTTTTCAGACTCACATTTACCACTGCACCCCACCCTCACCATCATGCAAGCCCTCCCCACTGTTGTCCCTGGTGCCTAAGGACTGCCTTTTCAGTTTCTATAGAAAGAAAATCCCTCCTCTACTGCACCCATGGGGAAGGCCTGGTCACATGCTGAGTGGAGAGCAGGAGGGGGTCAGGAGGATTCTTTGCACCTTGCAGGGAGTTCATGGCACAACTTCTAATTCCGCGGTCCTTCAAGGACCTGGATTAACTGGCTTGCCTTTCTGACTTTGCTCTTGGAGCATTTTAGCTCTCTTTGTTCTAATAGGTAAATCAAGCCTTGCTTATTCAATTTCCATCATCTGGAAGACTGTTGACATGTCTTTCTTACTGTTTCCACCTTTCCTTTTCTCTTTGTCCTTGTGGAGCTTTAAAAAAATTTTTTTTATCGTTTATTCATTTTTGAGAGAGAGAGAGACAGAACATGAGCAGGGGAGGGGCAGAGAGAGAGGGAGACACAGAATCCGAAGCAGGCTCCAGGCTCTGAGCTGTCAGCACAGAGCCCAACTCGGGACTCCAACTCACACACCGTGAGATCATGACCTGAGCTGACGTCAGATGCTTCACCAAGTGAGCCACCCAGGTGCTTCTAGGAGCTTTTTAAATTTAATCACTTTCCTTACATTGTTTGGGAAATTTGTTTCATTTTTGTATTAGGCTGGAGACCTCCCCAGTAATTGCTTCAGGACAATGGGGTGAGTTCACTTTTCTTCTTTCCTGGTTGAGTTTTCCTAATGTATACTTTCTTCCTTTTCTCTCAGGACTGTAAATCCTGTATGGTCTCTTAGTTCTTTTCCCTAAAGATCTTCATCTGTAAATGAAGGGGACTGAGTGTCAGATTTCAGGAACCGGATCCAACATTCAGGGAAACTTGTGCAACAGGATTCTCTTGGCCTTTTCCTTTCAAGGACATGCTCTGAAACCGTTTCTGTATCATACCGAGGTACACATGTCAGCTATCAGCTTAAGGTAGAAGTGTAACTTCTTTTGGGAATGTGGACAAGGCCTTGGGGATAAAACTCCAATAATGAGTTTTTCTCTCTTAGCCAGTTGGAGGGCTGGACCGCTTTGGGACCTCAGGGCCTTCTTGGAAAAGAAGTGAATTATTCAATGGTGTGATTCAGCTCCATCATTTCTAGGAAGATTCCCATGTTCACATTTCCTTGTGGAAAGCTAGGGAGAGATCGCTCTAACCTTTGACAAGAAAGTGCTTTCTGCAGGAATGTTCCTTGGAAGACTGATAGCACAGATAAGATGAAGAATGTCATCAGTAAAGTCATTTTGAGATTTCTCATCCTTGGGCTTATGCTGAGCAGTAACTTTACCAGCAGGTTGGAAGAAGACACCAGAGGCGTGTTTATGAAACTTGTAACAGAGTTGGAAAGAATGGCCAATGTAATCGATAACAAAAATATGTCTCAAAATGATCTGGATATGCTGGAATGCTGGTTTAAAAATAACAAGATGACATTTCAAGGAGATAAATGTAAAATCTTATTTGGAAGTTAAAAAAAATCAATGGTAATGATGCGAGAAAAAAATCTACTGGCAGTAGTTCTGGTAGAGAAAAGACATTTAGGTTTTGTTTGACTGAAGGCTCAATATAAGCTGCTAAATCTGATGAGGCAACTAAAAAGCTGCATTAATGGAACTGTAATGTATTGATCTCAGGAAGAAACACTTCCTTCAATGGTTAGATGGCACCTGGAGACTTGTGTTTGCTGGTACCTTTGATTAGATAGAGCAAGTAAGAATTTGCCAGAGAAGAGCAATTAGCAAAGAGCCTGAGGGTCTGGAATCAGTGTCTCAGGAGAAACTATGGATGGAACTGGATATATGCAGATGGATAAGAAAACTGCCTACTTCTTATTAGCTGTAAAACTTCAGGCAAATTGCTGCCTGTGCCTCAGTTGCCTTGTGTGTGAAATGCGGGAAGGGAGAGCATTTCTGTGTAGTAGGAGTAGGGGGTGCATGGCGGGAATGCCTGAATGAGACTGGAGAGGTAGGAGGTGGGGATGGGATTGTGAACACCGTTGTATCTCAGGATAAGGGATTTAAAGTCCATCCCATTCTGTAAGTAAATTATAAGATCATCCTGTCTATTATCTTCCAAGTCAGGACATTGAGAGTAAAGGGGGGGGGTTCTTAAGTTTTGTTTTAATGTTTTATTTTTGAGAGAGAGAGAGAGAGAGACAGCGTGAGCAGGGAAGGGTCAGAGAGAGAGGGAGACACAGAATCCGAAGACAGGCTCCAGGCTCTGAGCTGTCAGCACAGAGCCAAACGCCGGGCTCGAACCCACGAACGCAAGATCATGACCTGAGCCGAAGCTGGGCGCTCAACCGACTGAGCCACCCAGGCGCCCTGGGGGGCTTCTTAAGTTTTGAATACACCAGATATAAAATGCTACTGGCAACTGTCAAAGGCACCCCAAGGCAAACCGGGAGGAAAGGCCATCCTGGTCATGGGCGCTATTGGGAGGGAAATACTGTCTTTTGGGATGTAAATGACCTGCCTTTGGAGTCATATAAGCAGAGCAGAGGAACCTGTGTTATGGATCAGCACTTCCACTTTAGGTGGGGATGAATGAAATGAACTTAGGATCCTCTCTAACTACTGCTAACAAGGGATGTTCAAGTTGGGGGTACATGAGGCACCTTAGACTGAAACCATCCTGCTCTCCTCCTTCCCCCCATTTTTCTAAATGTGTATTTTTGGCAAAAAGAGAGGATACTGTCCCTTCTGAATTATGAAGCTAAAGTGTCAGAGTCCGTTTACCTGAACAATCATTCTCGCGTCCTTCAGGGAGCTTCTTAAAAACATTAATTCCCAGGGCACCTCCCTGGACCCTCAGAGTCAGAGTAGGGGTGGGTCACGTTGGGAAGCATCATCTGTTCTAGAGTGACACTATTCCCACCTGGGATGAGCAGCAAAACCTATTTATTAAATATTTGCTAGATCTGTGATAGGATTTGATCAAAGTCAGCCCAGGAGCCATCACTTGGCACCTTTACAGGCTTAAAATAAATATTATGATGAGGTGCAAAGCCTGAGCAAATGCCAGAGTGGTTGGACACCCTGTCACTTTCTCAGCGCTCTGGGTCTCAGGCCCAGACTGCTGTGTCCGTACCGGTTAGAGGTGGGATGGCATGCATTTGTCATTGTTACTGGGGAGTGAAGATTGCTCCATGATGTGGGGGGAGGGCTTCTGGGGACCAGGGGCAGACACGGCCTGGGATGCTGGCCGGAGCAGTTCCTCCTACATAGGCAGGGACCTCTGTGCTGCCTTGATAGGAACATAAACAACCAAGCAGGTCAGTGAGGAACACTTGCTTTCTTACAACTTCTCTCCCATCGAGCATTTAAGTCACTACCGTGTCCAAGAACCGGACAGTGGACCTTGTAAAAGGCAGGGTTCCCTTAGTTCAAGAGATCCTCTGTGATCTTCTCTTGGTTTTCATTTTCCCCATGTGAAAGTGACTTTTGAGAAGGAAGACGTCTGCCCTTGAGAATGGGTGACACTGGACCTGAGAATTCTACACCTTCCAGTTTTACAAATAGAAGGATTTTATCTGAAAGCCTATAAAGGAGTGTGAAGAGAAATTAGAGGAAGGGTCAAATTTGCTGAAGAAAAAAACAATTCCCCATGAAGGCAAATCAAAATTCTGAGACTAATTATAATATAGTTCCTATTTCAGAAGGCTAAAAAAAAAAGTGGTGTTTTGTTTTTCTTGAAACTCGAATATACCTCAACAACCACAGACATGTAGAAAGGTTTAAGAACTGAGAGTCCATCCAGGTAATGGCTGAAAAGCTGACTTCTGTGAGGACTCCTATTCCTTCCTGTATCTCACATTTTAGCGGATCCAGCCTGACTACGGCTCGTTAAGAAGTAAGGTCATTGAAGCCCTGGGCACCCGAATAAGAGTTGATATACATTTCAGCATTTTTTGTATGTAAAAACTGAAACAGGAATTGAAAGCTAAGAAAGGTTTGAGCATTTCCATCACAGACCTTCCTTAAGATGCCGTCAGATACAGAGGGATCAGTGTTTAGGGAATGCACAGCTGAGGCAATGGCACCTGATGAAGTAAGAGCTCGGTACCGCAGGATTTGCCTGCCGACCCAGGAACTACACCCAAGTTCACCTTCTCTTTAAACTCTTGGCTTGTGGCTGTATCTGAGAGCTTTTAGCAGATTCTGAGCCTGACAGTCTCCTTCTGCCATTGCTTAACTCCATTCTAAGTAGTCTATGTTGGTCTTTTACTGTTTTTTTTTTTGTTTTTTTTTTTGTTAGCTTTATTTTCTACAGAGCATTCCAGTGATGCCAGGGTGCTTACCTTCCTCTTAGGTGTTCATTGTGAACCTCACATCAAATGTATTAGGAAAGTTAAGATCTATGGGTAAGTGGTTTCCAGCAGTTCTTTTGGGGAAGTCTCCCACGCTGTGCTTGATTCGTTTAATTCTTCCTGTCATTTGACTCCTGACATTATTCTGGACCCTTTTGCATCAGGAATTACATGCCAAAAATTACTCATATGGCTTGAAGGAAAGCCTTGTGGCAGTTGTGGTAGCAGACACCGTTTCTAGGAGCCTTTGTACTGACGTCTTAAAGCTATCCCCAAAGATAGCATTAGTGCTCTCTTTATTTTGAAAATGAAGACATTGAGACTCATAGGGGTTAATTGTCTTTGACCATGGGTGCAAGGCCACAAGCTGATGAAGCTTTGATTCTTATTTTTGGTCTTTCTGACTCCGCTCCTTTGTGTGTGTGTGTGTGTGTGTGTGCGTGCGCGTGTGTACTTCTACCACTCTGCTTGGGAAAATCAATGGATGATTGATTTGCCTAACTCTATGAAGTAACCATAGAAGAAAACTAGTCCTGGTCCTTTTTCTCAGATTCTTCCCAGATGAGCTACATGATTCAAGCCTGTGGGCCTAGATGAATTACATTCTAGGTAATGTAGGGAAGCTATTGAATTACTATTTAGAATCTTTGGAGAATCATGGATAATAAATGGAACAGGAACTGGAAAACTGAGATAGGTAAACATTTCTTGGTTTTCAAAAATGGGAGGACTGCCGATGAGAGAGTCTGGCATCATTTCCATAGAGCATTCTTGAACAGGGTATGAAACAGACAATTTGTAAGTACTTGTATGGGAAAGGAGTGAACCTAAATACAAATTCTGGCTCACAGAGAACTTCTTGTCCAGGTTGAATGATTCCTTTTTAAGAAATTTAAAGTTACAAAGCCTCAATAGAGTTAAATACAATAGATATGGTATATGTAGGGGTCAGCAGGCATTCGACAGTGTCTGTGTCAGGTCACTTCACACCCAAAGCTTCCTGGACAAGATCAATAAGTATGAGCTGTATAAAAGGACAGTGTCAGATACATCCTCCCTATTGGAATGACTTCTCCAGGGTCCTTACATTCAATGCCTCACTGACACACAGAGATTTCTCAGGTGGATTCTGTGCGTTGGCTCCCTATTTGCAGCTTTATAATCATAACTTAAATGAAGATAAAGAGAACATGATACCAAAATTTTAGGTGATCTGAAGTTGCAGTGAATACTTTTGATGAGCTGATTAGGTTTCGTACAGATATAAATAATTGAGACAATGGAGCTAAATCCTACTGAGGTCATTCTTTGTCACTAACTCATCAATATTAAGTTCCCTGGTTGCTAAGAATTGGACTAGAATCTGGGGTTAGGAAACACGCAGCTATAGGGGCTGTGGCTGGCTGAGCCTGGGTGGCTCAGTCGATTGAGCATCCGATTTTTGATTTTGGCTCAGGTCATGATCCCAGGGGCATGGAATCAAGCCCTGCCTCGGGCTCCACACTGAGCATGGCACCTGCTTAAGATTCTCTCTCCCCCTGCTCTCTCTCTCTAAAAGAAAAGAAAACAGAAAAGAAAAGAAAAGAAAAGAAAAGAAAAGAAAAGAAAAATACACAGTTATAGAAGGGAGAACCAGACACAGACAGTATCCTGTAAAGGTGCTTTGGTGGAGGTAGACCCAGGACGCTGCAAGAGCACAGATGCAGTGAACCCCTTGAAGCCTGGGGGAGCTCCTCAACCAAGCAAGTCTTCCTGGAGAAGGTGGTATCACAGCAGGTTTGAAGAATGAGGAGTTGTTGGCTGTGGAATCAGTGTGGGTATGAGTGTGTTCCGCATTCAGGGAGCAGCATGTATAATGGTGTCCTGACCAGGAGCAGTTGGGACTGGGTATGAGACAACATGCAAAACCAGTTTACAAACGTCATCAGTGGTGGGTCAGTCGGTTGAGCGTCTGACTTCGGCTCAGGTCATACATGATCTCACAATTCGTGGGTTCGAGCCCTGTGCTGACAGCTCAGAGCCTGGAGCCTGCTTCGGATTCTGTGTCTCCCTCTCTGCGCTCTGTCTGTCTCTGTCTCTGTCTCTGTCTGTCTCTGTCTCCCTCTCTCAAATAAATTAACATTTAAAAAAAATTAAAGCAAAACAAAACAAAACAAAGGTCATCAATGGCAGGGATCCAGAACAGAAAGATGTGTTTCATAGTTTCTTCACTTTTTTGTTGTTGGATTATAGAATGCCAGTGATGATTTTTTTAGTGCTCCCTACCAGTGCGCACTGTTGTGATTGTTTTACATGTGTTGCCTCATGGAATCATCACAATAACCCACTGAGGTAGGTACTGTTATTACCTTAGTGGTATAGGAGGAAACTGAGGCAACAGGAAGGTTACATACCTTGGCTAAAATCTCCCAGCTGATAAACACTAGGGCCAAGATTTGAACTCCAGGGGTTCCAGGGACCTGTTAACCACCACAACCACTTGTCAGGGAGCATAGCAGCTAGGAGGCTAAAAAGTGTCCCCTGAATGTAACAACAGTGAAGTTCCTCAGAACCTGGGCTCTGCCATGGCGCTGGCATGAGTTGACGCAGAATAAGGGAGTAGAGACGGGAAAGGAAGACGGGCAGGTAACGGGCGGGCTTTACCAAGAAGGTAATGGGGCCAAAGCGGATTTTGTTTTAAGATGGGAAATGGTGTTTACATGCTGCAGGGGAAGAGTAAGTAGAAGGAAATTGGTTTATGATTCAGGAGCCTGAGACATTTTGGTTGGATTAGATCCCTAAGTGTTCTTACCACACAAATGAACAAACAAAAACAAAACAAAACAAAAGAAAAAGGAAAAAAAGGAAGGAAGGAAGGAAGGAAGGAAGGAAGGAAGGAAGAGGAAAGAAAACAGTAACTATGTAAAAGAATAAATATGTTAATTAGCTTGATTGTGGTGATTATTTCACAATGTATGCACATATCTATACATTGACTTGCACATCTTAAATATATACAATTTTTAATGTTTAATGTTTAATGTAACAGAATCCAAAGCATCCAGAAAGGGCATTGTTCTGGACCACAGGAGGGAATGTCACCCCTGCAGGCTGGGGGAAGGAGGGATGTAATGGGACATGAAGAGATAATTTCTGTAGGATAGGATACAAGGTCTTGCTCTGAGGGGAGCTCACTGGGTAGAGTGGCGTGATCGGACCTCAGTAAACTAAGCGTATCTTTTCTAGATGTCAGCCTCTTTTTGCCAACCAAAATAGTTGGACTTCCCCCTTCTTGCTCCTTTTTCTCCCTTTTCCCCTCTGTTTCTAGAACTTGTGTAGAACCTTCATTTCCATTGACAGGTGCGGCACTTTTCCACTTAGGAATATAACAGAAAACTCTCTTGATAAGATCTGGTAGACTGAAGGGGTGGGAAGGGAAAAGTCATGATTGGATTTTCTTTTTATCCCCCCAGGAAAGGAAGGATGTGAGGACGGGGAGAGAGGGAAGCAACGAAGGACAAGGAGGTGGGGGTAACCAGGAGGTGGGTTGGAGTGAATGCAGCTTGTTTAACAAGCAAAGCAGATAAAGATTAGAGTAACCATGACAACAGCCTTCTGGCAAAGGCACTCAGGAATTGGGGAAGAAGGAGGGAGGTGGAGGGAGGTGGAAGTCGTTGGCTGGGTATAAGCCTAGAGTTTTAGAAAATGCCATTTCTTCCCTTAGGGCCCTTGGCAGTTACAGAAATCATCACAGTCCCCAGCAGTGACCGGTAGGAGGAAAGGAGGGCCATCAGGAAAGACCAGCAGGTGCGATGGGTCCAAATGATTCAGAGAAAGGGAGCAACCCTCATGGACTAAGCAGGGTTCCTGATGGTTGGTACAGAAGAGGATTCGGGGTGGTCAGTATTTGGTGCCTCAGTCTACCCCTGTGTCTTCCAGGCACAGGTGCACTGTCCAGTCCTAGTTCATCACTTACACTGTGGTAGCAAAGGTGGCACAGGCCAAAATGCTTTTTGTTTTTAGTGGAATATTTTCCACTAAAGTATCATATTTTCTACTTCTGAACAAATGAGGTATAAGCCCCTCAAGACTCTTTGCTGAGGCTGCTCAAAGTCTGTGTGTGTGTGTGTGTGAGTGCCCGTGTACACACAGGCACATGTGTGTATGTTTGTGAGTCCATATTTTTTTCACACGTTACCTTAGTTTCAGGTGTGCAACCTAGTGATGTGACAAGGTTCTACATTCTACTGTGCCCATACAGCACTATTACAATACCGTTGACTGTATTCCCTGTGCTGTGCCTTTTACTCCATGCCTTAATCAGTCCTGTGAGTTCATATTAATGCAGGCTCATCGCCCAGCCCAGGCCTGTAATTTTCTAAGAACTTCTTGGAAGTCTTTTATCCCTGCTCTGTTACCAACCACTTCTATAGCTGCTGGAGAATCTCTATCAATATCGAATGTAGATGCTTTAAAATACGTGAATGCAGTTTCTTTCTGAGCAAGCTCAAAGTGCTTGAATGGGAAATGCAAGAAATTGCCACAATCCCAAACAAATGATGCTTTTAGCTCAAGTGTCTCCTCACCACACCTCAGTGAGATCTCACCCCAAATAGTACCAGCAGCATTGTTGAGGACAGACGTGGCAGACCTTCTCTTAGGCACATTTAAAGTGATTTGCAAACATGGCCTTGAGAGTCCACTCCCTTCCTCCCTTTCCAACCAAGTCCTTCCCTACAGAAATGAAAGCTGGACCCACCATGGAATGGGCCATGGCCTGAGGTACAGAGTGGATCTCTGGGGGATCTCTGGGGTGGCTGTAGGTGTCACAGATGTCATTTCTGACATTTTGCAAGTTTGACAGGGAAGGAGGCGATAAAGTGGACTCATACCCATTTCCCAATCTCTTTCCCTCCAAATAAGTGTGTATAGCCCAAGCCATTGGAAAAAGAAGGTTCTTTTGCACAAAGGGAAGTTAAAACAAGAGACACAGGACTTGAGCTCTTTGTTCCAAGCTGTCATAAATAGCTGTGAGAAGAGAAAATAGAGAGAGGACTGATTTCCCCAGGGCGCAGAGATCTTTCGCAAAGCTGGAAAGAGTATGCACAATTCTCCAGTTTTGCTATAAGCCTAAAGCTTCCCCCACACCTTTTTTTTTTTTTTTTTTTTTTTTTTGAGAAACCGACTTCTGCCAGGTAGATAGAGTCATCTTGTTCTTCTTGGCTACATTATAACTTGTAAACGTGTGTAGATCTGTTCGGCAGTGACGCAAAGAGTTCCCAGCACCCTGGGGAACAGGCTCTACATTGAGATTTCAGTGGTTCAGAGGGACTTCCAGAACGAGTGACTTCAGTCTGGCCTCATGTTGTCAGTACTGGTCAAGGGAAATAGGGCCACATGCAGTGGGAGGTAACTGGCTCAGTGCTCCCAGTCAAGGGAAAACAAAGGATGGCATGGTTATAAAATGATACAAGGTGATCCCTTTTGGGTGGGAACTGCGTTAGAAAAATTCAGGAGGATTTTGGGAGGGGATTGGAGAAATGGTTCTATAATAGAGTCTGAAGTGCATTGATTTACTCACACTGTCCCCCCTTCCAAATAAATCCTCTCATTGTGGAGACGCTCATGCACACACCAAGTCACACACACGTCTGTGCACGTGAACACCTGCATGTTCATCTAGAGGCCAACAGGAAATTCAGTTTTGCTCATTTCATTTACTAGGCCATTAATTCACCCCACAAGCATTTGCTGGACATTTTCTATGGGCGGATCCTGAGCTAGAGAAAGAGCACAACGATGCGTGTGACACTGCTTCTGCTCTCAGGAGTTTATAGTGAGTAGGTGAGAAGGAACCACAAACATGTAGTTTTAGCACAGGATGGTGGATGCTATAATAGATGGGTAGCTGTACAAGCTACAGCAAAGCATGATCGGCTCTCTAGGGTGAGAAAGAGAGGGATTAAGGGAGGCATATTAGACCCCTCTGGATACTGTCACAAAATACTACACACTTGGGTGGATGAAACAGCAGACGTATGTTTTCTCACAGTTCTGGAGGTTGGAAAACCTGACATTCAGGTTCCAGCAGTGTTTGGTTTCTGATCAGAGCTCTCTTCCTGGCTTGCAGACAGCCACCTTCCTGCTGTGTCCTCACAGGACCCTTTCCCCAAGCATGCGCGCTGGAGGGAGGCAGAGAGGGAGAGGGGACTCCCTAGTGTCTCTTCTTATAAGGACACTAATCTTTTGGGATTGTGACCCTACCCTTATGACCTCATGTAACCTTAATTACTTCCTTAAAGGCCCCACCTCCAAAAACAGGCACATTGGGGGTTAGGACTTCAACGTGTGAACTGGGAGGGGGGGGAGGTGAGGGGACACAAACGTTCAGTCCATAACAGAAGGCTTCATGGAGCGGATGACAATTGAAATAACATTTAAAACAGTTACCCATGCGAAGGAGAATGGGGATGCATTCCTCTCCTTGAAAAAGAACAGACAGGAAGGAATGGCATGATTTTATGCATTTGGGAGACTATAAATAATTTAAGATAGCTGGAAGGTGGAAAGGGAAAGGGTAAGGACATATCAAAGGGCTCACGTTTACCCTGTAGTTGATACGGAGCCACTAATTCATGTTAAGGTGGGAGCAGCATCTATGACCTCAACTGGAAGCAGAGAGACAGGTGGGAAGGGACAACATCCTGAGTTAGCGTGGCCACAGCAGAGGGGAGGGAGGACTGGCTGGGTTTGGTGCCTGGATGTAAGGAATGAAGAAAAGTGGAGGGTTATACCAATTAAGCTGTTGTCCTTGAGCTATTTGTTGTCATTGGGAGTACGGGGGGCACAGGTGTGGAGGGACAGATAATGGGTATAGTTTTAGACATCTTGACTGTGAGCTGTTCCCAGATAGCCGGCCAGGAGGGAGGTCTCAGCAATGGAATGTCGGGACCCCTAGGCAGTGGGGAGTAGCTAGAGCATGAGGACGGGAAATGATGCACAGGAGACAGTAGGGCTGGGCACTCACAGCTGAGGAAGGAAAAAGAGAAGCCTGGGAAGGAGAAGGGGTAAGAAAATCAGGAATGCATCATGCCCTTAAACCAAAGGAGGATATTGTGGTGAGGAGGAGCACTTGGTTCCCAGTGTTGGTAGCTGGGTGGAACAGAGAAGCGTCAATAGAATCTGGTCCTTGGGGTAGAACTGGTGGCTTCAGTGAGAAGTTTCCCTCTAGCGGGGGAGAGGAGAGGGAAGGGGAGTCCAAGGACCTCGTTTGAAGGAGTGAATCCAATCCTAAATGTAGCAGGATAGAGTGTAGGTACCCAGGAAGGCAGAGTTTGAAGTGCGAAAGGACAGCTTTCCTTTGTTTTAAAAGGGGATCCTAGAAGATGTTTATTGATACGATTAAAAAAACCAGATTATTTATGCAGAAATATATTCAAAATATATGGCGCCCACATGGTTGAGAAAGATAGAAGGTAAGTAGACTTATGGGGTGAAAGGGGCTGAAAACTGAAGGGGTTCGCAAGTCTTAGGGAAGGGAAGAGAAGGGAAGCGGGGAAGGGAAGATGTTGAGGAGTCGCTTTATGAACACTGTAGAATCAACTCTTAAATCTACTCAATATAGTCTCTGAGGCAGGTTCATTTTAAAATTGGAATTTATATTTAAAAAAAACACTCCACAAGTCTAAATACTTAGTCTTTTAGATCCTAGAGATGGATGAAGTTAAATAGCTCTTTTAAGAACAGCACTGCATGGAAAATAACTAGGTTTACCCAGCTAAGTTTAGCATATAAAGCTCTTTACTGAATGGCTTCTTTGTCAACCTCAGGCTGGAGGAGTTCAATTCCTTTTTATTTGGTGAATTCCTTAATTGGATTTTGTTTGCCGATCTTACTTTCTCACATTGTAAGATTTTAATAAATCATTATAATCATTCCCTTATGTCTTGCAAAAATAACCTTTCTGCCGGTTCCCGAATGATTTTTTTTCCCCCTGTGTTTGCATCATGGGATTATTAGTGTAGCTTACAAATGAATCAGAAAAGTCTGTGCAGCCAAGGGTATATTTCCATCATTTCCTAGGTGTGAACTGGGGCCATGATAACTAGGAGCCCCTGAGGTCATGCTTGGCTGGGAGGACACAGCAGGTTTTGGCATATTATCTCCTGTCTGGATTATTGATGAGATGCTCTGCTTGGAAACAGGGGAGAGATCTCCTATCTGCTTGGTTATTAAGGCCTCTGCAGGAAACAGGTGTATTGGTGATATATGTACACTAATGTTTCTGTTGTGTTTTCAGCTCTCATTCCTCCCTCTCACTTATGGTTGAAGACTGAGTAAAGGAAGAACTTTTTATTTTGTTTAACTGATGTGTTTGATGAATGTCTGGCTCGAAGTTTACCTTTCCTAAGAACGTTGCATGACTGATCTCTTTTGCTAGGAGTTCAGGGGCGTTCTCAGTCACCCATTTAGGAAGTGAACAGTGGACCCAAGCCTTTTCCTTCAAATTTCCAGTGTATTCTAATTTGCTGCTTTGTTTGTAGACCCCAACACTTAGAGTTTATGTAGTCAATATCAGTGATCCTGACATGTAGTGATCCTTACAGAGACTGAAGTTGGTTGTCTCTTTCTACAGTTTCTGTCCACCTTCTTCCTTGCCCACTATTGTCCAAGACAGACCTGAAGTGGGCACAGGTGAGGGTCAGCTTCCCAAGGCATGTACAACTTTCTCTGCCTCCTCCTTGTGTGTGGCGCTTTGGGGAAGCTGGGGTTACTTAAGGGGGTGGGATTTTCCACACTAGACTTGTTTATTTGGCAACTCAGTGCCCTCAAAGAATTAAAAGGCTTCAGATCGATTTGTTTCCAGTTTGTTCCATATGGGAGTAACCAAGCCCAAAATCTCACTGTTGACATAGAAGTAAGTTTTAAGCCTGAAAACTTTTGTTCACTTGCCTCTGTTCTCTGTTGCTCCCCCTGTCTCTCTCTCAATTTAAAGGCCACCATCTTGAGGCTATCTGAGGAAAAAAAAAAAAAAAAAGGCTTGGTTGGGAAGGCGACACCTTCATCTATTTAATCATTGCCCTGGACTAGCTCCCTGTTTGGTGATGAGCTTGTAGTAGGAGGTGTTGAGAAAGGACTTGATCCTTATAATTTGTTCCATTTATATTCAGTTTGAATGGGTTTTTGCTACTTGTAACACAAGGATTCTTGATGAATGCTTCCTGAGGCTGAAGGCTTTAGTTTGTCTCTTATATCTGCAGTGTCCAACATGTACCTCATTTATAGTATCCCCCGGTAGTGATGATGTATTTGTTTTTTTTTTTTTTTAATGTTTTCTTTACTTTTGAGAGAGAGAGACAGACAGAGAGAGACAGAGAGTGAGCGAGGGAGGAGCAGAGAGAGAGGGAGACACAGAATCTGAAGCAGGCTCCAGGCTCTGAGCTGTCAGCATAGAGCCCGACGCGGGGCTCAAACTCACTGACTGTGAGATCATGACCTGAGCCGAAGTCGGACGCTTAACCGACTGAGCCACCCAGGCGCCCCACGATTCTGCATTTGTTTACTTGTGTGACTGTGTATATGCCCTTGAGAGCAAAATATAGAAATAAAGTGACTAAAACACACACACACACACACACACACACACACAAAAGAAAAAAAAAGAGAATATGGGAGGAAGAAGGCAAACGTTTCAAAACATGTGTTGTTTGAGCTTTTCTACCGCATCTGTCAAACAAGCCTACAAGTTCCCGCACGTGTGGTATTTTTAATTTTGCTCCCAAATGGGGAGAAGCATCCTCTTCCCAGCCCTTTGCCGTTAACTGAAGCGACTCAGCAGGGCTGCAGCTGCCAGAGTGAAGCCGGCTCTCCCAAGGACCCGGGGGGAAGCTGCTGTTTCTGCTTCTGCCATTCTTTGCTCAAAAGTTGGCAAATGCTGGTCATGTCGTGGTTCTATTTATAGTAGGCGCACGTCTAACCACCTTGTTCTTTTCTTAGCATCAGCTTGACATGCTATCAATTATCCATGAGGTGAATGACAACACCAGGAAAGTTATTTGAGGCAGGTGCCCTGAGGTGAGAGATAGAGGGGGCGGGGGTCACACGGGGACAGCTCCAGATGAAAAGGGTAAAACAGATATTCCTTGCTGTATCTCAGCCAGTAAATGGTCCCAGACAGCTGGGGGCGGGGGGCGGAAACCCTGAGCTGATTGCCCAGCTGGCTCTTACTCTGCCCTTCCTACCTGTGTCTGCTTACATTTGAAAAGCCCTTTTGAAAAATACAAGGAGCAGGAGGCGAACATGGTGATCTCCTCCCAGAGGTCATTTTGTTACACTCTCCTGTCCCAGAGGGGTGGAGGTGAGGCCCCAGTTAGGAAGCTCCTGTGGGGGAAGCGGGGAGGAGTGGGTCAGGCAGGGGCTGGACACCCTCCCTTCTCCTGGAGCATTTCTGGTGAGAGGGAGCAGTCAGGGACAGAAGTAGGAGTGCCTGGGGCTGCTCTCTGCACTGCAAGCCTGGCCCACAGTGGCTCCCCACCTCCCTCCCATGCCCTCCCTTTGACCTCTTGAATTCTAGACCAGGTTTTGTTTTTTTGTTTGTTTTTGTTCTTGTTCTTGCGGCCCTTGTTTTGTTTCTCCTGACAATTTAGATTATGGTTTTGAAAACAATTGTTTTCCTCCTCCTCCTCCTTTTTTTTATTTTATTTTTTTATTTTTATTTTTTTAATATTGCAACAGAGGGGCGCCTGTGTGGCTCAGTTGGTTAAGCTGGTTAAGCGTCTGATTTCGGCTCAGCTCATGATCTCATGGTTCCTGAGTTCAAGCCTCGAATTGGGCTCTGTGCTGACAGCTCAGAGCCCAGAGCCTACTTCTGATTCTGTCCCTGTCTCTCTCTGCTCCTCCTCTGCTCGTGCTCTGTCTCTCAAATATAAGTAAACATTAAAAAACTATTGCAACAGAAACATCGATTGCCCCATTTCAGTGGGACTGGCTGTCTTGGTGTCATCCTCTTACTCACCTGCCATTCATTTGGACTGCCTGGCTGTAGGAGCACGTGAAAGGGGCCACCAGAGCTGTCCTGATGATGCTGACGTCATTGCTTTAGCTGCAGGAATTGAGTTGCTCCCAGACATCCTGGGAGGGGAGCTTCTTTTCTATAACTCCTCACTATCAGCCTTCTAGTCCCTGCCCTCTGCCCACCTTGGACTTTGATCTGAATGAGACAAAGACTGAGTTGGAGCCAAAGAGAATGGGAAGCGGATTTGCAGAACATTCTATCAGCCTTGACTTCAGGTATAAAGTGGCTCAGATTTTACAGCCCGTTCTTCTCTAAATTTTCCTAATTTTCTTCTTCTTGTTTCCCTACCATTTCTTTTGACCTTGAAGGATTAAAGTGTCCCCTTGATATGTGCTCGCTGACTCCTGGGTGACACAGGGGCTGGGTCCTGAAAGGCCTTGGAATCCTTGCGAGGTTCCTGACTCTATGCGGTGGGCACTGTGACGGGCACTGGCAGCCTCTCCCAGGGATCCCGGCTCCGACTCTGTTACCATCTGCCCAGCTAATCCACTTTCCCGGCTGGTGTCTAGCGCCAGAGAGTGTCTGGGTCTGCGAGTACCCTGGTGCCATTTAAACTGACTCCAGCTTCCTGGGGATCAGTTTGCAGCCTTTGTTATCTTTTGGCAGAGCTGCCCTATCTATCTTTCTCCTCCTCTTGGGAGTTAGACCACTCAAATTAAACTTGGTTTATTATTTAGGGACTTCATGGGGAGGAGTTGAGACAATCACTCTGAGCGCAGAGCACTAAGCTTCCAGACAGATATTGTGTGTGCATGTGAGGGTGTGCATGTGTCCGTGCACACTTGTGCACGAGTAACACACCCAGGAGACTGTGAGTGCTCCTGATGGTCTTGGAAAGATGAGTCCAGGATGGATGGATCTTTTTTGCAGAAGCTGCAGGAACCAAGACAGGTGCACAACACCAGTGTCAGAGGCCTCAGATGGCTGGTAAGTAAAGGGGAACTTCCTCCTTTTTGTTTTTTGTTCTAGGTGATAGCAAACAATTTAGTTGATGGATATTAGATCTTCCAGTTTCCTCTTCACAGACTGACATTTGTGAACCAGAACCCCCTATTTATACTTGTGCGCGATTGTGTGATCTGAGTTTGCGTTTCCTTTTTTTAAAAATTGTTGATTATGTTATTCATGAGTGATGGACGTTCACCCCCTACAGTTTTGCATTGTTACTATTTACCCAACTTTTCTCCATTGTTTCCCCAGCTTTTAATATGCATGGGGCGGGGGCGGAATTCTATTTGAAGATTTCTGGCTAGGGGAGGTTTTTCTGGGATAGGTTTTGGAAATAGCCAGATTCTTAGTGTGAAGGTTATTGCGATAAGGCTTATGATTTTGCAGCATGCTGATAAATTGTATGTAGCTATGTATTTAAATCCATAGTCAATCCTAGATACACATAGTCAATCCTGTAGTAAAATACACAGTTGAATGATTGGCTAGTGCCTAGACATAATCAATAAACTGAGAGATGTTGCTTTGTGGTTTTTGTTGCTGTTGTTTTGTTATTGTCTCTTTTCTTAACTTGCTCATTAAGAGTCCTTGTGGGATCGAATCTTTCTTGTTGAGATTGGCAAAATGATAATAAATTGTTCTTATACTTACTTTTTTGTTCCAAGATTTAACTTAGGAGTTGGAAAACTGTAGCCCACAGTCAATCTGGCTCACTGCTTGTTTTTATAAATAAAGTTTTATTGAAACATGGGCAGACTCATATATATGTAAGTATACTATCTATGGTTGTTTTTGTGCTACAACTGCAGAGTTAAGTAGTTGTGACAGAGACTCTATGTCCCCCTAAAATATTTCATATTTGACCCATGCTCTAGTTTGATTTTTTTTTACATATTTTCAAGAGATCTACAGTGTTATTAAATGGGGTGTCTTTAATGGAAAAATGAGCACTGGCTGTACTGAAGGAGATTTCAAACCAATCAAAATAGGAGGAAAGATATATCTGAAACATTTATTGGAACATGTATGATAAAAATATATGAAAAGCTACTCAACAGATATTTATAGGACTGACCAAGCGCAAGGAACCTGTCAGGAGCTAGGAGAGATACTCAAGTAAACAGAATATAGGCCTATTCTCAGAGTTAACTGTTCAGTAGGAGAGATCTGCTAATATAACTTGAGTGTCTGACAGGATCTACTAGTGGCTATAGAAAAAGACACATAGTAATGGGATTCAAAGGAGGTAAATGGCTTTAATAGCCCAGTCTAATAAGTAGGTAGAAACCTTGGAAGAGAAATTTAGAAAGGATAGTGATGATTGCTTCTTCTAACAGTAAAGGAGATCTTCATCTATAGCTTCCAGCTGTTTGCTGAAGTAGATCTTTGCTTCTCTAGTACAGGGAGTCTTGTTTTTTCCAAAGAAAGGATAGGAGGAATCTTAGTTATTTAGTATAAGATTCACAGTTATAACAGACTCAGAGATGCCTCATTTTAGGGCATAGATAGGAACAAAAATATGATTAAAACCAAAGTTAGCCTGGACCTAGAAGTGATCCATAGAGATCATCTACTAATACACCACTCTTCTTAAAGCTAAAGAAACTGAGGCTAGGAGATCTAGTTAGTTGTACAAAATTGTCTCTGGAGCCTAGGATTTCAGACGTCTTGCTCTTTACTAAATGTCCCTGTAGTTTTTTTTCCAGTTTTTAAGCCAGATTCTCTGTGGATATGGAGAACATCTCAGAATTATCTTCATGAAGTCTTTATGGCCTTAAAGACCTTCTTTAACATGCCAGTTCTTTCCTTGGTCCTCCTGAATCCCCAAATCACAGATGGGGGAATAAAGTATTGACCAAGCCCCTGAGGACTCTACCTGCTCCCAGCTGCCCTGAGGGACTGCTTATGGGGCAGACCTTTCCAGGCTGGGCTGGGTGCTCTGCAGTGGTGCCCTCTGTTTTATACTGCTGCTGATTGGACACCCACACCAGGGTTTATTGTGGAGGAGGAGGATACAAGTGGGTAGATGAGAAAAACGACCCACAGATAACGGGGGACAGCTTGATCTTCCATGAACTGCCAATTAGTGTTCATTGTTTATTTATTTGAGAAGTATTCATTAAGCACCCACTTTATTCCAGGCTCTGTTCTAGGCACTTGGGATACAACAGTGGTCTAAACAGACAAGGATCTTCACTGTGTGGGTCTCACATTCAAGGGTGCTTCACAATGGGAGAATATTTTTCATGGGTATACAACTTGGAATGTGGACAGGTTGAGGTGTTGAACCTGAGGTAGGAAGTCCTGGGTCTGAGGACAGCATGACCTCTTTGCCATCTCCATAACTCTGTGCATCTCTTACTCCTCATCTCGTTTCCCTGTTGCTAAGTGTCTGTTTCCTTAATACTTTCACCCCATTCCTCTAGGAATGTCTCCTCCCTGCCTTCTTTCCTGGTTCTACTAATTTTGCTTTACCTTGGGTTCTGTTAGGTTCTTCTATCGTCTCTTGCTAGAGGCCCTGATGTCAGTTGTGTGTCCTTGTGCTGGCCTCTGTGATGCTGTGCTCTCTCCGGTTTTCCAGCACTGACCCAACCCCGCTAAACAGGTTGGGCTCTAGATCTACGGTCCCACCCAAGGGTCAGCTTACCTCAGGGAAGAGCTCCATCCCTAGCTGTCTGTAATCAGGACTTTCATCATGTTATTTCCCCTTCTGTGATGGTATTTATTCACTGGGTATTAATTCACTCATTGAACAATGTTTATCAGATACAATTCTAGGCATACATAATGGTGAAGAAGGTCAAATCCCTATTCTCATAGATCTCGTATTTGTAGATGACGAATCAGGGTTGAATTTTGGTTAAGTTCAGGGACTCATTCCTCATACGCAAAATGATGAGTTTGAAGTTGATAAACATCCTTTTTAGCTCAAAAATGTCTCCTTTTCACTCACTCTCTCACTTCCCTCTCTCTTACTTCCTCTGTCTACAGCAGATTGCTTATTATATTCAGTTAATGTTATAAAAATGACCAGGATTTTTAAAGGTGGCCTAAATGAAGTGGAAGAGAAAGAGAGAGAAATACAAGAATTCCTTAGGTCCTGGATAAGATGGGCACCATTTGGATAAGCAAAGTGGGCAGTGATAGCCCTTTGACACTTGTGAGTTGGGGTTCACCGGTGATTGAGTGAGGACTCTGCCTGGGGAAAATTAGGAGTGTCCACAGAAACAATGGAGGGTGTAACAGCTGAGGGGAAGGGTGTAGGAGGGCAGGGAGCTTCATGGTCCTCACCTTATTTTAGTGTTCTGCTCTTGTACATTTTGCAAATGGAGGAAACCCAAGCAGTGCATGTTTTAGGGTTTGAGCATGGAAAGAGAAGACAGAGGAGCTGTTTGAGTTTATCTTAGGTGAAGTTAAGAATCTTGTTTTACTGGTTTGTTGATAATAAAATGGCTAGAGCTGGAAGAGATGATTAAATTAATAAATATTCGATGATCGTTCTGGATCTAACAACCACGCACGCCAATTTCAAATAATGTATTCTATTGTCTCCATAAATAATCCTGTCGTCATAACCTGCATGTCAATATTTGGTTCAGAAAATATAATCATTGGTTGGTATTATTGTCTACAAGGCATGATACTAAATTATCTTGTCATCCAATTCAATTTTTATCATTATCTCTTTGGCAGTTTTGTTGGAAGAAACTAGTAACTTACAAATCATAAAAGGCTAATAATCCCAGGCATAATTTTCTTCTTTTACCAGGTGTCTTTAAGATGCCTTCTATCAATTCTGACTATTTTTCTAAAGGTTTTTTTTAAAAAAACTGGATTATGATTTGTATGATGAGATTAGGTGGGGAATAGTGCGTTTTAAATTAATTTCTGATAGGGAGTAAAGAATATATTCCTTTGAGAAAATTAAAACCATAGAAAAACATAGAGAGGAAAAGAAAATTTCCCCATGGCTTGCCCTTGCCCAAGAAATAATATTGGAACGTAAGAGGACATGAGGAGGAGGTATTGCCTGTCTTAGGCTCTGTTTCTGTGCCAAGAAGCTCTTGGCACATAGCTGACATGCAGTAAATATTTGTGGAACAAATAAATGACTGTTTGGTGTATTTCCTTTGAGTCTTTTTTTCTATATACATAATTATGAAGATTATATAACAATGATTACCTTTACATCTTTGAATCATATTCTGCATTTCAGTTTTGTATCTCCCTTTTTTGATTCAAACCATGGATGCATTTATATTCAGGAGTTCTTGGAGGGATCAGAAGAAAATACAATGAAAACAGCATTCCATATGGAATGACTTAAGAATGTTTCATTTATATTTCAACTCTTGGTGATTAAGAAATCCGAAGTTGGTGCTTTGCTTTTGGGCTTGACTTTACCATCTATGCAACTGTGTTTGTAGAATCCTCGCTTAGGTGCAGAGAGTCACCGTTTCATGAGGGTGATGAGCTGGTGATGTATAGGCAAAGTTAAGAGCTCAGCTTCTGGAGTCAGAAAAACCAAAATTTGAAATCTTTCTCTCCTACAAGACTAGATTATGTGACCTTGGACAGTGTCTTGCACTTTATACTTCATATTTCCTTGTCCATAACATGGATTTGCATTTGTTAGAGAGGCTAGCTAGGGTATGATGCCATAAAAAATAACCCCCTGGAATCGAATTGGTTTAGGACAATGAGAGTATTTTTTGCTCACACAAGTCTGAGTCAGGTCTGGGCAGGTGATGGCGAGAGGGAGGAAGGGGTGGAGAGTTCCCCTCTCGAATGACTCAGGATCCAGGTTACCTTCTTTTTGGGATGCTGCCATCCCATCTCTGCGTGTGACCTTTAATATCTCTGCAGCAAAGGAGAAGACCTGGTGATGACACCCAGCTCTTAGCTGCCTTGACATCAAAGTTACATATTTGATATCATCTCTGCTCGCATGTCATTGTGTAGATCTAGGCATAGAGCTGCACTTAAGTTCGGGAGCTGGAAGTAAAGTTTTCGGATACTGAGAAAGAAAAGGAGACCCAGGCATGGTGAGCATTAGTAGGTTTTGCAACAGAACCTAATAGCCGTACCTTCAACAGATGTTGGTATAATCCAAACCTTCACCAGCCTGTGATTGAAATCTTGTTTTTTAATCTTAAATTACTATGACAAGGAACCTCACTAGGCACATTGTTAGAAACGAACCCCCCTCAAAATACCTTTCAGTGATTTTGCGGAATTCTCTGGGTCCTGCTCCTGGGTATTTTCTAAGAGGTCTTTTAGATTTCCTCGTCCTAACTCTCCTGTTAGTGAGAGGACTGTGCTTGCCTGTTTGTCCTGCACTGGTGACCGCCAGTAAGTCGTCTTCTCATGTTCTCCCTGGCTCCCTTCAGGACAGCCCCTAGGAGGCTCAGTTCATAAGATCGTACTGGAGGCTTGAGGATAAAGCATGCAAGACCCAGAGATAGTTCATACTCATTACTGGACATGTTTGGACTCACGGAGCTTCTGACCTAAACCTAACTTCAGGGTCTCCTGTTCTGCTAATTCAGGGCTCATCTCCATCTCTCCCCCACCATGCCTGAGAGTCAGACCCTTAGTGGTCTGGGGAGAGGACCAAATTAACAGAGTTCCCTGCCCTATTTCAAGGCATTAAAACAAAACCAAACTAACAACAATAACAAAAAACTGTATTCTTCCCAGGATGACTGCCAGTGAGAAACTCATTTCCCTTCAGGGTTGATTTCACAGTGTGCCTTGGCCCCCATATCCCTGGAAATATAATGCAATAATTCACAGTGCATGAATCCAAATCTGGGTTATTTGCACTCGAATCACGTCACCGTGGAATCCAACAGCCTATCCAGGTTGTGCTTGGTTAAGTCTGTATTACCTTCCTGTGGCTTTTCCTCCAGGGGCCAGAGGAGGGAAGATAGGGCCTTATCTCCCTCCTGACATCCTAACTTCAGCTCCATCTCCTGAGAGCAGATACCTGGACAATACAAGCCTGGCATCTCAAGGACAAACCAGAATTTCAAGGATTGATCAATTCTAAATCAAACTTGGGGAAAATAAACAAAAACAGAAACAATTCTATGTTTACAGACACAGTTCTGTTAATGCAGCCAATTTCCCATTATTAAATAGATGCCTAATATGTTAGTCTGAAGTTTTCACCCTGGATTTCTTGGTTGGATTCAGGCTTTCTCAAGTAGAATGGAAAGGTACTTGTTGCCTTCCATCTGTGTCTATGAAAGGCCCCACCAAAGCAATCCTTTCTATAACAAAGACTAATGCTGCCCAAAAGATTAAAAAAAAAGACAGTTTTCACTTTCTAAGGGAGAACTCCACAAATGGATGTTTTTAGAGCTTCATGTCAATTTTAGTCTTGTTCACACCAGAACTCCCTTACGTTAGGTATTATGATTATAATGAAACAGGTTTACATTTTCCTTTGTCTTTCCCTGCATTACTTTATTTAATAAACTCTATTATATATAGGATTTTAGTCTTGCTCGTGGTTACTTCTGGGATCAAGCCCCTTTTGCTCACCCATACACTTAATTTTTCCTTCTCAACTCCAATTTTTTCTTAGTAACTTATTCTCCTCCTTGTGGTAATATTGAGTAAAACATAGGCTCTTTGTATTCCAGGGTCTTCATTCCATGAGCATTATGTTTGTGGTTTGTCTCTCAATCTTGTCATGTGGGTCAGCCTGTCTCTGCACCCAGCTGTGTGTGCAAAGGCCCTGTGTGTCTGTGGGGGCAAGGGTGGAGGCAGTGGAGAGCTCCTGTGGGTGTTCTCGTGCACATCTGGCCATGGCTCTGGGTCCCAGGCTGGTTTGCTGGCACTTGCCTAACTGAAGCTCTCTTTCTGCCCAGAGCGACTCTCAGGTTCACCGCTCCTAGTGCAAGGAGACGCTAACTAAGAAAGGACTTTAAAGTTCTATTTCTTCCTGCTTTTTTTCCCTCCTTTTGGAGGTAACAGCTCACCCACCGCTGCCAGAGCTGACAGAATTGGAATGGCAGTAGGTGGATGAGGGGGGTGGGGATAGCAAGAGGAATGGCAGTCATCAGTTCGGGAACAATCTCTGAGCCAAAGACCTGCCTTTGGCCTATAAAAACAATATGAGAGAGTTTGTCTCTGCCTCCTTGGAAGGGGCTATGCTATAAATCCGACTCAAGCCAGGAACTATTAATGGGAGATCATTATGAAAGAACACATACCTGGTTTTTCAATTAGCGCAGGCTTGGTGAGATGATGAGTTGGGCCACTAAGAACTTGCTGTTCACTGATAACTTTCTCCAGCTAGCCATAAGGCAAATCTAAATTCTCTACAGGAATCTTTTTTCTAAGAATCAAGAGTATGTGTATGGATTGCATTCCTAGATTTAAAAGCACTCACAAAGATAGAGCTTTGTTGTTCGATAGCAGCCCTGTGTTTTTCAGCATTGCTAGAATAAAGAAGTTTTATTTGTGTTAACTATTGACTGTGTTTCCCCACGTCACCCAGTGTTGCAAATTCATGAAATTGGAACGAGCATCCTAATTTGTCAAGAGAGTTAGAGTAACTGGATTCAACCCCTGAGCCCATAAGGGCCTGTCATTCTCAGTGATTCAAATGGGTATTTGGGTACAGGTGGTCATGTGTGGCAAGCAGGTGCCATGCAGATTCTGCACCTGTGGTTTGTTTGGTCTTATCAGGCAGGCACAGATGCCTCTTGGAGCATCGTGCTTGCGGGTGAAATCTTTATGTGGAAACCACGACCTCACCGTGATCCTAACAAGAAGGAGTCAGTGTTCAGAGGGATGTGACATACTAAGAATCAGAAGCTGGGATAAGCCAGAAGGAATCTTGTGAGATTAACTTTCTTCTTTAAGTTGGGTAATGTTTTTTACATACCCTCTCTTCAAACTTCAGCATTTCACTTGTCCATCTGCGTTTTCTCTAACTATTGCAAATGTCAGGTTTGTGCGAAGAGGCATCTGTAAAGCTGTTGGCATGAATAATACCCCTGATATTTATGTGCAGGAGAGAGTGCCCATGGCAGGCTGACTTTCATGCACTTACTATCTTTTACTAATTAAAACCAAGGAGACTGTGTACGAAGACCTTTGATGTGCACAACACCTGCCGAATTGGTTTTCTCCTTTCTTGGTATTTCTTTTTTTTTTAATTTTTAAATTATTTTTATTATTTATTTTGAGAGATACAGAGCATGAGTGGGGGAGGGGCAGAGAGAGGGGGAGACACAGAATCCAAAGCAGGTTTCCAGGCTCTGAGCTGTCAGTACAGAACCCGACGGTGGGGCTGGAACCCATGAACCGCAAGATCATGGCCTGAGCCGAAGTTGTATGTTCAACCGACTTAGCCACCCAGGCGCCCCATCCTTTTTGGTATTTCTGATCGGGTGGGAGGCAAGGTTGCCGAATGGCGTGCAGCAGGCTGCAGTGGTGATGTCCTACCACTCTGGGACAGACTCTTCACTGGTCTGCTGAAGTATCTTTTTCTATCTCAAAATAACACTTCAAGTGGGGATTTATTAGCCCTTTTTACATGGGAGGGAATTGAGGCTCAGAGAGGTTAACTAATTTGCTCAATGACACAGAATGTGATAGACTAAAATTTGGATCCAGAGCCACTTCTGACGCCCATTCTATATTTTAAATTTTTTATATGTTTATTTATTTATTTTGAGAGAGAGAGAGAGAGAGAGAGCATGCAAGCTGTGGAGGGGCAGAGAAAGAGGGAGAGAGAGAGAATTGGAAGCAGGGTCTGTCCTGTCCGTGCAGAGCCCCATGTGGGGCTTGATCGCATGAAGCATGAAACTGTGACCTGAGCCAAGATCAAGAGTCAGATGCTTAGCCGACTGAGCCCCACCCAGGGGCCCCCGGAAGCCCATTCTGCTCCCAGTGTCCTAGCTGCCTTACAAACCGAGTGTGGCAGGGTGGTCCGCTCAGCTTCTGCAGCAGAGAAGCCTCATTCTATGTGGATTTAGTTTATGTTGGATGGTTATTTAAAATTACAGTCATCAGCTGAGCATTGCAATACCAGCAAGTCACAGAAGCTTCCCAGAGATGTTTCCTTGGTTAAATATTTGCACAACTTCTGAACACGCTGAGTAACCACGCCTGGGGCTGATTGTTGTGTAGGTGGAGAAGGACTGGGCTGGTCAAGGTAATTGCTAATCTACTTGTCTTACGGTGAGACATTCTCTGATTCTCTAGTTTTGAGGTGGGGAGGAGTGTTTGCTGCGAATCTCAGGAGACAACTTGATGGCTATTCCCTCTACACCTGCTGCTGCTGAGCTGCTTTGCTGGGGGCAGAAGTGGAGATGCAGGGCAGCCAGGCTGAAGCCTCCAGGGAGTTTCTCATGCAGCCTGACCTCAGGCATCCTCCCTGTACAAAGTCCTCACATCAGACATTCATGCCAAGCAGTACTGATTCAGTCTCTCTTTTCCCCCCAGAATAATGCGAATAAAATCAGAAGCAGGATAGAAGAAGCTGGTCTTTCATCCAGGATTAATAAACCAAACAAATTCATTTGTTTCTCAAGAATGTAGATTTCTATGGTGTCTCTCAGGCTGCATAAGCAGAATTTGTGCTGCAATTTCTCAGAGTCCTTAATTTCTAAATTGCCTTATGGGGCTTTAAGTAGAGGAGATCGCTAGCTTTTGCTCACTGTGTAATCCCGTGGTGGGTTTCCTCTTTGACTTCTATCCCCCAGCAAGCGATTAGTGGATGTCTGTTGCAGTGAGATGGCTTTTTTTCCTCACCCAACCTTGAAAGCTGCATTGGAGTGGAGCCACTGGGCAACACTGGGAGGCATAATTCAAAACTAGAGTAGTTAGTTCTCAGTAACCAGAGGGAGATCTCAGTGTTGCCTTCCCTGGACTGTCAGTTCCATTTTGCGAGTCGCAAACATAGAGTGGAAAGCAGATGTCCACTCTCATATGCTCTATGGGCAAATACGAAAAATAGGAAAGAAGGGACTTGGGAGGCATATGACCCAAACTAACTTCCTCTGGACAGTCTGGAGGATAAAAGCCACCAGGAAGATCTAGTATACATATTCCTGTAAAAACATAGCACTATAGGGGTGTCTGGGCGGCTCAGTCGGTTAAGTGTCCGATTTCGGCTCAGGTCATGATCTTGTGGTTTGTGAATTCAGACCCATGTCAGGCTCTGTGCTGACAGCTCAGAGCCTGGAGCCTGCTTTGGATTCTGTGTTTCCCTCTGCCCCTCCCCTGCTCATTCTCTCACTCTCTCTGCTCCCCCACCCCGGTCTCTCAAAAATAAATACACGTTAAAAAACAAACAAACATAGCATTATTTACATGTCCCCAGAACTTTCATAGCTACCTTTCACTGGCCATTCTGACTCTGTCTGTTCTATCAGCAAGAGGGATGAGAGCTGAAGGCAGCCCCTTGGGAAATTAGCAGGAGAGCCAGAGATCAGTCCCCAGAGAAGTCCTGCATGAGGTCCCACAGGAAGCCTCTGTGATCTCTAATTCCTGCTGTTTTATTTTATTTTTTCCCTTAAATCACACTGCAACTCTGAAAAATCCAGGAAAGACTAAGCTTTTCTGATTTAGAGTTTTAAACATGGAAGGGGGCTTAGAACTTATTTTGTTCATCTTTTCATTTTAGAGATGAGGAAAATGAGACCCGGGGAGATGTGACTTTTACAGGACTGAACAATGTGGAGGTCCCAGCTAGTCTATAAAATACCTGGTGTGAATTTACAAAAATGCACCATGGGAGAACACAGCCCTTTGGGGCACATGGCTTGGCAAGCTGACGTGCCTTTGTGCAAAGGAAACGATGTCCCTCTTTCAGGTGGCCAGAGCCAGGCGGGGCGTGTGGCTTAGATGACTGAGCAATGGGACAGATCTCAGCTGCTGATCCCCGATTGGAGATGTACTCACTGCATACTATCGGAAGTGGCTCTGCATGGTTTTCCCAGTTCATTTAAAACAGATTTGGATGGAAAACAATACTGAGTGAGGGAGTAAGCTTTCCATTAAGTAGATGAGGGTGTCCATATGTCTACTAATTGCCCTCAGCTGGTATAAATCAATCAGACCCGGGACACAAGGGGTGAGTCTTTCTTTCTTTGCAGTTATAGGCATGAATAATTAGGATGAAACCAGACCTGCATGTGCTGGTTTGACTGATGATCGACATTTTTAAATTGTAGCAAAGAAAAGAGACTTAATGAAAGTCTGGCAAACTTCACAATGAATATCTAGTGAATTGGATGTGAAAAGGAAAGGAAAAAAACCCTCACCTTTTCAGTGTATTAAAAAAGAGCATTCATGCAAGACAGGGCTGGTAAGTTTGAAGAACTTTTTTCCAAGCTTCTATCAACACAAGAGAATTTTCTCTGGGGGCCAGAATTTGAATGGACCGTCAGATTGGTGTCAGGGGTTAATGAGGAAAGCTTATAAACATACCTGCCCTCCACCCACATTACTACAAATACATTTTACTAATATGACATTTTATATCGGAAGGCAAATGTCACTGTAACATTTACAAGTAGTGAATAATTCTTTGGGGGTGAAATTAGCCCCACATTAGAGGGACTAGCCCCTTCTCGTAAACGATCTTTGAGTAGCCCAAAGTTCCCTTTTGTATAACTCATTACTCTTACAATGTCAACAGTTGTTTGTAGGTATGCATTTAACGTGTGTCTCCCACAGTAGTTTGGAAAGGCAGTATAGCACAGTGGCTAAGGGTTCAGACTCTGAGGTCTGGTTTCAATTCCATTTTTGTCACTTAGCAGCTGTGTGACACCAGTTCCTTAATCTCCCTGTGGTTTATTCTGCGCCTACGAAATGGTAATCATCATAGGACCTATTTCATAGGACTGTATACTGGGTGTACTAAGTCAGGTCGTCCTGTGATTGCTTATGGCCAGAACGTGGAGTCCTAGATAGAAGTATTGGCTGCTATTGTTGATGGAACTGTAAGGGACTGTTTCTGTCTTATTCTCTCTGTTATTCCCAGAGTGTGGGGCACATAGATAAACATTTGGTTGAATAAATTAATGGTCTCATTTCTTCATAGCTCCCGTGCAGTGAAGCCTCAGATTGCCAACAACGTTATGTGTGAAATTAGCTCCCATGCGGCTGGGCCTTTTCCGCGGTTGGTGTATCTATTCTGTCACACTTCATTTAACTCCAGATTGATCTGCCCTCACATAAAGACAGTAATCTATAGGGGGCTTGAGCTCTGGTTCTTAGCTTCTTAAAAATCGACAGCTATTGTTCAGAGGTATTTCAAAATACAGTATCCAAATAATATGTATGGAAATAGGAGATGTGTTTTGAGCCGATAAATGCTTGAGAAAGGACCAGATCAGGGATTCTGGGTTGCAGTCCCAAGATCATCAGTGATTTTACTTCCCCTGACTAAACATAACTTTATTTATTTTTTTAATTTTTAAAAATTTTTAAATGTATTTATTTTGAGAGAAATAGAATGAGAGAGAGAGAGAGAGCGAGAGAAAGCAAGCAAGCAGGAGATAGCCAGAAAGGGAGACAGAGAATCCCAAGCAGGCTCCATGTTGTCAGCACAGAGCCCGACGTGGGGCTTGAACTCATGAACCGTGAGATCATGACCTGAGCCAAAATTGAGAATTGGACACTTAACCGACTGAGCCACCCAGGCGCCCCCAACGTATCTTTATTTTTTTAAATGAAGGATTAACCTGTATGAATCTCAAGGTCTTTTCCTGTTTTTATATTTTATGGTACTAAGGTTTTAGTTATTTTTGTTAATTCCTTAAGTGCACTGATCCAGATACAGCTTTAAATCACAGATAGAATGCAGATTAAGTTTCTGCAAATAGTGTCTCTTTATATTCTGAGGAATCCTTCCATGAATATTTCCTGTAAATCAAGAATCTTTTCTAATGTGAATAGTTTTCTTCCAATGTCTCTGCTTTGAAAATTTACGTGCATTGTTTTTTTTTCTTAAAATAAGACCATCTAAATATTTTCAAATAAATCTAACACCACTTAGTGTACACATGACTAGTGTAGGAAACTAAGTATTGGGGAATTTACATTTTTTTTAAAACATTGTCACATTTCCTGCCATCCAGTCCTGCTACTGGTCAGCATGGATGGAGCTTCCTGTCCAAGTCTTTTGGGGCTCTAGTTTTTGGAGTTGGTTCACAGATGGCTCCAACTTCTGGTTCACCCTGACTTATAAGAGATAACAAATAAAGATCATTTAAAGCCACTATTATTAATGAGTTGAGGGCAGCTATTAGAAAAACCTGGATAGGGTGCTTATCACTTCCTGTGGTCCACGTGACCTCTGATTAATTTAATCACCGCTCTGTACCTGATGTCAGGGGCGTAACACAAGGTCTTGACCGACAAAATCTATTTCCTCCTCAGATTCATTCAGACCCCTTGGAAGCTAGGGACTTCTGATTAAGTTAAGCAATTTTTTAAATAAAGTTTATTTATTTTGACAGAGAATGAGACAGCAAGTGCATGAACAGGGTTGGGGGTCTGGGCAGAGAGGGAGAAAGAGAGAGACAATCCCAAGAAGGCTCCATGCTGTCAGCACAGAGCTCAATGTTGGGCTCGATCCCACGAACCAGGAGATCATGACCTGAGTTGAAATCAAGAGTTGGATGCTTAATCAACTGAGCCACCCAGGCACCTCTAAAATAAGCTATTTTTATAACCTGCAGAAGATCCCATATGGTCAATCTCGAGTTCCCTTTGCTTCCAGGATTTGTCCCAGATGTTTGTTTTGCTCAGGACAAGCAGGATGCTATTTGTGGGTTTGTCGTTTGACCTTCTCATATGAAAAGGTTTTAAGTGTTTTCTCTTTCCGCTGACTATTTTAAAAGTTAAATTTATTGACTGCCAAACTCTTTGGTGTATTCTCTCCTTTATTCTTCACAGCAACCTGATGAGGTAAGGACTACTATTAATCTCATTTTACCTTTTCAAAAATAAGCTGTAGAAGAACTAAATAATTTTCCCACTGTCAAGCAGCTAGTAAGAGGTTGGGCCAGACCTGAAATTCAGGTTCATTTGTCTCCAAAACTCTTGTCTAAGCCTTACAACAGGCTGCCTCTTACAGAGACCTAGCTTGACAGAGATTGCATAAAACAATATTCTGTTTTAATATTAGAAATGGTTTGTGGATGTCCCTGGCATTTATATTGGTCAGGCTGCAAAATCTGTTTGGACATTTATTAAGAGAGTGAAGCCAAATTAATGATGTCTTCTCTGAATTTTCCCTTGGCTCATCTTGGGAGAAATTAGAATGAGCCAAGCAGGGAAGGAGAAGAGGGAGTTGTGTGTGTGTATGTGTGTGTGTGTGTGTGTGTGTGTGTCTGTGTGGCAAGGGATTAAACAAACACCGTGTTCCCCAGTGTTGACTGGCTCCACACCCAGCATACATGATTTGTGTGCAGAGTCCTGTGTCGGGCAATCAGACAAGTTGTGGTTGCTTTTTAGCCATTGTTGCATGGTGTGATTGCTGAGCCAGAGACAAGGCCCGGGAGAGCATCCAGCATCACCGACATGGTGTACTGCAGCCACAGGTGTTCAGCGTGGGTCACTGTCCTGGGCTCCTAGTCCCTTCAGTTTTCAGAAGTTGTTGCCCTTCCTGTTGCTGGGCTTGGAAGGAGCCATTTATTCTGTTCCAACTACTGTCCTTAATGTCACATTTGGAGGACCAGGAGTTAGGGTTTTGCTTCCTTCCTTCCGAGAATTCCTTTGGGTTGCATATACAGTTTGGTCCACGTTCTTCTTAGGGACCAGTTTTACATACAGTCACTTGTTACTCCCAAGAAAATGGCTTGCTATTCTGAAATTTCAATACCTAGCATGTGGCTTTGTGCCACCAAGAAAATATAATTTCTTTTAAAGAAAAAGTTAAAGGAAGAATCCCTCTACCTTATAGATACTGTAAGTGTATAGCAGCAAACACTGGAACACAGGCATATCAGGGTCCCAGGAGAGCTCAGAAAGGGCCCTCTGGCTAACTCTGGAGGATTCAGAAGGAGCTTTCTGGAAGGATGACTCCTGATCTGGTCTTGAAGAATGAATAAGATTAAACAAGGTAGAAAAAGGTGGAAAGAGTTTTCAGTAAGAGCACAGTATGAACAAAGGAAAGGAAGAATGAGCTGATGGTTTGTAAAGCAAAATCAAAATAGATTAATAGCACTAAAGCACAAAACATGTGGTAGAGGATGACAGATAGGTTCAAATTCATTGTTAAAAGCCCTGATATGGAGCCCTAAAATGCAATGGCAATGAGACTGAAGTTTATTTTAGGCAATTGGGCACCCCTGAAGGGTTTTCAGTGGGACAGATAGGTTTTTCATGTTGAAAACTCTAATGGCAGTGTAAAAGATGGATTTCACAGGCAGTAGCTAGAGTAGAGGCAGGAAGACTTAGTTAAGAGAGAGATGAGAAAGGACCCACTCAAGTACGGGTAATGGGGATGCATAATATTTTCAGAGTATGTAGAAGGGCTAATTGGCAGGCCTTGATGATTGATTGTGACGTGTAAAGGAGAGTAATTACCATATATTTATTGACGATCTACTTTGTGCCAGGCATTTTAAAGTTCTTGGGATATAGAAGTCTGGAATTCTAAAAAGCTAGAGAATGGTTGCAACATCTCCCCTTATGGATGAGTTATCTGTTGCTTCATAAGAAACAACTCCATGAATGGCAGAGTAGGATAATTAAACTCTTGGCTTTCTGGCCTGTTAACTGAAAAGGGAAATACCATATAACCAGAAGATAGTAAGGAAACAATGGAAAGGGAGAAGTTTTAAAAAACAGCACCATAAAGTTGTTTATGAACTCCCAGGCTCACCTCCAAGATATGAATGAAGGCGTCTGACCCTAGTCAGCACACCTAAGTCTTTAAGAACTGAATTCATAGACAGAACACCATTCAAGTGTCAGAGTAGCTATTGGGCAGCACACACTTGAGACAGGTCTAACTAACATTGCGAATGTTTTGAGAATTGAACTAACTGAACTAACACTGAATCATATTACACAGAAGACACAAGCTTGTGGTATGAATCTAATTAGGTTGGTTGCTCATTAAATGTGATTATGTTCCATAGGATTCAAATAAGAACCAAAATCTCATAACATAATATTCAAAGGTTCTAAGTTAAAAAAATTACTCCAAAACGTCATGGCTGGAAAAAATCTATTTGTGGGTTAGGAATCCAGGAATGGCTTAGCTGGAGTTCTCTGTCTCACTGTTTCCCATGAGGGTGTCTCAGGTTCCCATGAGTGTTTAGCCCATGGCTGGGCTAAAGTTATCTCAAAACTTAGCTGGATCTGGAGAATCTGCTTCCAGATCACTCACGTGGCTAATGGCAGACCATGGTCCTTGTCTTAGGGGCCTTCCCATGGAGCTGCATCATAACATGACAGCTGATTCCCCAACAGTGGAAGCAATTGAGAGATGTGAGAAAGAGTACCCAAGTCAGAAAATATAATCCCAATCTTGGAAATGACATCCTGTCACTTCTGCTGTATTCTGTTTGTTGCAAGGAAGTCCCTAAGTCCAGCTCACACATAAACAGAGGGAATTACACAAAGGCATGAATTCCAGGAGATAGGAATCCTTGGGGACCATCTAAGAGGCTGCCTATCACACCTGTATGACTGAGTAGAAGGCAACACATTAACAAGATCAGGAATACAATTGAAAGAGTAGATTTTAGGGGGCTAATGAGTTCTGTCTTATAATTAAACTGTTGCCTATTCAAGTGGACATGTGCAGCAACATTAGTCCTGGAGATATAGACTTGGGAAGAGGTAATAATTGTGTTATAGGTGGCATTTGAAACTGTCAAAGTGATTATCACTGTACTTTCTTCAAATCATTGCTCAGAGGACACCCTTTCAATGATGTCTCTCTTGACTAATCAAGTTAAAATTGTAGCCCTTCTTTTTCACTTTCAATAGCCCACCTCACTTACTATCTTCTATCATGTTAATACTTAATTATTTTTTGTCTTTTTATCCCCACCTAGAATGCAAGATCCATGAAACCAGAGTTTTTTGTACACTGATATATCCTTAGTGCTTAGTAGACTACCTGATGTATAGTTGACAACAGTTCTTGAAGGAAGGATGAACGTTTCCACAGATACGATATCCTAGCCAAAAGGTGGAAGCAACCCAGGTATCCCACTGATGGATGAATGGATAAAACAGAATGTAGTACCTACATACAATGAAATATTATTCAGTCTTAGAAAGGAAGAAAATTCTGACACCTGTTATAGTGTAGATGAAACTTGAAGATACTATGCTAAGTGAAAATAAGCCACTCACATAAAGGACAGATATTAGATGATTCTAGTATCTAAGGTACCTAGATTAATCAAATTCACAGACACAGAAAATAGAATGAGGATAGCCCAGGGCTGAGGGTAAGGAGAAATGAGGAGTTAATGTTTAATGGGTAAGAGAGTTTCATTTGGGGAAAATGAGAAGTTCTGGAGATGGACGGTGGTGATGGTTGCATAAACAATATGAATGTACTAAATTCTACAGAACTATCCACTTAAAAATAGTTAAATGGTACATTTTATGTATATTTTGGCACAAAAATTTTCAGATATAAAGGTACTAAATAAGGACCAAGGGTGCCTATTGGATTTACCAACACAGAGACCATTGGGGACCTTGGTGAGAACAGCTCAGTGGGTGCTCAGAGTAGAGGCTAGATTGCAGTGGGTTGAGGAGTGGTTCAGAAGCTGGGGGATGCAAGCTACAGGAGCCTTCTTTACAAAGGTTGAGTGAGATTAGAGAATGTTCTCAGCCTGGGAGGAGTAGTGGCAATGGTGTGTGTGTGTGTGTTATGGAGAGAATAAATGAAGGGTTGGAAGGCCACTCGGAGATATATCTACTAAATCATAAATGAACCATAGTATAAAAGGTGGGTCAGAGAAAGTGAGGAAGGATACTCAAGCAACCCCTCATATCCACCCCTTTGTACAGTGTACAAGCTTACCACACAGCTAAAGATGTGGTACTTGGGGAGATTGGAAGCAAATAGTACAGTGACTTCAGATGACTTACACAGTCTGCATCATTCAGACTGGTGTCTGTCAGATCCCAGGAACTTCTTTTAAGACTAAGCTTGACTGCGCTGTGGAAAGAGGTCATTGGTTTAGGGCCGTTAGGACCACAGGTTCTAGGGCAGTGATCATAGTGAAAGCCATTGATACAAGTGAATAAACTATTGATCATTCTTCTAGCATTTATTTGTGAGAGTTTCTGAATTAGAATATTTTACCATAACAAATACATTGTATGCAAAGTACTCAGGCATTGCAAATCAGGCAAGCTTTAAAATGACTCAGGAGTATGTACCTGAGCACACAGATTGTGCAACATGACCAAACTCGATTTAAAACATCTTCATTGAAGAACTATAAGTCTCCATGATCTGAAAGGCATAAACATGACATTTACAAGTATCTATTGAAAAGCAATTATAAACACTATTGTGAGATGAGATCACTGTTTGGCCTACTAGCTAGTGTTTACATAACTAGCATTAGCTTACCAGTGGCCACATAGGCAAATGCATTGGGATTACAAATGGCAGAACTACAGGTTTTTCAAGAACTGTGAGTAGGTTTGCAAAGTATTGTGGTTGAAAAATGGAAACTTTTACTAAGACACGAAAGATTTAACATTGAATTAAAGATTGTTTTGTAAATATGCACGGTTCATTTAGAGTTACATGGTCCAGCTAGAGCACGGGCAGTTAGTTGTAGGGGAGGCCTGATCAACCGGAGTTTACAGTAGAGATATGGTCTGGGTTTTTATTGGGGGACCAGCAACCCTGGGGTTAATTTTAGCAGATCCTGGAGGGTCAGATGGGCCAAACTCCACACAGAAGGTCTGGTGGAGTTTGGTGGCCAGACTTAGGAAGCTGAGAAAGGAAACATCATGGGAACAACGAATTCCAGAAATCAAGGTCAAGGACTTGAGGAAAAAATGTAAGTTGAGATAATGGCATTGACATCAGAATACAGATGTTGGCCTGAATTTAGGAGGAAAGGAACTGGCCCACAGTTTATTTTAGAGTTGGGGGTTTAGTTGGTATGGCTGTGCTGGGGCACATCTGAGGATGACGACGATGATCATCACATTACTGATAACATCTGATAACATTTCTTGGGTCTGTTTTGTGTGCCAGGCACTGCTAATTCAACAAATATTTTTAGTACTTAGTCTGTGCCTAGTGCTGAAGGAACAATAAATAGACAAAGGTCTTGTTCTCATGAAGATTGCCTGATTGGAGAAAGACAATAAATACATAGGCAAATATATAGGAAATTGGAGAGTGATAAGCACTTTGGAAACCAGATGAAGCAGAGTGAACAGAACAGGGCTGGGAAAGGGGGAATAATCTCACGTCGGATGCTGAGGAAAAGCCCGGCATTTTGAACAAAGATGTAGTATGGGAACAAACCAGACAAGGTTGGAGAAGCATGTTTTGATCAGAGGGAAGAACAGGCATTAGGACCCTACAGTAGGGAATTGCTGGCAAATATAAGGAACTGTGATGAGGTGAGGTAGTAGGAAATGAGGACTAGATCCTGCAGACCCTTGCTTGTGGTCATTTTAAGGGCTCTGTCTTTTAATCTAATGAAATGGGAAGCCATTGGAGGCTTCTCCAAGCCTTCTGAAACTTTAGCTGTCTTATTCTCCCCACACTTGCATGAGATAGGTAATATTATTATCCCCTTTTTACCTTAAAGAGGAAGCTGAGACATAGAGAACTTAAGTGACTTGCCAAAGCAGCTTTGAAGTTTTGGAACGAGGGTGTTAAGCCAGGCGGTCTGATTTTAGCACATACAGGTTGCTTAGGAGGGATTACAAGAAGACGCAAGGGAAATTTGGAGAGTGATAAATATGGTCATTATCTCCATTGTGGTGATAGTTTCATGCATGTAGATGTATGTTAACACTCATCAAATTGTACACTTCCAATATGTGATGTTCATTGTGAGTCAGTTGTACCTCAGTAAAGTTGTAAAGAAAAATCTTTTCAAATGTGGGAGAGGCCCTCAAGTGTTTTAAAGCGAAGGAGTCACATTCATATTTTGTGAAGGATGGATTGGAAATCGGAGAGCCACCACAAATCGAGGAACTGAACTAGGGTAATGTAGAGAGGAAGACGAGGGAAGCCTGATTGTAAAGTTGACAAGACTGGGAGACCGTTTGGAATGACGGGAGAGAGAAAGAAGGATTCTGAGATGAGTGCCGATTTGGGGGCTTGGTCAGAAGTGAACTCTGGTGCCATTAAGCACAATGTAAAACTCTGGATGTTCTGAAGAAAGATGGTGGCAGTTGTAGACATGCTGAAATTGGGGTGTCTATTGGCTATCTAGGCCAATATAGTTTAACTTGGGGAGACTTCTAATTTAGAAATAGAGGTTTGGGAGTCAGTGTGTGGGGTTGTTGAAACCATAGGCAGAAATGACATGGTTCCAAGATGAGAAGGAAATGGAGGGTAAAACTCTGAGCGATATCAGTACTTAAAATGATATTTAAAAAGATATTTGGCATGCATTTTGCTCCATACCTTTTTTCATGCTCATGGGAAACACTGCTCATCAATCACAACACTCTGTCCTTTAGAAATCTCTCAGCAGGGTGTTCTTAGAACCCAGCGTATTTGATCAGTGCCAGGAAGGAAGATGAGTACTCTTTTCCATCCCTGGTATAAGCAGTGAGTATGAAACCATTAAGGGAGATGAAGGAGTGTGTCCTGGAAGCTGAGAAAATTTCAAGGAATAGGAAGTCATCAACATAGACCTTAATACTATAAGAACTGAAATGTCTTCATTGGATTTAGCCATTAGAAGGGTAATAACCATGTTGAGAGCCGTTTCAGTGGCATGCGAGGGCAGAGGCCAGATTTAAATGGAAGGAGGCATGAAAGTATGGACTGTTCCTCCCAGAAGCTCAGCACTGAAAGGAAGTAAGCATTTTATTGAAATAGCCTATATTAATTTTGTAAATTTCTTCCCTAAAGAGTTCAGTTAGTTTTTGTAGATTATCCCATTTGTTTCTTAAATCTAGGGCGATCCTTGGAACCTCTTTGTTAGGAGACTTGAGACCACAAGGCAGATGCCTTTCTATCTGGGCAATATCCTGCCCTGTGGTCTGGGAGGGGACTGAGTGTTACAGCCACTGGAATGGCTTCCCAAATGCTGGTCTGCCAGCCTATACCCAGCCCAGACTGTACTGGAACAAAAAGAGGTGCTCATGGTGCAAAGAAAAGGAAGAAAACTAGGAGTACCACCAGATTCTGAGATTGTCTTTTCTCCTGTATTCAGATTAAAATAGCTTTACTTCGTATTAGTAGATGATATTTTTGTTCTTTTATTTATGTTTTAATTTTTTTAATGTTTACTTATTTATTTTGAGAGAGAGACAGAGCACAAGCAGGGAAGGGGCAGAGAGAGAGGGAGAGGGAGAATACCAAGCAGGCTCCGTGCTGCTAGCGCAGAGCCCTACACTAGGCTCCATTTCATGAACTGTGAGATCGTGACCTGAGCCGAAACCAGAGTTGGACACTTAATGTCTTGAGCCACCCAAGGTGCCCCAGTGATTTTTTTGGTGTTTTAAATGTTATTATTAGCAAAATAAATAAGTTGGCAACTCCTGATAGGTCATCTTACTTTTTCCGTCAGTGATTTTAATTTTGTGTAAAGAGCCATCTTTTAAAATTTATTTTATCTTTTCTGGGTAAGAATTAATTTGGACAAAGTTAACCAGCTAGGATAATGAGATCATTAGTCCTTGAGAGCTACTGAGATGTGGCCTAACCCCCAAGACCTTCAAAATAAAGGATATGAAATCCATGGAAATTGGATTTCAAAAGCTGTAGTAACAGAAAAATGCACAAGTTAACTTAAAGATTCAGAATGGCTCCCCTGCCAGCCAGACCTGACTTTAATTGATTAAAACTGTTCGTATGTCTAATGAAAGAAGGTTTGATGAGCAATGAGGCTGATTGGCCAAGGTAACATAGAGAAGCCACTGGAGCAAAGCTGGTGGTGCCTGTCTGAACACTAATTAGAAAACAAGGAGACTTGGCAAAGCATGTCTTTGGGAATGGGTTACATTGGCAGAGAGTAGATGGGTGCTTTGGGTCAGAGAGGCTGGGCTGTGTGAGCCTGATGTCAACCCTCACAGTAACTGCATCTAACTGGCCTTCATCTATTTCTACGCTCTTTTTCTAGTTTTCCAAGTAGGAAGAGAATGCTATGGTGCTAGGGGGTGAAATGTTGCCTCTCTAACACACTGACAATTTAAGGCCCTGTGTGGCTCTTTCCTCAATAGAAATTAATAAAGTGGCATTCTGAATTTATCCCTCAGTCTCACTCGTGGGAAAAGGATTTTTTAATGTGTTGACAAAGCCTGAGCCTTTGGGTGTGAAACTCTTGTGACATTAGCCAACAGGACTCTGAGCTGTAACTCTCCCCAGGTGGGAACAAACTCTGGTGTTGCCACTGTTATTTTTTTTTCTTCTCCCAACTTTATTGAGGAAAATTGACAAATACAATTATATGTAATTAATATGTACAGTGTGATGAATGGTATACATACACATTGTGGAAAGATGGCCAAGATCAAGATAATTAACATACCCATCACCTCACACACTTAACTTGTGGATGTATTGAGAATGTGAGATCTACTCTCAGCAACTTTCAAGTATACAAGACTGTATTAACTACAGTCACCATGCTGTATATTAGATCCTCAAAAATGATCTTCTTATCACAGAAAATTTGTACCCTTTAACCTATCTCTCCATTTACCCCTTCCTCTAGTCTCTGACAACCAGCACTTTATTCTCGGTTTCTATCAAATTGACTTTTTTTTCTTGATCCCACATATTAAGTGATAATATAGACAATATTTATCTTTCTCTGGCTTATTTCACTTGAATTATGCCCTCCAGGCTCATCCATGTAGTCACATATGGCAGGATTTCCTTCTTGTTTGTGACTGAATAATATTCCATTGTGTGTGTGTGTGTGTGTGTGTGTGTGTGTGTGTGTGTACCACATTTTCTTTATCCATGCATCTGTCAAAGGACACTTTGGTTATTTCCATGTTTTGGCTATTGTGAATAATGCTGTAGTGAACATGGGGTTGCAGATATCTCTTCAGGATAGTGATTAAGGGAACCCTTATACACTGTTGGGTGGAATGTAAATTGCCATTATGGAAGACAGTCTACTCCTGGGTATATATCTGAAGGAAACATTGGCAGTGTTTTGCACTATATTGTGACTTGCCATAATTTTTCTTTTGAAGTTTCCTCCAAAATTACCATTTTGAAGAAAATACCAAATTAATAGAATGTTTACTGACCAGGCATTCTGCAGAAAATTTTGTTCAAGAATAGCATTTGCTGTGTTTCATCAGGTAGTTTGCAGTCAAAAATTTTTTGTTTGTTTCTTATAGAGACTAGCTTCAAACTTTTATAAATTTTTTATGCACATAATTTTATTCACTTGATTTTAGATTGTCCTGTAATGATAACCCCAAGCTAGTTCTTCTTCCTTTGTTCTTAATTCTGAGGATTGTCTTGCAGATCTTGAAGGAGATGGGTAGAGAAGGGTATAATCATAACAAGATTATTCTTAGATACCCAATTCTTATCACAAAGAAAATGTTTTAAGTTTTTGCTATAAAAATTAAATGCATTTTTCCTCATGGTTTGCAAATTATCTCAATCCTGAGGCTCAAGGCTGTTGACATGACATGGAACATTTGGAGGGAAATTTTTTTTTAAATATAGTTATTTGAATGTTTGATGTACATTTGGAAAAGTTCATACAGTTGTAAACATTCTGCTTTGAATTGAGTTCTTTCCCTAGTTGTTTTTTTTTTTTATCTGCTCATTTGTCATTATGTAAATAGAGCTCTTCAGAGAAGGAGAGAGGGAAGTAATTCTTTGCCCAAATATTCCCCCTTCTTGTTCTTCTTCTTGTTCTTCTTCTCTCCTTCTCCTTCTTCTCCTTCTCCTTCTTTTTTTTGCTTTTGATCAGAATGCCCTCTATGCTTGATTCTGGGCAGTTCCTGATGGGTATGGAGAGCTCTGCAGAGGATCCTGGGCCCTACGGTTGTTACCTGACTGGGCAGTTTTGAATAAAATCTTTTCTGGATGACCACCTTTTCATCATTTCCCCATGGTGTAATTAGAAATGAAAATAAGATGAAATATCAATTTGTTGAAGTCCGCTCTTCTCCTAGATGAGGGTCACATAGGAAAGATTGGCTAGTAGTTTTTGTCCCCTTTTCTCCCTTTGTATGAATTTAGACACCTGATTATTCATGCCATCTCTGGTAAGGATAAAAGTCCTGATTCCATGGAAATGGCATTAGGAAGGAGCTTTAGGGGCTAAACATCTCCTCTTCATGAGATAATGTTTTGTTTTCTTTTGCACATCTTGAAAACAATAGTACCTTTAACTAGCAATATGCATAAATAGATGCTTTGACATATAAAATAGAAATATATAAACACTATTTCATCAGCGTTTATATCATACCTGTAATAACAAAGTAGCAAGGTCATTTAGGAATGAGGAATGGACTCCCGGGGAGGTCATAAAAGCTTTACCAGTATGCTTAAGATAAGAGTTTTTTGAGGACGTTAAAATAGAGGAAGTGATATACCATCATCATCTTTCATAAATTTGTGTGGTCAATGGTAGAGGTCAATAGCAATATAGCAACAATTATTGAATCTTAAAAGATATTTTTTAAAGGGATAACGTTTTAGACATCACCTCACTCCTAGCTGACTTCTTCAAGAAGTAAGGGTTGTTGATGATTTTGCCTGATATGTGAATCTTTGACCCTCCATCAAAGAACTCATAGTTAGAAGAAGAAAGCTCATGATCATATCATGCATGAATTATTAAATTGGAATCTGCAAGGACAGATACCATATGTTTTCACTCATAAGTCTAACAGGAGAAACTTAGCAGAGGATCATGGGGGAGGGGAAGGGGGAAAATAGTTGGGGAGAGGGAAGGAGGTAAACCATGAGAGACTCTTGAATACTGAGAACAAACTGAGGGCTGATGGAGGAGGAGGAGAGGGGAAGGGGGATGATGAGCATGGAGGAGGGCACTTGTCGGGATGAGCACTGGGTGTTACATGGCAACCAACTTGACAATAAACTATAAAAGAAAAAAATTAGCATCTGCATTTTTCTAAGATTTGTGGAATTCTCAGATCTTTTTAGCAATTAACATTAGCATCTGCATTTTTCTAAGATTTGTGGAATTCTCAGATCTTTTTAGCAATTAACATTGTAATATTGTATTTTGATGAATGATTTTGGTCTGGCAGAGTTATTTTTGGTAACCTGGGTATTAGCTTCCTTGATTTGATTTGATGTGATTCACCATTCATGAATGGTGTCCGTGAGAAAAATATTTTGAGACTGGACTCAGAATGGAAGAGGAAAGTATAAAAGAGGAGAGACCACTTAGGAAGTTTTCCCAGTAATCTAGGTGAGGATGGCATGGATTGGGGGAGTAGGGGAGGGCAGGAAGAGGAGGTGTAGGGAATGGAGAGCTTCAAGACCTATTCTAGAGGTAGAATTGCCTGGGTTTAGTGATGATTGGTTGTGGCGGTTGAGCGTGCCAGAGTTCTCCAGGAGAAATCCCAGCAATTGAGCAGATGAAAGGGTCATTGACTGAGAGAGGGAAGGATCAAAAGTTGGGACATAATAGGTATGGAGGATCTTCAAAGTGTGACACACAGCACACAGTGGAAACTATGAGCTGGAGCTTAAAAATCGATGGGACCACGGATAAGGCATGTTACAATGGCTGACATTCAGTGAGGATTTGAGTATTCTATTTAATAACTAATTTTAGGTACTGTGTGACAGCTATAAAAATAAGAGATGATCTACTTGATAATACCCTCCTCTCCACCAAAAAAAAAGACAAAAAACACATCAGGTCAGGTCCAAAAAAAATAGGTCAAGTGGACTTCAAGAGAATAAGAGAGGCTCAAAGAGAAATTTAAAACTTTCCATTTTCTTCTCTTTTGGTTTGATTTACATAGAAATTCATGCTTGAGTGGGAAATAGAGGCCGTTATCAGAAGTCAGGAAACAAAAGCAGAGGAAGAGAAAGTAAACAGATTGCTTTACCACCAGTTTTGTTTTGCTAAGGTTAATTAAATCTATTTATGTTTTATAATGAGGAAAATGCAACAAAAGTTATTTTTTTTAATGACAACCATTTTTTAAGTTATTTGAAATAGAAATACGTCTGTTAGAGTCTCTTTTCCTAGCTGAGAGGAAGTTTCTCAGCAAGGCTCAAGAACTTGAATGGTATCCTGTGATGTCACCGGGTCACCTCAGGGACATAGTGATATAATAGGAAAAACCAAAGGGAGGATGTTATAGGCCAGAAAATTTAATGAATCAGGGAGGATTTATTGGAGTAGGAAAATTTGGTTATATCAACCATGTGCCAAGGTGGTCCTGCTTGTATCTCTGCTCGGAAGCATATATTTCAAATATCTTGAGCTATAGACTTCTTTTTTTAAAAAAGTTTTTAAAATGTTTATTCATTTTTGAGAGAGAGAGAGAGAGAAAGAGCGTGGGGAGTGGGAGGAGGAGCAGAGAGAGAGGGAGACACAGAATCTGAAGCAGGATCTTCACTGTCAGTAGGAGCCCAGTGTGGGGCTGGAACCCACCAACCATGAGATTCTGACCTGAGCCAAAGTCCAGTGCTCAATCGACTGAGCCCTCAGGCACTCCTTGAGCTATAGACTTCTTACACAGCAAAACAAAACAAAACAAAACAAAAACAAAAAAAAGACAAAAAAAAAAGAAAACCCCAAAACACAACAACAACAGCAAGAATTCCACTGATTTATCATGTCTCCTCTAGGTTGAGTATTTTTTGACCAGCTCTTTTCTTGGCTGTGGTATGTGCATGTTTGCACGCACACACACACACACGCACACACACACACACACACACACACATTTGGTGCAGCAAAAATGGAGAGAGGGAAGAAGTCTATGGGGTATGCACCAAGGAGAAACCACAGGCTATGGGAGGGGGTGGGATGAAAGAGCAGAGAGGTGATGGGACTAGCCGAATACCCATGGAATCCTTTCCATACCTTCTCACCTCTCACCTTCTGACCTTTGTAAAAACCAATGTTTTTTTTCCACTCTGATTTTCCTTTTCCATCACTGGCTGCTCCTTTTAGCTTCTTTTGCTAGAACAGTCTTGCCTTTCCAACTTATAGTTGTTCAGAGCCCCAGGAGTGGTATTAGCACTTCGGTTCCTCTCTGTCCTCAGATGCTCCCCCAGGGACCTCACCTGGCCCAGTGACTCTACCATTACAAGCAGAGGACAACAGGATATTAGTCTCCAGTTCTTACCTGCCTCCTCAAGTGCAGACTACCTACCGGACACCTTTTGTTTATGTGTTTTACAGGCCTCGTAGCCTACATTTGTACAAAGCCAAATGCTTGGTTTCCATGTCTCCAACACTTGGTCTTCCCTCAGTGTCCCCATCTCAGTAAATGGACTACCATTGTCCTGAAACCTTGAGTCATCCGGCTTCTTCTTGTTTGTTTGTTTTTTTATTCATAATCCACCTCCAGCGCATTAGCAGACAGCTCTGCTTTCAAGATATATCTTGAATCTTAACTTCTTCTTGCCACCAGTACTGTTACCATTCTCATCCAAGTCACCATTGTCCGGACTATTGCAGTATCCTCCTACATGGTTTCTCTGACTACACCTGTTCCCTCCCACACACATTCAGATTTATTTTCTGAATAAACCAGCAAATGTGGTTCTTTAAAACATAATTCTGTGCATATCACTCCCTGGCTCAAAAATCTTTAATGTTTTCTTTTCACACTTAGAAAATCCAGGGTCCTCGGCATGGCCCAGGAAGCCCTATGCGTTCTGGCTCCGGATGCTGGCCCACTGTCCTCCTGTTGCTCTTCCTTACTCGCTGAGGTCTAGCTTAACTGACGTACTTGAACAAGACAAACATATGAGGTGCTTTGCCTCTGAAGTTATGTCTGTCTGGCTCTCACTCACTTCATCTAAGGCTCTGCTCACATGTCTCCTTCTCCGAAAGACTTTGCTCACATCTTACCTAGAACAGTATTTCTTACTCCACTCTCATCCTTGTTTGCCACTGTTGCTGTGAGGATTTAAGTCTACATTCAAAGTGTGTGTTTCTGTTGTCTGACTCTCCACCTGGTGTTAAGCTCTCGGAGCCTGGGGCTTGGTCGGGCTTTCCTGTTTCATGTCACATATTCAAAAGACTGCCTGTGCAAGAGGCATAAGTATAACTTTATAAATATTAGCTGACTGAATAGCAAAATCAATAACCAGGGAGATGGGATTTGATGTGTGTGACTTCTTATTTTGGCAGCCCGTGGGAAAGATAGTCTTCCCAGTCTTTACAAGTGTCTAGCCTGGTGCCTGGGGCAGAGTTTGCACATATAAATATGTGTTATGAGTAATTGAATGAATGATTAAGTGAGTGGATGAAGTCACGTTGGTAAGTTACTTATCAGTACATCTTCGTCTGCTCTTTAGATCCATTCTTTGTGGAAGGGTTAGTGTAGCAAAGGATTCTCACCTTGTCTAAAGGGTCTGTGAAGACCTCTCTAAGGAGGGTAGATAATAGCAATCTTAACCTATCACGTACCAAGTGCTTACTAATGAGGCATCTGCTGTGCTTAATGTCTTACGTGCACTAACCGGTTTAATCCACACAATGAACCTATGAGGTCAACACTATAATCAGTCCCATTTCTGATGGGGAAAATAAAGCACAGAGAAGTAGATTAATTTATTTCAAGATCTATAGCTACTACTGATTGAGGCAGACCCAGGCTGTCTAGTTCTAGAGACTGTAGTCTTCACCATGGTGCTGTATGCCTAAGCTGAGGACAGAATAGAAGAATGTCTGGTTAGAAGGAGGGTTGCAATTAGGTAGGAGTTAGTGTTCTGGGCAAATAGAATCCTATGCACCAAGGGCCAGATCATGACCAGTTCCACTGGTCTGTCAGTAACAGAGACATACTAGAGGGTAAGAGGGTAAGAGATGAAGTTTGTTACTAAGCAGGGACAAGACTGTGGAGGCCCACTAGGCTGTGGAAGGAGTTTAGACTTAACCTTTTGCAAAGAGAAACATTAAGTGATTTTAAGCAGAAATGGTAGGTGTACAGATTTACTTTTTTAAATAGTCACACCAGTGGCTGTGCAGAGGACAGGATGGAAGGCAGGCAGGTGGAAGGCGTGGAGACCAGTTTGAAAGGTCTTTCAATCATTCTAGAAGGGAGTCATCAATACCTGGTCTAGTGTGGTGGTGGAGGCCATGGAGAGGTACTGTAGATTTGAGGTTGGACCAACAGGGCCCAGTGATAGGGTAAGGAAGAGGGAGGTAGACAGTGTCAGTCAGAGGGACCAGTTAATCACTTAACTTCTAGGGCTTTATTCTACAGATGGACTAGTTATTGGTACATGTATACAGGCTGTATTTACAAGGATATTCATTGTAGGACTGTTTGTAATAGAATTAGACACAATGACACTGCAGGGCCTTGCATGAGGAGACAATGTGGAGGGCTCCCTGAATTGGTGCAACTGGCAAATTAATTACTGAGTTACAGTACATCCAAACAATGAAATATGATGCAGCAGTTAAAAAGAAAGGATGCAAGTCTTTATGTAATTGCTGAATAATGGTCTGCAAGATAATATTGTGTTAAGTGAAAAAAAAAAAAGGTTCAGAACAATGAATTGTTTGCTGTGATTTATATTATAAAAATCTGTACACACACAAGTGCATACCTATAAATACACAATGTAGTTCTGGAAAGATACATAAAATCTTTTAATGTAAAGTTTTTATAAAATTCTAAAGGGATTGTAGGATAATAGTAGTAAGGAGATTTACTTCTTTGCACTTTTTTAATTGTTTAAAATTTTTATTGATTTTTATTTTTTTAAGCTTATTTATTTATTTTTAGAGAAGGTTTGAGCAGGGGAGGGGCAGAGAGAGAGAGAGAGAGAGAGAGAGAGAGAGGGAGAGAGAGAATCCCAAGCAGACTGTGTGCTGTCCGTGTAGAACCTGATATGGAACTTAATCCCACAAACCGTGAGATCACGACCTCAGCTGAAATCAAGTGTTAGATGCTCAACCGACTGAGCCACCCAGGTGCCCCTTTGCACTTTTTAAAATTTGTAGGTATTAACTATTAAAAGAATGAAATTTAAAAATAAGTCATGGAGACTTGATAATGCAGTGACAAATGACTAAGCAAATGGGAATAAAGCAAATGTTATACTAGTTGATAACCACTTTTCTATTTAAAAACCTCTGACACAATTCAAATTTCAACCTTAATTATACATTCCAAGGCAAAATTAAATATGGGATTTGAAATAGTGTGGGGGGAAGGGAAGCATATGAAATTCTTAAATATATAATAAACAAATTATAACAAAAATTGTAAATATAAAACGTTTGTTATAGCATGTACATGTAATTAATTGACCTTAAGGATGAAGGTGCACACACTGGATTAAGATGGGAAAGAAAAGAGTTGGAGTTAGAAATACCATCACAGAAACTTTAAGTATCTAATAATTTCACCAGAAATTTCACTTTGCAAACTACTGTAGGGACTTGAGGTTCTTTTAAGTGTGAGGATTCTTAAGGTTGATGAATTTTATTTTATTTTTTAAAAAATTGTTTTTAATGTTTATTTATTTTTTTATGTTTTTCTTTTATAGTTTATTGTCAAGTTGGTTTCCATGTAACACCCAGCGCTCATCCCGACAAGTGCCCTCCTCCATGCCCATCACCTCCCTTCCCGTATTGTTTATTTATTTTTGAGAGAGAGAGAGACTGAGTGCGAGCAGGGGAGGGGCAGAGAGAGAGGGAGACACAGAATCCGAAGCAGGCTCCAGGCTCTGAGTTGTCAGCACAGAGCTAGACGTGGGGCTCGAACTTAAAAACTTAAAAACGTGGAGTCCATGACTTAAAAACAAAGTCAGAAGCTTAACTGACTGAGCCACCCAGGTGCCCCAAGACTGATGACTTTTAGATCATATTTTCAGTTCTAAGATAATATTAGTTCCTTGGAAGATGTGCGGAGCTCAGGGTCATGCACTAGGTATGCAGCTGTTATCAGAGCTTTGAGGATTTGCTCTGTTCACCAAGCCATGTGAGAACCTTCTGCAAGATGAATGTGCACTGTAAGCAAGAAGAAAAATGTGAGCAGGCCCAGAGTACTAGACAAGTTTGCCATTCTGGACTTCTTTATATTCTTATCCTGTAAGTAGTTGTCGTTTTTTGAGAAGAGACAAACTTCACCAGCCCTCCTTATCTGTGCATCCACAAAAATGCTTTAGGACCAGGTTGGTGACTTTTTTCAGAACTTGGCTGGGTTCTTGGTGAACTTGGAATTGGAAAACTTTATTGTGGCAGTAATAAAATTCACTATGGTCATTATGTGGATATCAGAAAACCTTAAAATTAGTTTTGAGTAAAAGGAATTATGAATTAAAGGCAAATTCCCATTAGAAAATATTTTTTTCTCCTCAAACTCAATTAAAAATATGATACATATATGTATAATAAAAATAAATATATGTGTCTGAGTATCATTTCTCTCTAATCAGCCTTTCAGAGACAAAAGTCCTAACGTTGCGATGTCCTTGTCAGAGTTATCAGCACAATTGTCTCTGAAGACAATGTTGGTTTATGCCATTTTAAATCAGAGAGAAGCAGGAATGAAGTTTAGGGATTTCCCTTGTGTCCTGACAATGAGTCCATATATAATGTACAAACTTCTAAGTTCCTATCTTCAGCTTCTCACTAGAGATTCTTCTGTCTTGAGATCTCTTGGTTGGTCTTTCTCTTGGTACTTGTCATAATCAGTGAGAACAGTGATGGTCTGTGGCATGAGATAAGAGGTAGTAGGGCATTTGGTGTACCCGAATGGAAAAAATGAGAAAACGGTGGGCCAGGGTCTACCTATTTCCTGTGAAGGCCAAACAAACAGACACTTGGACATTTAAGTAACTTAACTCAAAAATATAAAATCCAACAATCTCGAAGGGTATAGGATATTTAAGTTATCCCCCAATTTTGAAAAAATTGTTTATTTATTTTTGAGAGAGAAAGAGAGAGAGAGAGAGCTGGGGGGGGGCAGAGAGAGAGGGGGACAGAGGATCCGAAGCAGACTCTGTGCTGACAGCCAAGAGCCCAACGCAGGGCTCAAACCATTATGAGCTCAAACCCATGAACTGTGAGATCATGATCTGAGCCGAAGTCAGATGCCCAGCCGACTGAGCCACCCAGGCATCCAAGTTAGCCCCAAATTTAAACTCCAGTGCTCCCTTTTAGGTCTTGTCTTCAACCTATCTGCGGAGTTTGCTCCTCCTGGGAACCCGTGCTGTGTGGGGGAAACTGCTCGACTTTGGGGATTACATAGACAAACCTGGTCCCAATGATATTTGTGTCTTATTGGATGTGTGAACTTGGGCATGTTCGAAAACTAATGTGAACCTCAGTTTCTGTATGAGTATGATGGGGTTAATAATATTGTCCACGTCGGAGAGCAGGTCTGAGGTTTGAATGAGTGTATGTGTATCTATCTATCAGTATATATAAATATTCCCACTCAGTAGGCATTCAGTAAATGTTCATTCTTTCTTTCGGCCACCGCCTTTCCCCTGCTAGGGCAGTGTGTTTTTTAGATGTGGTTTGTAGATAGCTGATATCAGAACCCCCTGAGGCATTTATTGGAAATGTCAATTTGTGGACATCCCCCGCCCAAGCCACTGGGCCAGAATACCCCCTAGGAACTGGGAGTTTTGGGTTAACAAGCCCCCTTGGTGATTCTGATAGAATAGTTTGGGGACCTTGGTGCTAAGGTGGTGATGCCTTCCCAACCAGCCTCAGATGAATCCTGTCGAGGTCTCATTTGCTCACTTTTTTTCTATGGTACCATTCCATTTCAGGGCCTCTGGAGGAGCGAGCTCCAGTGGAAAACCCTGGTGAACTCAGCTCAGAAAGTGAAGGATTCATGTTCAGGGGAAATGGGGACATATAACTCTTAAACTCTGTGATCTATGGATCAGGTGCAGCAAGGCTCACCACGAAAATCATCTGGTTTTAAGAGATAATCCTGGAAGAGTTGAGGCAGTTGTAACTGATCCTCAGTTGGGGAGGCTCCTGTGAGACGTTCGCTGTGGGAGGAGCGCCCTGAGGGGAGGAGCCACCATGTCCCCACTGCACCCCGTGCAGCTCTAAGTCCCTCAAGGGATCTGACAACACACACCTTTTGATAGACAGTGTTTGACTGCCAAGGATCCTAGTTGGGTGTCAAACAACAGGTGGCTTTTAGGGCACATTCGGTGTGGATTCAGGTTTTATGCCCTATTTAAATTTCAGTGCCATCTAGTAAAGGTAGGTATAGGGTAGCAACTGGATGCAGAAAATCTAGTTGTCTAAGATGGTTAAAATATTATGCGCTGAGACCAGGAACCCTCTGCTGACCAAAAAAAAAAAAAAAAAAAAAAACCTGATAAGTAAAAGGCCATGTCCCTTGTGTATTTTATACACAAGAAATCCATCCCAGTGAAAAATCTGACCCTTTCATATTATGATCACACTTGTTACAAGTCCTTCCAACAGGAAAATTTTTATATCACCAGCTCTGTGCTCTTAGAGTCACTGGCGCCTCAGGTAGAAGCTTCTTTGCTTCTTCATTGCTTAGGGCTGGAGGACCACTACCAGATTCCTAAAGACCACTGTTCTCACGTGGAGGAGTTACAAGGTCCTGAAACTGTGACCTTTCCCATGTTTTCCACCATCCTCCCCGGTCACCCTGGGTTTTCAGAGGATTTCCCCTCCATGTCTGCCAGTGGGGGTGGCGGGGAAGTCTGGCCTCAGCAAGTCTCCTGTTCTCCCGAGGCTGTGACTCCATGACTGGAGCCATGTTGGTTGGAACCTTGTGTTTTACAGAGAAAGCTCTCAAGTTCCTCAGACTGCCCCGAGTCAGAGAGAATGCCCTTGCATTTTTAGACGCATCGTTACAGTGCCTCTTCCTCCCTGGCCTTGGCTCCTTTCTCAGTAGCTGCTACCAACATTCGTACCTCCCAGCAGGGTGGCATGTCTCCTCCAAGAGGCTGTCCTTTGGGTTCAACTCCGCAGTCCATCCTTTATTAGCTTGCTAAGTTATGTAACCTCCCTGGGCATCATCATACTCATCCAGAAAGCCGCTTCAACAATAATGATACTATTGCCTAGTGTCGGATAGAAAGTAGACGCTCCTCATCTGTATCTATTGTCTGATAGAAGGGCGATGCTCAACTGCTCATCGTCACTATCCTTACAAGGCAAGGAGCCATCACCAGTCCAGTTGGTTCTTGTTTTTTTTTTTTAAGTTTATTTATATCTTATCAAAAGCTATCCCTGTCTCACATTTTCTACAAGTACAGAGAGTTTTGTTTGTTTCTTTCTTTTTTTAATGTTTGTTTATTTTTGAGAGAGGGATACACAGAGCGTGAGTGGGGGAAGAGAAGAGAGAGAGGGAGACCCAGAATCCGAAGCAGGCTCCAGGCTCCGAGCTGTTGGCACAGAGCCTGATGCGGGGCTTGAACTCAGGAACCCTGAGATCATGACCTGAGCCAAAGTCGGACACTCAACCGACTGAAGCACCCAGGCACCCCTCATTTTCATTCACTCAAGGAGCCATGAGTGGGTAGCAGCACATGGCTGAGTCCTCACTCCTCCTCCTAGATGGGGCTGCACTCTGAGCACATGCTCTGAGGAGCACTGCTGTCTTGGTGGAAGGGAGTTGAGCTCATGATTTCTCAGTCCACTGGTGGCTTGCATAATTTACAACAAGGATGTCAAGGGAAAGTTGAAAGCAATCAGAAGTATATATGGAAACAGTTTGATAAGTATGTGCTGAGATGTTTTTCAGCCAGGAATGGCCATTGGACAGCAGGCCTTATGTGAGAAGGCTTCCTGAAGCATGAAGGGAAGTGTGAACCCTGTTCCTCACATTCCCGTGTCAGAATTTCCTCTTTTCCTCCTTCCTGCCTCTTCTCCACCCCATAGAATATTTCTCTTCTCCCTAATTTTCATGAAAACTTAATTTAACACTTCTAAATATCTATGTAAAAAATAAAAATAAAAATAAGGAAATAAAGAATATTTCTGTAGGATCATGTATACACACTCACTCACACACACACACACACACACACACACACACAACGTGGCTGTTACTGAGTGGTACCCACGCTTGATAATAAATGAGCAACTTTAAGCCTTGCAGAGGCTCCATGGCATCTTCTAAAATGCTGATGTCACCTAAAATGTGTTTGTCTACTCTTTGATTTTATTTCATTTTTCATTTTCCTGAGAACTCTCCCTGCAGCCCAAATGCCAAGTACTCATTTTAAATAGAGTTCTGGTTTCTTCTTCTAAGTTACAGAAAGAAAAAATATATATATATAATTTTTCTTTTCCTTCTTCTTGAGAGCCCAAAAAGCATGTCTGAGTCATTTCTTCCCATGATTTAGTAACAGGGCCTCTGCATCCCACAGGCTCTAAACCACCACGTTGAAGAAGGCATCCCTGTTGGAGTTTCTCTGTGTACAAGGCAAGTTTCTTCCTGTGATTCCAATCACATTCACAAATATATATATATTTGTGATAGTGGCCACCTACTATTTACTGCTCACTTCATGTCCCCGAATGAGACAAGACCCTGTCCCCAAGTATTCTATAATCTAATGAGACAGGTTAGAAAAAGTGAACTGACCTTATAGTATAAGTGGGATAGCAGGAGTTCCACAAGAAAAGATAAGAGCCAGTCTTGAAGGAGAGACTCAAGTTAGCAGTGAGTAAAGGATGTTGACATAACTTTCTGCAAGAGGCAGGCAGAAATGGAATAAAAACATTAGTGGAAAATTTTGCTTAAGCTGGGAGATGGAGCTGGTTGTTTTTTTGTTTTGTTTTGTTTTTTTGCTTTTTCAGAGGCAGACGCAAAGCAATAGGTCAGTAATGGTGCTGAGGCATGTTTAAAGCTGAGCGGGGAGAGATTAAGGAGGCATCCCCTTGACCTTTGGGGATTTGTGCAGAGCCTTTTTGCAGGGGGTGGAGATGAGTTTGGGACTTGAAGAAAGAACCTTTCTTGGTCAGTGATAAAATGTTCACTCTCTGTGTCCCCTTCAGTTTTCCAACACATGCTGTATGTATTCAAGAGTCTACATTATCGTTTGCTTTTAAAGATCATTAAGAGAATAGTGATTTCATTTTTAATTACCTCCCTGCTGAGTTTTCCTCCACTGGCATCTTGTGCTTTATGTTTGAGTTAACCTATTCTGGATCCAGCTATCTTTGGGTCACTGGTGTAAAGCAGAAGTGAGTGGCAGGTTGTTATAGCAACTGAATGTGATAGCAGTTGGGGACACCTGTGGGGATTGATCGTGAGCTTGAACAGTGTGTGAGCTTTACTTAGGAAATTTTACAGTCATTTAAAGTCCTTTCTTGCAGTTTTTATTCTGACACCGAACCTTTTCATGAATGTTCAGATTGTCTGAAGATGTTGCAAATTTATACTAAGACAGTTGTAAGAATGTTCCACGATCCCCTGGAAAGTGTAACATTGAACGTGCTATTGTGGTTCTACTGAAGTTCTATTAATAAGAAAGTTTTGGCAGAGACCAGAGTGATAATGTGTTCTCTTATGCAAGAGCTTTGGTGATTCCCATTGTCTGTGATCTCCTTAGTAGGCCATTCAAGGCTTCACTCTCTCGCCCTCAGCCATGCAACTTTATGCTCTGTTTCTTTCCTTCATGTTCCTTACGTGTGAGCCACGGTGACGCTTTGTACCAGCAGAAGACATGCATGGTCACAGCTCTGGGCCTTTGCTATGTTTTCCCCTCTTGATAGCAAACTTTGAACCTAATTCTTCATCTGGTAAAATTCTTCTCAGGCTGAGCCCAAATGCCATCTCATCCCTGAAGTCTTTCCTGCTTCCTTTCTCGGCAGATTTCACTCCCTCTTCTGTGTTCCTTGAAGACTAGCCACACCACTAATGTAACAAGTCAAAGACTGTGTCAGAGTTATGTGGCTCGTCTTCAGGGAGTATGGAGTATTTCTGGGTAACACACGTTTTTCCTAGTTACTTTGCCTACTCCTCTTCTTTTTGTATTGTTTTTTTTTTAAAGTTTATTTATTTTGAGAGAGAGATAGAAAAAGAGAATGAGTGGGGTGGGGGCAGAGAGAGAGGGAGGAAGAGAATCCCAAGCAGGCTCCACGCTGTCAGCACAGAGCCCCACTCTGGGCTCGAATTCATGAACCATGAGATCATGACCTGAGCTGAGATCAAGATCAAGAGTTAGATGCTTAACCAACTGAGCCACCCAGGCACCCCTACTCCTCTTCTTCTTTTGCACAAAACAGGGCAATTTTTGCATGGCCCACACTTGCTTATTCTGTTGAGTATATGTTATAGTACCACCTTAAATGAAGCTGGACCTTTACTTTTTTTTTAATGTTCATTTATTTATTTTTTTTTTTTTGAGAGAGAGAGAGAGAGAAAGTGCAAGTGGGGGGAAGTGCAAAGAGAGAGAGACACACAGAATTCGAAGGAGGCTCCAGGCTCTGAGCGGTTAGCACAGAGCCTGACAGGGGGTTTGAACCCACAAGCTGTGAGAGCATGACCTGAGCCAAAGTCGAACACTTAACCAATTGAGCCACCCAGGCACCCCTGGCTGGGCCTTTAATAATGACCCGATAGGGCACCATATAATACCCACATGTTTTAGAAGGTGTTAAAAGGTCAATATTTCTGGACTTTCAAAATGAGAGGGAAGAGGTCAGTGGGCCTCATAACCTTCCACCCTTCTTCATCATGAGACCAGCATACTGTTTTGGCCTAGGTTTCTCAATTTAGGCTCAGCAAGAAGTGTTTAATAATACAAATGCCTAGGCCCCAGAGCTTCTAATTTGGTAGGTTTATGGATGATCCTAATTAAGAGCATGTTTCCCAAGCTGGACTAGAGACTCTATGCATAGCTGGACTGAGGAGCACTGATCCCACAGAGACTTTTATCCCTGGCTGCACATTACATCCCCACAGGGAGGTTTTCCAAATATCTAGGCCCGGGTCCTACCCACACCATTTAAATTAGAATCTTTAAAATCAAACCACTGATCAAAGATTTGGTTTATATTTATTTTTTTATTAAGAAATTTTTTAAAGTTTATTTTTGAGAGCGAGCGAGCGAGAAAGAGCACATGCGAGAGAGAGTGCATGAGCAGGGGAGGGGCAGAGAGAGACGGAGACACAGAATCTAAAGCAGACCCCAGGCTCCTGGCTGTCAGCACAGAGCCCGATGTGGGCTTGAACCCACAAACATGAACTCTGCCAAAGTTGGATGGGTAAATGACTAAGCCATCCAGGCACACCTAAAATTTAGTTTTAAAGGTCCTCCTTTCCACCAAGGTATGATTTCCATACCTTCTTTCAAATCAGTAAACAGACAGGGGTGATTTTATTACAGGAAACCACAGAGAAGGCTTATTCTTAGTAGTTTTTATAGTGGTTATTTTAATTTTTGTTTTCTGTAGGAAGGAGAAATGGAAGATAATAATATGAACAGCAATAAGGTAAGGGTAAGGACATTTCAGGTGGCAGAATTAGTATTTGTGAAGGCACGAAAATGAGTGATTTACCTCAGCTGATGGAAGGACTAAGTATGTGGATTAGCAAGGTAGCCCCTTGCATGAATGGATGCAGAGATGCAGTGGGCAGGGAAACTCAAAGTCTGGGTTGAGGATGTGGATTTAATGTCGGAGTTACTTTGTTCTTAAGCAGGGGAGCAATTTTACATATGGCAGTTCATTTCAACGAGATATCTTATTGCTATAGTTAGGGTGTGTCTTAGCTCATACTGCATAAAAAAAATACCATAGACTGGGTGGCTTAAGTAACAGAAATTTATTTCTCATTGTTCTGGAGGTTGGGAAGTCCAAGGTCAAGGTGCTTCTTGATTCATTCTTGATAAGTGTACTCTTCATGCCTTGCAGATTGGTCTGCTCTTGTGTCACAGTGTCGTCACCAGGGTAGGAGGTGGGGAGGGAGAGGAAACTGGTCTCTTCCTCTTTTTATAAGGACACTAATGCCATCACGGGACCTCATCTAAACCTCCCAAAGGCACCACCTTCAAATGCTGTAACATTGGGAATTAGAGCTTCAGTATATGAATTTTGGAGGGGACACACACTTTTGGTCTATACCAGGGTGAACTGAAATAAATGGTAATATAAAAGGATTTTGTCCAGAACCAACTTGTGTGGTGGTTGTGGGTTGCTGACCACGTCCTATTTTGCATGTCCAAAGATGAACCAAGCTCTACCATGGAATTTGGGTAACCCATGCCACCTTCCTCTCTTCACATGCTTACTTTTCTTGACTTTTCCACTTTCTTGTCTCCGTTTATATGTTAAATATGTTGTTGTCCTCTCTCTAGGGTAAATGTCTAAATGTCAGTGCAAAGAAATGGAGGAAAAATTAAAAAGCAATTGTAAACTCTGACATTTTTAAGATGAATATTGCCTGAGGACAGTCTGTATTGTCTAAAATATCTTTTTAAAAGCAAGTATGTGTTGGATATTTTTAACACTTAGTACCCTTGAAAGAATCCTAAGTTCTAAGGAAAATAATATTAGTAGTTTAGATCTATAATGGACATGAATTTTTGTCCAGTATTATTTCAGATAATTCCATTAAGGAGAATTCTCTTAAAACTGGAAGAGAGGAATAAATATTGATAATATGAAAAACCCAAGATCAGATAGTATTTATTTCAAAATAATCTATTATTTTGAAGAGGGAAGATTTCCACATTCAAATAAATTATATCACAGATAGTGAGAGATCTTGAAAATTTGGTCATAGGACCATGGACCAATAATATCTGAGAAATATTGAAAATGGTAGTTTCTGGAAGACTGGTGATAGGAAAATAGTTTTACTGTCAAAATTGGGCAGGTGAATTTATAACTTGATAAGATTAACAGCAACCTCTACAAAATTCCTCTAAGAGTCCTTATACGAATGTTTTATGTAGACTTAGAAGGGAAAAGTCACAATGAACAAGACTTGAGTTCCCTAAAAAAAAAAAAAAATGTGGTTGGCCTCATTTCATTTATTGGGTAAGGTTACTATAGTTATTGATTGGGAAATTCCATAGATAAATTATACCTAGATTTTAGCAATGCATCAGATAGTTCTTCATGACTTCCTGATGGGAGCCATCCCCATGAATATTATTAATTAATTCCAAGCTGGAAGCAGGTTTCTATTTGAGCAGAAGTTCTATACTTGGTTGCTATTTTCATTAATGACTTTGGTGAATCATACAGGCATGCTTATCAACTTATTGCCTTATACTTATTCTCCTCTGGGAACTAGAGCTAATGCACATGATGATGGAAATCAGATTTGGGTATCTATAAACTGGAACAATGGGCCACTAGTAACCCACAAAATATAACAAAAGATTATAAATTTAGAAAATGTGGCAATTAGATTGATTGGTAAGTACTCATGCTCATTACCACTGGTGTTCTAGGGTATTTTGTTGTAGTTTGTGTTACTTGGAAATTCCAAACTGAAGCTGGCTGGCCATTTGTCAGGATTCTTGGCAGAACTAGTTCCTGAGTTGGGAGCAAAGTTGGATTAGATTACTTTGCTTGCCCTGAAAGTCTATTATTCTTTGGAATTACTTTGAGAAAATGTTTTATGAAATACATTGTCACCTCACTTATCTATTATAGAACTAAATCTCCTATCTCATCCATCAAACTTGATTTCAAGTAGCTTGTTGCTGTTTGACTAAAATAAAATCTATCCTCAAGGGATAAGGACTGTCACCAGTGAGAATGATCAGAAGAACGGCTGTAGGTTCAGAAGGCATTTCCAAAAATGAGGAATCTCTAAAGTTGTGAACAAGATATCAGAATCTCTGGACAATACCATGTGTTATTTGAGAGGAATTTTGTGCATATTTTCTAGGGTGGCAACTTTGAGTGGACAATAGTAACCAGACTGTATAAAGACTCTCATGACCCTTTTCTGCTTCTAATTTTAGAAGACTTAAAAATGTTTTTTATTGAGGTGCCTGATTAAGCATCCTCCTTCAGCTCAGGTCATAATCTTGTGGTTAATGAGTTCAAGCCCTGCATTGGGCTCTGTACTGACAGCTCAGAGCCTGGAACCTGCTTCGGATTCTGTGTCTCCCTCTCTCTTTGTCCTTCTCCTGCTCATGCTCTGTCTCTCTCTCAAAAATAAACATTAAAAAAATTTAAAAAATGTTTTTTATTGGAGAGGACATAAAATATAACAAAATATGTATAAAATGTAAAGTATGAGGAATAATAGCCAGTAAATACTTGAATATTCATTATCCATTTTAGTAACACAGGACACTACCATGACCTCTGAAGTCCATATAGGTATCTTCTTTACTCCATCCCTTAGCCTCCTCTAATTGGCCTGAAATTTTTACTTACTCCCTTGTTTTCATTATTTTTTTTACCACATATTTATAGCTTAAATGATGATGGCAACATAAACCTTAATATAGTGTTTTGTGTGTTTCAGACACTCCTAAGTGCCCTATTCTCACTTAACCCTGTAGCAATCCTCATAGGTAGGTAGACCAGTACCCCTATTTTATAGATGAGGAAATGGTTGTATATAGAGGTTAAATAACTGTCCAGTCATATAGTTAGTAAGTGTGGTAACCAGAATTCCAACTCAGGCAGTCTATCTGTGGATTTTGTTCTCTTAACTTCTGTGTCATGCCACCTCTCAAGAATTTCTTGCAGTCAGGCAAGAAATAGGAATAAAAGGTGTCCAGATTGAAAAGCAAGAATGAACCAAAAAGCAAGCAAGCAAGCAAGCAAGAAACCATAGTTATTCACAGATGACATAATTATCTCTGTGGAAAATCTGGAGGAATCTCCAAACAAGCTACTAGAACTAAGTGAGTTGGTCAAGGTTGGAGTATACACAGCAGTGTTTGAACATCAATTGTATTTCTTTATGCTAGCAATGAACAATTACAAGTTGTTATTTAAAAGATCAGCAACATTTAGAGCAGCATGAAAAATATTAAGTACTTAGAAATAAATATGACAAAAAAATGTGAAAGAGCTACATACTGAAAACTACAAAATACTGCTAAGATAAGTTAAAGAAGACCTAAATAAATGGGAATATATGTATATATATATACCTTGTTCATGGGTCAGGAGACTCAGCATTATTAAGATATCATACTTCAGAAATCCAGATTTACCATAGATTCAATACAATCCCAATCAAAATCCTAGCAGGCTAGTGTGTGTGTGTGTGTGTGTGTGTGTGTGTGTGTAAGTTGACAACTTATTCTAGCATTTCTGTAGAACTGTAAAATACCTACAATAGTCAAAACAACTCAGCAAAAGATTAACAAATTTGGAGGACTAACATTATTTGATTTCAGGAATTCTGAATTTACAGTCATCAAGACAATGTGTTTTTGACATTAAAATATACAATAAATTAATGATAAAGAATTTATATCCTGAATATATAAAGAACATTCAAAGTTAAACAATAAGAAAACAAAGAATCCAATTGGAAGACAGAGAAAAGACATGGACAGATATTTTACTGAAAAGGGCATATAGTTGGCAAATAAAATGGAAAGATGTTCAACATCATTAGACATGCAAGTTAGACATGTAAGTTAGACGTGCAAGTTAAAACCACAATATCAATATCACTACACACCTATTGGAACAGTTAAAATAAAAACTTAGTGGTAACACCAAATTCTGGCAATGATGCCAAGAAACTGGATCTCTCACACATTGCTCGTAGTAATGTATAATGTCTCAGCCATCCTGCAAAATAGTTTGCCAGGTTTTCATAAAAGTAAACATGCAATTACCATTCAATTTAGTAATTTCATTCTTGAGCATTTATCCCAGGGAAATGAATTTATGTTCACACAAAAACCTGTATGGAAATGTTCATAGCAGCTTCATTTGTAATAGTCCCCAACCAGAAATTACCCAAATGTCCATCATAGGGTGAATGGTTAAATAAACTGTGATACATCTGTCCCGTGGAATACTATAAAACAGTACAAAGGAACAAATTGTTAATACACAATAACTTGGATGAATCTCAAAGGAATTATGTCAAGTGAGTGAAGCCATTACCAAAAGATTACATACTGTATGGTTCCATTTATATAACATTCTTGAAACAACAACATTTTACAGATGGAGAACAGATTAGTGGTTGTCAGGGATTATGGATTGGAGTAGGATGAAGGGAGGTGAATTGTGTTTATAAGAGGACAACATGAAGGCTCTTCATGGTGATTGGACTGTTCTGTATCCTGACTGTTGCTGAGTGTGTGGACCTATGCAGGTGATAAAATTGTATAGAACTAAATACACGTATACACTCATTCATGCATACAGGTAAGAAACAAAACAAACAAAAGGAAACATACGATAGCTCTATTTGCATTTTTAAATGTCATGTAAATGAAACACAACTGTAGTGTTCTGTAGTTGGTATTTCTCAATCACTACTGTTCTGGAATTTCATCTATATTGTTCTGTGGACTTGAAGTTCATTTGTTTTTATTGTATGAATATATTGTAATGTATTTATGCATTCTACTTTCATTGGACATTTGGGCAGTTTCCATATTTTTGTATAATAAACAGTGCAGATATGATGTTTTTGACACCGTCTCATCCGTGCGTGCCAGAGATATCTACTATCTGTAACTTGGAGCCGTAATTGGTAATTATTCTGCTGCACTCCTATGTAGCACCAGTTTGTTTTCTGAAGTGATTGTGCCATGTTGTACTCCTTCTAACAGTATATAAGTTCCGCATCATTCCAAGAGTTAACATTGTCACACTTTTTAATTTTTGCCAGTCTGTTGGTTTTGAAGTAGTAGAGAGAGGAATGGGGTGGAGAAGGTGGAGAGGGGGTGAATTTGCATTTCTCTGATTACTAATGAATTTGATCATGTTTCCCCCCCACGTCCTATTTTTATATCCGATGTTGGTTTCCCCTTCTGTAAGTACTTGTTAAAAGCGTTGGTCCATTTTTGGGTGAGGGGGATTCTCTTTGTTTTGCTTATTGATTTCTACTAATTCTTTGTCAGTTATATTTGTAGAAAATAACCTCTATTTTGTGCCTTGTCTTTTTACTTTCTTCATAATGTTTTGATAAACAGAATTACTTAATTTAATTGAATTTATAACTCCTTCCTTTTAGGGTGTCTGCGTTTTGTGTGTGTTTGTTTATTAAATGCTTCCTTCATTTTTATAAAAAAAAGATACTGTCTTGTATTATCTTCTAAAAGTTACATAGGTTTTAATTTCACATTTCCATATTTAATCTCCCTTGAGTCAATTTTTATGTATTATTTGAGGTAGGCTCAACTTCATTTTTTTCTGTAAGGATAATCTATTTTTTCTGGGACTATTTATTGAAAGATATATCTTTCCTCACTATTCCACAGTGCTGGTTCTGTCATAAATCGAATTTTCACATATTTTTTTGGTTTGTTACCTTTTTTTTTTTTTTACCCCCATTGGTCATTTTGTCTATTACTGTCTCGATACTGCAGTACATTAATTATTAGCACTTTGTAACAGGTCTTGATATCTGTTACTGTAAGCCCTACTTGCGACTTTTTGTTCTCCCGCAGTCTTGACTACTCTTGTTCTTTGTTCTTCTATGTACATCATACAATTAGCCTGTCAAACTCTCCCAAAAGCCTATAGGAATTTTGATTAGAATTTTATGAATCCATAGATCATTCAATGCAGAACTGACATCTTTACAGTATTGTCTTCCACCACATGAACAGAGCTCTCCCTTTATTGGGGTGTTTTTAATGGCTTCCTGGTATGTTTTTAAATATTGCCTCTGCTCAGTTCTTCCTTTTCTCTTTCTGCAACTCTAACAGACATGTGTTAGATTTACTTTCTCACTGTTCCCTATGTTTCCTAACTTTCCTTTCATATTTTCTATTTCTATTACACATTCTGGATCATTTCTTCTTTTTTTTTTTAAATCTTTATTTATTTTTGAGAGAGAGAGCACGTGTGTGAGTAGGGGAGAGGCAGAAAGAGAGGGAGACAGGATCCGAAGCAGGCTCCCTGCTGACTGTAGCAAGCCCTATGCAGGGCTCCAACTCATGAGCCATGAGATCATGACCTGAGCCAAAGTGGGATGCTTAACTGACTGAGCCACCCAGGCTCCCTCTTGGGTTATTTCTTTAGATCTGCATCGTAGTTTACTCATTTTTCTTTTCTGTTTCTTCTATATGCCGTCTACCCATTTATTATTTTCTTTTAATTATAGTTTTATTTATTAAAAGTTATTTTTATTCCTTAAACAATAGTTATTAATAGTCTCTTGTTCTTTAATTTTAATTTTAACTTCATCTTTTTTTCCTTTAAAGCCATCAGACATAATTATTTTAAATTCTATTTATGACAGTTTTAGTGTTCTAGAGTCTGTTGTTTTTGCTGACTTGTACTCATTGAGTCCTTTTTTTTCCCTGTGTTTGAGATTTTTGATGAAGATTTCACGTGTTCTTGGTACTTTTTTGGAATTCTCTAAGACCTGGTTTGCAAACTGGTTTCTCTAGGGAGGATTTGTATTTACTTCTTAAGTACTCAGAGAAGTTTATTAAACCATAGCCACTTTATACAAAATATTTGGACTGAAGTTTTTGGACAACTCAGGACCAAAGTCATGTGAAGGCTACCTTGTAGTTAAATATCCAAGGAAAATCTTTATTTTCTTCTACCACATAATGCCAATATTCAAGACACATTTTTTTTTTTATTGTAGACCCGATGGAGCTTTATAAGTAAGTATTTTTGTTTTATTAGCTAGTTTATAGTCTTATGTTCTGTAAGGTACTGTCTGCTCTTTTACAGTTGTGGAAAAGAAAGCTCAGAGTAGTTACATGGCTTCCTCAGAGTTACAATGTTAACAAATGTTGAGTCTGGTTGTTTTGTTTATGTTTTTGTTTTGTTTTGTTTGTCCAGTTTACTCTCCACTTCCAATGCTAATCCTCTATTTAATGGTAGCAGTTGCCTTTTAAAAGCCTTTATTGTGTTCTAGGAAAGTAATAGGAGAAAGGTGCCTTTAATATTCTTACTTAATTGAATTTTCACAACAACCCCATGTGGTAAAAATTATTCTTCCTGTTTCACAGATGAGGAAATTGAGACATTAAATAATAGAGAGATCATGTATTTATTAAGTGAGAGAGTGAGGCTTCCAGTCCAGGTTACTTTAAGCCCTGTTTCTGTTGCCTGCTCGGGGTTGCTGGTCCTATTCACTATAATTCCCATTCTCTACCACTTACTTACTAGTTGTCTTTATAGTAAGTCTTGAAATTGGGTGATGAAAGTTCTTCAACTTTTTTTTTCAAGATTATTTGACTATTTTATGTCATTTTCATTTCTATAAAATTTTAAAATCAACTGGGTTGTAATAGGGATTGTGTTGTATCTATGTATCATTTTGGGAAATTTTGACATCTTAACAGTATGGAGTCCTTAAATACACAAGTATAATCCTTTTATTCACTTACAACTTCTTGAATTTTTCTCAGTAATGTTTTCTAGCTTTTGATGTAAGGTCTTATACCTATTTTATTAAATTTACCTCTTAATACTTCATGTTCTTGAATGCCATAGTTAATGATATTTTGAAAATTTTATTTTTCAATTTGTAGTTGTTTATTATAGGAATATGGTTGGATTTTGTATGGAGCTTCCATATATTACGCCTGTAAAGTCACATATTAATTCTGGTAGATTTTTGTAGATTACTAGTATTTTACATGGCAATATCATCTGAAAATGAAGACAGTTTTACTTTTTTATTCCCAGTCTATATGCTTTTTTTTCCTCTCTATTTTTCCTCCCTCTCTTACTACACTGGCTAAGTGCAATGCTGAACAGAGTGGTGCGAGCAGATATCCTTACTCTGTTTCAGTCTTAGGGAGAACGTGTTTGGTCTGTAACTATCATGTATGATGTTATGTGTAGATTTTTCATACATACCTTTATCACACTGAGGACTTTTTTTTTCTCTCTTTGGCTTGTTGAAAGTTTTTATCATTATTTCTTTTCTTTTTTCCTTTCTTTCCTTTCCTTTTCCTTCCTTCCTTCCTCCTTCCTTCCTTCCTTCCTCCTTCCTTCCTTCCTTCCTTCCTTCCTTCCTTCCTTCCTTCCTTCCTTCCTCTTTTCCCTCCCTCCCTCTCTCCCTCCCTTCCTTCCTTCCTTCCTTCCTTCCTTCCTTCTTTCCTTCCTTCCTTTCTTCCTTCCATAGTTCTGCAGGACACACATGAAACATGAAGATCTGGGTAGTGATGAGTTAGTTGCTCAGGGGGCAGGTAAATGAAAAGAACACGGACACCTGTAGGCCATACTGGAGGGGATGGACAAAAGCCATACAATGATATAGAGATCGGATTTCTATTCCTGGCTCTGCCACCAACTAGTTATTTGACCTCAAATACACCTGTTCGCTCTCTACCTAGCACTCAGAGGTACAGCTGAGAGCCAAGTTGATCTCAGAGAGAATATAGTAGAATTGAAAATGTGACAAAAAGGTTTGAAAAATAAGAAATATTAGAACAGATTGTTGTGCCTGGTATTCTTTTGTCTGCTAAAGAGAAGGCTAAGATTTGGATTAGTCTTATACTAATTCCAGTTTACTGCACCAAGACAACCATTCACCTATTCTCTGGTTTTATGGTGCCTTGATATCCCTTTTCTCCTGTACCACGTGCTCTTGGTTTCTTTAGCTTTATTGTAGGTTTTGATATTAGGTAGTTGTTTGGTCCCTATCCTACCTTTAACTGCTTGCTTTATTAAAGTCTCTTCATTGGGACAACCTGAGGTGAATTCTTTTTTTTTTTTAATGGCTTAATTGGCTTTATTCCATGTTTATAAAACAGCAGGGAACCATTACACTGAGACTATGTTTATATTCCATCAATATCTCTTTCTATAAGAATAACTTTGGGGCCCCTGGGTGGCTCAGTCGGTTAAGCGGCCGACTTCGGTTAAGCGGCCGACTTCAGCTCAGGTCATGATCTCGCAGCTCGTGGGTTCAAGCCCCGCATCGGACTCTGTGCTGACAGCTAGCTCAGAGCCTGGAGCCTGTTTCGGATTCTGTGTCTCCCTCTCTCTCTCTGCCTCTCCCCCACTCATGCTCTCTCTCTCTCTGTTTCAAGAATAAACTATAAAAAAAAAATTTAAAAAAAAAGAATAACTTTGATTGGCTGCTATATATTCTATTTGTTCGTAATTAATCTTGTTTCTTTCTTATAATTGATTCATGTTTTACATTTTATGTCCTATTTAAATCTCTTAAAATTTGTCTGGGAAAACCCTTCTGAGCGTGTATGAACTTGGTTTTCCATATTTGGCAAAATTTTATTATGTTGATACTTCCATATTGTAATGTTAGTAATTTTCCCCCTTAACAGAGCTTTTTAGGGTGTGTATGTGTTCTTCTTCTTTTTTTTTTTATTGCCATGACCCTTCCCTCACTGATACAAGTTAGCAATGTCTTCTCAATGTATAGGTATGTTTTTGGGTCTGTCTGTAAATCTAGCCATTATGCCTCAGGCTGACCTCAAAGTAGGTAAGTAGGTCTCTGCTTATAACCCTAACGACCCTCACGTACCTCATCTTTGTTGACAATATTCTAGATTGTGCCTTAGGAAAGTTATTTTAACTACTTTGAATGTCATTTGACTCCATTCCTTTTGGTCATGCAAGTTTTTGCATTTTTATGAGTCCCTTTTGAGAATGCAGATAGCCTTATGAGGGACATATCCTACGCTGCCTTCAGTTGACAAAATTGTGCTGGATGATCTGTTCAGTAATACCACCAGTTGAGCAAGATTGTGGTTGAGGCAGTGTAGGTGTGAGGGTGATGGGGAATGGTGTGCTAGTGTGGAAATGAAGAGAGAGGCTCTAATGTTAAACTTTTCCTGTTGCTAGTTTTACTGGGAAGAACCCTATGGAAATCCAAATCCTTTCCCCTAAAATTTCTGTGAATTCCCAGAGGGCTTATGTTCTTAATGTTATTTCTGTTCTCAGGCTCATGCTTTTTCTAAATTTGTTCAGTTTTGGATTATCTTTCTATTCTAGTAGGCAATGTCTAGTCTATATTCATTGACCTAGATGTAAAATTCAGCTGCTTCAATTTCCACATTCATAAAACTCTACTGCCTTTAAGGCAAGGAGTAGACTTCCCTTAAGATTTAGATGCAGGTGGGCAATATGGAGGAGGAGACAAAGAAAGCATTTCCATCACAGTATCCACCAACTTCCAGTTGCACAGTATTCTTAAGATGTCTTTCAGCCATGCCAATACCAATGCATCTCACTGGCCATTTCAGTCCATTGGATACCCAAGCCTTGTGCTATGTCTGGATGCTTCTTTTCTCTCTCTCCCTTTCAGAGGGAATGCAGAGTGATGGAGACTTTGCAGCCAGACATCTGGGCTCCAGTCTTGGCCTTTTACTTATTAGCTGTATGGCTTATATAAGTTATTCAAACTGCTTATATAAGTTATTCAAACTGTATAATGTCAGTTTTTCCATTAGCAAAATGGGTGTGATAGAATTACCCACTTCATAAGTGTGTCATGAGTATCAGAATGTCAGGGCGCCTGGGGGGCTGAGTCAGTTAAGCGCCCGACTTCGGCTCAGGTCATGATCTCAAGGATCATGGGTTCGAGCCCTGTGTCGGGCTTTGCACTGACAGTGTGGAGCCTGCTCAGGATTCTCTCTCTCCCCCTCTCTTTCTGCCTCTCCCCTGCTCATGCATGCATTCTCTCTCTCTCTCTCTCTCTCTCTCTCTCTCTCTAAACAAATAACTAAACTTAAGAACAACCCCAGAAATGTATTGTCTCATAGTTTGGAGACTACAGTGTGAGATGAAGGTTCTGGCAGAGTTGGTTCGTTATGGGGTCTGTGAGGAGGAATCTGGTTGGGACCTGTCTCCCTGAGCTGCTGCTGGTTGGCTGGCAACCTTTGGTCTTCCTTGACTTGTAGACACATCACCCTTGTCTCTGCCCTCATCTTCACATGGTGTTCTCCCCGTGTGAGTGTCTGTGCCCAAATTTCCCCTTTTTATAAAGACATCAGTCATACTGGAATTGGACTTACCCTCATGACCTCATTTTAACTTGAGGTCTCCAAATAAGGTCACGGTTCACCCTGTAACAGTATAATTACTTTTTCTCCATGCCCAAGGTTTACCTTTTTCCCTCAACTGATACCTTCAGAAGAATGCCATTCACTCCTGATGAATCCCAGTTGAGAAATCTCTCTCCTGTTTGAAAATGAGGTTTATTAAAAAAAAAAAAAGAGGTTTATTGCCACATCTTATGACAAGTCCATGCTGGTATTGCTTTAGGAACGTAGTTATGCTGAATTAGGCTTGGGAAATAAATCCTGTTTAATAGATGAGTTCCCAGGTTCTCAGGGGCATTCAGCAGCCAGTATGCTTTACAGATTCCATCGCACACACAAAAATGCCTTTTTTGGTATTGCATTCGTTGACCTGAACATAATTAAAGAAATAATTTTAATGGCATTTAAAAAATATGTTGGTAAATTTGTCTTAGGAGAGAGTGTGGTGCCTTCTAATTTTGCACTGAACAGGTAAGCAAGTTGTGGGGGAAGAACAATTCCTCTGGTAAGCATGGAATTATTTACGATGACTAGAAGAACCTTCTGTTTAAATAACCCCTTCGAACTGTCTGACACATAATGGAAGCTTGTTAAATGTTTATTGAATGAACAGAAGTGTCCGGGGAACTTGGAATATTTGAGAGGAATCAAATAAAAAGCACATATTTATTCAGAGATTTACCATCTACCTAGCTTTGGCTAGATGCTGTGGGGCAGCCAATACGTGTGAGAGAATAATATTAGCAGTGACTATGTTTTGTGCTTCCTATGTGCCAAGCATCCTGCACACTGCTTTTTTTTTTTTTTTTTTTTTTAATTAAAGTTAGTTAACATATCGTGTAGTATTGGTTTCAGGAGTAGAATGCAGTGATTCATCACTTACATATGACACCCAGTGCTCATCCCAACAGGTGCCTTCCTTAATGCCCATCCCCATTTAGCCCATCTCCCCACCTACCTCCCCTCCAGCAGCCCTTAGTTTGTTCTCTGTTTTTAAGAGTCTCTTATGGTTTGCCTCCCTCTCTGTTTTTTATCTTATTTTCCTTCCCTTTCTGCTATGTGCCAAGCATCCTGCACACTGCTTTTTAGAGTTATCTCAGTTACTCTCTGAGTTGGGTAATATTGTTTTTATTTTACATAAAAGGATACCAAGGCTAGGAGAGTTCAAGCAACTTGACTATATAGCTAGTGACTGGTAAGGTTAAGTGTGTTCTTTTTTTTTTTTTTAGTTTCTTTTAATGTTTTATTTATTTTTGAGAGAGAGAGAGAGAGAGAGAGAGGCAGCGTGAGCAGGGGAGGGTCAGAGAGAGAGGGAGACACAGAATCCGAAGACAGGCTCCAGGCTCATGACCTAGCTGTCAGCACAGAGCCTGACACGGGGCTTGAACCCACGAACCGCGAGATCATGACCTGAGCCGAAGCCAGACGCTCAACCGACTGAGCCACCCAGGTGCCCCAGGTTAAGTGTGTTCTTAATCTGTACACTTGAATCCTCCCAGACTGGCGTCTTTCTAGGAGAAGCTTATGTTCTTGTGGAGATGGGACATTTGTAAGTGAGGCAATTGGAGGTTTGGCACAGTAAGAGCCTAGCTGTATTGTATGTCTCTTTTGCTATAATACATGCGTGTGCTATCAAAATTTCGTAAAAGTATCAGCTGTGTCATAGTTAAGTATGTACAATCTGGATTTAGATGCCTGGATTCATAATTTTTTTAATGTTTATTTATTTTGAGAGAGAGAGTGCACATGAGCAGGGGAGGGGCAGAGAGAGATGGGGACAGAGGATCCAAACCATGCTCATTACTGTCAGCAGTGAGCCTGATGTGGGGTTTGAACCCATGAACCATGAGATCACCACCTGAGCCAAGTTGCTCAACCGACTGAGCCACCCAGGCACCCCTAGATGCCTGGATTCAAATCCTGCGGGGACTTCCTTCTATCCATGTGATTTGGGACATATAGCTTAACCATTCCATACATTTTTATTTTAATTATAGAACAGGGTATAATAAACTACCTCCCTCAGTGTTGTGAGGAATACGGAAGATAGGTAAAATGATCCTGTACCCGGCAAAATGTATTTCCTGCTAGAATGTAAGCTTCACAAAGGCAGCGATTTATGCCTGTTTTATTCATTCATGCATCTTACACATCGAGAATAGTGCTTGGTTATAAAAAAGACATTCAGTAAATACGTTGTTGGATGAATGAATATATTTCAATGTGTAAATGCCAGCGCTTAGTCACATTTGCAGACGTAATGAAGTAGTCACATGTTCGCACATTTATGTAGAACAGTGTTTCTCAGCCCAGGATACTCATTAGAACTACCTGGAAGGCTTTTAAATAGACTGATGCCTTGCTCCCCCACAGGCAAAGGTTGAACACCTCTCTTGGAGAATCACCATGAAAATAACTGCTATAAACATAAAGTGATACAGGCATACTGTGTTGAAGATTCAATACCAGAAGCAATGTTTTTAAATGACTTAGAACCTGTAGGAAATGAAAAAGAACCTCTGTTTCGATTGTAATTACATTCTTGAAAACTTCAATGCACATTGAAATCGTCAAAAATGATTTTGAGTACATATGTAATATGGATTAGGATTCAGGCTCAAATAATTACACAAGGTTTGCTCCCCTAAATAAATCTCTGGTGGGATATTTGGAGTTTGTGTGGGGCTTGGGACAATTTCCTTTTTATCATGTGGACTATCCTTAACATTGCAGGCAGCTTGTCTAGATCAACCAAGAACCACTGTGGGCTGCTTTGAATATAAACAAAGTTATTGCCAAAATAGCATATGGGAAAAAGCACACCAACACATACACAATGATTAAGATACCTCTTGAGGCACTTGGGGAATTAAACCAAGGTACAGAGACCTTTCTAGACAGCTGCTCCTTTTTCTAAAATGAAGAGATGAGTTCACCAATTTCTAATGTGTCAATTGCTTATCTTAGGAGACTTCCTGGCTAAGCGAAACTCTTGATTCTCTGGTGCTTCTCTGCTCAGCAGGAAGGGGTCCCCATTCTATTCTATTCATAGAATCACCCTTTCATAGAATTCATAGAAAGGGAGTGCGCAAGATAGGGATGGATTGAATCTGGGAGTCATTTGAAGTTGGAATCAGAGTGGAACCAGAGCAAATTGAGAGAAAATTGCAAAATGGATAATTAGAGGGTGTCCTGGCTGAATAACCACCTGCGTGTTTTCCCATAAATTAAAAAAAAATTCTCTTGATGAAGAGTCTATGCTGCACGTTTCTTTCAATGAATACGTTATAAAAATGCTAACATTCTCCTATGCCCTTTGCAAATATTATACCAATAGGATTTTATTTCACGTTGATCACAAAGCCATTTTGAGGTCTCTTAGGCTTCTTAACCCTGAGTTCTACATCTTTTGCCTTTTTCTTTAAAGAGCTGATTTGAAGGATTTCTGGCCCTCTCCAGAAAGTATATCACTGAAACACACAGCCTGGGATATAATTCAAATCTTCCTAATCAGATTTCTCAACCCTTGATCTAATCAGCAAGCTGTTTTGCTTAGCTTTTTGGTCAAGTTCATTCATTAACTCAGAAAGCATTTATTGAATATATGTTGGGTCTACCCCTGGGCCAGAATGTAATAAGATTAGTAGATGAATTGAGCCCTGTCCTTTAGGAGTTTGTAGTCTTATTGAATGAAGTCAAGGAAATAATAGAATGCTATTTAAAATGTATGATGGCTTTTATACTTTAAATATGTTAGAGGTCTTTCATGGCAGGTAATTGACATTAACTGTGACTTTGTGCACCTGAAACTGCATTATAGAATATTTTCTCTTCGTATCTATTTCACAGTTAATATTGCAGTTCTCCTTTTCAAAGATTCTTTTGCCACAATAGTCATCCCAAGAAAGTGTTGTTGCCAAAATTAATAAGAAGGATTGCTGGCATTTCACTGTTTCGATGCCTGTGGATTTGGGAGGGTTCTGGGCAGGAGGAAAGAATGAGAAGTTGAAACCCCATTGATTTTTTTTTAATGTTTATTTATATTTGAGAGAGAAAGACAGAGACAGAGACAGAGAGACAGGGAGACACAGAATCAGAAGCAAGCTCCAGGCTCCGAGCTGTCAGCACAGAGCCCAACGCAGGACTTGAACCCACGAACCATAAGATCATGACCTGAGCTGAAGTGGGAGGGTTAACCGACTGAGCCACCCCGGCTCCTCCTGTTGATTTTTTTTTTTTTTTTTACTGGAGCATATTGTAACATAGAACTCCTGCTACTTCAACACACCCCAAATGCTACCACTCTGAAGTGTCATTTTCTACAACCAGGGTGAACCCATATAGAGAAAAACTTATAGTAATCTTATTTGAGTTCTGAGAAATAATGACATTGTTTTTGTATTTTGGAACAAAATGTGTATACATAGATGAACTATTAGAGAAAAGGCTTTTCTTACATGGTTGTTTAGAAAGATGGAAAAAGCTATAATCAGAAGTTATTTCCTACTCTATCATACCTACATATATTCTTCCTATTCCTCTACTGTAATATCCTCTTGTAAGGCCCACTGGCATTTATAAACTGGCAGCCATTTTGATGTTTCTTATTTTCCTTCTAATAAGTGTTTATATGTGTCGTAGTTATACAATTTACCTCTGTTAATGTTACAGAAAACCAACCTTAAATTTCTATCCACAATAAGGAATAAATAACCAGCAAAAGCTCTTATTTAATTGTTTCTATTCACGGGCTGGGAAAGAGTGTCATTTGACTGTGATTTCATGCAGGGCTTAGTCGGGTTGAAGGTTTGTGTGTCTTCTTATTGCCACATTGCTCTCCTAGAGACACACGTGTCCCTTGCACCCTAATTTAGTTATTTCAGCAGTTTGTCCCTCCTGGCTGTTCTAATTGGGAACACAAGTTTTGGTGGTCAGTCTACAACTTCTGGTGAGTTAAACTCATTTGTCATGTGGTTTCTACTGTGCAAGTAGAATTTTATTCCCTTTCTTCTCTTTTACTCCAATCCCAGCTCTCTGTGACTCTCCATGAAAAGATGAAGGACTTGTTTTTTTCTCATTTACCCAAGCTTTAGGAATTCTCCAGCTCTTCCAAGGCCTTGAGCATAGGCACGGTTTGTTATTTCTTGTTAGAACCCTTAAATTTAGGTTGTGTTTTAAGGAATCAAAGGTGGAACCTGTGGATTCTGACTCCGCAGAGATCTCATTTTCTTGTGACAAAAGCCGTGACTTAGAATCACATACTGGCTCCTCCAAAGCCAGAGAAAAGTCCTAAAGGAAAATGTTACAGAAATTCCTTGAACTCAGGTGGAGAAAAATGCATGGGCCATGAAGCAACACAGTATAAGAATCTTTAGCGTTCTTTTCCTATTGCTCAGTGGAATGGAAAATACTTTGGGGTGAAGGGTCTGATGCTAGCGCTGGATAGATAGTGTCAGAATGGAGTTGAATTCTTGGACACCCTGCTGGTGTCTGAGAATTGCTTGATGTTGGGGGAACCCCAACCACTCCCACTCCTTACCCCCCACCCATGTGCCAACTTTGGAATTAGCTCTGGGAACCCAAAAGAGTTGGTGTCAGTGAAGAGGCCAAAATTGATGTTAATTATTTGCCTTGATGAAAGGGAGGAAAGAGAATATTGTGTCATCAGAGTGTGTTCATTAAAGGTGTACATACGTGTAATGGCTCTCTGGCGGGTTACAAAAAGCAACTCTGTGTGCTACCCAGGGGGAGCTTCTGAAAGTAGGCTTCATGTGATCACTTCTGACTACTAAAGACCTTTTACATTATTTCTAAGATTTCCTGTGTGGGAATATAAAAGAGGGGGGAAAAGGGCTGGGCATTTGCTGAGCTCTTAGACATACTTGGCCATTTATCAGTGTCTGCAAGATCTTGGATTCTTTTCTAGATTCTACCAAGCCTTTCTTTGGGTTTTGAGGCTACTGTTTATCTTTGTCAACTAAAAATTCCATTTCTGGGTGGAGTTTGCAGAGATAAATGAACGAAACAGAGATATCATCTGCCTTCTAGATTCCAGCAGAGGTTTTACATTTTGCTCTTACTCCTCTCCCCTTCCCAAGCAAGTTCCTTTCCCTTCACTGACTCAGTCATTATGGGATTCACCGTACATTGGGCCATCACTGCCGTCCTTTTCCCCATCTCCCCCTCCGTAGCCTTGTTCCTCTGTATAGAAAGATGGGTAAAGGAGGCTGAGGATCTGGACCTCCCTGGGGACCCCATGTGTTTGCAGGTCCAGTTTCCAAGATGGCAGATTCTTGCTACAATGTTCACGTCCTGTGAGATAGGATGCTGAGAGCTAATGGGGGTAAAGTGCATAAGAAAGTTGCTGATGCTTTTCTTCAGGGCTCCCCCTCAACAGGCCTGGGTAAGTTAGTGCTCCCCCACTTGCACAAATGTACTTGCTCTTGTCAACCTAAATAGAGAGGTAAACCAAGGCAAGCTTGAATTACCAGAAATTGAGTTTATTTGGGAATAGGAGAGGAGCTACAATTCAGGACATGAAAACTGTAGCAAGCTACAGGTGAGTCCATTAACAGTGTGGAGTGGGCTATTTTTATAGCCAGGAGCGCAAAGAGCAAGGAGTCTAGCCTGAATCCAAGAAACAAGTTCATTGGCTTGAGGATGGGGAGACAATCCTGGTGGATGATCATTGGTTGAGGGATAGGTTTTCAGTCTTCAACAAATCAGTCTCTAATTTCTTAAGTTTCACTTTCCTAAGCATGCATGTGGGAGATTCTCCAGTTCATACTCTCTTTAGATTAAAGCCCTTCCACACCCCCCTAGAGCAATTTGAAAACTTTAGCTCACAGAAGGAAGCACATGGGCAGCGTGTGTAAGTGCAGATTCCTGGGCCTCACCCTTAGACCTATTCAGGACTTGGCTGTAGGGTCGCAAGACCCACCTGATTCTAGTTTAGGTAATTCTTAAAGCACATGTGGCCACTCCCCGTAGAGGGAAAACTCTCTTTTCCTGGAAGCCACTTCCTGGTTAATTCATGAATCAGCACTAATATTTCAGCTTGAGACCCTTGTCTGGCATTTTTCATGGAGCTGTTCAGAAACTTAACTTACATTATTAATGATGATACCACAAGATCTCACCACTTTCTTTCTTTATCTTGCTGTTCGCATTCTCTCCACCAGTCTCTCTTCAACCCTCCCTTCCCTTCACCCTAAAGCTAAAGCAACTCATATTTCTTATCTTTGCAGACCAAGGTCAGGGCTGACTTTCTCAACCTCTCCTGATTTATTCTCTCCTTACTGACCTGCACTCTGTTATGTTCCGCTCAACAAACCTAATCTAAGCAACATATTTTGATTTTGTCTTTCCGTGGGCCTTGGTAAGATATTGGTCTTTCAGCGTGTGCCATTTCTTGCCAGTTACAAATCAGTCTTTCCCCATTTGGAGCCTCAAGCTATCTGCAGAAGTCCTCTGTAAGGATGAGGGAGGATGTTCTTAAGAGGAGCAAGGCTGAATTTGGAGCTGTGACCAGCTTGGAGAGCACTTTGTTGGGAGATGGAGGAATTTCAACAGAAGTCCCCCTGAGCCTGCTTTACTTGCCATTAGTCTCTGGCAGCTTTAAAATTGTCCAAGTATTGTGACCATCCAAACCCTAGGTCTTTTTCTGTAAATGGAGAGACCTGCATTCTGCCCTCCACCCTGAATAGGGGCATCTAGAAATTCCATTTCTGGTCCTGAAGCAATACTGCCCCCCAAATGGTCCCCTCAGTCTCCTTGTCTTTTGAGACTTCCCACCCTCTGTCTTCACCATACACTTTAGAGACATATACTCCAATGCATTTGCAAAGGTTTTTGCATGTGGAAGACTAACTCAGGCATTGTCTTTACCCCAGGGGAAATTTTTAGCTCTGTTTACCTTCTGATGTCAGTTTTTCTTTGTGTGTGTTTTTTTTTTTTTCTTCTGGCTGCAGGAAAGCAATCTCCCGGGCAGGCCTGCAGCACCTGGCTCCTGTACATCCCCTCAGCCTTCCTGTGGCAAATGGTCCAGCGAAGGAGCCCAGAGCGACTCTGGACTGGAGTGTAGGTGTTGGCTTTTTCATCTAAATATAATTCAATTGCATGCATGTCTCTCTCATTCTTAGGATCCTGATGGCTACAAAGCAAAACTTAATAATTTTCAATATTGCTCACTGACCAATCTTCAGATACCTAAGCCATAGCTCCATTCTCACACCCCCAGCAACATGGTTCCTTTGTGTGAAATCAGATGTGTTTCAGACTAAAATAAAAACTTCACGAATCATTTGAAGCACTACTGCCTGTCTTTGCAGCTGGGCGATGAAAGGTACCTCTGTGCACGTGCTTTATTGGTTCTTGCCAAGTTGACGATGAATAGAGCGTCCCCTTAGCAACATCCTGGAATCTAAGCTTGATTTTCTCAGATCAAGCTACCTTCTTTTCTTTTTTGGTGCTCTTTTTTCCCCCTCTCCTGACAAAAGATGACTTCACTTTATATTTTAGGCACTTCCTGCCCTCCTGTCTGATATACTTCTTCCCCTAACACAAAGGTAGATTGGTCTTGTATAAGTGGTTTGGGTATAGTCACCAATTTTAACCAAAAGGCATCCACATAAACTATTAACTTTAGCTGAAGATTGCATTCTGAAATTCTTAAGTTAATTAGAATACATTTATTGAGGGTCTTCAGTGAGTTAAGTTCTTGGCGAAAGACATCTGTAACTGTGGTCTGAGAGGCTTTGTCCCTTCTGAAGGAATGAGTATAGGGAACAGCAAAAAGGTAGAGGACGGGTGCCCTGAAATTCTACCGTTCTGGTCTTGATGGTGCTATTTGTTTAACATTTTTTAATTGAGTTCACCAATGGCGATAATCCATGTTCCCCCATATGAAAGAGCATGGCAGGATGGGGAAAAGGAAAAGAGTTGTTTTTCATTCATTTAATTTTTTTTAGGCCATATGTCATGATTTCATGTCCTTTATATTAAAATAATTCTTTCTGTTTCCCAAGAACATACTTATTGACATTCTTATTTTACATTCTGGACACAGGCCAGTGTAGGCTGCCTACATTTATGAAGTTCCAGACAGAAGACTGGACTTAATTGAGATGCAGCTTCTTCCTTGATAGAGTCCTGAGAATGTTCCAGTATCACCTGCGCATGCTGAGTTTGTACTCAGGAAGAATGTTCCTTTCCTGTAATTTCCCTTTATTCTAGGAAAATTACTTAATAAACTGTTAAACCAGAATAGAGTATAGAATACATTGATACCAGTGTTTATATAATTAAAAAATTAAATGTATAAACAAGCAGATAAATAAGATCAAAGAGCAACATTCCTGGACTAATGATGAGAATGTTATGAATCAGGGACCCAAATCAGTTAGTTTCACATTCGTGACGCCTAAGCTGTCCTCTGACCTAAAGTAGCAGGACCCTATTTGAGAGGCAAGATTCTAATGAGGGAGAGTTTAAATCAGTTAGATAGAAAAAGTCATTAAATCCTTTGCCCCTCGTGTGACATCCGTCAAGTCACTGGATTTCTTTCGGCCTCAGAGTCCTCATCTACGGATGGGAACAGTTGTGGCCCCTCCCTAAGGGAACTTCCTGGGTGTTAATAGGATCAGATGTGGAAGTAAGTGTGCAAGTTCTTTGTAAACTGTGCAGCCTGAAGATTTATTTAATCAGAAAAAAAGTAATCGATGAATTCATTAACTCATCACCCAACTGAGCCCCTGCTTTGTGCCAGAGACTTTTGCTTCCTGGGGATTTTGAGGCGGGGCAGATGGGTTTCTGCCTTCAAGAAGCTTAGGATGCAGTCGGCAGAGAAGAAACCAGCAGCAAAAATGCCTAGAATAGAGGAGCCCAGCGTCAGGGAGTGCCAGGAAGGATGCTCCATCCCTCTCTGATGGTGGAAATAGTTACCAGAAAAGGTTTTTAAAAAGAAGTGTCCTGCTTGAGCTGAAGCTTGGCAAGACGGTATTATTTTCTGATTCCTGTAGAGATGTATGCACTCTAATATTTCATCAAAATGGTATTTTGGGCTAGTGGTGGGAGGCTGCACTACATAGCAGGGGAAGAGCGAGTAGGGACCAAATTCTTTCTTCCTCCCTCTCCTTTGATTTTGGGCGCCCTGTCGTGGCACCCTGGTGAAATCATGGCCTGGCAGGAAACACTTTGGGGATGTGTAACAACAGAGGGAGCACTGAAGGCCTCCTCTTTAGACACTCCTTCTGAGTGCATATTTAAAGATCTGACATGTAAGGAGCTATAAAGATGTGACTCTGAAAAAAGAATAATGAACTGTGGGCTGTTGATATTAGTGAACAGAAGTCAGTGACCAACACTACAATTCCTTATTATGATCACGTAGAACATATTTCTCAGAAGAGAGGAAGAAGAAAAAGCAGATTGTTGAAAACATTTTAGACAGTTTTTTGTTTTGCTAAGACTTTTGCCCTTGCTCCACAATTTTTGGCTTTTCCTAACAAATATGCTTTTCACCAATTTAATTTATGTCACCTTAGTGTGCCAGTCTGTTCAAGTTGCTGAGCCAGGGTTTTCTTTGTTCTGCTGAAAGTGGAAGCCGAGGCCACTGGCTTGACCAGTCTCTGCCATTCCCTCATTCCACCTCCTGCCTGGCTCCCAGTGGAAAAGTGGCATGACTGTCCCCTCTACCAGCCCACTCTTCTGGACTAAAGGCATTGAAATGATTAATTTTCACTTATTCACTCATACTGTTTACTGAACTCTGCTTTGGCTTGGAGCCTTGTACGAGTCTCCCAAATGAGGAGGCAGGTTTAGAGGGACAGGGTCATCTCAAAGGCCTATAGGACCATGACCCCCTGACTTAGGTCACCTCCCTTCTCTGCATTTCACCAGTGAGAAAACAGATATAAAAGCTGCTCATGGAGCATGAGAAGTTGCAAGACAAATCAGGGTGAATTAAAAGCTAGAATTAAAAACTTAGTCCTTACATTTTCTACCTGTTGTAGAATCCCAAAGGGACCCTTGTTTTGACTCCAATACATGTGTCAGTGTCTTTAGAAGGGGCACAGCTCTTTCCTGAAGATTTTTGTGCAAAGGGCTTTGAAGAACAGCCTGCCTGTGGGGGTGCCTGAGACCCAGGAGGGCACTGGCTTGGTGAGCCAACACTGTAGGTACCTGTCCACTTCAGCCAGATGTATACTGTTGTAGGAGTCAGTTTTACATGTTGGGTACACAAACTTAATAGTTCTCATTTCCCTACTTAGTGATATATAGTCTCTCTTATTTTTAGCTGTTCCTCAGAGTCCTAACACTTTTCTCTTGCTGTGATTTACTCAAATAGTTATTATGACTTTAGGATTCCCTGTCTCACGTGATCTCATTTTCTTGGTGACCCTTCATCAACACTGACTCCTGCTGCCAGAGCACAAGCCTGCCCCTCCATGCACGTCTGGGATAGAACGCTGAATGCTGATGTGCAGGGAGTAGTCCTATCAGTCTTCAGTATGGGGCCTGAGCCTTCTATTGAGAACAGTAGACTCGTTGAAACTGCTGTTTCCTGTAGAGATTTCCTCTCTCACTCTGTGCCAGGTGATGCTCATCTTTTCAATTGAACTAATTCTGTTTATTTTATTCATGCTTTACTTTGTTTTCTCATAATACCTCTATACACGGTGCATTGTCTTACAAATCTTAGAAGCGAATTGGTGGTTTTTAGGTGCTTTTTTAATTCTAGGTCCTCAATTTGATGTCAGGGTCCTTGAAGGAAGGGGGAATGTTTTCTGCTTGGTTTTTCTTCTTCACAGTGGAGAGGACAGCATCATAGGGCTCCCTACTATCTGGCTACTGATGTTAGGGGACAAATTGATTATAGCTTTTCTGTTCAGTCAGTGAGAAGGGGACATTTCACTGAGAGTTGACCGGCACTCAGATAATCTCCAGTTCCTGAAAGACTTGGTAGACAAGAGTCCAAAGTCTGCTTGAAGAAGAAATAGATTTATGCTTTTTGAATCCCAGGTAACTCTTTTCAAATTTCCTTCCTAGTATAGTGCATTGGGTTAAGTCTTAAAACACAACAGTGGTCTGATCTCATTCCTACCAACTTATCCCCTTTTCACCTTCATGGTGACAACCTGTGGGGGCTGCTCCCATGGACACCATGCCCTGCGTGTCAGTGAAGCCACTTTTCAGGGAAAATAAGCTAAATTGCCAGAAAGGGAGTTGTGCTCAAAAAGGAAAAAAAAAATTTCTCATCTCCAGGGCTGGAATCCAAGTTTCTGGTTTAGAGTGAGTTAGCCCCTTTAGAAGTGTGTCTGTTGCATAGATAATGTGTGTCTTCTCTTAAATGTCACATGCCTTTTCCACAATGGAAACTTAATTTGGAGTTAGAGATTTCTCCCTTGTTTTTAGTGTTATGGCAGGGAGCATAGGAGGTAAGTCTTACTTTGTCTCCACTGTTAAACAATTTGTTTTTGCCCATTACACTGCCTAAAACAACTTTCAGAGCAATGGTGGAAAAGCCACCCAGATCTTTCTTAAAGGGTGTGTAGGTTTTATATCAATTTTAATTTCAGTTCATTTTTTTCTCCCTCTCTAGAAAATTTCCTCCAATTCTGAGGGCTATGGAAAATAGCTTCAACACAAACAAAGCCAGATTCTGAATCCAGACCACAATTTTCTTTCCTCTAGTTGATGATGCTAAGAAAAGAAGCACTTTCTCTTAGGCAGGTAGAAACATAACACAGTTATACACCACCTCACCATTTGGTTCAGGGATAAGATGAGGGAAACAGAGTCTTCACGCGGGATTGGTTTAAACTGGGTTATGAAACTAGGTCATCTTATCTTTAGAAACCTTGAATGAAGAGCCAGGAGGAGGCAGGTGTGTATGCGTGCGTGCGCGCGCGCGCGCATGTTCTCATTTCAGTCTTATTTCAGGTGGCACGTCCTAACAGACCTAGTGCCTTTAGGCCTTAGCTCTTGTACCTTCAGGTTTGGGTGTTGTCTCCGATAGGGACTCTCACCTCAATGTTTTCCTCACTCCCATCTCCATTTCAAACACTGTTAAGTCAGGTTAATCAAATTATCAGATGGTTGAGAGGTCATGAGGAGCTGACCACCTATAATTTTTACCTATAAATCAGTGAAGGTCCTGGCCCTGGTCAGCCCTGGCAGTAGCGGGACATATCTAGCATGATTTCCTGCACCCCCACTAGTCCTTTATTTCCCCAAATTGTGAGAATTTTAAATTAAGTCACACTGTTGCTGGAGGATATCATTGAATTCACAGGTCACTGAGAAACACCCGAGTCTAAACTTGTGCCTCCATGTAAGTGATTATCTAAACTAACACTGCCCAATAGAAATATATGTGAGCCATAAAGTAATTCTAAATTTTCTAGTAGCCAAATTTACAAAAGGTAAAAATAAATAGAAAAATTTAATTTTAGTACCATATTTTGTTTAAGCAAATAAATAAAAAATATTACCATCTCAACATGTAATCAGTATAAAAATTATCAGTGAGATGGTTTGCATTCTTTTTTTTCACAGTGAGTATTTAAAGTCTGCTGTGAATTTTACATTGACAGCACATCTTAGTGTTAACCACATTTCACGTTCTCAAGAGCCATATGCTTATTGGACAGCACAGATCGAAACCATCCTGGACAAATTCTACCTATTATTATCTTGAAGATTTTCAGGGAGAGATAGTCCAGACTTCTATTTCCTTTCTGAATTTGTAAGGACATTTACATGGGATATGCATTTATAACTTTCTTACTATTTCAAAATATTTTCATAAACAAATGTCTTCCTTTTGTATAGATTATTTGCTTCTACTGTCAGTGCACTCTGTGTTATTCACAGTCTATAAACTCGTCCTTATCAATACATACATTTTTATCTTTCTACCTATAACCATTACTAGGGCTTCAGTAGAACATGAGAGCAAGGAATCATATATGTATGTATAAATCTATTTCTGTGTCTACCTAGATGGATTTCTACTCTTAGGTAGCTACATCTGTCTTGATATACAAATCAATCTGTATAGACATATGTATATCTATGAGATTTGTCTCAATACTCACAAATACAGAAGAAATGTTATCTTCATTTCGAAATGGGAGAGCTATTTATTTTTTCTTTCTGGCACAGATGGATACTCTGAGTTGTATATCGTTTGAGATGGTATTTAAAGGTGGATGTGTAGAGGAGAAGGAAAGAGGTTCCTAGGTGGGGAGAATGGACCAAACAAAAAACATGGCACAAAGGAAGGAAGATATGGCTATATTTAGAGAAGAAAGAAGAACAAAGAAAATGTACAAAGATGAATACAAGAAAGGTTAAGGATAGATTGGTATCATTAATAGACTGTCTAGTACGTGAGATTAAATTCGGATTTCATTTTATAAATAATAGGGCATCATTTAAGCATCCTGAGCAAGAGAGAGGCATAATCATAGTTACGTTCTAGAGGAATTAATTTTTCAGCAGTTTAAAATATCAGCATGTCAGAATTAGAGTTCAGAGCAGAAGAAACTGGGATTCAGGTTAGACATACTCTTCAGAATACGATAAGTAGTTTGGGGGTAGATGTAGATAATGAAAGGAAATCCAGACAAAATTATGAGGCCTGTATTAGTTGGGGGTAGACTAGGCTACAGCAAATAAAATGCTCAGACCTATAATTCCTCTATAGAAGTATATTTCTCCCTCATGTAACAGACCAGGACTATTCCAGGTAGGTTGAGTGGGAGGTGGGTCCTATTCCACATAGTTATTCAATGCCCCAAATAGTTGCTCTTACATCTTCACCAGATGGCTTCTGAAATCATCCCAAAGGTTCACTTCTCAGGTATCCAGTATGGGAAAAGAGAATAGAGGAATGCATATGGGAGGCTTCAACTGGCCAAGTCTGAAAACAGTACATGTCACTTATGCTTATGTTCCATCAGTTAGATCTTGGTCATATCACCACATCTAATTGCAAGGGAGGCTGGGTAATACAGTCTAGCTGTATGTCCAGGAAGAAGAAAATAATAATTTTGATGAATGGCTAGCAGTCTTGGCAGCAAAGACCCAGGAGAAAAACTTGGATAATGCTAACATCTTTGGGTTAGAAGGGAAGGAAAACTGGAAGGTGTCCACCTTAAAACTGCCAGTTATTTTACCAGAAAAGTGGGGTTATTTGTGACTAGCAGATGAATTGCAATTTGGGACATGCAAACTATGGCCAACCATAGGTGAGTCTGGAGATCAAAGGAGAGGAACGTTACTTTATAGAGGAAAGGAGGAAGTTGGGAGGGGCTGCTTTGAATGGAAGTCCGTTGGAGGAAAGCAAGAGTTCAGGGAGGTGATGACTTCTTGTTTAGCTGAGTTGTGGTATTTTCTTATTGGCTGAGCTTGTTGCTGGGAAAGAAGATATCCTTTCCTACTGCTGGAGTAGAAATTTAGGCTTCTTCCTGTTGAGAATGCAAGGTAAGTCTCTTCATGTTGGGGGTCTGCAATTAATGACAAGTGGTAGAGTGTGACAGTTCCCCTATCTGGCCTCCTGATTCCATTCTAAAGGAGGTTTTCTTTATTCAGTTTCACAAGAGTAATCACAACAGTAATAACAGAAACTATATTGAACACCTGTTAACTTCTTATTATGTGCGAGGCATTGAACTTTATGCATTTTCACATTTAAATATCACTATGATCTTGTGAGTGAAGTATAATTATTATTATAATTTTAGTGGTGAGTAAATTGAGGTTTAGGGGAGTTAGAGAGGCCCTACGTCATATAGCTAGTAGTTGGAAAGTCTCTCTCATGTTTATTAAAATTGAGCTAAAGAAGGATTCATCAGAAAGGTAAGAAGAAAGCCATAATAGTTCATTTATCTACTTTATTCTTGTGTGAGTGCCACCCCAGCTGGATACCTTTAGGTACAACTCAGGAGTCCCCAATACCACCTTCATTTTTGACATCAATTGCAGATTTGGGAATCCCCACGAACGTACCCAAAATGTTTGGTAAGCTACTAGAAAAACTCGCAGAATTTACTGAAAGCTGTTATACTCACATTTACGGCCTCTTACAGTGAAAGGATGCAGATTAAAATCTGCCAAGGGAAGAGGTGCATGGTGCAGCACCCAGGAGTGTTCCACAGGTGGGACTTTCAGTTGTTCTCTCCCAGTATATTTGTGGACAGTGCTAACCTCTTCTAGCAACTTTAAGTGACAATACATATAGCATATTGCCCACTGATCTGAACCTTAATGTCCAGAGTATTAATAGGGGGTCATGTATAAATGGCCGACTCCTACATGGTTGACCTTAATCTCTAGCTTCTCTGGAGGTTGAGCTGATATATGGCTCTGAGCCCACCATAAGTCATTGTTCTCTTAGACTATCTGATTTGTCCCAAGGCCCCAAGGTAAACAGATACTCTTATCAGGCAGGACATTCCAAGCACTTAGAGAGATGACCTTCTTAGAATTGAGGGCAAAGTCCAGATTTCTCTTTGGGTAACTTCTTTATTATGTACTTTATTAGGCATCAGACAAGACAGATGTGCAAAAAAAGGATGAGGCATGGGAAAAATGTAGTGTAGCAAAAGATATGCTTCATCGTTTCACATGACTTTTTTTTTAAAAAAGGCTTTTCTTCTGTTTATGATTTTACAAGACTCTCATGTTTCTATTAAGCACTCATGTTTACTTCTCACAGTTTATGATTCCAGACTAATAGAAAGATAAACATAATTACCCTTTTCTACCTTTTGGAGTTGCAAGTAACAAATATGTACATTCATTCATTTTTTCATTGATTTTTTAAATTTTTTTAATGTTTCTTATTTATTATTGAGACAGAGAGAAACAGAGCATGAGTGGCGGAGGGTCAGAGAGAGAGGGAGACACAGAATCCGAAGCAAGCTCCAGGCTCTGAACTGTCAGCACAGAGCCCGATGTGGGGCTTGAACACACAAACCATGAGATCATGACCTGAGCTGAAGTCGGCCGTTTAACCGACTGAGCCACCCAGGCACCCCTATTCATTGATTCTTAATCTTTCATCTTTTCAATTCCCCAAATTGTCACCTACTGTTTTCTAGGCACTTAGTTAAGTGCTGGACAGCCAATGTTCACATGGAGCTTAGATTCTAGTATATGAGGAAACATTAATCAAATAATCATGCCAATAGAGTGGATAGTTGCCAATAGAGATAAATTATGGAAAGGGAACATAGTTTTGTGAGAGAAACTAACACAATAACTTGACTTAGACTTTGGGCTCAGTGATGGCTTCTTGGAGGAAGTAACACTTGATCTGATGACCAGAAAGTAAATAAAATGAACCACATAGAATCAGAATAGAGAGGAATAAACAATTTGGATATAATAAACATCGTAGGTAGTGAATAGCCTTTGATGATGGGCTATTGGGACATTCCAAACCAAAGATTATGGAGGATCCAGTGGTAACAGAAGTGGTAAGTAATTGAGTTTCATACCCCCTTTGAAACTGGAGTCAATAACACTAGCTGATGGATAGGAGTGGGAAAGAGAGATCTAGAATGACCCCAACATTTTTGGCAAATATTTGCAGCTGTAAGAATGGACATACCATTTGCTGAAAATTTGCAGAGATTAGAGTAAGAGCAGATTTAAGGAGTATATCACAAACAGTTTTGTGAGACTAAAATTTTGAGATGCTTATTGGTTTTAAGTGGAGATATTGAGACGGCAGTTTTGTGTGTGTGTGTGTGTGTGTGGATCTGAAGTTCAAAGAAGGGGTTTGTAGTGTATGAATAATTTGGGAGGCAACAATTAATAGTTGGAATCTAAAACCATGAGAACTAAATGTAATAACCTAAGGACTGGGTGTGGATGGACAAGAGTAAAGATCTGAGAATGAGCTGTGGGATGCTCTATTATTGAGAGTTGGGGAATATAGGAAAGATCTAAGAATGAAGACTGTATTGGAGTGGCCACTGAGGTGCAACAAAAATGAAAGGAGTATAGTGTTTCTAGGTGGCAAGTGTCCCCAAAGGAAGGGAATGATCATCTTTGTCAAAAGCTGTTGATTCAGATAAAGACTGAGAATTAGCAATTGGATTTAGCCATGTGAAGTCACTGATGATCTTGACAAAAGTAGTTATGGTGGAATGAGAAGGAAGAAAGCCTGATGGAATTGGGTCCAAGAAATAATGAGTGGAAAGGAGGTAGAAGCAGCGAATAAAGAAAACTCTTTCTTGAACTTTTCCAGTAAAGGAAAACAACAAGTAGAAATAACAAAAAGGAATGTGTGAGTCTAGAAATCAAACTACAAATATAATTTTTTCAGCTCTTACTTGTATGTAGAGTTGTGATCATAATATACAGGTAGTTTTAAATTTTATTTTTATTTGACTTTACATTGCATAGTTTTTCATATGGCCAACAATCTTCATAATTGTACTTCTTGATGATTTTATAATATTCCGTATCATGTATTATTCTACTACACATTCTTCTCCACTGGGCGTTTGTGATGTTTCCAATTTTTGATTATTGCAAGATGGAAACAAACCTCTTAATGTAAATAGTTTTTTCTTCCCGTTAGGATTATTTCCTTAGGGTACATTCCTAAGGTGAGGTTATTAGGTAAGTGTATGAACATTTTAATTTATTCTGTTGCTTCTTTAAAGGCTTGTGCATTGAAGACTTTTCCCTTATCCCCAGGATTTATCTTGTTGACTTTGAGCCTTCTCACTATTTATCTGTAGTTTCATGTCTCTTTGCTTAAAATCTCTCTCGACTACCTTATGCCTCATCTCTCTTTCTCTCTTACCTTTTTTCTCTGGTGACTATACAAGGACAGAAAAGTATCAAGTCTGATAGATCAGTCATAGACACGTTCTAGAATCTATTATTTAATAACTTGAAGGGGTAGGGTAGGGTCCACTGGATTATGAGGTCTCAGACTCTACGCACATGAGTCACTTCAGAACTTTGAAAACTCATGATGTCCAGGTTTCATTTCATGTTAGTTAAAATAGACTTTCTGGAGCTGGTGCCCAGGTATTCTTAAAAGCTCACCAGGTCACTTTAATGAGTAGTCAAATTTGAGAACCAGCAGGTCAGAACCACTGTGGCAGAAAGCCTCTTGTCTTTTTTTCCCTCTTCCCTTACAAAAGACAGTCTTTCTAATCAGCTCTCCACTCCAGAATGAGGTGAGCTAATCCTAGCGGCCCTGCTGTGCCTGACTCTGAGTCAAGGTTTATCAGCAAGGCTCTGCATGCCTGCTGGTGGTATGTATGCAGGGGACACATAGCCCCTGGCCCAGGGGAAGCCTACCAGCCCCATGAGTTAGTGGGGTGCTTGCAAATCGTGGTCCCTGGGTCTTGACTGTTCCTGCCTGCCATACTTGACCTACCAGAAGTTAATTTCTGGCCAGCCTAGTTTTTGGTATTTATTATCAATGACTTTTGACCATATGACCCGCTGCAACATTTTATTCATCACTTTCTAAAACTTTTGGCAGAATTTTAGCATTTTTGGGTTCCCTAACATTTCATGCTATAATTACATGTTTAGTTTTCATGTTCTCTGGTAGATTTTACTCCCTGGGTTACCACACTAACCCAGTGCCTGGCCCCAGTGGTATGGAATAAATGTTTATTGAATGAATTAAAGAACAAAAGAATGAAAAGGGATTTTATTTTATAAATGGCTCTAAACTAAAATTAGACATTAAGTTCCCAGTAGTAGACTAGTTTAGATTGTAGGGATCGATTTCTTTAGGATAAATAACAAAGATGGCCTATATATATATATATATATATATATATATATATATATATATATATACACATATATATTTGTGTATATATGTACATATAAGATAAATAAATATATATACTGTTCTCATCCATTCCTATCTGAAATTTTTTAGGGTCTAAACCTATAGCTGTTCTTTTCTTCCTTCTGTTGTTTTCCTACAAGATTGACTATGAGGGGAATCCCATTTTCCCACTGACTTTCATAAAAAAAGATGAGCATGACTTTATACAGGAAAAAATGACCAGTAGAGAAGAAAAAGTTTTGGTGAAAAGATGGTCAGTCACCCGTTGACATGGAGGGCAATTGATTCTTGTTAGCATTGGTTCCTTTTTTGGAATGGTTTTGAGGCACTCTGAGACATGCAGGGCAACCCCCTTCCCCCTAAGAGTTTCCTTGTCCATTGTTTGCGATCCCTCAATATCTGTAGAACTTGCAAATCTCTCCTGCCCCTCACTTTCCCTGAGAGTTCTGAGAGTTGGTGTTGCCTTACCTGGATTGCGAAGCATCTATAACCTTTGGTTATTCTTGCCTGAAAATCATTTGAGCCTATAGGATATGAAAGGAAAGGTATTGAATTGGAATCTGAAGAAATATATTTAAGAAATAGTTGACTCTTTGTTATTTTTTTTTTCAGTTTCTCCTTGGTATACATTTCTGCTACTTTGTGTTCAACTTTGGGATTCAGAGGGCAGTCATGTGGACATTTCTGGAGTCAGTTACTATAAAGATGACTCACATATGAGATGTACTTCTAAATTGCTTGGTTTTTGCTATAACGTTCCTTACTGAAGTCATTTAACAAAACACCATAGACTGGGTGGCTTAACCAACAGGAATTTATTTCTCACAGTTCTGGAGGCTGGGAAGTCTAAGATCAAGGCACTGGTAGATTCAATGCCTGATTAGAACCCACTTCCTGGCTTGTAGATGGCTGCCTTCTTGCTGTGTCTTCACATGACCTTTCCCCAGTGTATGAGTGAAGAGAGAGAAAGATCCCTCTCATGTCTCTTCTTATAAGGGCATCTAATCCCAGTCATGAGGGCTCCATCCTCATGACCCACTTACGTCCCAAAGGCCTCATCTTCAAATACCATCACACTGTGGAGTAGGGCTTCAACATATGAATGTGAGGGGAATCGAAATTCAGTCTGTAGCATCTCCCATGGAAACTGATTGCATGCCCTGCCGATGAACCAGATAAAAACAAGAGCAATTTTCCTGTAAGATCAGTAAACTTCATCTCTTTATGGTTAACCCAATACAGTGCTTTCCTTAATAGCTCAGGGTCCTTTTCAAGCAAATGAACAAAGTACACAATTAATACATAAATCCATCATGTTCCTAAGATAGTGTACCAGAAGAAGGGATATGGAATCCTATTCATCATCCTGTTGAAGAAATATTCCACTCCCCAAACCCACCCCAATGGAACATTGTGCATTCCTGAACATCAGATTGTTGCACTGGTGTAGCCCAGCACAGCAGCTCTGTTTGCCATCAGAAATATGTGACTATATTTAGAAGCAGGGAAATCATTCAATTAGAGGAATCTAGAATTATATGAGTGAAGCCCTATTGAAGTAAGAAAAGTGTCAATTAGTAGGAATTTATTATGTACTCAAAGTACATAGTGACTTAAACTAAGTTTTAAGAAGCCTCCGTCTTAGAATATCATTCATCCATTACTGATATAAATGTAAATGTGTCTTCAGTCTTTAAAGTACTTTAATACAACTATTCTTCTTCATAGTTCATTTGCTAAGTAAAGGCAACTTTTAATAGGATTTTAGTCTCAATTGTCGTGGAGTCTGCGGTCTTGGGCCTAGATGAATATGGCCTTACATTGAACAATTTGAGGGATTTTTCTTCATTGTGTAATATATGTTTCACAGATTACCACATCCCTGGATAAACCATTTATAGGCCTAATGTCTGTTTTAGTTATGGCTCAGACAAAGTGTGAGTTCACTTACTCACTGTGTGGGTTCACTTACTTTTTTGGATCCAAAATCTAAGTTTGAGATCTCCCCCTTTCATACCTGGAAAGAAAACTGAAGTCAGGTGGGTCTTTCCCTTCCAGGAGAATGCCGTGAATGGAGAGCACCTGTGGCTGGAGACCAACGTCTCAGGAGACCTGTGTTACCTGGGAGAGGAGAACTGCCAAGTCAGATTTGCAGTGAGTGTGCTCCTCGGATCTCTGGGTTCTGACCTTCCCTGGGGAAGGCCTCCAAGTTGAGTCTGACAGCAGCATGGAGGCCAACCGTGCCTGAATTTCCAAGGAGAGGTTTGAAAGAGCCTGTCCCTTGTGAGACAGTTGACAGTTAACATTAATGGTTTTCAAGCGGTCGTTTTAACGGCTTGAGGGCTTGGCTATGCAGGTTGAACTTTGGTATAATGTGCTACTTTATGATGATTCGCAGGGTTGGTATTTATTTGTGTGTTGGAGGTAAGGGAGAGGGTAAATGTGCATGAGTGTTTATTTCCAGAGTGGGTGTCTGTGTGGGGAGAGATCTGAGTGTGGAGGAAGTGCTACCGTGGGAGGGACCGACTCTCTCGTAGAGGAGCGTGTATGGTGGAGTGTATTACTGGTGTGTGAGACTGGGGATGGTGAAACGCCTGTCTGGTGCTGGGGTAGGCTAGCAAATACAGGCATACTTTGTTTTCTTGTGCTTTGCTTTATGGGGCGTCACAGACCCTGTGTTTGTTTTCTTTTGTTACAAATTAAAGGTCTATGGCAACCCTGCCAGGGCGCCATTTTTCCAACAGCATTTGCTTACTTTGTGGTGATTCTCACAATATTTCTGACTACTTCATTGTTATATTTGTTATTGTCATCTGTGATCAGTGAATATGGCTAGCTGAAAGCAGAGATAATGGTTAGCATTTGTAGCAACAAAGTAATTTTTAATTGAGGTATGCACTTTTTTTTAGACATAATGGTATTACACACTTACTAGACTGTGGTATGGTGTAAATAGTAATTTTATATGCACTGGGAAGCAAAAAACTTCATTTGACTCGCTTTATTGTGATATTCACTTTATCACACTGGTCTGGAACTGAACCCACGATATTTCTGAGGTACGCCTGCAATTCAAATCAAGTTGTGGAGGATAAAATCCTAGAGACCAGACAATGAATAAATGTGTTGGAATATCCCTTAACTTTTTATTTATTTATTTTAATGTTTATTTTATTTATTTTGAGAGAGGGTGTGTGTGCATGAGCGGGGGAGGGCAGAGAGAGGGAGAGAATCCCAAGCAGGCTCAAACCCATGAACCATGAGATCATGACCTGAGCCATAACCAAGAGTTGGTCGCTTCACCGACCAAGCCACCCAGGCACCTCTCCCTTGCTTTTTAAAATTTGCTTTGTATGCTTATTTAGAACCTCCAGTTTAAATGTCAAAATTGTCTTTATGTTCCGTGAAAAGAGGATAGTTGCCAGGCATTAAGTTGTAAGGAACTAAAATGTTATTGTTGAGAAAGTAAACTTAAAATTTTTGTGTAATTCAAAACTATTGGTTTGAAAATAGTGATGGGAAAGCTAGAATAGTAAAGAAAAAAGAAGCGTTCTTTCTTACTTTGGGAAATGAGCATCGTAAATGACATAATGCATTTTTTTTCTTTTTCATTATGTTTGTTTATTACGTGAAAGAAAGGTTTGGGGTAAAATGCAGGACTTTGAAATTACAAGTGAGTATTTTTCTATTAATAACTAATAAGGAAGAAATTGAGTTTGCACTAAAGCTTACTGGAGAATATAGCCCTCGGGGATTTTTATCCGGCTGCCAGAATTGCAAGGCTTGTGGAACAAAACTTTAAAAATTGCATTAGCGGTTTTGACGACCGGTTTACTGGTTTTGTTTGGAAAAGTTCATGAGAGTTTCGAGAAGCAGTGTGTGTTTGAGTGAAGTTAGGAGCAAATAGCAGTTAAAGGTCCAGCTGTACAAGGTCTCAATTTGAATTTCACTGTTATGACTCACTGATATTGAGAACTCCTGTCTCTTCGGCACTGGCTACCTTCTTCAAAAAAGAGAGTAGGATGAAATTATTTTAAATTATGCTTCCAACTCAGATCTGTACTTAGCTGTTTGCATATCTCTTAATCTTATAAATTTATATATTTAAATATCAGGATTTCAACTTTATGCATATGTATTTTTAATTAAAGTATAATTGCATAAAATTTGATTAAATTAACCAAAGACCAAGAAATGCTCAGCTGTTTGGACTAAAATGCTATAAATAATGAATTAACATTAGGATCTTAGTTAATTGCATAAACACTGGTCTTGAAATATCGGATAATATAAAATGGAAAAAATGAAAGCCGATTTTACTTGGGTATATGCTTTTGAACTATTTCTACTGATACAGCTGTCATCTGATGGGCTGTAATTTGTTCTGGAGTTCTGCATTATTTCCCTATTACTCCCTTTTATCCTTTTCTGGTGGTCTTTTACTGTCAGTCACATATTACCTCTCTTGGCAAATATATATACAGATATATACACTCTTCTTAAACCTTGTATCAGCAAATAGCATCGCTATCTACTATGTGATTATAATTTGGTCACTATTACCTCTAGGCAGGGAAAAACAACAAAGAATAAGGGAAATGTATAAGTAGGAGGCGAGCTGTGAAAATCCCTGGTGCTCATCTGAATCTTTTTGCTAATTTTATCCCCAATACTTGGCTCTATTAACTCACTTTACAAAGTATCTGGAAGATGAAGAGCTTCCTCCAGAAAAAAAGGTTGATGAAAGAAGGAATGAATCAGTGAGGAAGCAGAAGACCTGTGGTTGCTCATTATAGGCTCCCGAAGGCTCAATGTCTTCACCCATCAAGTGGGAGAGATGTTGGGAACATTAGATGAGATAATGCATTGAAAGAATTTACTCACCATAGCAACTGACACAATGAACTAAAAGGGAAAAACAAACCAACCCAGAAAAGGTAGAAGCAGACCATTCACGAAAGAACCACCAATGGCCAATATACATCTGAAAAATATTTTAAAAAGACACCCAAAATAAAACAACTATGAGGAGTCAACATCATGTGCCCATTAAAATAGCAAAGATTCACAAAATGATAATACCTGCTGGTTAGTTTAAGTCTAAATGGTAATCTCATTGTCAGCTAGTAGGAGTCTAAACTGATGCACAGTTGACCCTCCAACAACATGGGGGTGAACCATGCAGGCCCACTTATATGTGGAATTTTTCTGGTAAAAATAGTACTATAAATGTATTTTGTTTTATGATTTTCTTAATATGCTTACTGTATTATAAGCATACAGTATATAATATAGCATCCAAATATGTGTTAATCAACTGTTTATGTTATCAGTAAGGCTTCTGGTCAATTTTAGGGAGTAGGCTATAGTAATTACTTTTGGGGAGTCAAAACGTATAGTGACTTTCCAGCTGCACAGGGGGTCAGTCAGTGTCTCCTAACACCCCTATTGCCCAAGGGTCAATTGTCAGTATGTATCTAGCTGTCTCTCTCTCTAATTTGTGCATCACATTTGGGGAGGACAGGGACATTGGCAAGCAGGAGAGCCAGGAGAAGTGTGCTCAACTTGATTCAGGGTAGTAGGAGAAAGAGTGAAATAACCTGGATTGAAAAAGAATATTAATGAGGGGAAGTAGAGAGAAAGGACATCTTCCAGTGTTTAAAGAACTGCCTTGAAGAAAAGGAAGGGTCTTGCTCTCCATCGTTAGGAAGGTAGAACTAAGTTCTAGGTGTAGAATCCACTGACTCTAGCATCGAATCTTACATGTATGATAACACATCACCTGGAAAACCTGTTAATGATGTAGATTACTATTTCTCTCCTTGCTCCAAATGCTGATTCAATATGCTAGAGCTGGACTTGGGAATCTGTGATTTTAGCATGCACCTCAAATAACTATAGTGCAGATGGTCCACAGACTTAAGTTTGAGAAATGCTCCATTATAAATAGGAAGAACATTAACAACCAGAGCTGTCCAGCAAGAGATCAAGGTATCTGGAGAGATGGGCATAAAAGATGTGTTCACCAACAAGTTGGATGGCCATCTTTCAAGGATGCTTAAGGAGGTGTGTGTGCACATCTGCTTTGGGTCACAGGTTAGGCAAGTTAATCTCCAGGAGAGCCTCCAGTTTAAATGTTCTTTTTGCAGCTTTCTTAGAATTGAACAACAGTTTTGTAAGAAAAAAGCATGTGCAAATAGATTATGCATTATATTCTCCTTTCTTTTAATTAAGCGACTTTGAAGATAGCCAACCTGTTGCGACAAGGACCAAATTACCGTTACCAGGCACTACCTGCAGGCTTTTAAATAATGTGCAGGCAAGACATTTGGAGGAGGAGTGAATCCATCACCAAAGATATGCCTTTCACTTCTTACCTTATTTTAGCAAAGCAAATGTCATGGGTGTAAGTTAAGAGAAGGGAGAAATCAGTGTGGGTTGAGGTAGACAGAGGCGGCTTCATGGCAGTGGGGCTGGAGCACAGTTAGAAAGATGGGTAAGATTTACATAAGTGGAGTGGGGCAGGAGAACATTTCAGCAAGGGAGAGGAACATTAGCAAGCTCAGAGTCAGGAGCAAGCTTTGAACGAGGGAGGAGGCAATCATCAGGCAGGCATGAACACACCAAAGGGCATGTGTTAGGTAAGAATGGAAATAAGGACAGATGAGGGCTGTGTGTGTCCATGTCTTCTGAACGGAAACTTGGAGTGCATGTTATAAATGTCTGTGTGCTCATGAAGCATGGCCGTAAAATAAATCATCTCAAGTAAGAAAGTTTTGAGGGTGAGAGAGGCTACTGGTAGGAACAGTGCTGTGACAGTACGCACAAACCAGAGCTGCATCGGGGACACTGAGACAGTCACCCTAATTTACAGGGACATTGCAATAGTCTATTGAAAACCAAAGCAAACCTGTACATCCTGGACTTCCTGCTGCCATGTGGACTGATACTTGGGGCCCCATTGGAGGGAATTGAAAGCAAGGCAGTGACATCATAAGACACGAAGACATTTGTAGGAGAGTTTGCTCCAAAGCCTTGGGGCTGAACCAGATGACCTTGAAAATCCTTCATCTTCTGCATTTCTCTGGTGGCAACATTTAATACTGTAGAATGTCTGTGAGCAGAAATTTAATGGGATTAAAGTTGTTCCTAAATCAGCAATAGTCCCCAAATTAGTAACTGCTTCTTTTTCTGGTCTAGAGAGGAGAAAGGGATGCAGCAGTAATGAAATTGGAGCAGAAGGGTCACCGTTTCCCAACATGATTATGGGGAGAAAAACTGAAATAAAATTCCAGCTAGGACCACTCTCATTCTGTGCTATTTATTGAGGTGGAGATTACTTCATTCATTTATTCTTTAAGTGTTTACGGGCTGAGTACCCCATACCAGAAACTACAGACAGTGTTGGAGTGACAAGTAATTGTAAATGACAACAGTTTGGTAGGCGCGCTCTGTGGAAAGTCTTCTCATGCTTTCTTGACAGTATATGCAAAGATGGTGAGCCACATGTTTGCTCCTAAAGAAATTCATGCGTCCATTAATAATCAGTGGAGCACATACCAGTGCACACCTTTTTACACTGAAATGACACTTGTCTATGTTGATATATCGATGCTCACGGCAACCGTGGCCATTTTCTGCAACCTGCCTTAAGACGTATAGACGGAGATAGGCCATGTGGAATGTGGGAAGGAAATGGATTTTGTGAGTCTGACCTGAGTTGGAAAGCCTGCTGTTTGATCTGTGTACTGAGTGAACTTTGGAGAAATGTCACCTATTTTGCCTCCATTTCCTCATTTAATGTATTGTCGTTAAGATTGGCCTCAGTGATTCTTCTTTCTGGATCAGCATTATGAACCTAGAACACTTTACTTTTTAATTTTTTTTTAGAGTAGTTGGTCCCAGCCTGGATCTGCCACATCACAATCTCTGTTGAGTGGCACCAGGTATGAATATGTTAGGGGAAAAAAAAGACCCAGAACTCTACAGACGACTCTCTGTTGTCACACATAGGTACAAAAGGCCACTGTTCTACGTCATAAACAGTATCGGAACCCAATGAAGTGGACTGGTCTCAGTGCATGGTGCATAGTGGCTGTTCCAGGTTGAATTGTATACCCCAAAAAGATGCTGGGGCCCTAAACACCAGTCCCTCAGGCTATGACATTATTTGAAAATAGGGTCGTTTCAGATATGCTTAGTTAAGATGAGGTCATACTGGAGTGGGGTGAGCCTTACTGCAATATGACAAGTGGACTTCTAGGAAGAAGAGGACACATAGGTACACAGGGAAGGAGGCAGAGACTGGAGAGATGGAGCTATAAGCCAGGGACCACCGAGGACCAGGGGTTGTCATCTCAAGCTGGGAGAGAGGCACGGGGCTGATTCTTCCTCAGAGCCCTGAGAACGGTATCAACCCTGTTGATACCTTGATAGCAGACATCGAGCCCCCAGAACTGTGAGCAAATACATTTCTGTTGTTTTAAGCTACCCACATTGTGGTACTTTGTTAGGGCAGCCCCAGGAGACCAATGCAGTCCTATTAGGTGAGTTATCTCATCTTGGCACATGGGTACATAGATGCACATACACCCAGAGGTATATTTGAAACAGCTTGAATGAGGATTTCGCTGAGACATTTGTGGCTTTCTGGATAAGTGAGCAGACAGGCAGGGAGGCGCCCGCAGCTGCGAAGTGTGGGGAACGGAGTAGTTAGATGGTTAGGTGAGTGAGAACGTGTAGGTTGGGTGAGAGAAAAAAAGAGCTGTCAGACTTCAGAGTGCTGTTACCAGATATCTTTTCTATTTCTAAATGTGCTTATGTCACATTGTGGGTGTAGGCTAATGGGTACTGTTTCCCTTTTGTTATCGTTTGGTTCATGTGTTTTGCTTTCATCTTTTCCTTGTGGGTAAGGTTTGGCAAAAATAGCCACCCCACCTGACCGTACGTCTAAGGTGTCTTCCACTCTTCCTTGCAGCTTAACAAATCTATTTTATTGAGTAAGTGAATGAATTGCATGAGGGAGGCCATGTGATATGGGGGTAGGCGGTGTGGAGAGTGAGAAGCCGTGCAGATCTAGAGACCAGTAGATCAGGATAAAAATCCTAGCTCTGCCTGGCTTCTCTGAGCCTCAGGTCCTTCTATAAAATAGCGATGATCATATCTGTCTCTCGGAATTGGTAGAAGGATTAAATTAGTTGACAAGCATTAATGTCCTTTATTCTTTTCTCATGTTCCTAACTTCTAATTCAGTGTCATTAAGCTGAATGAGCTAATTAGTAGTTTGGTTGGACTTTGCTTTTAACAGGACCTTATGTTTGGGATTCTTCTGCTAACCCCCACGCTGACACTGAAACTTTTACCCATCATTTTACTGCTGTGTGTAATATCCATTGTCTACTAGGTCATGGGTGGGACCAACTGAGTGCGGCAAATTGAAGTAACCCATTCTGGAAAACATCTTATAGGCTGTATCTTCTTACTGGTGGGTCAGAAGCCTCGTTCCTCTGTCACAGCATCTGCTCACAAGGAAGCTGGCCACATCATCACTGGATCCTTGGGAGAAACTTTTAAGAGGGTAAGGGCCATAGCTCTGTGCCCTATTTAGAGACAACTCTCAGCTTTCTGTTGTTTAAAAGAAAAAACAAGATGCAGAAACTGGTCACACGTTTGTTTCATCTCTGGACTATGGATGCCCTGGACAGCAGCCTGTGCGGATGCTGCTTCGTGTGTATCTCTCTGCTGGGGGTGGACAGACACATCAGTGCCCTGCGCACGTTGCTGGGGCCTTTGTGCCCATCTGTGCATGCAGGTCTGACAGGTGTGTGCCGCAGAGCACCAACATTGGACTTGGGCCTCAGAATGCATCAGGCCTGGCTGCTTGCTGGTCCCTCGCATGCCAGTTGTCCAGCATGGCAGATTGATGGGCCGCACCCCAGATGGTGACTTGGCTGAGTGGGGTGTGGGCTGTCGGAGGGAACAATGTGTGTGGCAGGAAAGCCCCAGAGGCTAAGCCAGCTTTCTGTTGTTTGGGTGCCAGCCTTGAAGACGCCATCTCCGGGGAGTGCCAAAGCTGCTCTCTGCCAGGGCTTCTCCCACCATTAGGATATTGAGGAGCTAATGAATTAAGATGACTCAGGGAGAGCAGAGCCATCAACAAAAATTTGCATAGACAGATTCTCTGCTCCTGACCCCCTCATCAGTGGATGTGAGTGGAGGAAGGGACTGGGGTGTCCCTTGGGTACACGTGATGGTGCTCTGTATGTGTCTGGCCAGATGGTGGGGCATTTGCAAGAGATCATCCAAGTGCACACTTAGAACGGTGTCTGGCATGTGGCAGGCTCTCAGTAAATGTTGGCCACTGCTACTATTACAGCTATTGTTGTTGTTGGGAGTGTGATTATTTGGTGCAGAGTGCTGTCCGCACACTTGCGGGGAATTTAATACTGATCCTGCCCAGCTAGTGATGGGTCATGGAGCCCAGGGAGCTTTAGGATTCTGTACTTCTAGGTGACCCTGGATCATTGGCTTTTTGCATAGTCTACTTTAAAAAAAATTGTGTTCTGGAGAGCACTAACAATATGGGGTATTGTTCATTGAAGCAGTGTTATGACCAAATAAGTTTAGAAAACACTGAATACCTTTAATGTACAAATATGTCTACTTAAGCTGTCAGAAAGACGTTAAGGTATGCAGGATTTCCTAGTCTTTTTCCTCGGGGAAGGGATGACTGTTGAATCCATTATTATTACCACAGAACATCTACTGGCATCCTGTGGGATGTCAGTATTCAGTGGAAAACTGAGAAATGCTCACACAATGTCATTTTCCTAGGCCTTGTCAAGGCAATAACAGTAAGAGGCAGTTTCCTCCCACCTACAGGTAAAGGAATGTCAAAGAGGCTTAATCACCATCCAGAGTTTCATACCTTTTTAAAAAAATTTTTTTTAATGTTTGTTTATTTTTGCGGGAGAGAGATACAGAACATGAGCAGGGAGAGACAGAGAGAGAGGGAGACACAGAATCCAAAACAGGCTCCAGACTCTGAGCTGTGAGCACAGATCCTGACGTGGGGCTCAAACCCACAAACTGCAAGATCACAACCTGAGCTGAAGTCAGACACTTAACCAACTGAGCCACGAGGCGCCCCTGTACCTTTTCTTTATCTTTGTGCAATTACCTTGCATGCAACCACATATATTTTTTTCTTAGAGTTTGAGCCTCTGAGAATAATTGTCTTCTGCAATGATAATCTTAGATGGAGTCTGTGTTTATGTGTTTGTACGTGGGTATATGTTTGTGCGGAGAGATTTTGTTGTTGCTTAATATTGGCACAGTCCTGTTACTTAATGAAAATAATTTGCATCTGATTGAACATAGGGTTTACATCTCACCTAGGCAATGCCCAGGTATACAGAATTGCTTTCCCTTTTTCCAGTGTTCCCCAGTGCAGAGATCCAGAACAATAGAATTTAACCAATATTCTCGCTGCTCTGAGGCCCCAGTCTTGGCAGAACCATTATTTGCATTAGCAGTTACCCAGAACTACTACCGACTCTAAGTGGACATTGTCTTTGTTTGTTAAGATCTTGATGTTGTTTCTGGTTCCTCCCTCACACATGAGGCAGATAGAGAGTTTACAGGGTAATGCCATAAAAACACAAGGAAATGGAAAAACTTGCTTTGATGCCTTGATTTGAGGAGGTGTGTGGGCTTTGGAATCAAAAGGTGACCTGGCTTTGAGTCCAGGCTCTGGGATTTTCTAATTGTGTGATGTTGATCATCATTTTAACCTCTTGTAGCTTCAGTTTCACATCTTTAAAGTGTGGGCAATTCCTACATCTTACTGTTGTTGTGAAACTCGAATGAGCTAATATATATACAGCAATTAACAGCATGGCAAAATCATAAACACATGATAAAAACCATCCCCTACAGCAGATGTTCTTCCTTCAGAGGGAAATGACTGCAATGGATTGTCAGAAAAGGGTCCCCGAAAGGCAACGCCAGAGTAGAAACCTTGGAGGACCTTATAACCAGCACCCCTTTCTCAGTGAATTAAAGAGAGGATGGATCTCATGGAGTGAAACAACTAGCCCAGCTGACAGGCTGTCCCTCAACTCTGTGGTCCTTCTCCATTCTCTTGATCTCCTATAGCACACATCACTTTCTATTATTAAGAAAAAATTGCTCACCTGCTTGCCTGGGTCTCCACCATGAGAACATGAGTTCCATTTAGTTCAGGGACTGTGCCTGTGTTGTACTGTCCTAGATCCTCAGCGCTGAGCACAGTGAGTACAGTGAGGAGTTATCCTGCCATTTTTCATGGAATGAGTGAGTGAATGAATGAATGAATGAGTTCAGTGATGTGATTGTTGAGAGAGACACACATACACACATGGACACCTGTCACCAGATCAAACTCTGCCATTTATTTAAGTATCATTATACTTAGCATCCAAGACATTTGAATTCCTGCCTTACTTTTCAGGCTCCACAGGGAGGTTCAACACTCACTTGCTAGTAGGCTCTTGTGGGGTTTTAAGCCCTGGTCAGCCACTGTCATGCCTACTGTGGCCCATCTTATTTGATTCTAATGGAGGATAGAGACTCTGTTACTGTTCTTGGCACAGGGGGTCATGGAATGGTTGTCTGTAGTCCCTCTCCATGGGCTCTTATGAGAATGGATCGTCTGAAGCAGTGATGTCAATTATGTTTATCTTCATCAGTCTTGTTCCCCTAATCCTTTGCTAGTAAGGAAAGTGAGAGGGAAGTAGTAAGTTGTAATAGAAGGAGATAGCTTTGAGTCAGAAAGCCCTGGGTTTCACTCCTAGCTAATCTATCTTGGGTGAGTTGCTCAGTTTCATAGGGTCTCAGCTCCTTGACTATAAAATGGTTGAAGTACCTGCATTGTATGGCTGAAATGAGCTGTATTTATAGTATACATAATATGTATATCATACTACCAGCCATACTGGTAAATACTGTCTGTGGTAGTGTTGTTCTCACTGAAAAATGGTATGGGTAGATGTGTGTATGTGAGTGAAAACCACACTGCCAACGGAGGATATGGTGTTGGGTGAACCATGACTGAAATGGTGGTCTTCCTGGGCTAGACTGGCTGGAAGACTTTCTCTTAGTTATGTCACCAAGGGCTTGGGATGTGGGAAATGGCAATGACAGAACAACTCATTTACCACAGATTGATATGGCTTCTTAAGCAAGTAAAGTATTCCATGTTGAAGCAAATGTATCTAAATTATTTTTTTAGAAACCTCAAGCTGTGAACTTAAAAACAGCAACAACAAATTGCTCTATTTCCACAAAGTAAACTGATAATGAGGACATGTTAGGATTCACGCTGCAGGTTAGGGAGTGTCTATGGTGCCACCACACCAGCAAGGATTGAAAGGCGAGTTTTGATGTTTTCTAGTTTATATTGAGCCTCCGTTCTGTACACAGTTGATATACCATCTTAGCATTATAGCCATGAAGATCACATAGATACACCGTTTCCTGTTAATTTATCTTCATTATGACGTTTGTAGTATATCCAGCCCATTTTCATATCTATCTGCTTGAAATTCATAAATGTACATCTCTTCGGGTATGTAGGCCTCTGTGTGAATACTTATTAGTGTCAGTGTACTTATAATCCTATTTATGTACATTTTTTGCACATATAGTAACACTTTAGTTAATTTATTAGATACATGGAAACTTTGACCTGAGATTGCTTGAGAAGAGTTTAAAAATTCAACAGGCAGCAGCCACAAAATCATCTGGAAAGAACCAAAGGTAGAAAGACAGCACTCCATAAAGTTAAAGCCATTGACTGGCCATGGTCATATAAGTAGGAACTGCTGACATCTAAGCTGAGATGCATAGACGAAATGAATGGGACAGAAAGGTACAAGAGAAAAGACAAGCAGGCAGAAGAAAAAAAAAGGGAAAACAAGAGATGAGGACAACAAAGCACAGAGAAAGTAACCACCAAGAGTAGGAAATAGAATTATGGATTTCCAAAACGTTCTAGTTTATTAGGCTGAAATCCTTTTTTAAAATATTTATTTAGAGAGAGAGAGAGTGAGCATGCATGCAGGGGAGGAGCAGAGAGAGAGAGAAAGATAGAAAATGAATCCCAATCAGGCTTCATGCTGATAGCATGGAGCCCGATACAGGGCTCAGTCCCACCAACTGTGAGATCATGACCTGATCCGAAATCAAGAGTCATAATGCTCAACCGACTGAGCCACCCAGGCACCTCTCAAATCCCTTCTTAATGCATCAGGACCATGAAGGAGGTGGCAGAAGGAATGCCTAAACAACATAGTAGTCTCGTGCCCGTCATCGGACTCAGTATACCACAATCGGGTGGTCTTCCAGAGCTGCGCTGTATTGGTATCTTTCCATTACACTTGTGCACATTTCTCAGGCCACACACTATAGTTTCCATAAGTGACAGCTGCAACATATATTTGTGTCATCTCTTAATAACTACGCTTGAATTTTATATAGATTTATAAAAGATAGTAGAGGTGTGCACTAGTTAAACTCAACTGAGTCCAACATGTAGACTCCACCGAAGATTTTCATGTAGCTTGCTTGCAACCCAACAGTACCCATCACTCTTTTTTTCAATTGAGAACAATGCCTTGAATTCACTAACATAAGCCACTGTTAGAAGAATTTGGTACACATTTTATTGTAAGTGTGAACTATTGAGATACAGCCAAGTATCTTCCCCTTTGCTCCCCCACTGAAAATGAATCCTGTGCCATTCTGACCATAGTTTTTACCCATCTTACTATAATGTTCAAAAAATGACAAGGTACCTACTCTTTAGAACCAACCATCAACGTTAGCTTTGGATTAACACGATTTCTGGCCATTTGGTTTTCACCAAACTGTTTCTCCGGTGAGCCCCGATTGCCTGTTTCCCAGGAGGAGGAGAGGTTTTTGTAAGATGTTTCTGGTCTCCTCTTCAGCCTTGCAAAGTCTATCCCCTTCCATTAGTTTCCTGCTGTTAGATTTGGGCTTGCTTTCTCTCCAAATGAAAAATCTACACTGACTGTGGAGGAAATACAGAATTTGTATTTGTGCAGAAACCATCCTGAGAAGGCACTTTTCTCCTTACTGAGTCTCCAGAGATGCTGTGGAGCCAGCACTGCTGTGCCTTGGCTCTGAAGGCTCCTGTTGACCCTCTAGATTTGCTGGCACATCCAAGCTCACTCAGGGTATGGTGTCTCTAGAAACGTGAACACTTCATGTACACATCGCTTCACATAAACGCATAAATGTGTTCTTTTGAACACAACAAAATATGCTATTTGAAAAGCATATTGAGAGAGTTTTATTGCAGGACTTTAGAGGCAATCTCAACCGTGACAGAGTCTGAGATTGTAGTCTGTGTAGTCAGCCAGTCCTCACAAAGCAGCAAGCTGGCCAAGGTGCAGGTGTGAAGCCATCCTGGGCTATCACTTACGCTGTTCAAAGGCCTAAGGCCCAAGGAGAAGACATGCGTGTGAAGCTTAATGGAGGTCTGCGTGTGACTGGAGAGGGGTCTGCTTTATCACTTGGTCACTCGTGCATCTCAGCCTTCTCTCCTGGTTTATTTTTATCTCTCTCATTCAGGCCCTAATTCCCTAATATGTGAGTTATCGCTGTGGCCTCTGATTACTTACTCTCTTTCAGAGAAAGTGGGTGTCTTAACCATGATTTGCAGGACCCCATATGATCTGGCCTGCTGGTATTGTCTGGCCTCATCTCCACCTAGTTTACTTCAACAACACTGGCCCCTTTGTCACTGTTTAAGCATCCCAGGGCCCTCATGCCTCTGGGATTTACACTTGCTATGGATCCCTTTGCCCAGATTGGTTTCCTCCCAGATATATGTATGACAAACTCCTACACTTCCTTCTGGTCTTTCTCAGAATGGATTTTCTTGTTGAGACCTTTTCTGGCCAAATTCCCTCTACTCTTGGTATTTCTCCTAGTCCTTAGTCACTCTTTAATTTTTCTCTTTAGCACTTATTTCTATCAACATAGCGTATATATTTATGTATCATTTTATTGTCTGTCTCTACCAGGATTCAGTAATCTTCATGAGATTAAAAAAAATTTTTGTTCATATTTTGTTCACTGCTGTATCCCCCTGTGCTCAGCACCTACTAGGTACTTTGTATTTACTGATTGAGTTAATAAATTACTTAGCTCATTTCCTTTTGCCTTCCTTCTGCTTTCAGACAGTGCTACCTAATGCCACCAGATTAAATGAAGACTTATGGCCACATTAGTCTCAACAACCCTGTCAGTGTTCCATTGCCTATCAGATTAAAATTTGTATTTCTCAGCCTAGATTTAAGAACTTCAGCAGTCTCTTCCTGGTTCACCTTTCTCGCCTGATCTGCGTCACCTAACCGGGACTTCTATTTGGGAAGACTGGCCTACTTGCCGGCCCCAATTTTGTCTGGTATGTTTCCTTCCCACCCCCACAACCATTACCGAGGTACAGATTCCAGTGTAACTAGCCTGTAGGTACAGGTGGAATAACGTGAGCAGCAATAACACAGACTTTCTGTTCTCCCCCCACTGACATAAGACCTCCATCTTCTGCATGGTAGTCTTCCCATCCAGTGTCCCTAAGGCTCCCAGAAGGCATCTCACTTGCGACTCAAAAAGTAGTACAGCTGTAATCACCATGAAGCCCCTGAGCTGTTTTCCCTCTCCGTGCAGAGGTCTTGTGTTCCTCAAACACCTGTAAGGTAGCTCATGTTTTCTTTTGGGGTTGCCTGTTGTGAGAATGCCTATGTCCTGCTGCACGTTTTGTCTCATAATCCCAAGGCCACCAGTTCCCCAGACCGGGGCTGGGGTAGGGGCTTGAAAGGGAGAAAGCCCTTCACTGCAAATCCTTCTTCTTTCCTCCCTCCCTCCCTTCCTTCTGGAACGTCTACTGGGCTCCTACAGTATTTAACTGGGGCCTCTTGGGATTAGTTCTCTGCCATTTGTCTTACAGCCCCTCATGACACAGCTCCACTGGCTTCTTAACACAGTCAGCATCCCTGCTGCTCACCTCTGTGGACACCCTACTCACCTGGTCCTCCGCCTGGGCACACAGAAGCCTCCACACCCCAGCTTTCAGACTGGCACCAAGCACTCATGCCAGCAGATACCTGTGGGCCCAGTGACTCTGCACCCCATCGGATATGCCAGCCCCAGTCTCCCTTCCTGTAGGAGACATTGCTGTGTGCTACGTCATGAGATTTTGGTTTGCTCTCTTTTGGAGTGTCCTTGATTTTTGAAATGTATATATCTTTTAAGGCCCCATTCAAGAATTTGCTTTCCTCTTAGGTTTCTTTTTTAATTACTGACTCAGCCTCTGAGACCTTACCCTCCTCTAAGTGATGGCTTTCACTGTCTGAGCTGTTCATTTAGCATTTAGCTATGTGTGGCCATCTCCGTTAATGACCTTTTTTTCTCCGAGTCCTTCCTGTCTCCTCAAATGACTTGCCAACTTTTCCTAGGAAGGACAAAAGCTCCTTTCTCTTTATTTCCTGCACTGCATGTAGCATTGTCTTACCTTCATAGGCATGGTTAAAATTATTTATTGACTAAGGTTCATAAATATGCTTTAGAAAAGTCAGGGGTTAACAGATTGCTTCAGCCGCACGGAACACTCATGTATGTAGGGCATCTCAGAGCATTGTGATTCCAGAGGACAAGCACATGCAGGTTTAGGTGTACTTGAGCATAGCATGAGTATTTTTGTGCGCTCATTTACATGAGTCTTCTACCCAACCTCCTGTTGTTCCTGCTCCTTTTCTTTCCGATATTCTGAGGTACATCTGGCATTTAGAATCTAGGGTGTTGATGGTGAAAAGCAGCTATCTCAGAGGGATTCAGCCCTCACCGAGATCTTGTCTGTCCAGAGGAAACAGGGCACAGACACATAGGACCTTGGCAAATGAGGGTCTTGACCTTCCAACACGGGCCAGCAGCCCTCATGCTGAGGGCTGGCCCCTTTACCACAAAGCGAGGTCTCCTTGCTGTAGACTCTCTGAGTCAGCTTTGAGATGACCCTTGAGTCACAGGCACCTCGAGATGTCTGGCATTTTTGCTCCTTGGTCCGGGATGTTTGAAATCTTGTTATCATAGACTTACCAATGTAATGAGGAACCGCAATAGGGATACACTGGGACTTCAGCTGAGCCGTCCTCCTGATTTGTCCAAAATGTCCTGTATTCTGTTTGAGGAAAAGAGGAGCCAGCCTGAGTGACCATGGAGGCTGTGCTTGGCTCTGAAATCATATTAACGGAACTTTCAGATAATGTCATTCTTTATTTTTCCTAATACCAATTTATAAATTGCATCCCAGGCTCCCCAGAGAAGTAGAACTTGCCAAGTATGCTTGTCATTTCTTCTAATTAGGTTTTTAAATAAATCAAAGAACTCTTGTTTTCATTTACCTTGGATTATACAGCGACAGTGTTCTTGTTCTTGTTGCCCATAGAGGCATTCCCCATGGAAAGGACACCGAATTCCTGACTCTCCAGAAGCTTAGGAGCTCCTTCTCTTCTCTCTACTGAGCCCTCCATTATCCCATCCTTGGAAAGGAAATGGCCTTACCCAAGCCCTAAGCCTCTCCTGTTTCCCCCTCCCATCAAAGTGCCCCATAGACTGAGCTCTGTGTCTGAAAGGGAGCAAGAAGGGAGGATACAACTCTTCTTGCCTTACTTTCTCTTTCCTCTTTCCCTGATTTCTAGCCGTTCCTTGTTTCTATTCCTTTTGGCATGATTCTTTGAATCTGGGATAAGCAAAGGAGCTAAGTAGTCACTGAGAAGAAGATAGCTAGGCCAGAGCTTGAGGCTAAGCCCATTTCCCCAGCCCCAGCCCCCCATCTTCTTCTGGCTCTGTGCCCCATCCAGTCCTTTCGCCAGAGTGCCTTTTCTGCCCCCTTCCCTACTCCCAGTAATCATACTGGCTGGGAGCCTGGAGGAACCCTTCCCTGGCCATTCATCCTTTTATCACTGTGGCCTCACTATAGACGTGGAGCTAAAGGGAGCAGTGATTCCTTGCATTAGGTCTGTCTGGGAACTCTGTCTGGAGAGAGATGCTGCAAGCCTGAACTTTGGCCAGCAGCAGCTCTGGTCTCTAAGCTCTCCTGAAACAGAGAGACCAAGACAGGCTTGCCAGGCCAGCTTTGAGGACTCTTGGGTATTTCCTTCTACTTCTCCACTTCTGATCTCTGGTAGTTAAACCTGTGGATGTGCATGGGGGTGAGAGTTGGGGGGGGTGTATCCTTAAGATACAGCAGGAGGGGTAAGGTCAGCAGGCAGGTTAATTTGCTCCATCTTCAGGGAGAAATAGGTTTGGACTTTGTCTTATTGGGAGGGGGCACACCTAGCCTTGTACATACTTCTTGGGGTCAAAGTTCAGACTGTTAGGGGTGATGGTTCAATTGCCTTAGGCACTAAGAAGCCCCAGCTGTTTTATAAATCATAGGCCTGTACTGGGTCTTCCCTTCCCTTGCCTCCTCCCTCTTCCCTCTCTCCTCTCTCTTTTCTTTCTGTCAAACCTTGTTAACTACCTCAAGATATTCATTGCTACTTAGAGAAAATCACATTTCTGGATCAGAGGAAGAAAATATAGCTTTCTTGGTGGTACATATGGACCACAGGTTGTGGGTAGGTGGGATGGTGTTAGATCTTAAACCCTTTGTCAGGGGCAATTACATGCTTTCTACCACTGCTTGCCTCTGATTCTTCTATCCCAGGCCCAGCTCCGGTGGTCTCAGGCTGTGATAACTTTACTTCTGTGCTTGATATGAGCTGAGGTTGGGTAAGGAGCTGTCACTGTTTTGAACGCCAGAGTGCTTGCAGCGTGGGGAAACATGTAGGGCCAAGTCAGAACTTAGAGTATTTTGTCTTACAGTCACTGTTAGTCTGCTAGTTGGATTGTGTCCACCATTGGGAAGAACAGCATATCATTGTGTTTGTTTTATTTAAGTAGATGTTGGTCATGATGTGATTAGATATGGTCTGTATTAAACACATCATGTTGGTCATGATGTGATTAGATATGGTCTGTATTATATCCTATATTGTCTTTATTTTCACAGATGTTACGTGTATACACACTCACACACACACACTCACACACACACAATTTACAACCTAATGGATTTCCTTTGAATACTAACACTGACAAAATCTGAAAACTGGTAGTAAGAGCACTGAAGTGGCTTTACTTGATATTTAAAGACTTGGCCTTTAAATACATTGAAGGGATTGAATTTTTAAAATTTTTAAATTTTAATTTGCAAATATGTATGGAAGGACTTAGTGACTTTTTAAAAGTTTATTTATTTTGAGACAGAGACAGAGAGAGAGAGAGAAAGAGAGAACGCGTCTGTGCAAGAGTGGGGCAGGGGAAGAGACAGAGGGAGAGAGAGAGAATCTCAAGCAGGCTTCACCCTGGCAGTGCAGAGCCCAACAGGGGGCTCGATCCCACCATCCATGAGATCATGGCCTGAGCGGAAATTAAGAGTCAGACACTCAGCTGGCTAAGCCACCTAGGTGCCCCTTAATGACTTTTTTTTTTTTTGACTTAACACTTTTCATAGTGAATGAAACATTGGTTTAAATAAGAGAGGTTTTTTTAAGGAAAAAAATACTTACAGTCTAGATTCTGATATTATAACTTTACATTTAGTTTAAATCTCTCAAATAAAAACTAACATAACCAGGCACAAAAATTATTTCTGTTCTGAGCAATTTCTGCCCAGAAGCTTATTATCCAGCTACTTTGAATAACTTTGACCAACTGAAACACAGTCATCTACCAAGAAGTCAGCAGTTAAAATTTCTGATTCACTGGAACAATTTTTATTAGCTGAGGCACTAAAATCCATGTATATTTTATTACTATGGAAAAAGACCTTAGGCCATCATTCAGAGTTTACTTAATTTTGCATATGATTATAAACCTTAATTACCTGATTTCTCAGATTATAAATTACTTAGAAACTGTCATTTAAGAAACTGAGGACAACAAAAGATAAGCACAATGACCCTGAAAGGATCTCTAGTCTGTTAGAAAAATGACCATTTTTTGTAGTAAAATGCATCGTGTTGATTCAAGGAACAACAGATGTTGGTGAGGATGCAGAGAAAGAGGAACCCTTTTGCTCTGCTGGTGGGAATGCAAACTGGTGCAGCCACTGTGGAAAACAGTATGGAGGTTCCTCAAAAAATTAAATATAGAACTACCCTACGACCCAGCAATTGCACTACTAGGTATTTACCCAAGGGATACAGGTGTGCTGCTTTGAAGGGGCACATGCACCCAATGTTTATAGCACTGCTATTGACAATAGCCAAAGTATGGAAAGAGCCTAAATGTCCATTGACAGATGAATGAATAAAGAAGATATATATGTGTGTGTATATATCACATGCATATATACAATGGAGTATTACTTGGCAATCAAAAAGAATGAAATCTTGCCATTTGCAACAACATGGATGGATCTAGAGTGTACTATGCTAAGCGAAATTAGTCAGAGAACGATGAATATCATATGACTTCACTCGTGGAATTTAAGATACAAAACAGATGAACATACAGGAAGGGAAGCAAAAAGAATATAAAAAAAGGAGGGGGACAAAACATAAGAGACTCTTAAATACAGAGAATGTTACCATTGAACTATATGCTAACTAACTTGAATGTAAATTAAAACACAAATAAATAATTTTAAAAAACGCATCGTGTTGTAGTGTTTATGAAGAAAGATTCAGATTATGGTCTGTATATTCTGGCTCTAAAGGCATGAAAGTATGTATTTTCTGATGGTCTTTTAAAATTCAATATCGTTTAAATAAAATTGGTTTTATAACTAAAGCACTTGACTTCATTATCATCTGGAGAACGTTACATATTGAATTATTCATATGAATGATGTTGGTATATTTACATGCTATCCCAGAAAGCCGAGAGAGGACATGTCTTAAACTTTTTGTCAAACTCTTACTATTAGCCCACGTCCCTTTTTCAAAAGGGATTATGATTTAGATTCCTGGTATGGAACAAGGAAAGGAAGAGGGATTCTGGTTTCACTGAGTGTGCACCGGTCCCTCTGTCTGCTTGGTGCTCTTCCTACAATCCTCAGTGACCTCTTAGGAGCCTCTTAGAGTCCCTGGAGCTCTACAGGGGTAAAGCCAGATCAGAGCAGGAATTACTGGTAAGCAAGGAGGCTTTTCAGGCGTCCTTAAATCATAACCCATCAGTGAGTCCACTCCTACTATGAGTGAAATTGCTGTGTTTGTCTGCAGTGTGATCTACCTCGGGTTTTGTGGATAGTGAGTAGACTGCAATCAACTCCAGTTTCCTTAGCATCACTGCAAAGCTGATTAGCGATAGGACTCAAGTGCTCCATGCATTTTCTGCAGGTAGTGCTGCATCAGTGATCTGTACCAGGAGATCTGAGGGAAACAGGAGAGCAACACCAATTTGCTTACAGGCAATCTGCTCGTGAACATTTGCAAACTAGAATTTTATTACTGTTGCCTTGAGTGCCGCTGCTCCTTCTTCTACTCCTTGTTCACCCCTCTCCTCTCCCTCCTCTCTTTTTAGTAGTAGAGCTGAGACACTTTCTAGTAGCGTAACTGGATGCCCGGGGTTTCCCTTATCTTTTGTTATTTGAAAAGTCAATGGGGTGCCTGGGTGGCTCAGTCGGTTGAGCATCCTGCTTCAGCTCAGGTCATGAGCTCGCAGTTTGTGGGTTCGAGCCCCGCGTCAGGCTCTGTGCTGACAGCACAGAGCCTGGAGCCTGTCTTCGGATTCTGTGTCTCCCTCTCTCTCTGACCTTCCTCTGCTCACGCTATCTCTCTCTCAAAAATAAATAAAACATTAAAAAATTTAAAAAAAAGTCAATGGATTGTCAAACTTATTTAATGTTCCAGACCGTGTTCTCTCCTCAGGCAGAGGAGAGCCATCTGCAAGCAGGTCCCGAACCCCTCCTCCAGCAGGGTGAGACAGCACGTCGGGTTGCCATGGTCCTGCACGATTCTGGGCACTGTGTGGGAGGCAGACACCACCGTGCAAACCCCACGTTGAGCGAGTGGAAGCGTCCGGGAGGCAGGAGGCTCTAGTTGCGTTCCTGAAATTGCCCCTTCCAGGGGCGTGGTTTGCAGTCCCTTCTGGTCTTCTTTGGTCACAGTCATACTTCACGTTTTGGCTCCAAAGTGATTATCTCAGCAAGGGAAGCCACACATCAGAAGAGGGCAGTTTGCCAGAAATCTATATGAGCACCGTTCCCAAGAAAGTCAAGGCCTTTCATACTCGAATGCTTTGATTCACTATTTTACAGATTAGCTTTGTTATAATAAGCTGCTTTCAGTGCTCAAACCCCATGGTTCTTCACGCAGACCTGCCTTCTTGCCTGTTCTTTGCAGGGAGGCCTGAGCATTCCTACTTGGATTTCCATGGCACTGGCCGTATTAAGATTCCGCCTGTTCCTCTTTGACCCTGCTGCTCGTTTTCTATTGTTAGACAAAGGATACACCTCAGAAAGTATTTTTATTGTTCATTGAAACTGGCAGTGCCTGTTAGGGAGGCCAAATTGTGTGAGGCTCACAATTGTGTGAGCTCAGAGCTAGATTCCCCGGCTCTGCTGTGTCCTAATTGCCAGACCTTAGGCACATCACTCATTGTGCCGCAGCTTCCTCATCTGTAAAATGGGAGTAAAAATACTACCTTTCTCAGGGTTGTGGAGGTTGAATGAGTTACGGTTGTGAGAGCTTCTAAGAGTGCCTGACTCATAACTTGTACTACATTCCTGTCACGTGCCGCTGCTGTTATTATTACTACGTGTTGTTACTTTTAGGTGTAAGAGTTAGGTTTTCTTATTAGTTTCCCAAAGATTTGGGTGAAGACCCAAGTAGCTTAGTGTAGATTTGTGGCTGGTATAGAAGCCTAAAGATATTGGCCTCTTGAAATGTCAACTCTTAGCAGTCGAGAAAGAATGCCTGTTTTGAACGTAGACCTAATTCTGGATGTTGGTCCTGCTGCCTAACTGTTAGAGTAAAAACGTAAAAAAACAAAAACAAAAAACAGAGACTTCTAATGCCGGCATCGTTAGGTTATAAAACTTAGAAATGACAGAATCAAGAGCCTGGTTCCTATACTCTGCTACTTCTATATGGCAGCTATTATATGTATTGTATTCTGAAGAGAACATCTAGGACGCCCTGAGTCATGAAGATACGGAGGTAGTAGATGGGTCAAAAAGGACTGTTGAAGTTTGCCCTAATATCAGATGCTTAAGATGATGTTTTAAATTTGCTTACATTTGCTTTATTTATGTATACTCTCTTTACTACCAGGGAACTCTTCAGAACAGACTGTTAATGTTTCTTCTTGTATTTTGAATTGAATGTTGTAGAAATCGGCCCTCAGGAGGAAGTGTGCGGTCTGTAAAATTGTCGTCCACACCGCCTGCATTGAACAGCTAGAAAAGGTGAGACACCGCCACCTGCTGTAACGTTGGCTACATTGCAAGTATTTGGACGACAAAGACGGAGTGTCCTTTCCTGTTTCCTACTTTTTCAAAAGAGTGCCCTTTTAAAAAAACTGGACGACCAACACTGTTACCGGATTAGTAATGGAAAAGCAGTTCTTGAGGTTAATTCACTCCATTGCTTCCCAAAGGATAACTTGGTATCATTTTATGTTGCCTCTTGGGAGGAGGAATGGTAAGTTAGAGAGAAAAGCCCGGTACACACTAATTTTCTTTACAATGACAAACATTGTCCTTCACCCATTGGCTATTCCACATTTTTCTTTAAGAAAAAGAAATCCATAAGCTCTTTAAAATGATCATTTAGATTCATCTGATGTTTGTGAGTTTCTTCTTCCTAAAGTGGCTGCAAGGAAGACAGCCAGGCCAGAGGCCAGCCCTCCTTCCTTTCTTGGGACGATGTTCTGCTTGCACAGCATGAATGTGTGGGTGGCCGGGAGGTGACATCCCAGTGGTGTCTTGCTGCCAGAAGAAGTAGATTCTGTAGAGTGCATTTAGCGGTCATTTGCGGGAAAGGGAAGGCTCCAGTCATAAGTCCAATGCTGTCCTCTTCATGCCTCTCCTCTGTTGCCATGTGTGGGTCTCTGTGTTATCTGTGTTCTTGAGCTGCCCTGTGTGAATCTGTTGAAATATTTTAATCCCCTGAGACATTGATTATTTCACAAACATATTACCAATTGTTGCCAACTGCTATTTTGTGGGAACGACTACTAACATTTTCTCTCTCTCTCTCCCCATAATTTGTTGGGTTTTTTTTTGCTTGTTTGTTTTCTGCTGTTCCAATCCCATTTAGGTATCTCCTTCATTCTATAGTCCTTTCACCTTAATCAAGTAGCTAAAGAAGCTATCCATGTTTCCAGAAGGCCTTCCCACCTAAAAGAAAGGCAGTACTGCAGACTTAAAGAAAACTTTGTTCATGTGAATAATCATCATCGTATTAAAAATGTCTCGAGTTTATGTTGCCCTACTTTTAAAAATCTGCAGCATAGCTGGGTGATTTCAGCTGTCTTACATGTTTTTTCTTACTCTTCCTCAAATTTACGGTGTAAGAGCATTATTGTTTAAAGATCTGTTGCTTTCATCAGTGAGAATGAAGAGACGTGGACTGGAGATATAGGATCACTTGGGATCTCTATAGATTATCTGGAATGATGATTTCAGGTGTTAAACTGTGTTTCTTATTCCTTGGGGCTTTTGTTTTGTAGTCTTGCTATGTGTATCGCTGTTGATTTGTTCAAGTACGTCAGTCTAGTCTGATGCTTATCCCTAATATAATACACCTTTCTTTTTAAATGACAGATTAATTTCAGATGTAAACCAACATTTCGAGAAGGAGGCTCAAGATCTCCAAGAGAAGTGAGTGTTTCAAGAACTCGACTTCATATACCACCTTTTGTTTCCCATTGATTCAGTGGATTAACAGATATTCACCTGAGATTCAGAACTAAAGTCTAGCGCTCTCCATTTCACATTGATTTCTTATTAATACATCCATAAGTAAAATCTCCCAGTATCTTCAGCATGTGTATACTGCCCTTTAGTATTCTCATGAAATACACTGGGGATTAAGGTTTTAATGAGCAGGTGGGAGGCAGTGGTAGAATTGAAAAGGTAAGAAATAAATAGCATATTGTTGTGTTATGGTCCATTTTAATTGCATTTTTTTTTTTCAATTTTGAATGGGAACAAGCTATTCAGGGTGAGCAGCATAGTTACTGAGTATTCCCATGAACACTGAAGCCAGACTGGTTTCCATTCTGGTTTCACCTAATCTTTCTGAACTGCAATGTTTTCATCTGTTAAGTAAGTTAGTAGGTAGGTAGATAGGTAGATAGATCCATGGAAGAACTACATTCAATGCTCAGTCCTTGACTTCACTGCGTAGTAGTGAAGACAAAGAGGTAAATGGGAAATCATAATGGAGAGCAGTTGCTCTGTTAGTGGTAAGCAGAGGGGAGGATAGGAAAAGGGGTGCATTTAGACATATTTGTTTGTTTAGTTCTTCTTTGAAGAGACTGAGTACATGTTGAAAAGTTAGAGAAGATGAGACAGTTGGTAGAGGTTCTCAGCCCTCCTGTGTTATCCTGGATAGTTTAGCTCGCAGCCCCAAATTGCACTCTCCAATTGGCAAAACAAAAGGCTGTAATGAACCCATCCTCCCTGGAACATAGTTTAGCTTTCCAGGTGTTCCCATCGTGTATGGTGCTTTCAGTGAGAGAAAGTGGAGTAAATGTCATTTTTGTAAAATATACTTCCTCCATTTCACTTATCTTCCCGGTGAGATTATTTTCAGTTTAAATACAGGTTTCTCCCTTGGAAACCTTCCCAGCTGGTGTACTCCTCAAACTAGCTCTATGCCCTGGTGGATGGGTGAGAAAGTTTAAAGCACCAGAGGAAGGGCTTCCTGGAAGAGGTGGCAAGTAAACTGAGACCCAGAGGAGTTGTCTGAGTGAAGGTGTGGGTAGAGAGAGGGTAAGTAGGAGGTGAGTGACAGCCTCCTAGACAGAAAGAGCACACGCTCACAAGCACAAAAGCGAGAGAACATTAATGAGTAAGATGTGAAATCCAAGAGATAAGCAGGGGCTAGGCCATGAAGGTCTTTGTAAGCCACATTACAAGTTGAGTGTTTTATCATCATGGTAATTTGTGGGGGGCATTAAACTATTTTAAGCAGAACATATTATTTTGGCTACAGTGTGGAGGGAATACCGTGTAGTTCAAGAGCAGCCATATTGGAGGCATGGAGAGAATTTAAGGAGCTGTTCTGGTGGTGATCTGAACTGTGAGTAATCCTGAGGGTGAAGAAAATTAGTAGATAGGAATTTGAAGGAAATAAAATTGACAAGATGTAATAATTGATTGGATTAGGACATGAAGAGGAGTCCAGAGTAAACCAGGCTTCTGCCCTGGAAAACCGATGAGATATTGGAAAATGAGTTGATTTGAGAATGGGTGGGGAGGTGATGAGTTTAGTTGTAGGATTTTCAAGTGTATGGTGTCCTTGAGGCCCCAGTTGGAGATGACCAGTAGACAGCTGAGTAGGTATGTGAGTTTGGAGCTTAAGAAGAAGATTGGGTTAGAGATAAGACAGTTGTGAATCATCAGCACACTGTAACTAAAACTGTGAGAATAGATGAATGTGTAGAAAAGGAAAAGTAGCCGTGTGAGTACAGAGAGGGTCACTGACATCTTACTGACAAGTAATGAAAAAGACACTGAAAAAAGACTGATCTCATTGTTACTAATATAGGAAGATTGGGAGAAAACATGAAATGGAGCACGTTGAGAGTAGAGGTTGTGGAGAGAGAAAAAATAATTGTCCCCATCTCTTGTCCTCTCCCACTGTGTTTGGCCATTATATCAGCAATAGAAAAGTTATGGGTCATACATAAGGTGAGGAAAGTGCAAGAAAAATGATAGGCTTGTGGGTACCCTTGATGCCACCCAAGTGCACTTTAGCATTGGCCAGAAGATAACTCAGTAAGCACTCTAATGAAGGAGAAAATTCCTTTAGGACAGCAGAAGGAATAGCTTTATGTTTTTAAGATGAACTTACTGAATTTCCAATCAGGGAATCCATATGTCCACTCTTAGCTTCCCTGTCCTTTAATTTCTCTCTTTCTCTAGGTAGATAGTTGTAATTGTTGTGCACCATTTTCTACCTCAAGGGGTTATACATTGTTTTAGTTTTTAGTAGTGGTATCATTTCTCTTCAGTGCAGCCAGACCCTCCTCAGTAAGTGCTTTGAACACCTTCTTCTGTGTCTGTAGCAAGGGCTTGATATCTCTTCCATTATTAAATTTTCAACTCTTTCACCCTTCCTCTAGATTATTTCCATCACTGTAAACATGCTCTGACATCTCCCATCTTAAAAAATAAATGAATGAAAATATTCCTTAGCCACCAATTGTGTCTTAACTGCTGCTGTTCGATTCTCATTTTTGCATTCACTGCTAAACTTCCAGAAAGTGTTGTCTGTATAATTGTTTTCATTATATCACCTCCTAATCATTTTAACCTGTTCCAATCTGGTTCCCACTCTATATCTTCACTGAAATTGCTTTTTTCAACATCTCCTAGGTAGCGAATCCATTAGATATTTTTCTGTCCTCCTCTTATTTAATCTTTCAAATATATTCAAATTATTCAATGTTCCATCCTTCTTAAAATTCTCTCCTGCCATGACATCTTTCCTAATCTCCTCTTATTCCACTGGATAGTCCTCCCCACTCTCTTTCATTGTTCAATCCCCCTGATTTCTATGTATTTCTCTGGGCTTGGTATTGGGCCATGTTTTCTCTCAGTCCACTCTTGTTGGGAGAGCTCATCCAATTTCATGGCTTTAAAAATCATGTCTGACCTGACAACTCCTAGCTTAATAGTTCCAGTCCACACTTCTTGGAGTTCTGTTTGGCATGTCCATTGAATATATCACAGTCATCTCAAATATAACATATTAAAACTAAACTATTTATTAACATCACCACGAAAACTAGTTTTTTCCAATTCTTCTACACCGCAGAAAATGAGATGGTTACTGATCCAGTCCCTCGGTCTAAAAGACTGGGGAATCATTGATTCCTTCTCTCATATATTCCACACATCTAATTCATTTGCCAGCCCTATCGATTTTATTTATAAAACACATTTCAAACCATCTACTTACCTTTGTTTCTGTTGTTAGCACCCTGGGCTAAGACACCATGATCTCTCTTGACTACTGCAGCAGCTTCTTCATGATTCCTTGATTTTCCCCTTCAATCCATCCAAATTTAAGAGAGTGATTTTTAAAATGGAAATCAAATCCTGTAATTTTTCAGCTTCACATGCTCCACCAGCTTTCACAGCAATAAGAGTAAAGCCCAACTCTTTGTCTTGGCATGCTAAGGCCTGCGTAGGCTTGCCCCAGCGCACTTCTTCAAGCCCATCCAGCTGCCACGATGACTTTCTTTTAGTTCTTGAGGCATGGACCAAGGTATTCCCCACCTTCAGATATTTGTGTATTTCACTGTTGTACTAGAAGTCTCTTTATGGCTAACCGTTTCGTAGAGTCAGGCCTCAGCTCCAATATTATCCCCTCTGAGGTCTTCCTTAATGATCTCCACTAAATAGATTGCACATTGTTCTTTATCAAAGTACCTTGTTCTGCCCCTTCAGAGTACTTTGCATGTCATAATTATTTATGGATAGTACTCATTTGCTTGTTTGTCATCCCCCCTGAAGTGTAAGCCTTGGGGGGTCACTCATGGAATTTGTCCCAAACTTGTTGTACCAGGACACGGAGGATGTGATCTGTTGACTTTCTGTTGACTAAAAGCATTTATAAAGGAGTTAATTTTTCCCCAAATGCCTAAGAACTCTTGTTCTAAGAGGACAGCTTGAAGATGAAACTTAACGTAGGCATGATTCATTTGAAATTCTTAATTAGGAGATGTTAGGTAGTTTACTGAATGTAAATGAAAGAACAGTTACCTTAGAAATAATTTGGCTTGGGTTCAAATGATATTTCTGCTTCTTTCCACTCTGGGTATCTCTACTGCAGGGATCTAGAGCAGGGATTGTTAATCACAGTACCTTGTGCTTTGTGGAATGTCTGACCTGTGGAAGTTTTTTAATGAATGTTGGCTGAACTTCTCTAAAATGAATCTTTCTGGACCTCAGTTTACTAAGACATAAGCTATCTGTATTAGGTTATAATTTGTAAGATTCTTTCAAGTACTCTATGAATAATATTAGGAATTGAACTTGCTATTTGAAAAATAAGTGAGCAATTGTGTTATGTATGTCTGCTAACGATACTGAGTATAAACCCTGAAATAATGTATCACAGATTTTAACACCCATAAGTAATAGTCCTTTCCTTGCCCAGTACTTGAAGGTAGTATATGAATAATTCAGAGATTATTGACGAGTAATAAAAAGATATCATGGTGTTAGAAGCCTTGCTTTGCTATCTTAATAGCAGTATGTCAACTCTCGTATAAGGATCCTGAGTCTAATTTCAGTTCCATAATTTAGGAGATGTGAATAATAGCCAAAAGGAAATAGTGTGAAAAATGAAGGTGCTTAGTAATGAGGGTTAGAAAACTGCAGTGATTCTGTAGAAATTGTTTTTTCTTCCCCCCTGGTTGATATGGTGATTGATGACCCTTCAAAGGGGCCACTACATGATTTCATCATCAAAAAATTAGATTGAGAATTCCATTCCACTTAACACATATTCTTGGATGTTTGTTCAAACTATATTAAGGCAGCAATACAAGAAATTTCTATTAGGCCTACGAAGGCCTAAAGGATGCTTGACCCTCCTGAAAGGACGCTTGACCTCTCAAATCAGAGCTATGGATGGGAGACAGTTACTCAGTTTCTTCTAAAGTAGTGCTTTTGTTTAAGTTACTGTATCTGTGCCTTACTTTGCAATTTATTTTCTAGGAAAAATGTTATTAAAAATATGTCACAACTTTCTGAGTCATGTGTTAATATTTAAATAAACAATTTAAAAATATTCCTTTTTATTCCCGAAGTAGGTTAAACTACATGGTGTTACAAATCTGCATACCAAATGACACATGTTGCAACCATAAATGATTCATTAAGTCACTCTTATGATTTCTAAATAATTGTTGATTTCTGGAAATTGTTGGTTTAATCTTTTGATTAGAGCTGTCAGTAGCTAAATAACCCCATGAGTCAGCCATGATTTCATAGGCAATTGCATCAAATTCTTCCAACAGTTCCTTCCTTAAATTGATAGTCGTTAGGTGATGCATAATCTCCATAAGTAGAAAATTCTCTACCATCAATGACATTGTTCAATTTCCCACAGCTTTTGCTAAACTAACAGTAATTACAGTAAATTTTTCTTTCTTACAGTACTGACAGTTTTGTATATTCAGTATTTCTACTACTGACTGTCATCGAAGTCATTTCCTGAAGGAGCTTGGTCCTGAGTTCTCAGAGCAGAGGAAAGGCATAGCAACATGGTGGTTAAGAGCAGAGGCTCCTTTGCCAGCCTTGCTGGGTTTGAATCGTTGCTCTTACCCTTACATCTGAAGTATCCACTCACTACCTTAGTTTTGTAATTTTTAAAAGGAGGATGATAATGATAATGTGCTCTACAATGTAGTGAATTGAGATAGGGTGCAGTCAGCCACTGGCATGGTCCTCCCTAGCCCTATTCTTAGGCAGTGGGCTAGGGGTCCAGCAGGGTCCAGCAACTTGAACCCCAGTAGGTGGTATGGGCACTGATAACTGGGCAGATTTCTGACTTGCTGCCACTGTCCTGAAAACCACAGCCAGCTATGGGCCCAGCATTGTCTGTATGATATTGAAGCTCATACAACCACCACCAGGTGAGCATAGCCCAGTGTTCCGAGTTTGCTGGGGGAACCCAGTGGCTTTACTCAGGCAACATGATTTGTTTTCAAAAGCATGCTCATTGGAGGAGGATCCTGGAGACCTCTTATGCCAAAAATTAACATTCTAGTTGATTAATAGTAAGGGGTAGAAATGGCTTTCAATGTGGAGGGGGTGGGGTGAGGGGCTGTGGCAGTCGGGAGGAGCCAGGAGGATGGTAGGGGAACTAAACAAATTTATCAACCAGTATAGGAATATTTCAGTATTTTCACAACAAATGGGATTTTTTGGTACTTACTGACTAAATAGCATCTCTACTGATAGAAATTCTCTTGAAAATTAAAATAATTATTACATTCAAAACATTTAAAAAGTGCCAGGCACACAGTTAGTACTCAAGAATATTGTTATTAGCTTCTTTCCAGAACAATATAAGAATTGTGTCCTTGTTTTATTAAATTGCCTCAGTGGGAAAAGCAAGGCAAAAATTAGACTAATTAGTGGGACCATTATGCTTCTTTATATCTTATTACATTTAAAAGACCATTATTCCTCTAGGCTCTTTGTTTAAGCTTTAGCTTGAATTGATTTGACATTATGAAGAGAAATAGAGGTGGCATTTTAGAACTGATAATGCTAATGTTTGTTAGAGGTATTTTTGTCACTCTGGATTTCATGTGTTAGTATAACATTTGTTTTTCCTAACACGGGTCGATTTCCTGTATACCTGTATACCTGTATACCTGTATACTCAAAACAGTGCCTGCCGGATAGTAGGCAGCTAGTTAAGTATTTGCTCAATGACTGAGTATATGTTAAAGGGCCTTTTAAAGGGAAAATATGGGTTGTGGCCTGATGATAGACATGTTAATGTAAGATAAAGTGTGTTTTCTCCGAAAAGGACAGGAGGACAAAAGAAATATTTTAGGTCTATTGGTCTAAGAAGGAAGAGTTGTATGTAAGTTTGTTGATACCAGTGGGGCTGAAGACAACTTTCTTTCTTATAATATATCCTAACAGCAGTGGTAATGGGTCTCCTTGACTCCCTGCCCGAGGAGGGATTGTCTATCTGGGAGGAAAAGGGCTTTCTGTGTTTCCTAGGGCCCAAGATAAGAATAGACCTCGAAAGCTGATCTTGTTTAGAGAACCCAAGGATGGTTTAAACACAATGTCGTTGCAAAAGCATCACAATGGGCCCACATCTCTTGCCTTCTTTGTCATCTTTCTCCTTCATCTTTTCTTTTCCTTCCCTTTTGCTAGTGAAAAATTCTCGTCCTCTGGGTTGTGAATGAGGAGATCTGTTTCTTTTTGAGAATTTAATTTCTCAAAGTTCTTCCTAGCACGGACGTTTAATACAGTGCCTGCCTCACATATATAGGATTCAATACATATTTGTTTTAAAAAATGGAGAGTGTTTCATCTTCTCTCCTTCACCTTTTCACTTCTCTGAGGGCATTTCAGTTACCTCACCCACCTCCACAGCGTTTTACTAGGAAGGAAGCAGAGGAAGAGCTTCATTGTGTGGCCACGAGGAAGACGTGGAGGGAGGAGACGATTCATGATTTCTACAAATATGGAAGATCACTGGGCGTGGGGGTAGTGTCAGGTTTCCAAGTGCGTTCATATTTGTTGTTAAGCGAATCATACATACACGTATTTGGTATTGTGCTCACGTGGGCTTAGATTATAGTTTATGGAAATCTATATGCTTAAACGTTTACAAAACTAATAATAGGCTTTGCAAATTTAAACATACTCTTTTACTTTTGTTTTCCCACAGAACTTTGTGCGTCATCACTGGGTGCACAGGCGTCGGCAGGAGGGAAAATGTAAGCAGTGTGGTAAGGTAAGGGGCCCGGCACCCCATGGCCACCGTAGGAGGCTCCCCAGGCCTTCACAAACGCCCAAGGTAGATAAATCCTGTCACCTAAATCCAGTGCTCAGTACGTCTCTTCATTTCTGAAAGGCCTTATTTCTCCAGGTCCCTTTCCTTAAGAGGTGTTTTAGTTGTTGTAGAATTCACACAAGAGTCAGGGGTATTAATATGGGTGTTAGTAGATTTTAGGAGAGATGCATACACTTTCACAGTGAGTTTCCTTGTTGATGGTTAAAAAAAATAACACTTCCTGTTTTGTTAAAACCCCCTCCTAAGGACTGCTGGCCCATCTCACTCCTTGCTCAGCAGCAGAAAACCAGTGGGTTGTTGAGCAGCACTATTTCTGTGGACATGTTATTGTGTTGAACAGAACTCAACACTGGAAGGCCAACACAGAAGCAAGAAATGTATTCCAGTTCCTGGAAAGAGATGGCCTCCTCATTTGTGGCGATTATGTCTACTCTCTCTCTTGGTGTGACTGGTGAAAGGCCTCTTGGGGTGCAGGGCTGCTGGGAAAAGGAAGGTGGGGGAAAGGGTGGGTCCCAAGGGCACATGCTGTGAAACTTCCTAGATGCCACATGTTATTGACCCCAGCAGATTTGGGTTATGGCTTTTTTCATTGTACAGAGATCTACTTTAGGAATAAAAGAACCCACTGGGGTTAAATGGGTGGTGAATCACACTACAAAGATTTTTTTAAAAGTGTTTATTTATTTATTTTGATAGAGAGAATGCAAGTGGTGGGGAGGGGCAGAGGGAGAAAGGGAAAGAAAGAGAGAGAATCCCAAGCAGCCTCCACACTGTCACTGCAGAGATCATCACGGGGCAGGAACTCAAGAATCATGAGATCCTAACCTGAGCCAAAATCAAAAGTTGGACACTTACCTAACTGAGCCACCTAGACACCCCAAAGATTTTTAAAAACCAGTAGTAAGCTGAGCTCTAAAGGGAAGTTCTGCTTTCGTAACGTAAGATAATTTGGGGGAATAGTTTCCTCATCAATTAATTCCTAATTTGTTTATTTATTCATATGACTCTTTTGGATCAAATGCTGGGATGAACTGACCAGTAGAACAGTTTTGGCACGGGGATACAAGGAAATATTGGCTATCTGAGGTAGGGGTATTGAGGGTGAATGAGACCTGGAAAAAGATTAATTTTTGCTGTTTTGCCAAGTGCTGAAAGGAGATATCATACTGTAGCCTCAGTTACCAAGTTTTTCTTTGGAAGGCTGCATACCTACAAGGGTATGGCCTTCCATTATAATTGGATTATCTCCTTAGTTCACAGTGACTTGTAGCTGGTTCCTTTCTAGTCTAGAGGCCAGATGAAATAGGTTGAGAAGGGAAGGAAGTAAAAGAAAGAGGAGGAGGAGGAGGAGGAAGTAGAATGATTCTTAATCTTAGCCACCATTTTACGTGGTTGGGAAGAAGCAGGTTAGTCCTCTATTCTTACAGGATCTTCCTTCATTGGCTCCATCTACCCTACCCTTTCTGGTATTGCCTTGGGGATTGTGGACTTTCTCTTACTTGGTGGATTGTAGACTATCTACAACTTTCCCATGAGAGAGAGACAGACAGACAGACAGACAGACAGACAGAGAAGGGAGAGAGGCGGGGGGAGGAAACAGGTAGACAGGAACAGCCAACATTGCGGTTAGAGATGTGAGAGTTAGGAAGGATCTGGATGAACAAGCTTTTTGCCTTGCAAACATATCTTCACTGGACATTCTAGTAGCTGGCACCACCCCAATAACTTTCAGGCCATAGTAGAGTTGGAGGAATTATATTAAAAGAAAATCAATAAACATTGTATTTTGTGACAAGTGTTCTCTAGTGTCACATTATGCTCCATTTTCTGGCCTCATGTTCCTTCGATGTGGTCAACCAGATGGGGAAGACTGGACTCCCCATACCCTGAATTGCTGTGGCCATGTCTCTTTCTCTGCCTCTGTTCTCAGGCAGCAGTGGTGGAGTGCTCGAAGCTCTCTGCACATCATAGCTATTAGGTTAGAAGTCAGTGATCCCAACTCTTCACGTAATGTTCCCATAATAATGTACTACTATATTCATCTCCTGTGTATAATCCAGCTCTTCACAAATTCTCAGAGACTCCAGCAGTGATGGGATGGGATGGGATGGTCTTAGACCTGTGTGTCTCTTGCTGGACAGTAAATAATCCTTCTTTGGATCCTGGCTTGAAGTCTGATTAGAGGACAGCTATTGGATCTATTTCCATTTACAGATGAAGTGATTAGAAATTCATTTCAGACTCTGGTGCTATGCCTAATTTTCATCAGTAGGGTTGTACAGTCTTACATATCCAGGGATTCTAAACCATCACACATACCCTTAATACACACATAAACACATGCGCCTTACACATTATTCATAATTTATCCATTGGGATAGGGTGAAAAATAATCACTTCATTTAACAGAACTTTGTTTTTTTTCCAGCTGGTGGTTTATAAAATCTTGGGTTTGTTAGGGAGTGTTTATAGTTAAAGAGTGTTTGTGGTTTTGGTTTCTATTTAACCAAATCAGAATAAACTAAATATTTGGGCTGCTTTTCTCTTGAGCCTTGAATATGTATTTGGCTGAACATGTGTGCCACTTAATGGATATCAGATGAGAGAGCTCATGATTCAGTTGCTCAGTGCTTTAACATTTGCTCAATGGCTGCCATGTTTCTGAACGTTATATAATTTCACGTTGTTTTCATTCATAGTCTTGTATTACATAAGAGTTAGGGTTCAGGCAGAAAAGAGAGGGCACACTGAAACTTAAATCATGTAATTTGATGAATGCTTAATAGAGAGAATATTTAAAAAGTGTGAGCAGAGTGTAGAAAACCCACAAGGGATAGTGAAGAACTCAGCAGGAAGCCATGGTCAAGTCACGTCTGAAGAGGTGAGGACATGGACAGAACCCCTTGGCACAAGCTATAACCTTTAGTCACAAGACTTAGCCAGCTCACATGGCTGGGGGAGATAAATACCCCAACTCCACTTTCCTTCAATATATCCCCAGTGGCCAAATCCAGTAGAAACCAGAGCACAAGGGACACTGTTGAAGCAATCCATAAAAATCAACTTTTTACAATGAGACATGAGATAAAGAAAGATATTGGATCTGGAGAGGGAGTGGGATTGATCTAGCACATACTGTTTAATGTAAAACCATATTCAGTCAACGATTAAAGGAAGGATGCCTACTTATTCTGCAAACCTATCTCTTACTGATCTTCACTGCATCTATGTATTTCATTCAATGAAAGTCCGCTTGGTACATTAAAAAATTGGCATGCAAAGAAAAAATATACTCATGATTTTGGCTAATTTGACCTTTCATTTTTGAAGGAACCAGGCATCCAAACCCAGCAGTGTGGTAATTGTGAAAATCTGCTTGCAAATCATGATTTGAGGCTTTATCTTTTGTTTCTTCATTTGGAAACATATAAAAGTTATAAAAATAAATGAGCTAACTTTTTGAAATTCAGAATTCTGAACCTTCAAGCATAAAATATTTAAAGCACTTGTTAATACAACAATATCTACTTGAACTTTGGTCTGCATTTTTGATACCTTCCAGTTTACTAAACAAACATGCCGCATCATTATGTATTATTTGTCTATAAATCATATATGCTATCATCTATAATTTGTTTAAATTAAAGAGCAAAGCATTAATTAAATAGGAAAATGTCAAAACTACTCATTAATGAATATCATTAAAAATTAATTTAAAATGAACTTATGGTACAATATTTGAGACATATACAATTAAAGGAAATATATTTAACAGAAGTTTTTTTTTATTGCAAAAAGGACTAAATGGTTAAAACCATTCCATGGGGCATGGTTGAGATATTATATGAATAGTGAAAGGGATTAGAGAAAAATAATGGAAATAAAATAAAAATAATGTAGAAAACTGACCTGAGACAAGGGGAGATGTCCCCTTACCACCTTAAAGCACCATTCTCCACTAATCTGAAAATCTGTGTGCCCTGGGGTTAGCTGTCAAGAGACCCTGAAAGGTTAGGAACAAGGAATGGAAGTTCAAGAGTAAGGATCTATGCGCTGGTTAGGCAGTGTGTGTTTGCTCTAACAGTGGAAACTTCTGCCCTTAGCCTCAGGAGGATCAATGAGGAAATGTAAAGTGGGTAATAGAAACCAGGGCAAAGAAATCAAGCCTTTCCATGGAGCCCCTGACAATGGAGATGCTGGAAGCCTGGCTTTTCTTTTTGTCCTTGGCCAGGTATCAAGAAAAATGACAAGGGCAATCAGCATTCTGCTCTTTGCTTCTATGTGTTTGACTGTTTTTAGTTCCTCATATAAGTGGTATCATATAGTATTTGTCTTTCTGTGTCTGGCTTATTTCACTGAGCATTAATGTCCTCCAGATTCATCTGAGGAAGGGAAATGGGGAAGTAATAGTCAAAAGGAACAAAGTTTTAGTTATGCAGGATGAATGAATCCTTGAGATCTGTACAGCATAGTCCCTGTAGGGAACAACACAATACTGTAGACTTAGAATTTTGCTAAAGGGTTAGATATTATGTTAAGTGTTCTTATCACAAAAAATACTAATGAGGGCAGGAGGAAACTTTTGAAGGTGATGGATGTGTTTATGGCGTAGATTGTGGTGATGGTTTCATAAGTGTATACTTATCTCTAAACTCATCAAGTTCTCCACATTAAATATGTACAGCTTTTTATATATCAATCATACCTCAGTGAAGTTTAAAAAAATAAAAAAGGGGACAAGGGGCTGAAGGCTCAGAAGTGGTGCACTGCAGGCCCCAGTAGTTAAGTCACTCAGTGTCTCATCTGTAGGGCCATTTTGCTACTGCCACTGTTCCCCGGTCTCTGGCATGGCCAGTTACAGCTAATGTGGTGCTTGGTCCCTCTGGTCCCTGTTGCTCTTTCTTCAGAAGTCCCGTCACTATGAAGGCACTGGGATTGTGCCGAGGGAGGAGTTGACCTGCAGAAAGGATGCCCCAGTGGGTAATCTGGTTGCCAGATATATTCCTCTTGCCTGTATTGTTGAATAAAAACTACACCTCCACTAAATGATCAGGATCAATTATTCCTGCCAAGATTGTAACTCCTTCCTGTGCTTGCTACTCTTTTGACACAGTGATCTCAGAGTAACCAGCTGCAGTGGTAGTTTAAGGTTTAAGGGCCTCCTATTATGTCCTTTGGTGGAGATGTTCCCCATATGGGATTCGTACCCTTGGAGCCCAGAGTTCCGGGAATGGGAAACATAAATTCCCCAAGCAGACCAATGGGGCGATGGTAGGCATGGCTGCTTCTATTCTTACTCCTTGGGTTCTGCATCTGTATATTTTCCCCTGGAAACAAGAGCACCATGAAATGATCCTGGATTTAGTGAGTATAATAGGATGTCCTCTGAAAGCTACTGTCTGTTAACACCTTCAAAAGCCATTCCATCTCTCTGTTACGCCTGCAGCTTCTGGATGGTGTGGGATGTGATAGGACCAGTGGATTTCATGGCTGTATGCTCACTCCTGCACCTCCATTGCTGGAAAATGGTTTCTCCAGTCTGACGCAGTGTTAGGCAGGATCCATTGTTGGTGGGTCACACATTGTCTAAGCCTTTTTATGGTGGCACCAACTGAAGCCCAGTCAAGAGCTACTTTATGGCAAATTGATCACACTGAATCCTTTCCACTGTGGAGGGGCAGCAACTTACCTTGACTGGGATCAACGTACATTCTGGGTATGGGCTTACCTTTCCCTTCTGCTGGGCTGACTGAAACCCATCCCCTTTGAGGGATGTTGCCATATTGGAATCTTTTGCTGGCAGGTTAGACATTCAGCAGGGGTGGTAGCCAGCTCAGGTTTGGTGAGTAGAATCCCTTGATGTTGGACCCAAATAACATTGATCACTGGTGTTATGGGGTGGCACGTGGATGGCTCATGACAGTGTGTGGTCCAAGTTACTATGCCTGAGTTTTGAGTTTTTATAAACTGAGTGCTCTCTGGTGGGCATTAATATGTAATACAGTGATCTTCACTCCTCATATTTACTTTCATATGTTCATCTGCATGCCTCTTCCCCACACCTCCCTGTTTCCTTCCGAAGCCATTCACCATTGCCTGTGAGTCATTATATATTCACATATCAGGTTACCTATCTTTTCACACACCTCCCTGTTTCCTTCCGAAGCCATTCACCATTGCCTGTGAGTCATTATATATTCACATATCAGGTTACCTATCTTTTCACACAAAGTGGGTGACCAGATGCTCTCCCCGAAGTTATGGTCATTGGGAGGATTTCTTCCTGCTCTTATTTCTCTGGGTCATTCCTTAGTCCGCTTTAGTGAAGCAGTAATACACATTTGACCTGGACTCATATGCCAAATTGACCCATCTGCAAACCAGTTTCAGCTTTTTCCTTTCTCTCTCAGATGGTCATTAGGGACCTCCTTATTTCCATAGATGTGAGTCAGATGAGGGGCTTGGGAGGCGCCCAGGTGGCTCAGTTGGTTGAGCACCTTACTCTTGGTTTCACCTTAGGTCATGATCTCATGGTTCATGAGTTCGATAACTGCTTTGGGCTATGCGGTGGCAGCCAGGAGGTTGCTTGGGTTCCTCTCTCTCCCTTTCTCCCTGCCCCTCCCCTTCTCACTCACACACTCTCTCAAAATAAATAAATAAACTTAAAAAAAAGAGGCCTGGTATGATAGATGAGTGGATGATATGGGGAGTCTGAGTTATCCACCCGTACATAGTACTCGTGCTCTTTCAAACCGCACATGCCTGATCCCAGATGGTCCCAGTTAAATGTAATGATGGATTGCAGCTGGGCCCACCCAACCTTATGGCTTAGTGATCTGACAGGGCCCCGGTCATGACCTTCTGGTGATCTGCAGTCAGGCATTATTCCAGCACTGCATAGGAGTATAGGAGAGGTTTTTTGAAAGATATATGGTTCTCTTCTGCAGATGGCACAACCTTGTTTCATAATCCAATCTGTGTCGTGATTCTCCATTGGTGTTTGCCATAAACTCCAGAGGCCATCTCCTCTCCTGCCTAATATCTCTAGTAGCACGGAGTCTTCTTGGTCGTATGGCCCAAGTGACAGGGCCTACTTTCTTTGCAGACTGCACCTGGTGCAGAGTTGTTTTCTGCTCTGGGCTCCACTCTGAGCTGGAAGCATTTAATGTCATCCAGTAAATGGATCAGGACAGTATTCCTCAGTGTAGAGTTTGCTGCTTCCAGAACCCAGAGGCCTATAAAGTGCTGTGTTTCACTGCTAGTAGTCAAAATTGTGAAATGCAATAGTCTTTCCTTTAGATTGGATAGGATATTCTAGCATGCTTTTGACCACTAAACCCTAGAAGCTTCATTGATGTGTGGGACCTCTAGTTTCTCATAGGGCTTATCTCCCCACCTTCTGTCTTGTTAAAATTTTTTTTTAATATTTATTTATTTTTGAGAGAGAGAGAGAGAGACAGACAGACATAGTGTGAGCAGAGGAAGGGCAGAAAGACAGAGAGGGAGACACAGAATCTGAAGTAGGCTCCAGGCTTGAGATGTCAGCACAGAGAGCCCGATGTCAGGCTCGAACTCATGAACTGTGAGATCATGACTTGAGCCGAAGTCAAACACTTAACTGACTGAATCCCCCAGGAGCCCCTCCTTCTGTCTTATTAAGACCTCTGGTGTACTTGTCATTTCTTGCTCATCCATTTTGACATGATGTCATTGATACAGTGAATCAGGTGGTGTACTGCAGAACGTTCATATGGTTCAGGTCCCTTTGTACTACATTTGGATAGGACTCAGAGGGTTAAAAGCTCTGTTAACTCTACCAAGTGAATGTAAACAATTTTTGATTCTCTTTTCAGAAAGGGATGGAGAAGAATTCATTTGTCAAATTAGTGACCATATGTCATACACTCAAGACCAGAAGATCCCCAATTTGGTATGGTAGCTGCATTTGGATGCACCGGGTTGAATTTCTGGTAGTCCAGCATTATTGTCCAGTATAATGTCTGGTTTTATAGGAGCTCAACACGTGAATTGAATGGAGATATTTTGGGGAACACCACCACTGCTTCCTTTAGTCTTTAAGGGTGGCATGTAAAGAGATAATAGCTTAAAAAAACATACACACGATACCATTATTATAATTTAAAAATTAATCATTTAATGTCACCTAATACCTATTACTTTTGAGAATGTGGCATTGGTTTTGATATAGATATGACTGGGAGGATGGTGTAGGGTTCCATGTGGGCTTCCTCTCTGTGCTAGCTCTTACATAACAGGCTAGGAAACCAATAAGTGGAGTTCTGCCAAATATACAAGATATGTTCACTCCAATTACACAATTAGGGACCAGGGAAATTAACTCTTGTGGATTTGTGGGCCAGTAGACTCTCTGTGAACCAGTCCTGGTCCAGGACTTTAGTTTTCTTAATTGGCCTCATACATCCGTACTCTAACAGGGCACCAGGATGTTGCTTCATACCGAGGTCATTGGGTACACATATCAACTTGGACTCTTGTCCAGTAGTCTTTAGAATATTTGGACACTTCTGCCCAGTGTACATCTACCCAAGTAAATGTCTGTAGATCTTTTTAGTTAGAGGCTGGGGACATGCTGCCATAGACCATTGCTGTGATGTTGCAAGATTTTTCTCCTGCGGACTTGCTGTATCCAATCCGTGAGTTTTACCTTTGAAAACTGGTATAAGTCCAGAAATGAGGCAAAGGTTTATGACTCATTGTGGGGGCAATTTTCCTTCAATCTCTTGATCCTCCATTCTTGATTTCTTTGGATTGTATTGGTTGAGCAATACCCATTTTATGTGATAATCCATCTTGCCTCTAGAGAGGTCATACTATATTAACCATTTGATAGCTCTCTGTCAGTCAGGGCCCTTGGCTGCAACTTCAGTGTTACAGTAATTGTACCCACCTTGCTTCACTGGTCAAGTGCTGCCACATGGTCTCTATCATCTTGAGATTCTGTAATCCCAGTTGCTGTTAGAGTACTCATTCTGTTAGCCATTTCCTACCATTAGACTTAACTTACAGAGGAGAGCTGCTCAACAGTGATGGTATCCTTCTTGCCAGTTTTTCATTGCTTTTGTGAAGGGAGCATCCTCTGCATCCTCTTGCAGAACAGGGTCAACTGACAGATTTTCTATCTGGACCTAACATAGCAACTCTATCGTGCCTATTTCTGTGAGATTTTCATCACTTCCTCTATCATAGTCGTTCTGGCATTTCTATTTCACTTTACATAAATCATTATCCAAGTTTTCATAATGCCATCAAGGGTCAGTAGCACAATCTTCTGAGGTTCCTGATAATGTGTTAAATGCTCTATCGTAGAGGAGTGCTCCCATAGTGAGAGACTCCTTTATCCAGCTTGAAGTCCTGCCCTCTTTTACTCTGAACCCTCAGAATACACACTTTCCCATTCCAGCTGGTACATACTGGTGAGGTCCTGCAGCTAGATATTTGGAGATGAAGTCTGTTCTTTCATAGTGCCTGTACACCTCCCTGGCTGGGCACGCTGGTATGAAAGATTATTAGATCATTTGTGGTATTACCGGGATGAGTAATGGAACATACTATATGGTGTTTGAAAACTTAAAAAACAAAATCAAAACAAAACAAAACAAATCAGTCCACGTTAGGTGGATTAGAAATGCCAGGATTGCTGTAACTGAAAAAAAAGCAATCAAAATCTTACAGAAATAGTTGATATATTAGGTATAGCTGGAAAATCCATCAGTTGACTATTAAACCCTTAAAATGAAGTCAAAACTATTTCTAGACAGCCGAATCCCTTCTTTCTCTAAGCATACAGCTTATGGTAATATTACTTTGACATACATTCATGTCAAACCATGGGGGGTAGGGTGGGAGCACAATCCGAGGAAATTTGGAAAATTTCGTAAGTCTCTTTCTCAGCTGTCTGGGAGCTGTTATAGCAAAATAGCCTAAATTTACACAAAAACAAAGCGTAGTTAGTTCTGCCAGCAGAAGACCATTTTTCTCTTTTAGTTAAGGGTAAAAGTATAACCACTTGTTTCCCAGAATGTCATACTGTCAGCAAGACTATAGATTATATGGCTTCCCTGAAAAGCTGCAGTGATTTGTAGTGGTAACTCTAGTAACATCAATCCCATCTTTAGGAAAAGTTGTTTTTAAATAAAACAACCTGCTTGGTGAATATTATCAGCGTTATAATATTATTGCTAAGTGTATCAATTATAGGACAATCAGATGAAATTAATTTTCACAGATGCTCATTATCATAATTAGCTTCTTGGATCTTTAGGAAAATACTTTCATATAAGGAACTTCCCTCGTATTCTAGGGCAAAGACATAAAAATAATGGTTAACATTTTATATGCAGTTTTCGCCATACTGAGCATAACACTAAGTATTTGTATAAAGTATTTTTGTCCTAGAATCAGGATAGTCATAAAAATATGAACTATAAATATCACAGTTAAAAATGTTAAAATGTAAATCAATTTCCATTGTTAGAGGCTTAATTCTAATTATTTCTTAATTACAAGGTCTTGAGGTAAGCTGTCTGCTTCCATGGGGTCGTCTGTCTCTGAAATGACTAATTTCTGGAAATTAAGTCTTAGGCTTTTCATACAGTCTGACAAGTTCGTGGTAACAGTCAACTTTACTAAGAAGACTGTGACCAAAATTTTGCTTCCCCCCCTGCTCAGGATATTCAATTTATGATCTGTAGTTTTTTTTTAAATTTTTTTTATTTACTTTGAGAGAGAGAGAGAGAGAGAGAGAGAGAGAGAGAGAGAGAGAGAGAAAGCGCACGCATGTGTGCGTGAACCAGAGAGGGACAAAGAGGGAGGGTAGAGAGACTCCCAGGCGGGCTCGGTGCTCAGTGCAGAGCCCAACACAGGGTTCGATCTCATGACTGAGACATCATGACCTGAGCTGCAATCAAGAGTCAGACGCTTAACCAACTGAGCCACCCAGGCACCCAGGCTATAGTTTATAGCAGGGGCCTTCAGTTAAATTAATGGAAAAAGCTGAAACTCTGAGGATAATGAGACTGACTCTGATTCATGTGTTGTAATTACTGGCAACTGTAGAATGGAAGGACACAGAATGTTTTATTGAAAAATAATAAAGTGTCAATCTATGTGTGTAAATCAGTGATTACCCTGGAACAAGAGCATATTATGGATAATAAGGGCATTGATAAATTTTCAGAACCTTTAAGTAATGCCATTATAATAAACCCAATAGACAAGAATTTAAGATTTTTCAAAGAGAATTCTAGTAAAGTCACTGTAGATTCCTAATTTGCAGCACTGTCAGAAGTTATAAAGACATCACTTACTTTAATTCCATTTATAAAGACTTCATTTATTATAATTCAGTTAAAATGACCACATGAGTTTACATTATGAAATTATTGAATATTTATGCAATTTTAGCTTAAGACTAGTAAAATCAGCATAGGAGATTTAGGAAGTTCAGGTAAATTAGATTTTCTATGCATAAATAAATTAATGTTGCATAAGCTAGAATATTAATGCTGCCCTTTTTTCTGTATTTTTTGTTTTCTTATTCGAGTACAGTTGCACAGGGTTATATTAGTTTCAAGTATAACATAGTGATTGGACAAGTCCATATGCTGTGCTCATCATAAGTGTGGCTACCATCTGTTACCATACAGCACTGTTACAAACCATTAACTATATTCCCTATGCTGTACCTTTTATTCCTGTGACTGAATTATTTCATAACTAGAAGCCTGTACCTCCCACTCCCCTTGACCTATTTTGCCCTTCGACCCACACCTCTGTCCTTTGGCAACCACCACTTCTCTGTTTATGGGTCTGTTTCTGTTTTTCGTTTGTTCATTTGTTTTGTTTTTTAGATTCCTCATATAAGTGACACTATACAGCATTTGTCATTCTCTGTTTGACTAATTTCACTTAGCATAATACCCTGTAGTCTGTCCATGTTACCTTCTCAGTGGTACCTTCTCATTCTTTTTTATGGCTAAGTAATATTCCCGGGTGCATGTGCATGTGTGTGCACGCACGTGTGTACACATGTTCTTTATCTAGTCATCCATTGGTGGACACTTAGGTTACTTCCATATCTTGGCTCTTATAAAGCTGCACTAACCATAAAGGTACATACATCAATGCTACCAAATTCTCACTGTGAGAAGACCAAGAAAAAAGGCACATTGTAGAACTGGCCTAACATCCACTGATTCACATTGTCAGGCAAGGATACACATTATCAGTGAAAGACTGGAATGGATAGTTTGTTGAAGGGGAAAATGTCAATAGCATCTATGTACCAGGAAAGGGATTGGTTTATGGTGGTTTTGTTAGTTAAAAATTAAAGGTTGTTGTATGTCAGCGATGAATCATAGGAATCTACCCCCGAAGCCAAGAGCACACTGTATACACTATATATTAGCTAACTTGACAATAAATTATATTTAAAAAAAAATTAAAAGTTGTACTCTGGATAGGGCAGTATTAGTCCATGAGTCTGTAGATAGTTGGTTAGAACAAGTGTCATTTCTTATTAGTCAGAAAAAAGTTTTTAGATTGGTTAGATTAGATTGGTATGGGTCCATGCCTGGGTCAGTCTAAGGTCAAACAAGTACCATTTTTTTATTGGCTAAAAAGATGTTTTCAATTAGGTTGATGTGGGTGGACTCTGGAGTCACTCGAAGGTCTTAGTTATTTATCAGCTTCAGCTGGTGGTGCTCAAATGTCACAGTTGTTTGTGAGCCTAAGCTGGTTAAAAGCAGTTGCAGTGAAACAGCCCCACCAGTTTGAAATCTTCAGCGAGGTGCTGCTCTGATTGGAAAATTTCCTTTTTTATTGTATTAAATTGCCGCGGTATTTATATCCTGTTGGATAAGTTTGCAAGAGTGGCATACAGTTTTATTTTAAAATTTCTCTAGAAATAATGAATATATTTCTAGAAATAATGAACTTGCATCTAACTTCCAAACATTTTAGATATTAAATCTAGAAAGCATAAAAGTATACATATTTTTCAAAAGTTATAGAAAGTATTTGAGCCAAAATGCTTCAAATTCTGTTTGGAGGTAAATATTGACTTATTTTTATATTCCCTTGGGTTTGCCTTTTGCAATCTTTGTGAATCTTGGACATGGGAGCAATACAGGGAGGTTTGGTTTGTTTTTGTTGTTTAAAGGTTTGGAGGCAAGGGCAGTATCAACAATTCTGTTGGATAAAATGAACTCAAACAGGGAATGAGATAATGGTCAGGAGATTCTCTTATCCAAACCTCAGTTAAATGCATAAACAGTAAAATAATTTCAGTTCATTTCAAATAAAGCCCATTTATTCTGGTTTAAGCCAAGGCTATGGAGCTGACTGCCATTGGGTATATCCCCTAGATTGCAGAAGAAAAAGAGACAGCAAAGTCTTAGCTGCTCAGAATAAATGTTGTTTAAACTTTATTCCAAAGGACTCAATTCCATTACAAAACTCAAGCAGAAAAAAATGTTCATGGCCTTTATAATTCTGAAGTCCGTTAGATCTAAAGTATCTGACCTTCACATCCCTATTTTGCTTTTTGATAGAGATGAACAAAAGTCTTTAAAAATACTAGTCAGTTGAAATTCAGTAAGGGCATCTGTCACTACCATAATATTAGATTTGGGCCAGCATTTTAAAATGGGTAATTAGGAATCTGGCTCTTTTTGCTGTGCTGAGATCTCGGCCAAAATCTCCCCATTGCAGGTGGTCTGTGGGAACTTGGTGCATGAGGGCTTTGATGTGGTTCTATTTATGTCTCTATGTTAGACAATAACCCTGAAACCATAGCTGCTGTGACTCTGCCAGACTAACATCCAAAACAAAGAACAGACCTCGTTTCCAAGGGACCCACTACAATTCTGTATGAGCAGAGTGCCCAGGGCCCTAGTTGTTTGTTTCTGGTATCATCCTGGCTGTTGGGACTACAGTGGACTGTGTCTGTTTCCCCCTGAAGCCAGAAGGCCAATATTCAATAGAGGGGTGGGCTAATACACGTACTCTGTACCATCAAATAGAGTATTACTAGTCCTCTTAGTCATTGGAGGACTTCATCAGCAAGGTGGTGGGAAAGGTTCCTGTTGATAGATCTTAGCAATAAAAGCATTCTTTCATTTATATTTACTGTGTTGTAAAGATCTTTCAGGTACCTTGCCTTATTTGATACTTAAAACTATTTTTGTGGTGTAGGAGAAGTTTGTATTTGTATTCTCATTTTCAGGTGAAGGGAGACACTGGAAGTGTGAAGTGATTTGCCTAAGATCACCAGGCCAATAATTAGAAGATTCAAGAATTAGTCTTAGCTCGCCATCTCTCCATCAGCTTCTATTTGATATACAATCATCTGTTGTATGAATTGATAGAACAGTGGCTGGGTAATAGTGTTTAAGACTCTGTCCACCAATACATTTGGCACAGACATTCCAACTTCTAGTTGGGGCCACTGCTGTTATGTCACCAACTCTACCATACTGGTTTTCAGCCATGCAACATGTCAATGTCACAGACTTAAGAAATGAAAATTAGAATCCCAGTATGCTTCCCATGCCTATAGGAGTTGAGGAAGGGTGCAGCAAGGGGCATATTGTCAGGTGATTTGGGTTAGGTTTTTAAGGTCTGGATAGCATAAAATTAGTAACAGGATCATGATGTGGTAGCAGCGACATTCTTCTTCCACTAGAAAATATACCATGTCTATGATTTTCAGAGAACTATGCTGAATTGTAGAGACCTGTCAAGAAATATTATAAGGGCTTCTCTCAAAGAGCTCATAATTGCATTGGAGAGATAATTCATGTGCATATAAAATAACCAGCACCTTGGGGCAGCGGTTCATCAATGTCGGGTGAGGGCCAGGTGGAAAGGCTTATAATTTAGGAGGAGCCGTCACAGTGAATTGAGGTGATCTTAGATTTGGATTTTTGTAGTGCAAGTAAAGTTTGGATGGTGTACATGAAATTGTGGTAGGCATTCTAGATGGTGGCTTGAAGAGAAGAGAGGGAAAAAATGGGTAAAAACATGGAAATGAATAAAGCATGTTGAAAATATAATGAAATCCATTCCACTAAACACAGGAATTGATAATAGTGAGGCATGGGAGATTGGTGTAGAAAAATTGGGAAGATCATGGGTGGCTCTAGATGCCAGTATAAATAGTTGATCCTGTAATCTTGAGGAAAGAAGTAGTTATTTGAGTATTTAGAGATAGACACTGATATGTAAGAAGCGGCATTTTCCCTGCGGGCCATGCCCAGGATGGAAGGAGGAATGTAGGGGAAAACAGACCATCCCCGCAGAAACAAATTAGAAAATGGAGCACACATCTAGATGTGGGATCTCTGGAGCCTGATGGCTGCTGGACATGGGGTGCAGTATAGAAGGACCCAGCTGCATGGCCAAGACTGACCTCGGGATCCCCTGCACAAGCCCCACGCCAGCATCAGCAGACTTGCTCTTGGCGGCTGGCTTCCCTCCTCACGCAGTCACAAGTTGTTTCTATGGCTCTAAAGAGAAGTTTTATTCATCTCTCTCTTTCCCAGTTCATCAAGAGTGCCTTGAGAAATGATGAGGAACTTGGCAAACATCTCCCATGTGAATTCACATTCCTTCAGATTTGGTGCCATCATATATCACATTGACTCCTATTGAATGGAATTCTATCCCATTGAATTGAAAGGACCTGAGTACCTAACCCTTTGGCCCCTGGACTTGGTGTCCTCTCTGTTAGCTGTTGCTGTCAGGCAGTTCCAAATCTCAGTGCTGGGGGCTGTGTGGGTTGCTACTGGCCACACAGCACTGAACACCACACCTGTCCTAATAATTCAGTCCACATGTGTTTTACAAACAGTGCATCATTCCCTGGGGAAAATGATAGTATTGACAGAAAGAGGCGCTGTTTGGGGAGAGGTGAGTGTGTCAGGGTCCCTAAGACCACCTGTTTCAAAGATTCATTAGGATTACTCCTAGGACTCAGTATCTATTACAGCTGTGACTTATCACAATGAAAGGATCCAGAGCAAAATCAGCAAAAGAAAAGGCACATGGGGCAAAATCTGGAGGAAACTGGGTGCTAGCTTCTGAAAGTCCTCTCAAGGTGTGCTTAATTCCTCCCATGCGAGTTGTGACAACACTTGTGAAATATTGTCCACCTGTCTCATTAGAGGCTCAGTGAGCAGAGTTCTTCCTGGGGGCTGGTTACATAAGCACCTTCTGCACGGCACATACCCACATCCCAGAGTCTCAAAAGGAGTGCAGGTGTCCAGCATAAACCACCTTGTTTGTACCAATGTTTTAGGTGCAATGAGCCACTCTTGACTGTTTGGGGAACTGCAGAACCCCTCTGGAAATCCTAGTTTCTAGATGCCAGCCCAGGGCCAGCCTTGCAAGCAGCTTTGCAAGGAGATCGGTCGCCACCCTGCTGTGTTCACTCCTCTGCACCTGGAATGACTGTTATCACTTAAGTTGCTGAGAAAGGGTTATCAATGGAGAGATTTTTCAAAATCCAGGAGTGTCTGATGTTAAGTCATGTTTCTGGAAGTGAAATTTGAGTTTGGGGCAAAAGAAAAGGATTTAAGGAGGAATCATAGGGCACAGAGGGTCAACAGCGGTCCTGGTCTTATATCATGAGCAGGAGACCAGAGAAGCAGGTGGAGAACATGAATGTGTATTAGGAGCCCAAGAGGGGGGAGAGGCTCAAAATGGATGAAACAGTCCATAGTATATAAAATGCTACAGATGGGTAGGAATTCTGGGGACCGCACAAAATGCCACTGGGAATTCTTTTATTAGTGTGTAAATTGATTTTTTTTTCTTAAAATTATCTGTACACATTAAAGCAAGACTTTTTCAGCCAGCATCTGAATAGCTCCCCATCACATCTTTGTGTTTTCTTTTATTTATTTTTGAGAGACAGAGCATGAATGGGGGAGGAGCAGAGAGAGAGAGGGAGAGACAGAATCCGAAGCAGGCTCCAGGCTCTGAGCTGGCAGGACAGAGCCCGATGTAGGGTTCGAACCCATGGACTGCGAGATCATGACCTGAGCCGAAGCCAGACGCTTAACCGACTGAGCCATCCAGGCGCTCCTCTTTGTGTTTTCTTTTGATCACTTTACAAAATCTCTTTTACAATTTTTTTTGTCATTGCTTTGCATTAGTTTATTTGAGTTTAGATGTCACAGGCAGATAGAAATGGAAGAGCTTTGGGAAGGCTGAACAAAGTTCTTTGAGCATTACTGCCTACTTACTTCTCTCTGATAATTCTTTAAGGATAGCAACAGCCAAAAAAGAGCCTCTTCCGTTCTTGATGGAAAAGTAATTCTGTTTGTTCATTTAAAAGGATTGTGTTTGCCGTTCCATTAATCTCATTGCTGCTTGCTGGTGAAGAATAAAAATTGAACGCTGCTTGTTTTGAGTCTCAAGGGGGATGGTTAAAGTGTTTGAAAATCCTCCTACACCCTTGGACTCTTCCCAGACCCCTGCTTCTAAGTCCTAACTCTGATCCTTACTTTCTCTCTCTGTGGGTTCTCAGATGTTCAGGTTATACAGAACCTCTGAGATGGACGTCCATCGTTACAAAGAACTATGTGGACCAAAAGTGGCTTTTCTTTTGCTTAAAATAACACCCTATCCAAACCACATTTATTTGGGGAAAAGAAACAACTCTTTTTTGTGGCTGACTTGAGTACTCAGTGGCACAGCAAATATTGGTGCCTCCTCTCACACTCCAGATGAGTCAGGAGTGGGAATCTCTAACATGGCAGAGGGTTGAGGACTTAAGTGCTGAACGTGGCATTGGCAGTCCCAGTCACCTTGAGTGGTGGGGACACTTCTGGCCTACCTCACTTCATTGGACTTCAGGAGGGTGAATGTGTGTTGTGATTGAAGTGGTTGTAAATTCTTTATCTCTTGTCCTAACCTCCCAGGGCTTCCAGCAAAAATTCTCCTTCCACAGTAAAGAGATTGTGGCTATCAGCTGTTCCTGGTGCAAACAGGCGGTAAGTTTGGGAACGAAATGAAACAAAGTGCGCTCATGTTTTATCAAAATGAATTATGTCATTAGTTGAGTTGCTGTCTGTAAGCGGAAGGTCATCCTAATTTATATATTATTTCTCTTACATAGGATCCTTGAAGGATTAGATTAAACTATAGGACTAACACTTCTATGAAATGGGAGAAACTAGAGATCAAGTAACCCTTTAATTTATACACATATCATAGTTTGCAGATCACAAATAACTGATGGTAGGGGAAATTACTAATTTACTAATTTATTTTGTATTTATACTTAATTTTCTACTGGATAACATCAGACCTTGAAGATAGGCAGAAATGAAGACGAATTCCCTCTGTGACATGGTTGGGGTGGCCATATTTGCCAGTTTTCCTGAGATAGTCCTAATTTATGTATGTTGTTCCAATATGAATTATTATTAGTGCTCCCTTTCATTCTTAAAATTGTTCCAGTTAAGATGACAAACTATGGTTCCATTAAGTATAATACAATAGAAACTGATGTTAAGGTTTTAAAAAAATCCCTGATTAAAACGTTAAGGCCCATAATTATTGTATAATGTGGATTTTGTTTATTAGGAAAATATAATTACCACACATCACAATCACTTTATGCACAAAAGATGATTGAAAATGTGATTGCCCTATGGTCACCTGGTCTATTGGTCCGGGGTTTAATCACTAATCCTGAACTATTGTTATGGTCATCAGTCTACATTTACTTTCTTCCTATCAAAAACAGGAAGCATTTTAGATTTGTCAAGTGTGATAGGTTCATTGTATTTTTTAGGAGCCCCAGACAAACCGTGCAGAGGCAATCTCTTTGTTACCTCCTGAATTAAGAACTCTCTAGAAGAGACATCTTGATTCTTTCCTGGGTTTCCTAAACTGGAAGGACTACCTGGGATCGATTTACATTGTACTATGATTAGCGAAAAGAGGGGGAGATGAGAGAAACTGCCCTTCTGCTTGCCTTTATTTCCTCCTCAACATTATTTCCCATCAAGTCTGTGACCCGCACAAGTCACGTGCAACAAGGTTATATGTAGGGTTAGGATTAATAGAATGGTCCAAGACCTCGTTTATGTAAATATCCTATTAAAAGCTTGTAAAGTTTTAGCTGGCCTTGACCTACAAGATTGATTTCTTTATCTGTTTGTAAAGTGGAACAAATTCAGAATCTGCTCAGTTCCGGGGCTGTTTGGGTAGTGATAAGGAGCCTGTGTCTTCAGTGTCCGAGCGTGAGTGAGTGTGCCCGTGCGCATGTCCTTATTCCTTGTGCACATGTACAATTCCTGGAATTGTTTATTGGCCTATTTTTCTCCTCAGTTTCACAATAAGGTGACCTGCTTCATGCTGCATCACATTGAGGAACCCTGCTCCCTGGGGGCTCATGCTGCTGTTATTGTCCCGCCCACCTGGATCATTAAGGTGAAGAAACCTCAGGTAACTTCTGGGACCCTGGTGCTGCTGGGCCTGTGCAGAGAAAAAGGAACTGCCGCTTCTTGCTTTTCTTGCCCTGACTTTTTTTTTTGGGGGGGGGTTCCTAAAATCTCTGCTCACTCATCCCCACAGCCCCATTCTCAGCTTCCCCAGTTCATTCCATTAGCCCATCACTTTACTGCAGTTGGGCTCTCTCATGGAACCAGCCTCCCTTTCCTAAAGAAATCAACGTACCACAGCAGGAATGTTTCCTCCCCATTCATGTGCTAATGCTATTCTCTTTGGGTGTTCTCCTGAGTTCATTAAATACAAGTGGTGGGTGCAGCTAATGTCTTACACAACTCTCTTCTCTTCCAGCCTGGGCATCCCCAGGGAGTGAATGTGAGGGCAAACTGTGCAGGCTTCCGTGTTTGGTTGAGATTACCACCACTTCCAACCTGACCGGCAGACTGTGGGTCATGACCTTCCTAAATACACAAGGCCTGCTCAGAGAGCAACACTCTTTTCTTAAGGCAAAGTAGAATTTATCCTCTTAATACCTAATCTCATTCTGTATTCAATTCTTGTTGTACATTCTGTCCTAGAGCGTCTCTGCAATATTCTGGGAAACCTAGGTGGTTTCTCAAGGTCGGAATCTTTGACAGCAAAATTTCTACCTTTGTTCTAGACATTTTAGACCATTAGCTCCAAGGTATGGGATGGCAGACTTTTAATGGGACGGGGGAAAGATGGTATCTCTCCCGGGGATGGAGCTACCTTAGGATGTCCTACTGAATGTAATATCTTTATAAACTGTGGCAGTCCTACTTTATATGGTCTTCAGAATCATCATACATTTTATTCTCATTGACTCAGTTTTATTTGAAAAACTGATGGATCATGGACACTGTTTTGCTTTGTGTGTTTTTATATAAAGTTCAGGTTCTGTTGATGAGTAACACTTGGTAATAATCTTCCCATGTTACAATCCATGAAAGCCCTTGGGAAATCTTTTCCAGAGGCAAGTGCAATATCTGTACATTAAAAAATGGGAGACTTAGCTTTTTCATCTTACATTTTAGAGCCAAACGCTAAGAGCTGTTAAATGAGTTGCCCGAGGTGATAGTGAGGATAGTACTGTGTTTGAAATTCAAGTGTACCGATGTCTAGGTTAGTGTTAATTTGAAAAAATCTAACCTTTTAATTTCTTTACTACCCTTTGGCTCCCCAACCCCTAAAATTCAGTAACCTATCCAAGAGCTTTATATTAAATTTTCAGTTCAATCAGTATGTTTTCACTGAAGACCTTGATGGCTTCCGGAAAGCTATTAGGCATTGTGATGTAATGCATGGTGATCCTTGCTCTGAAGAACTATGTAGTTCTCTAAAGAAAAGATCAGGGAGAGAGCCTTATGAAGGAGGTGGGTTTTATTCTACCTCTTTAAAGATGGGTGGGATTTAGATCAATGGAGAAGAGAGGAATAGGCAGGAGAATGACACTAGCAAGGATGCTGTGTCCAAAATTATACTCATGAGGCTGTGAGACTAGTTTGCATTGCAGGGGTGGTGGCTTATCTCTGTGGTGTTGCTTTCAAAGGAACAGACTATGAGATTGTTCACTCTTAGCTCTAAGATTGATCAGTGAGTTCTAGAGCTGTCCTTTTAAGCCATCTATTATAAAGTTGTCCATCAGCCTTTCATCTATTTTATCCACTAAGGATTATCACCTAACTCTATTATTTTATTAGAGGTTACCAAGAAGTGGTTTTTCTAATTTTTACTTTTCTTTATTTTTCTGCTGATAAATAAGGGCACTAAAAAATAAAGCTAATACATGACAAATGCTTGAGTATTTACCTTTATTTGTACATTTTCAGAATAATTACTTGGTACCTTAGCAACTTTATTAGTTGGCTAAGGGTGGTGGTGGTGGTGGTGGTGGTGGTGGTTTTTGGAGAGTATCATGTGATATATATGATGTTTCAATCCACTGGCATCATGTTTTTAATATTCATATTGTTTTATCTTTTGCCACTTAGAACCCCTTCCAGATGGCTCTTATCTCCATTTTTCATAAGCCATGATGTTTTTGATGCCTTCCTTTGTTTCACAAATCATACCATGTTCCAGGACCATCTAATGCATTTGCTGTTCATACCTGCAAGCAGCCATTTCTCTAAGGAATCTTGGTTATTTTTAATGGAGGATGGTATATACAGTCCACCGTCTAGATGCTTAAATCCAGATTGCTTTCATCCCCCACATTTTTATTGTCCTTCTATGATTCAGAACAGTGTAATAATAAGAACAAGGAAAGCTAACACTTATGAATGCTTTTATATGTATTAGGAAATATTTTAAGTAATTTACATTCAGTCTCTCACTTTACCATCACAAAACTCTATGAGGCAGGTATCCTAATCCCATGTTGTGGCTGCGAAAAGTGAGGAATTGAAGTCAAATAAATTATCCAGGGCCATATAGTTATTAACTAGTTTGAGGTAATATTTGAACCCAGGAATTCTGATTCTGGAAACGAAGCTTAGCTGCTCCCTCACTGTCTTACTATAGAAATCCTTGCTGAGTCACCTATCTTTAAAAATTTTGGGTTCCCTCCTCCTATGGACCCCCCAAAAGAAGTAATCAATTAACTAAATTATATTTGAAAGCCGGTGTATGATGAGCTTAAGCAATAGTTCTTAAGATCTCTAGCTTATGAGGGGCACCTGGGTGGCTCAGTCTGTTAAGCGTCCAACTTTGGCTCAGGTCATGATCTCACGGTCCGTGGGTTCGAGCCCCGCGTCGGGCTCTGTGCTGACAGCTCAGAGCCTGGAACCTGCTTCCAATTCTCTGTCTCCTTCTCTCGCTGCCCATCCCCCACTCATGCTCTGTTTCTCTCTGTATCAATAATAAATAAACATAAAATTAGAAAAAAAAAAAGATCTCTAGCTTATGAGCCAGACCGCCTGGATTCACGAGCTTGCTCTGTTAATTTAATAACTTATATCTCAAAGAATTTAAACTCTTCAACTTTCCACCTGCAAAGTTTAAATAATACAAGTACCTAATTCATAGGGTTTTCGTGAGGTCTAATGAGCTAAAAAATAAAAAAATAAAGCACAATTGAACAGCACCTAGCTCACTTTAAAACTCAGTCAATGTTAACTCTAGTTATTTTCCTCATTGAGTGTAGACTATCAAATAAAGTTCCACGGCAACAGATGAGAACCTTGAACAGTTACACAGGGGTCAGGACAGAAGTTATTGTTCCCTGACCCATCCGTATTACAACGAGAGAAAATGGGAAAAGAAGGATTCTTATGGGGAGAGAGGCAGTGTAGGAGCCACAGCCTGGTGTCGGGTTTGCTCTCGAGTGCCCCTTGAAACGCCACTGTAACTGTTGTTTTATATACTGTAGTGGGATCGTGTGTTCACTAGTATGATTCTTATCCCAAGGGAGAGAGTCGAGAGCTATTCATTTACTGAACTGAAGAACCGAAGCAGACCAGGTGAGCATCTACAACCCGAAAGTGAAAGGAGGAAGGGAATCCTGCAAAACAGGGAAAGAACTATTATAGCACAGAGTTTCATTATTAAAAATGGAAAGAAAAGAGGAGAGTCATCCATGTTAAATTCTGAAGACATTAAAAAATTATGAATTGAGATAAGTCTTCGTGTTTGGGACTAGATCATTGATTACCATTGAAACTGTAGTTGGTGGAATGTGGGTAGCAAGCTGTTAGTGATGGCGTGGAAGCAAGGAGTTTAAAGAATTCATTGGGGATATTGAGAAATGATTTAAAAAAGATTTTGGAAATTAGATGGGGAATAGCAGACAACATGTCTTTCCTACTTGTAGAATTTATGTATATTTTTTCTGTATATTTCTATATTGGAGGACACTGCTTAAAAACAACGTATTCTTAACTGATTGAAGTAGATATTTAAGTACATTCACAGATGCCATTATATGCAGTGGGAAGTTCAGAGATGAATCCGATATTCACCTGATGTCCACAAAGAGTGGACACAGAAGAGTGAACTAAATCATTAGGCAGAGAATTTGTGGGTTCTGGAAGAGGAATTCAGCCACATGTAAATCCTTAAAAAAAAGAGTGGTCTTCACATAACTGGAAGGTTTGCCTTTGTCATCAGTGTGCATCTTCTAGGAGAGATCCGCATGGAGTGGTGACAGGAAGAGGCTCCACACGTTGGCTGAACCAGCCATGGTCTGTGAGAGGCCAACACATCTTAGGCAGGGAGTGGTAAGTGTAACCTGAGATGTAGGAACGAGGCAGAAACATGAAGTAGACTTGAGCGATTTGGGTTGTGGGGGGTCATTGTAGGTTAAACAGAAAATGTTGTTTGTGCCTGGTCTTGAAGGATGTGAGGGACCTCACTGGGAAGAGGGATGAGGAAGGACAACACAGGTTTATAGAACATACTGAAAACAACTGTTAAGGTGGATCACCAAATAAAGCCAACTTTATTTGTGATGTTTATGTCTAAACAAATGACTCTAGAGAGGAAGAAACCTACTTTGAGTGTATAATGGTCAGGAAAAGCAGGTTGTAAAGAGGTGGAATTAAACCATGTATTTTCCTTATCTGTTAAAAGATGGCTACTTCTTGGGTAGATGATCCCTTTGTGACCAGCTATGTGAAGCCTTGATGGCAAGGGGAATGAGGGCTGGTCTGGATGATTTGCTGGGTTTCATCACCAAATTATTTGGTGATGACTTAGAGAATAAAAGATGATGGATTTTAGATGATAGTAAAGAATTAAAAGAAAACCAAATTTTAAGAACCAAGCACAAATCTGTTCATACATTTAATGAAGTCCAAGTTATATTTAATGTTACAGATGTCAGTGTTTCTCTTCTGGGCAGAAAGTGTTAGAGGAAAATATTTTGATCAGGTAAACAAATTAAAGATGTTGAATTACTAGTGCAAGCACTTGGAGCTGATGGAGAAAGACCTGTGTTAGTTACATGAATTTTTTGTGGGGTCAAGTTATAGGAAACTAGAGGTATGTGTTTTTAATAAATGACATTATTCTGTACATAATACTTTAAAACTGGCCTTTCCTAATTAAAAAAAATCTTGGAGAAGAGTCTATATTAATACATCTAGATTTAACTCCTTTTTAAACCTCTGTATATATTCCATACTGTGAATATATTGCAGTTTACTTAACCAATTCCCTACTGCTGGATATTTGCATTGTTTCTAATGGTCTACTTATAAAAAACTCTGCAGTCAACTCCTTCCTAGCCTCTATGGGCTTTCTTCATGTTTCTTCATATCCTTGTTCCTTATGATTGGATAATGCTAAAATGCTGGAGACTGAGCACCCAGGACATGTAAGAGTTTGACCAACCTTATCTATCAAAGTTGCTCAAGCCATTTCCTTTGGTCAGTGCTAAAGGCTGGGTAATACTTGCTGTGATTTAACCAGCCTGATATGCCTGAGAAGTGGCTGAGACTCTGTCCTTATCTTTTGGAATTGGTTTTTTATTTCTCTGCTTGCCTATCATCAGAACAACTTCTGTCCACGTGTTACAGCTAGAACAGGGCAGAATAGGAATGCTCTCTAATAGATGAAGTTCTTGCCTCTCCTACAATCCATCAGAGTTTTGTCTGGTATATGATGGGAGAAGGCTTCATTTGGGATGATGAAGTGTGAGATATCTTCTCTTTAGATCTCTTGTTATAACCACTCCTTTGTGATCCCATAACCTAGGAAAATCCCTGAAGAGTAATAACAGGTAGTTAAGTTTTATTCACACTTGAGTGATTTACCCATAGGCATTTTTCAACAGCCCAAGAAGGAGTCCTAACTATGATAGAGACTTTGTTCGTGGGATTATTTCTGTAGCACAATAATACTGCCTCAGTACCTGGTAAAACAACAACAACAACAACAACCACCACCACCACGACAAAAGACCTTTATCTATTCTTAGGGCTTGAACAAAAGAGTGGGCACATAACATACAGCAGGCAGATGCGGTTAGAATCTGGAATGAAAAATCCTCATGAGGGTACATTTCACTGTTTGGATGGTATTGAACTTGCTACGTGAATCCTTTGTATCACTGAGTTAGCTGCCCTTGATGACAGGGATGCTTTGTTTTAGAACACAGTACAAGCACCAATCGTTTCTTGAATAATAGCACCATCAATTCTACAAAATAACTTCTTGGCATACTTTTTATGTTCTTGAAAAGTGTGCTATTTTAACTCTAACAACAAGACTGACCCAGGCAGGATGAGCAATATCTTAGATTAGCAAGACTAGGTGACTTATCTTGTCATGGCTGAAACACAACCCAAATCTGCTTTCACATCCATCTGTTCTTCACTGGATGATGATACTTTCTAAAAGAAGTTCTATGTTGAGACAGAGATACATATTTACACATGAACAGAAGGAAGCCTCGAGAATTTTAAGGTGTGCTGTGAAATTCCATACTGCTTATTTTTTGCTATTTGCCTATCCATAGGGCTGTAAGCTTAACTCAGAGCTCACATAGAAGCTTCCAGGTACTGTAAGTCAATCACTGTGCTTCATCTTGGCTCCCTTCTTGTTCTGTGCGATGAAGAGGACCTCACATGCATTTGGCTCCAGGAGACCCAGAAGCATTCATATTTGCTACATCGTATTTGCTACATTAAAAAGGCCATTTGTATGTCTGTTCCCTATTAGAGTTGAGTTCCTTGCCTGCTCTGTTTTCAGACATCAAGTCCTTTTGATGTGTTTTGCTAACTGTTTCCCAGACATGCCTGATCAGCAGAATCACCTGAAGAACTGTGATTTCTGTGAGGAGGCAAGTTTGGGAAACAATCTTAGCCTGATCCATTAGATTTATCTCTTAGAGTTTAGTTACTGACTCGTGCCAGGAACCAAGGCCTAGAGTGTGTTCTTGAAAGCACGTTGCTCTGGGCAATAAATGAACTGAAACAACAAAGAAGTTAGGAGACAAGCATTCCCTTCTGGAGGATCCTTTCCAATATCAGGAAAGACTCAGTAAGTGTTGGGAATTATAATATTGATTCATTTCAACAATGATTTGAGTGCATTAATGTGCCAGGCATTTGCGCTCAGTGCTGGGGATATACAGCTGTGAATGAGGCCACATTCATGGAGGTGCTTCTCATGGGCCGATACCAAGCTAACTGCTTCACAAACTTTTCTCCTTTAAACTTCACAACTGTCCTGTGTGGTAGGTATTATCACCTTCATTTTAAAATCAAGAGACTGTCATTTCAAAAGCTTGACTCACTTGGCCAGGGTCACAGATCTCGTAACTGGAAGAACCAGAACTAACATCCAGCATGTCAGATTCCACAGCTCATGCTCCTTATCCTGTTGGTATTGTGCTTCAGTGAAATATGTATGTCTCCTCACTTTTCTCTTTGACTTCAGAGGTTCTCAGTGCTGGCTACACACTAGTGTTGCCTGGGGAGCTTTTAAAAAGTATCTTTCCCTGGGCTTCACCCCAAACAAAAGAGTATTTGGACGTCCACGTATCAGCATTTTTAAAAGAACCTGGGTGAGGCCAATGTGCAGTGATGGGTTGAGAAACCACGCGGTATCATTTATTGCCATCCTAACAGTCTCTAGGATTCTTCTTGGGGCATTTGGCCAATTAAGTGTTTAAAGTTTCCAGATGGTTTTTCTTCCCTTCTAAACAAAGTAGTTAAAATATGGGAAATACTTTAATAATGCAAACGTTTTTCCAAAGTGGTACTTGATAGTAGACCAACTTAAAGAGGAATTCAGAAACTGGGAGATCTTTTTACAGGAGAAGTATAGTCTATAGGGAGTGGTGAGAAATAACCTTTGGTCTAAAGCACCCATGAGCTTCTGGATCTCTCTCTCCTGGTGAGACTCAGAACCTGAAAACTCTTCTAATCTGATGGGGGAAGAAAACTGTGGGACAAATGGTGGTTCAAGAAAATTTCCTTCATCCTTGATAAGTACCAGCTACAGACCAGCATAGTTCTTTATGGTCCATATGAAAGTAAAACAAAAGTTAAATAGTTTCAATCTTGCTAATTTGAATGTGTTAATATGTGTACTCTAGAGTAAGGTTTATTTTGAATGCTCTAAGAAACAAATACCCCGCCAAGTAAAAGAGTAGATATCTAAGTTTCTCGAAGCTGTTTGAAAATCTTTAACTGCTCAAGCAATGCATGTGTATATGCTTATATAAACTTTTAAGTTAAGAATTCTGTGTTTCAGACTTTCAACACTTGTTAAACATCTATGATGTGATAGTAACATCTTGCCTTTGTGAAGATGGCAATCTAATTAATTATTGACTCTCCACTAACTAAACCAGTGAGTCGTGACTGTTCCCTAAGAGAGGTTCTTCCCGAAGCATCTATATCATTTATTAAGAGTTAGTTGAAGTAATCACAAAGCTGTGATAAAATGCCTAGAAAGAGAAAAACAGGGAAAGTAAATTTTGGGTCACCGTATTTCAACAATTTGGAGGCACTTCTAGGAGAAGAACAAATCAAAGCTACGAGGGGAGGGAAGACTTTTTAAACCAATAGGTCTTTACAGAAAGAGAGCACTGACTATCACTCTACTAATAGAAATAACTTAAGGTGAGTCTTATCTCTGCATTTTAAAACTTAGCCATCAATGCTGATAGGATAGTTGGATCATAATATTCCATTAGGGTTGAATCACTATATATGACTATTAGTAGAAAGGTCATTACCAAAAAAAGTAAACAGAAAAAAAGAAAAGGAAATAGAAAAACATGAAAAATGGCCTCCTTTTTTACATTTCCACATAGGTGATCTCCATACCAGGAGATGAACTTGAACTTGGTTGGGCGGGAGACGGACCTGGTTGGGCGGGAGACTGGAGCCCCTCAGAGAATTTGGGATTCTTCCATTTTTACTGGGAGGGTTGGCAGGTATAACATGTGTTGTTATGTGAGTCCATGAGAGCCTCCAGGGTTCTAACTCCCTGCCTCTCCGTGTGGTGGGGAGTCAGTCGCTCACTCTGAAGCACTCGACTGGTTTCTGTCTGTGGCTTACCCATGAACAGTGGCTTGGAAGTGTCAAAGCATGAGAAGCATGCGTGGAACAGCATGTGCTGCCCTCATCTCTTACATGGTCCTGCATGGGAAGCTCCTGGGCTGTCTGCCTCTGAGCTCAGGCGTTTCCTTCTTTCCCCACAGAACTCGCTGAAGGCTTCAAATCGGAAGAAGAAGAGAACAAGCTTTAAAAGAAAAGCCAGTAAAAGAGGAACTGAAGTAAGTGTTTCAGGACGATGTCCCAGTGAACTACATCCTCCTGACTGTAGCCACCTCTGTCCCATGTGATCTGGCTCAAGCTTATTTTTCTGATAAGTTTTCTACCCTTCTTCCCTTCTATACACTCTGACCAATTGGAATTCTCCCTATTTCTTTAAAATGTCTCTCTCTTTCTCTCTAACCTCCTGCTACTTCAGAATCAGAGCATTTACACTTGTCCATGGAAGTATTATCCCAAAGATGCTGAAGATGAAGATGGAGAGCTAACATTTCTAGAATGCTTGGAGTATACAGAATTAAGTCAAAAGCATGCTTACTTCTCAAGGGAAAATTATAGCTTGAGATCCTTTGTCTAAGCTTTATGTGGACTGTCTTTTTAAAAGTAAGCCCACTTTTAAACAAGATGTAACTTTCTTACTCGTGGGGAGCAAGGGTTAGGGCTGGTGGGGGTGCTGGTAACTTCTTTCTTCCATTGCTTCCAGGCCACTCATCACAGTCATGGATGGGGGTCTCAATAGTGTTGGTTTCTTCCTTCAGCAGGAAAACAAAGGTCGACCTTTTGTGATAAAACCTATCTCTTCTCCTCTCATGAAGCCCTTGCTTGTGTTTGTGAACCCCAAGAGTGGAGGCAACCAGGTGAGTCGTTTTCATGAGTTTAACTTGGAAGCCTCAGTCCTCTCTTGAAAATAGTTCTCAACACCAATTAAAATAGCACCACCTAGGACAAGCATTGGAAGACAGCCAGTTTCTCAGGGACACAGTTATTGTTGCTACGGTAGGGGACAGCCGTCCACCTTTCAGGGTTAGGCTCTGTTTTATGATTTATCCCTCAGCTTTCCAGTAAGATGATCCCAGAGGTACTCCAAAAACCTAACTGCTCACATTTCCCTTACAGATTTTCAAAAAAAAGTCATCCCCAAATCTCTTAGTTAATACGTTTCAGACTTTCTTAACTCTTATAGTGAGGAAGCTCTTAACGAACTTCTCTCTATTGCTTCTATTGTTGTAAGTTAGACCTGACCCCTTTTGTCCCTGTCCTCAGAGGAAAGCGAGAACAGTGACTCATCATTCCCAATGATCATTAACAACAAATGCCACCAGTGCTATCAAAAATATCACCTTCTAAAGGTTTCATTTGGTCTATGCCCAAATATTATAGCATAATTGATAACAACCTCATTTGAGGATAAAGAAATAGCCTAAGAACACTTATGTGTAATGACATACCTGAAGTAACACAGATCTTTAAAGGACAGAGTTTGTTCTAGAATCTAGGTCTTTGTCTCCTCACATACTTCTCTCCTACTCTGAGGTTTCTTATCAAGACTCTTCATTGGCTTTGATTTTTTTCTATTTTCATGATTAGAATCATGAAATCCAATCCATGAGATTGGATGATAAAACATTTTCTTAGTTCACTGAGTGCACATTTTACATTTTGAGGTGAGATTCTTCAAAGTTTCTTTACTTAACAAGTGAAGATTTGAAGCTGTTTGGTTACCCCATATAAGGAGGGGAATCCTATAATTAGGATTGACCCAACAGTCCAGGATGAGGTTCTTACTACTAAGGATATTGGGCATTTTCCAGAATGGATTAATTACAGTAAAGCTTCTCATATGAGCACTTGTGCTATAAAGACAATATTTTTTTCTCCCTTTCTTTCTTTCCTTTAAAATTCTTGATAACTTGTTCTGTTAAAAATCTTTGAACATTGTGGAGAACAGGACAATGTGTTGTAAGCAGATATCTATTTTCAACATCCTGCATTTTTAAGTTGGTGAGTGATGATCTTCAAATGGTAATGGCAGTGATCCTAACACTGAGTCTAATCACTGGAGGAGATTTTCAGTAGTGAGGTACACTTGCCCTGGACCTATGGAGCCCTGACCTATAGCCACTCCCTACGTCTGGTCTCCCCATAGCCTAATGAGGGTTGGGTATGTTTGGGGACCATGGGACAGAGCAAAACTAATGTAATGGACTCTGTGATTTTGGCCACTTGAGCACCACATGCTAATTCCCAATATATATTTCATCATGAGAGTCATTCTAGAAGATGCACTTATTAAACTGTAAGTCTTTTTCCTAGGGCATTTAGAAGCTTGTAGGTAATCCTGCTCACCAGGAGCAGACAGTTCAGTAAAGATAGATCCCATCCCTGCTGGAATCTCTGTATAAATTGGTAATGCCATGGAGTTCAGAGATGATCTGATGTTGCTTCTTGTTTCACTAAACAGAAAACAGCTCAAGAAAGCTTAAGTAAATTTTCTAAGGATATCTTGTTAATGACATCAACGGGGCAAATGGGAAAAATAATTCAAGCAATATTAACTATACATGAGTTCTAAAGTGAGTGGATCAACCTGAGAGCGCTCAGGAATTTCAGAGGCAAACACTGACTTGGGAGTGGGAAGGAAATGGTGTCATCGAAGTGGCTGAATTAAAGATGACTACTTCGTTATGCAGAGAGAGAAAGCTGGAGTAAAACCCCTTTCCTTCTCTCTCTGTGGCAAATAACTGTTCATCCTTTAAGGCTTGGTAGCACCTTTATGAACCATTTCTCAAAATTAATGACCCTGTCCACTGTGCTCCCATAACCCTCAGAACAAATTTGTATTTTGTGAATTGCAACATAAGTGTTCTGTTAAGATATAAGCTCTATACCACCTGGGGCTGCACCTTTCAACCTGTGATTTCTAGTGTGTGGCATATAGAAGTGAACACATAATTGTATAATAAACAATCAGGGTTTTACAGCAGATTATCAGGACGGTGGCTTTGTTACTGATGAGTATTCAGGAAGCAGAAGAATTGTTTTGGAAAAGAAGTTGTGACATGTTTGGGAAACTACAAGTGACAGCGACATATTCAAATAAAAAATGCCCAGTTATTAGAGACAAAAGATGGAAATGATTTGCTCTCATTTTGTGCTTTTTGGCTTATGAGATTGCTTCTAGATTATCTAGGATTCTCAGAAGTATGGCTAACCAAATCAGAATGAATATTGAATAACTTGACATTTCTCTATACTTTCTTCATAAAATAGAATTCTGTACTAAGCTTAATCAATGTAAAGAGCCTTGTTTCTAAGTGCAGTGTGACATGTTGAGAAAGCTTTAAAGAAATCCAAATACCTGTGAGCAATTAGAATCATTCAAACTGATCTCCATCTTCAGTCTTAGGAAGGCACAGCTTGATTCTCAGTTGTAGTGAGTAGGGAAGGGAGTGGTAGATGATCCAACTCCTCCGTTAGGGCTGACCTTTTCCTATGCTGTGGCTGTCCTGTGCCTTAACACTGCAGATGAGGGTAGATTCAGCCATGTAATGGGGAGTCAGCAGGTGAATAGTGAACCGGTTTCTTCTGGCTCCCTTGAATCTTGTTTCCACCACACTCTGATTAGCTAGGGTTACTGCAATTAACAGAGAAATATTTCGTTGTTGTTGTTGTTGTTAAATCCTGTTTTTTTCCTTTTTTTCCTTCTAATAACTAATTTATTTTGCTTATCTCTTTGTAGGTATAAAGCACTCCATCTCCAAAGCTTAGGCTTCAAACCTTTATTTAAATTTGCTTGGGCGGCTCTTAAGTAAATAACTAGACTATATCGCCATCTTCTGGCAAGAAAGATACCTACAGCTTTTAAAAAATTCAGTATTTTTTTGTGTGTGTACAGAAATTCTCCAACACTTTGCAGGAATTTATTGAGATGAACACATCTGATACTGAGTCCATGTCCTTTTGAAACAATAATTTGTTTTAAACAGATATTTTACAATAATTGTCTCTGTGTTTCCAGTGCTTAAGGGTGATACTGGGTGTTTTAGAAGTTGTTGAGGTTGGCAGCGCTATTATGGGTGGGATATGAATCGTTCGGGGGAACAGGAACTGGAGTCAGGGACCACAACATTATGTTTGAGTGTCTCCTTCTGTGGAGAAGACATAATACCTGGGAGGTAAAGTTTACTCCCGCAAGTCCCCTCCTCTGCGTGGAAACCTGAGGACTCAAGCCATAGGCCCCTCCCTTACACTTACCTCTGCTCTAACTTCAGAACTTAGTGTCTGTCTTGGATGTCCCTGACTCATTAACATCTTTTCTCTGAGTCTTATAGACATTCCTGACATCTCTTGATGTCATTTCACATGGTGTCTCCTGTGTCCTCCTCCTCCGTCTCAGGACTCATTTCCAGTGACTTTGGTTACAGGTTCGGGATTAAACAGGTGTTCTAACCACTGGAGTGATTCTACCTAGTCAATCCTGTGACAGTTAAGGGGGTCTGGACCCTGGCTTCTCACACTGTTCAGTGTGAAATCCCAGGGTAGGGGGGTGGCATGAATTAAATACCTGTTTTGGATTCGCAGGATTACCAGTAGGTGACAAGAGGAAAGGGAGATCCAGTTTTGTGAGCAGGCTCCTGCTGAGCTCACACCATCATCTCAGGATAGGCCTCCCCAGTTCAGGGCCACCCCCCACCTCCCCAGGTCGGGCTCAACTCAACTATGGTGGGAGAAGGAGACAGAAAGTCAATAACTCCAAATGCTTGAGTCCCCAAACTTTCTAAATACAGAGCCAAACAACCTCAATTATTTTCTGTGATGTTCAACCTGGAGATAAATCAAGAATCATGAGGTTTAGTTAAAATTTTAGGCTCCTAATGCTTAGAATAGGTTAGAAAGTAGGCAGAAGTGTAGTCAGTAGATGATCACACATGTCAGAGTCCTCTTGTCAAGCCAGCCTCAACAGATGGAATGAAAACAACTAAACAATATATCTGTGGAAAGTCCCTTTTCTAAGTTACAGTACTGGTGGGAGTGTGGGGGTAGCTGTCTTAGTCTACTCAGGCTGCTGTAACTGAACCCCATAGGCCAGGTGGCTTAAATAACAGGAATTACTTTCTTAAACTCTTCTAGGGGCTGGGAAGTCTGTGATTAAGGCATCGGCAGTTATGGTAGCTGGTAAGGTTTCACTTCCTGGTTGGGAGGGCCCTTCTCTCACTGTGTCCTCTTGCTGTCTCTTCACGTGGCAGAAGCGATGAGGGACCTCTTTGGGGTCCCTTTTATAAGGGTGCTAATCTCACTCATGAGGGCTCCACTTCCCCAAGGCCCCACTTCCTTTGATATGGGTTGGGCGCCCACCTGGATGTCTACATTCTTAATCAAGATGTGAGTCGGGTTCCCTAGATTAAAACATTTCTGTGTCTCTTCTTGCCTATAAAATAAAGCTCAAGCCCCTTAGCAACTTAATCTACAACTCACTTGGGCAGTTTGGTGTCGCACCACTCCTGCTCATGGTGCAGAGACTGAACAGAATATAGTGTCCCCATGGCATGTCTTGTGTTTTGCACATCATGTGCCTTCATCGTTCTCTCCACGTAAAGAGAAGTGGTTAACTCTCCCAAGAAACAGTTCAGATATCATACATACGTAGATGCCTTCACCTAATCCTCAAATTTGGTCTTAGAGTGTCTGCTCTGGCCACTTCTGCTTCTCAGTAGGCACCTCTACCATAGCATTAGCTATCTCCAGTGGACAAATTTATTTTGTATCGGTCTCCTTCTAAGCCTCCTGAGCATACACATGTGCACAGATTAGGAGCCAAATATGTGTTTAAATAAATTAGGTATTCCTTTGGGATTGTTGAAGTCAGTCTGAAATAATGATGTCTGAATCTCTCCCTTCTGCTAGCTTTTATTTTCCTCAGGACTTTCTGGGCAGCGTTTGCCATGATCTAGATAATAGTTCTGTGACGTAAACCAAGGCAGGCTTAGTAACCTACCAGAATGTTTTGGGCTACAGGAGAGTTATAGTGCTTCTATGAAGATTGATGAGCTATTTGAGCTGATTCATTCTTACTGGACTCTCCATAGCCCCAAGTCATTATCATATTTTCTTTTAAGAATAACACATAGAACTTCCTCTGGAGAGCAAGACCTCTGTTTTGTCCATTTCTCTCTCTCATCTAGAGAGAGAGACCTAGTAGGTGAGTAGATGAAACTTGTTTATTTCCCTCTAGAACAATCTACCTATTGTCTGGGAAGTTGTTTTCTCCTGTCCCAGCCTGTTCCCCAATGCCAGAAAGAACAGATCCATCACTCCATAGGAATAGCCAGTCTCCCAGTATCTTAACAAGCTCTGTAATCAGTGAAGTGATGTACCTACATACACCCGTGTGTATGAGAACCTCCCACAGTGGGTTGGAATTGTTGTGCAAGCTATTTTTTTTTTCATTTAGAGAGATGTATAACACTTTTGCAGAAAGTTGCAGCTTTTTTAAAGAATAAAACAAAAGAAACAAACCCAAACCCTGAGTAACTGGTATCTGAGGCTTACAAGAGCCCAAGGCTGAAAGTTATAGCCCATGAACCCTACCGCTCCTTTCCCACTCACTAATTATCTGACATTAATATAAAGCAGTAGAGGACCCTGTGTTCACTGTTTGCACACAGTGTGTCTTTTTTCCTCCTAGATTTTGATGAACTTTAGGGCAGTTTTATATTTATCTCTGTAGTCTTGGGGTTTAACAAAGCTGCTTGCTCTCTCCATGCTATAGCAGGAGTGAAGACGAGGAGGAAAGGCCGGTGTATGCGAAGGGGGACTGGCAGGAAAAACAAACTGGCACATAGGCTACCTAAAAAGAAACAGAAGTTGCAGCTTTCGCATTTGTCGTGCAGCTTCTGACAACTGTGAGCATGTTTGGGACTCAACTAGGGAATGGCAGTTGTGGACATGACTGGTAGGTTTAACCCTGTCACCGAGAAAGAAATTACTCCTTTCCTGGTGAGTTAGCATTTGTTACCCCCTTCAGTTCTACGGAATTGAAGAAATTACTTAATTTCTTCAGGTAGGTAACCTCCGAGTTAACAGAAGGGACTTAAATGTGTTAGAGCTTTTCTGTCTCCACCCGCCATGACTGATTTAAAACAATCCGGTCCTTTCCAGACCCTTACCATATTTCCTAATGAATATATTTTAGAAAGACTACTATTACAAGAAATAATTGTATCACACCTGAATGTAAATCCTGATGGTGTACAGTTATGTGCGTTATCGCTACCCGGCACCAGAGCATGCTCTTGGAGTAGGCTGTGGAATCAAGGGTGCCTCCTAGAGGTGTTCAGTGCAGAACTTGCCAGCCTCAATTCCTCTTCCTCAAAAGGATAAATGTAGTTAATCAGGTGTCCCAACAAACACAGACTGAAGATGAGCAAAGACAAGATTGTGTGGTCACTCAAACCTTTTAGAGAAGTTATAGTTGAAGACAAACCACCTCTCAAAGCCTTGTTTTATTTGTGAAAGGTGTTAATTACCTGGTATTGTATGCGTAATAGAAGAAACATTGAGCCCAGCCCTCTGCCTTAGCCAGAAGTGGAAAGGAGTAATTAACATTAACCAGTCATATTGCTCTAGAAATTTAAAACTGAAAAATTAACTTTCTAGCAAGTCAGTGGGAAATTTTTTATAAATTGGTCATTAAAGTGACTCTGGTGTTCCCTATGAAACATAAAAGATTGCTCGAGATAATCCCCAGCTGACGTGCTAGCAAGGCCCAGCATGGGAAGAGAGAGAACAATCCAGTGTTTAGTTAGTATTAATGTATCTCAATCTGTGTCTGAATTTCATGGGAAGCAAAATGTGTCATTTGGTGAAACTGAAGGATCAGTTGTAATAATTAAGGATAGAATGTTATTCCTAAATTTATAGCAAGCACATGATAAAGCAGAACTTTTAAATTACAGGTTTGGATGAGATGCGGAACAAAAGACCTGCATTGGCCTCTGTAACAACGGGCGTAACAATGTGATAATTATAAGCTCTGCTTTAGCCCTCACACCCTCAAGTGCAATTTAATGAATAGATTAACAAGGAGCAACAAAGAAAGGGACTAACCTTTACGAAGGCCTATTTTGTGCCACATACTGTGTTAGATCCATAACTGTTACTGATTCATTTAATTCTCATTATCCCCTAGGAAAGGAGATGCTGCCCTCCTATTTAATATGCTGGATTTCTTCAGGATTTTAAATGCTCACGCTTGCCTAATGAGAACACCCAAGTTATTACAGATGCAAATTTCATGCTATTTCTGATAAACTAGAATGACTCTCAAATATAGCATAGTAGGTGTACAAACTTGGGAAGATTTTAAGGAAGAGTAACGATGATATCTAATAAAGGACCTATAATTATAAGCAAGAAGCGCTGCCCAAATGATCAAATGCTATTTGCTATGGCTGGTAATGACCTAAAATGAGGCACCCTACTCAGTTTTCAAGCTCTTTTGATGCTACTTAATAAAAAGATCCTTTCATTTTTTCTTTGCTCAATTCACTGTTAAGGGACACCTGGGTTGCTCAGTAAGTTGGGTATCGAACTCTTGATTTCAGCTCAGGTCATGATCTCAGGGTCCTGGGATAGAGCTCCACATCTGAGCATGGAGCCTGCTTGGGATACTTTCTCTCTCTCTCTCTCTCTCTCTCTCTCTCTCTCTCTCTTTCTCTCTAAAAAAAAAAAAAAAAGGTCTTTGAAATCATCTTGTGTTTTCCATGGTGATCAATTCTGTAAAGTCAATTATAAATTACTTAAAGCATTCAAAAATGTTCATGTGAGAACTGTTGGACTTAGATAGGGACATGAAAATTGGAACATGTCAAAGTAAGATATAAGTAAGGAAGTTAAATATATACATATCCTAAATAATGAGGAGCCTCTGTTCTTTTGCTTCAGTTTAGAAAAATCATTTCAATAAAATCATACTTTGCTCACACTGACTATATTCACATTATGCAAAAATAAAAAGTAAGCTATGCAATGAAGTAAAACTTAATGTTAAATTACATGGACTAACTAATAAATTCCCTACATGGATTTTTATGTTGAGTGATAGTAAAACCAGGAGATACTATCCATTAAGCACTTTTACGTTGTGCCCCTCAAATGTTATTGCATTTAATCCTTACAACAAGTCTATGAACTAGGCATTCTTGTCTCCACATTAAAGAGAAGGAAGCTGGGGTGCCTCAGTTGACTAAGCACCCAAGTCTTGATTTCGTCTTAAGTCATGATCTCATGGTTTTGAGATAGAGCCCCAAGTCGGGCTCCACACTGAGAGTGCAGAGCCTGCTTAGGATTCTCTCTCTCCCTGTCTCTCTCTGCCCCTCCCCTGTGCACATGTGCTCTCTCTCTTATTCTAAAAATAAATAAACTTAAAAAAACTCATAAAAAGAAGGAAACTAAGCTTAATGAAATTGAGGAACTTGGCCAGATTAACACAGGTTGGACAGAATCCTCATTTGGACATTCAACCTGTATATTGATGGCCAAAGCCCCTGATTTTAACTACTCCTTTCTGCTGATTATGATTAGGTGGCATTTAGATAAGAGGATTTATTTTTATTTTTTTAAATTTACTAAAAAATTTTTTTAATGTTTATGTATTTTTGAGAGAGACAGACAGACAGTGTGAGTCGGGGGCGGACAGAGAGAGATGGAGACACAGAATCCGAGGCAGGCTCCAGGCTCTCAGCTGTCAGCACAGAGCCTGATATGGTACTCGAACTCACAGACCGTGAGTTCAGATCATGACCTGAGCCGAAGTTGGACTCTTAACCAACTGAGCCACCCAGGCCCCTTTAAAAAATTTTTTAAAAAATTTAAAAAAATTTTTTAAAAAAATTTTTAGTTTTTAAATGATCAGCTCATGTTTGGAAATTTCTGTCTATTGTCCTTTTTTTTTTTTCTTACAGGGAACCAAAGTCCTGCAGATGTTCATGTGGTACCTGAATCCACGGCAGGTCTTTGATCTTTCTCAGGAAGGGCCGAAAGATGCGTAAGTCTGGAAATAATCCCCCATGATCCATACTTTTTGGGGCAAGCTAGAAGGACTTCTGCTGTGGAGTCAAGCTTTGTTATTAGATTACCTTGTGAAGTATTTTCTGACCATCCCTCATTTACTTTCTTACCTGTATTCACCTCCCTTAAAACTTCATCTGACATTTCTCCTCCTAGTCTTCATTGGGCTAATTCCCTTTGAAACCAGCTACTTCGTTGTTAACTCAGGGCATTCTTCTAGTGTGTTTGCTGCTTATGGACAAGCATTTGTAGATTATTTACAAGTCTGCATTGAGAGAAGATTTGTCATTTTTCTATTTGTGCCCTTACAAGTTTGGAGATGTATGTCAGTAAGAATGTAAGTATATCTTTGGAGAGTGGCCATATTTGTTTATGAATATGTTCGTGTATTTAAATTACAGGTTGTACGTGTGCATCTTTGTCTCTTTGAGACAGATGACTTGATTATGCCTGTGGATTCCGCACCAGAGTGGGAAGACATTGTAATTCCTGTTCAATCCCTTTTCCAGGCTTCTCAGAAATTTCATTCTCTTTTTGTTAGCATTGAAAATAAAGTTTAGCTGTAGATAACATGCATCCTGTATTCTCCCTTTGGTGATGCTGATGGGTACACGGTGGGAGGGAACAGGGTGGCTGTTTTTGCTATGGTCTGATTCCCTTTTTAAAACCCGTGTATTGGGGCGCCTGGGTGGCTTAGTCAGTTAAGCGTCTGACTTCAGCGCAAGTCAGGATCTCGCGGTTCATGAGTTCGAGGCCTACGCTGGGCTTTGTGCTGACAGCTCAGAGCCTGGAGCCTGCTTCAGATGCTGTATCTCGCTCTCTGCCCTCCCCCGCTTGTGCTCTGTCTCTCTCTAACATAAACGTTTAAAAAAAATGAAGAGAAAAAAACCCATGTATTAAGATAGGTTGGATGTCATCTGATCAACATTAGAACTTAAGGGATACTAATTATTTTTGAATAAGTAACAATATCAGAGGCAAAGAAACATCAACTCAGATAATTTCTAGAGAAATAATACTCCTGCATAAAATGGAAAAATCATGTATTTGAAGCATTCAGGAGAACATTACATATAAAAATTAATTTCTGCTGTCATTCTTTTAATCTATGAACTTCTTTGCCACTAGAGTTTGCTATAAAACTTCTATATATATATATTTTTTTTTTCTGTATTTGGATGGACTAAGGCAAATCTACTACCCTGGCTTTTTCCCTGTTAGAAGGGCAAAATCTTAAAATCTTATCACTTTGGTTAGACTTTAGGTAGAGACTTCATATAGATATCATGAAGAATGAGACCAGATAGGAGATATTTTCAGAAAAAAAATATTGATTTAAAAGGTGATCTCTTCTAGAACAGAGGCATTAACATCTTCACTTAAGCAAATGTTAGCAGAGGGTGGTCTAATTATATTTTCTCAAGAGCCAACATGGAAAATAATCTAATTTTAAGCAGACAGATTTTAAATAAAGAAAAATAAATAAAGAATAATAAAGAAAAATCAGTATGTCTTCCCTCTTGGGCCAGGGAGTATAAATTTGGTTCGAATGTTAGTGACTGAAGTGAGAGAGCTGGGATTGTAGATGTGGTGGTTATACTAGTGAGTATCCTCTCACCACCCTGTCTCTCTGAAAAAGTTTATTGGGATTAAGAGTAGAAAGTAGAAGTTTGAAAAAAAAATTCCAGGAAAAGCTGATAAAGTATGAGGGGGAGACGTATAGTCACTATTGACTACTGATTCATGATGTTGTCCTTTGAGAAAGGAAAGAAGGGTATGATGGGAAAAGAAAAGGAAGTTGTAACTAATTAGGAAAATAATGTGAACTGATGCATTAACAGAAATTATGGGAAATAAAACTCTGGGACATCACAAAATCTCATTTCAATGTCCGCCATTTAAAAATGATTTTTGTTGCCAGCCTCTGATCCAGTCGTTGGGGTCCATTCCCTCGTAATGACTTGGTAACTAGTTTTGATGACATTACATTGGTTCTGCATTTTCTCCAGCAGACAGCCTGTACCCCTCTTTTGCCCTGTGTTTGCTCTCTGCGATTGCCAGTGACGTGCTCATGTTTACATTGTCTTCTATCTCCTCTACAGGCTTGAGTTATATAGGAAAGTACCAAATCTGCGAATCCTGGCCTGTGGCGGGGATGGAACGGTAGGTCCTTGAAATAGAATCCAGTTGTCTCCCTTATTTCTTCATCTTTGTTTTGTTTTCCTTATGACAATTGACCTTATTTATTCTCACCTTGCCTCTTTCCAATCCCCTAAGACATTGGTCTCTGTCACGTGAATCCTAGCCCATAAAGAATTACAAGAGACTTGATAATTGTTATCATGGATTCATACTTGGTCTTCCTAAATTATGTTTTACCCCCTCAGCTATACTATAGCCTTTCCTATCCCACACGGTAAGGATGTGGCCCTATCATTAGAATGAAGGTTATAGATGACTAAAGTCTTAAAAAAAAAAAACCTTATTTATTTGTTCTAAATTAGTCACAATTATTAAGGAGACGTATATAGACAAAATTATTGTCTTCATTCTTTTACAAGTAGAAATAAAACTTAGAATGCTGACATTGGTTTGCCTTAAATTTCATTGATTGATAATAGCCTTTGTATTCATTTTTGGAGAAAAGATGGAATTGGGCTGAAGTTTAATATTGTCACATTTTCCTCTATTTGTCTCATCTGTTTCTCCATTTGCTACTTATGTTGGTGTATTTAGCAAAGGCAAAGAATTGAGAACTATGACATTTAGATGCTGCTGCCCAGTGTCTTTTTCTTGGGTATTTGGAGTCTGCTCTCACAGGATCTAGGATTTTATTATGAACTCTCTTTGGCTTTTCTCTAATTTCCCTAATTAGAATGTTTTATTCTCAAAGGTAGCAACAAAATCTAACTCTTTCTCATAGCAAGTGAGCACTTAATGTAGCATTGGATACATAGTATATACCAGTAAATGCAACTGGGGAAAGAAAAAATAGAACAGTGTTTCCACTGGTCTCTTAAGTTAGTCCATGGAGAGGAGAACATTTTGCAGTTGGGAAAATAGTGTTTACTGTTTGTTAAGATTCACAATACACATTATTAGCTTATAAGATTCAATATAAAATCTTATAGCTGAGAAGTCAAAGCTATTTTCACTTTGCTTAACCCAGTGTTGTCCAATATTATTTGACCGGGGAATTTTTTTCTGCCACAATACCAATTAAATTTCAATCATTTGCAGTGTTCTAGGGAAATAGGGATAGGCCGCTGTGAAATTTTCCCAACCTTTTTTAGTAGAATTACATTCAAACAAATCCTCTGAGGAGATATGTGTGTGTGTGTGTGTGTGTGTGTGTATACATATATGCATACACATATATACATATATAGTATAATATATGATGATATACATTAATTGATGTATCTAATATAATATATATTAGATACATATATAGTATATATATTTCTTTATTTAATTTATTACATTTCACATACATACATACACATTGTGTTCTTAGCTCAGTGTATATTTTATATATAATAAATATATATTATGTTTAATATACATGCACATACATTCCTAGCTCAGCTGTCCCCAGATTCATTATCTTAATTAAAGTATAAACTCATTGTGACCCTTTACTACAGTTCTCTTCCTTGTTTTAGAATCTCCTTGTCTTCCTATATGACTTCAGTATTTGCCCCCATCTTTTCTCCTCTAAATCTCAGTGACGGCAGCAGACAAGTTGAGGGTATGCCTGCTGTCCTGAATTGATAGTTCTTATCCTTTCTTAACCTAAGTGTCCATGACCTCAAATCCACATCCGCTTCCTATTCCATCTGTACCATTGAGGTTCACCATTGATTGAGTGCCATGCCTTGCAAACTTCTCCCGTCATCACCGAGCCTCGTGGCAGCTTGCTCTCGCTTCTCCTTTCTTGTCCCTTTCCTCTATTCAGCAGGTATGTGTAGGAAGCACATTCTAGGTTTTATGGTTTTGAGACATTCTCTGCAATTCAAGAAGTGTTTGGAAACCTGGGGTTTTAAAGCCTAAAGGACAAGAGAGCCAAGTGTGGACACTTGTGAAAGACTTGCAGTTAGGGAGTCCAGGCCAAAGTTCAAAAGGAAAATGGAAAAGATAGACATAGAAAGGACCACCCATAGTTTATTCTGTCAAGAAAAAACAAAACAAAACAAAACAAAACAAAACAAAACAAAACAAAACACAAAGGAGTTTCAAGAAAGAGGTGGTGGTTTTATCCTGGAGGGGAGACTGCAGAATTATCACTGAATTTGGAGACTAGGATGTAAGTAGTGGTTTTCAAGAAGCGTGTCTGGGACAAAACCAGAATGATGAGCAAGTGAGACTTGGGAGATTGCTAATGGATCCTGAAGACCAGACCCGATTACAGTGTTGAATATCTGTGAATACTCCCTAGTGCCATTAATAACCCCTTTTGACATAAAGACTGCCTGCTTCTCCTAGTTAACCTGTCTTTTCCAGCATCCTTTCCTTAAATACACCATAATTAATAGGTACTTCACAAACCTAGATATTACTTTTATGTTCTAGGTAGGTTTTCCTCTTAGGGACCATATCTATGTTCCTGACTTCGGTTTTCACATCCTCACACGTAACTCACAAATATACTAGACATTTACACTCAGTCCCTTGCAACAGGCATGGCCCGAAGGAAAGAAGTAGATTTATCTTACAGTTGGTGCATACTTTTGTGCTAATTATTTTCTCAATAGTAACCTCTGTAGTTTAATCACTCCTTGTATCTTGTACCTTGTATAAGACTAAGTTTTATTTTATTTTACTTTACTTGATTAAAATGGATGTTTTGTTGAAGAGGCATAGAATTTATGAAATGCTTTTCTAGGTCAGTGATCGATATTTTTAATTTTTAGTTTAGAATATGAAACTTTTAATTTTGAGTGGGGGTAGAGTTTATATAAAGATGAGGCCTCCTGATGGATTTATGAAGAAAGGTTGCTGGCTTTAGGCAAGTGAAGAATGATTCCTGAGAATGTCAGGTGTACATCTGACATAAGGCACTCAGTCTTTACTCAGTGAGCATATCTATCACCATAAGCCGTCAGAATTCTGTCAGTACAGTGACAACGTTCCTGGGAGAGTCAGGAATGGAATTTCTTTTGACTGAGTAGGAGGGGGGATATATTAACCCTTAACTGCATCAGTTTGTGCACAAAGTATTATTTAATGCATAGATGTCTCGCATTGATTTGGAAACAAGTTCTTAGGCTTCAGGACTAGTTTTGTGTCGCTCTGCCTCCTTGCATTTTTATATAACCCATTTCCTAGCATCACACTTGAAGGCAGAAGAGCTGGTTGGGTGCCTATAGTTCTGTGACTTTCAGCAGGTTCCTTACCCTCCTTTGAGACCTTCTAAATCTGCAAAGGGATATGTTTGCATCCCTAAACATTTTCATAGCTGTAGCATTACAATAGCATAGACCATTGCTGTTCAAGAGAACTACAATACAAGCCACATTTTTAAGTTTTCTAGAAGGCACTTAAAGTCAGAAGCAGATGAAATTAATTTTATAATATATTTTATTTAATCTAATATATTCAAAATATTATCATTTCAACATGCAATCGTAGAAAAGTCACTAATGAGATATTTTATGTTCTATTTGTGCTGTCGTCAAAATCCAGCATATACTTTTACTTAGAGCACCTCTGGTTCGTATTAGGCACGTTCGAGTGCTCAGCTGCCACATGTGGCCAGTGGATGCTGCAGTGAACAGCACAGGTGTCATCTCTTTGTAACTGGTTAGCATAATCCTAAGGCTGTCACGTAGTTGTCACATCTTTGATCTCCAGGCCCTAAGAAAACTCCCCTAACTCCAGAATGATCTCAGACCCTCATGCTTGTAAACCAGCTGCTTTTGGGTTTTGTGATAAATTTGTATTCTTTCCCTTCCTTGGACACATCTCTACCTGTCCAGCTTCCCATCACTGTCGCTTTGCTTGAATATTGAAGGGCATGTGAGCCAAGAGCCTAGAGGCGCACATACCCTCCCCTCCTATGGCTCCTTAAGGTGTAATGTGGTCCCTACCTGTCTGGCCCTTGACCTTGATAATTGGGCTGGAACAGCAGGTCCACCTTTAACTAGGTTAACCTCTTTCCAAAGGCCTGGAGTTAAAGTATTTAGCCAGCTACTTCATGCTTATTTCTTGATCACTTGGCTTCCTGAGATGAAGATAAACCCCAAACAGAAGGCAACTCGGTGCCCGCACTTACTACAGCCACAGCAGGGAAGGAAGTGCCATTTCCCTTTCATTGACCCTGGCAAGCACATCATTCCAAACCCCTTTTCTCCCAAAGCGTCAGCCTCTCTATATCCCTCCCCCACCCATTTCTCTCACCTTCTGTCTTGATTTCTTTAGGGCTGAATTTAAATAGTTCTCTTTATTTATTTATTTATTTATTTATTTATATTTTTATTTATTTAAATTTTTATGTTTATTCATTTTTTGAGAGAGAGAGAGACAGAGAGAGACAGAGAGCGAGCACACAAGTTGGGGAAGGGCCCAGAGCAGAAGAGACAGAATCCCAAGCAGGCGCTTCCATCAGAGCGGAAGAGCAGAGCCCAATGCGGGGCTCGAACCCACGAACTGTGAGAGCATGACCTGAGCTGAGATCAAAAGTTGGACGCTAAACTGACTGTGCCACCCAGGTGCCCCTTAAACAGTTCGTTTTAACACATGATGACTTATAAACTATTAAGTACAAATAGAAATTAAAATATCAAAAGAATCATAATGTACATATTAGAAAGGGACCCCCAGTCATTAAATGCTGTCTTGATGAGCTTTCAGTTCAGAAATGTTGTGCTTGTTTTCTTTTGATTTCTCAACATGCACATCCTTCACTTTTTGCCAGCATATGAGGAACTGCAATGTGTATCTGGTCTGTTCGAAAAAAAAACGTCAATTCGCTGTTCTTCCCACACCTCAGCTGCCTCTGATGTTAGTACCTTGCAGAATGAAAATATTGCTCAAAATGCACTGGGGAAGCATTTAGTGACAGCTAAAGCACGGCGTGGACAGGGGGTGGCAGCATTGGCCAGCTGTGGGGACGGTACTGCAGTGCTGCTCAGGGACAAAGCCCAGGACCCTGATGTTTCAAACCCCTCAGCCCTGCTCTTCCTGACACAGAGGCAGGAAAGAACTTTGCAAACTGGGAAATGATTTCACCCAATCTGGATAGTTTTCTTCAGCTGCAGCAGAAAATATGCCAAGGGCTATATTTTGCAATTAATTAAATTTAACGGAAGGAGTGCTGGATGAGCTGGTGGAGATGATTTGGGGGAAATGTGAAAGCCTAGCAAACCCACTCCCTGCTATGAACCTGAAGCCTGGACTTCTAGAAGGAACAGGTTGCTGGTAAGGCAGAGGCCCCAAGAACAGCTTTGGGCCTGAAGATCTTTTGTTTGGCTCTGCTTTTATAAGGACAGATACAGATTATTTCTCAAGGTCTTTTCTGTCCCCTCTATTGTAAGTGTATTTGTTTATATTCTCTCTCTCTCTCTCTCTCTCTCTCTCTCTCCCCCCCCCCCCATCTTTCTCTCTCTTCTATCCCCTCTTTTGTGATCCTCTATGCTTCAGTACAGCTTGAACTTTCTGTTTTTGAGAGTCTATGGAAGACTTTGTGATGGATGGCAGTCAAAGGTGGAATTGATTTGTGAACTTGAGGTTCAGTGTTAAGTGGAGAAAAAGGAAGAGGGCATTTTGTTTCTAGGAAACTGGACCTTTATACAGGAAGTAAAGAGGAAGAAAAATAAAACCTAATCATAGCAGCTAATGTTAATTAAGCCTCTCCTATTTGCCAGGCACATGTCAGACACATGCTACATGTTATTTAACTGATAAAATACCTCTAAGAGGCTTGAGAGACAGATGAGGGAAGTTGGAGCAATTGAGTCACTTGCCTAAACTCACCCAGCCCGTGTATGATGGAGCGGGACTCCCTGATCTCTGTCTCCCTACACCCTAAGTTCTGTTGCTTTTTCGGGAAGCTGGTGTTGGCTAATGCAGCTCTTGGATGAGAAACACTACTGAGGACTATGCAAAGGAAAGATACAGACCTCCTCTGCTAAAGAACTATTAGCCTAACACTGGCGGCACTTGAGAGAACTTCATGACACATCTTGGTTATGAAAGGCAGGAGACATTTGATGACTCCAGGGTTAGGTAGTAATGGATTGCTAAACCTACCTGGCTGTATTCAGAAGAGCATTAAATATTTGGCTATTGGTAAAATAAAGAATATATTTATGCAGTTCTTGATGAAGAGAGATAAGCAGCTGCCCAGCTCTCTTTTTAAATAATGTTTATTTAATTTTGAGAGAGACCAAGAGCATGCAAGCCAGGGAAGAGCATAGAGAGAGCGGGGGCAGGGGATCCGAAGCAGGCTCTGTGCTGACAGCAGCAAGCGCGATGCAGTGCTCGAACTTGTGAACTGTAAGATCATAACCTGAGCCAAAGTCGGATCTTAACCAACTGAGCCACCCAAGTGCCCTTACATTTATGTAGTTCTTAAATCATTTACTAAGAAAGGGGAAGATCCTTTAATTCAAGTCAATTATCCATTTTCCTTTTCTGCTTAGGCCAAGTGTGAGAGAAAAGGAGATGGTGAGAAATCCAGGGTCCTGAGGGCTCATGCCATTCTGAGGAACCATATCACAGTATCACATGGATTTTGGCAACTTTTCTTGAGAAAACAGGAACAGCTTAAGAAGATTTGAATGAAGGCTTTTATACCAATTAAAGAATTATTAGATGATACCCCATCAGGGGCACCTGGGTGGCTCAGTGGGTTCAGTGTCCAACTCTTGGTTTTGGCTCAGGTCATGACCTCTTGGTTCATGAGATCTAGCCCTGTGTCAGGCTATGGGCTGGCAGTGTGGGGCTTGCTTGGGCTCACTCATTCTCTCTCTCTCTCTCTTTCTCTCTCTCAAAATAAATAAGTAAACATTAAAAAATTCTTTAAGAAGACACCCCATCAATTCATGGAAATTACAGGACACTTATTTCACTTATTTGACAAGTATTTATAATTTACACAGTGTGGACTGATCCCTCATCTTCCTGTCCATCTTGGTGTTAGTGTTCTTCCTGCGATTTAGAATTTTTCTTTGCAGGCTGCTCTTCAGAGGAAGTTATTTAGTTGTGTTTGGTCTTTCCCTTTTCTTTCTCTTCATCCTGTCACTATCCCTTCCTAGTCCTTTGCATGGTTTCCAGGACTCTGAGATGCGAGTGGGTTTTCTGTAAGTGACTAAGGCACCCATCATGGGGAGGTGTTGGGTGTTTGAGGTACGTCAGTGAGCCAGTCGGAAGGTGAGCCCACTGCTGGCGGCTTTCTCCCTCCAGCCTCAGTGGATCTCCACTGTCTTTGGGCTGTGGCCTCAGGCAGCGGTTCTCACACTCTTTGCCAGCCTCTCTCCTGCTGGCCAAGAGGGAGCCTCATTCATATATACAGTTCAGGAGGGGTGAACTTCTGCTCCCTGTTATCAGACAGAAGCCAAAGTCCTGGCTTCATCTGCTCACCATTTTGTGTTTGGTTTGCTTCTGCTCCCTGAGGATTTATTTTTCCTGTTGTGTCTAGAGTGCATTGGGTATTGGAAATATGAACACATGGCATTATCTTTACCAAGAAAAGAGAGACCTGTTTCAACAAGGCGTAAGAAAAGAATTTCCAATTTAAATGTACCTAAAAAAAAGTAGATGGATTTGTGAGTACAATTCATAAAGAGGGAAGACAGAGTGATCATCTCTTGGAAAAGTTATAAGGAGACTTCCTTCTTTACATGGGATGTCGAGTTCAAACTTCAAGAGTTCCATTGCATTTCTGAAAGTCTCTGGTTCTCCTCAGGGCTATTTGCATCAGCAATCAGTGACCCCTGATTGTTGGGATTTCTGAGTTTTCATGTCTTGTTGTAGTGTATGAGAGGGATCTACTTCTCTTGTGTGTAGTTTGTGCACAGGTAACAGGGCAAGAACAGTATCTAGCATAGTCATCAGATCTATTTTAGCATCTGACACTTTTTCCCCATCAACAGCAAGCTTTGTTCATACTGTGTGTAAGAAAACTAAGAAAGCGTTAGGTCAGATTCTAAGAAGTTGTCTGGGAGAGAATTGCGCAGTTTGAGGGAGTGGAGGGATTTTCAGACACTTCTTTAGATCTCGATTCTTAATTCATCATCTTGGGTGGACATGGTGGTATGCCTTTCTAGAAGGTAAACATAATTTCAGGCTTCTTGATAGACAGGCAAGTTTTACATCCTGGAAGAAATACTGTAGTAGAGAAAGGATTTTTAGATGGAGTCAAGAGACCTGATAAGATACTGATGCTGACACTCCTAATTATCTAGTCTTGAGCAAATTACATGGCCTCTTTGCACCTCTGCAAAGTTAACTGAGTTGGACTGAGCAATTTCTGAGGTTTCTCCAGCATTCCAAAGATTCCAAAAGTACATGCCTCTGTCTTCAGCATGGTCAGGCCCTATCCAGAACGGGGTTTGGGTCTTTATTTAAAGGTTCTCTGCACCACAGTGCTAAGAGGTTAGCCTTGGTGTTTAGCATACCTAATTTTAAATGCCATCCGTACTACATAAAAGGTATGATATTAAGGGGGTCATTGAATCTTCCAAGTTTCAGCCTCTTTATCTATTAAGTGGAGATGAGAATTATACCTACCTTACAGACTTTTTTTAAGTTTAATAATAAAAGAAGTTTGCTCAGGAATCAGCACATGGAAAACAGTGATTGGCTCTTTCCATGTTCCTTGTAAGCTCCTTGAGAGCAGGCATCCAACTTGCTTATCTTATTCCAGCTCATTCATCTTATCTCAGTTGCTTAGTTCCATGTTTTATATGTAGTGTGCAATACGTGCACTGTTAAAGTACAATTTAAAAAAATTAAAATAGGACTCATACAAATGTAGAATGAATGCATGTCAAATGTATTTAGCTCTTTAATGAGGGAACCAGCAAGATGATAAAGTTGACTTACTGGAGAAGTAGAGGGAAAGGATTATGTAGTTTATCCCAAAATAATTTTTCTAAATATGAGATAAAATTGGTTTATGGCCTTATGGGGGAATAAAACCATAACCTGAAACATAATCTTCTGTTCTCGACATTTGTATATCTACAGGACAGAAATCTTCCAGTTAACCTATAGTTATAAAGTTCTTAGGCTTGTAAAATGCTACTTTAATAGGACATTGTGAGGATATGCAAGTTTCTTTTTGCCATTTCCAAGTTTTGGGTAATTATTCTAAATAGTTACAAGACCAAACCTAAAGTATTATTTATCTTAGAAAAAGATTAAATGGGAATATGATTCTAGTATATAAGTATCTATTTTCTGCCCGAACTTACAATAAGTACTAGGACCATCCATAATTATGTTTTCATAATGTTTCATTATGGAGAATATGGGGATATTTAGGAAAATGCTACTAATTTCTAAGATGGTGATATGGAGGTTAACCATTTAATGAGTGCTTACATGGACCATATTAAGGGTTTTACATACATTTTAGTTTAATCTGTAAACAGTCTTGTGAGGTAGGCATTATCTCCATTTTGAAAATCAGGTAAATAAATCTCAGTGGGGTCAAATGATTTAATCAAGATTATGTAGCCAATATGAGCCAAAATTGAAATTCAGTCTAATGTGAGTCTTGTATTGTCTCCAATGCCTATGTTATTAACCTCCCCCAATTTTAAACTGTTCTAAATTTGAAGGTAGATCTCAAGTTAAACCTACAGATGAGTGGGTCCAGTTTTGCTTATATGGCAGCATAAACAAAATGGTCCTTCTCCCTTTAGGGATTCACCATTTTGAAACTGCTTGAGATAGGTGGTCTGTTTCCTGGCCACCAGATTAAATCATATATGTTTTAAAGAAAAATCAAAGTATTTCATTTGTTTTCTAAAGCTTCCTTCTCTCAGCTTGTCTTTGTAACTTACCTGTCTTTCTTATATCTCTTCTGGCCCCCGAAATGTCTGTAGGTGGGCTGGATCCTTTCTATTCTGGACGAACTGCAGCTGAGCCCTCAGCCTCCCGTCGGGGTCCTTCCACTGGGGACTGGGAATGACCTGGCTCGAACTCTCAACTGGGGAGGGGTAAGAACTGCTCTCAGGGGCCGCCCATGCCATCAAGCAGGAGGGTCCCTGAATCCACAGATGTTCTAATGGAAGGGAAATATGCTACTGTTGTCCAAAGAATAAGTTAGAATGGAGAATTAGGGTGCCCCGGCATCACGGTTTTTTCTGGGAACTTGATCAGTTTAAACTTAGAATCATCTAGAGAAGACAGTATGGTATAAAAAAATGGGGGTTAGTACACAGGCCTGGGGCTTCTTGAGGTAGCCATCGAAAAGCAGTAGGTGGGTTGGGCTCAAGTCTTTATGTAAAACAAGCACATGGACATGAATTGATCCTGACCCTCCGTCTTGGCCAGAATAGCAAATCTGGCTCAGATTACAGTCATTACTTTAGGAGAGTGACGGGTTTCTTTGAGCATTTTGTTTTTCTGCTTGGTGTCATCATGGTTTTGTTACACAGATAGCCAACTGTCCTTTCCACCACAGAGCCAACTTTAGGCAAGCTTGGTGGAGGAAGTTTACCTGTCACTAACCAGCAATTTTGTTAACATTTTTTACAGTTTTAAGATAGTAAGAAGGCACAATATGCTAACATATGCAGCCCCACCAGCTTTTTATCTGCTCATATGAGAGATTGGACTGGACTCCATGAAAATTATCTTCAGATATTAGCAGATATTAATTTGACATTTGGGTGAATTAAACTCCCTTAGGTGATAATTGTCTTCAGATATTAGCAGGTATTATTTTGGCATTGGGTGAATTGACCTCCTACAGGTCTTTTTTTTTTTTTTAAGTGAGCATAGTATAAATGATAAAAAATTAGTTGCTTCATGTAAATATATTTATCACTGTTAACTTCTCTCATCCAAATTAGTGACTTGACTATGCTTAATAATCATACTGCAAATAATACATGCTCACGAAGTAAGTGGTTGCCTAATAGGGCTGTGCCTCAGACAGACTTGCCTTCGGTCATGGAAAGAACAGTGTCCCGCTGCAAGGTTAGGGAGGGAAAGTGGAATGTTATTTGAAGAAGTTGTCTATCATATGCCGTCTTGATTCTTTTCCTCCTTTTCCACACATACTTGTCCTATGTGTCTCTCAGATTCTTCTAGTAGGAGACGTGGGGAGTCCTGTTTTCTTTCTGATGGAAGCAGCCATCCAACATGGCCCTCAAATGCCATGAGGTGACTACTGGTTCTTGGTGCTGGCAAAGATTACTCAGCTCAAACCAGTTAGAACAGTATTTCTGTTCACACTACCTGTGTCTGTTGTCTTAGATTCTACGCACTTCATGGAAAACAGTTTACTTTCCCAGCCTTGCTAATTGCAAAATAAACAGTGAGCTCTAGCAGGGCTCTCGCTTGCATGAAATACCTTTGGCAGTACTGGTCCCTGCTCCAGGCCACAATGGGTGTATTCTTTGATTCCTTAGGGCTACACTGATGAACCTGTTTCCAAGATCCTTTGCCAGGTAGAGGATGGGACAATTGTACAGCTGGATCGCTGGAACCTCCATGTGGAAAGAAACCCAGACTTGCCTCCAGAAGAACTTGAAGAGGGTGTATGTAAGGTGAGAGAGCTCTTTCTTCAGCAGAAAGGAACCCTGGAGCATGTGCCTGAGTGACAGGAAATACACTCCTGGCTGAAGAACCATATGCTGATTCCCTCCTATGAGATCACAGGATAATGTTTGAGTTTATGGCCACTGGGGCTGGGAGTATAACACTACTCCATGGTTTGGCCTCATTGACTTCTATAGACTGAGATCCAGAGCTCAGGGAGCTGTTCTCTGTCCTCATCTTCCACACCAGAAAGGCATGTATTCATTTTCCAATCTCTCAAGCACTGCAAACTCAGAACCTATGAGAAGATGAAAAAATATGGATATTCTGAAGCACTAGGCATATGGTTTTTTGATGGAAAGATAACCTCCTGAGATTTCTAGTCTGATACTAAATACCTCTTACATTTAGAATGTATTGACTAAGCCAGTTTCATCACTTGGTTGGGACTTGAAGATGCCTAAATAAATGTTTTGACTTCGTATTTTTCCTTCAGTGCTGAAGCTTTCATTTCCACCCAAGACAAATGAAGAGACACAGTTGTACATATGTTAGTGCAGAGTTTCTGTGGGAAATTTGGTCCTAAGTTCCAGCCTCAATTTCATATAAATTTGACAGGTTGCCAAGCAGTCGCTTCTTGCATATTACTTTCCACTTTTCTTCTGTGATAGTGTTTACAAAGTTGTTCATGAAGAACCTCCATATGTGTCTGTGAAAAATGCAGATTATGGGGCCCCGTCTCCATCAACTCTGATCCAGTAAATGCAGGTCAAAAGCCCAGGATCTGTACTTTAAATGGCATCCCTACTTTATTGGATTATGTCACTGATTGAGGTCAAGATTGTCTTGGGGGTTTTTCTTTTCTTTTCTTTCTTTCTTTCTTTCTTTCTTTCTTTCTTTCTTTCTTTTCTTTCTTTCTTTCTTTCTTTCTTTCTTTCTTTCTTTCTTTCTTTCTTTCCTTCCTTCCTTCCTTCCTTCCTTCCTTCCTTCCTTTTTTAATGTTTATTGTCATGGGCATTTCTGTTTTAAAATAAATAGAACCATATATCCTTTTGAACCCAACCCAAACCTATTTATTTATCAACACCATGATCCTGACCAATTGTGATAAACACTCAAGTTTCTTATTTGGCTAAAATCAGTTAAAACATGTTTTATCTTCATGTTTTTTCCCCTAAAACATGATCCAAAAATTATAAGGTTTCTAGTAGATGCCCTGACTGCTTTGTTGATTTGCATTCATAATGTCACAATGTTGCTTAAATTGGTATCATATTGGGATATGATACTTTCTAATGTATTTGACCTACAGAAATTGGGTAAAATATAGCCAAAGAGAAAAGAATCATATGGAAATTTTAAGATCCTTTCCCCACCAATCTTAGAATGCTTAGGCCTTCAAGAGGAATCTCTATTTGAATCTCTTCCTGACAGCTTAAGAAATGGAAAGACTCCTTGGTGCAGCCAGGGGACATTAATCCAGATAATTAAAGTGCTTTGAAAAATTGGATTTTTGAGATGTATAGGAAATTGAGGCAATTTTTCCTGGAAAATATGAATAAGAATTTAATAAAAGACTAAATTGAGGTATTATTTAGGGGATGGTGACCAGATGTTCTCCTGAGTTATCGGTGAATGCTAAGACATGGGTTAGAATCATAGCCAAGAAAACATAAATGGTAGAGATGAACGTATATGTGCTTTTGGCAAGATCACCAACCCGTGCTGTCATTACAAAGACTTGGTATTTTGTTTAAGTGCAGGAACTGGACATTCTCAAATATGAAGCCAGGAGAGTGAGACATGATTTTGGCACTGCTCTGTGTTTATTTTCTCCCCTGTTCTCCAGTCAGTTGTAGCCATTTCTAAGAGGGCTGATTTGACCTCTGAATTGTTATAAGCTCTGACTCAGGACCTCCCACTGGGGGTGCGGGCGTTCATTCTTTTTTTCAATCGGAGGCCAAGGCAATCTTTTTTTTTCTGTATTAATATCTCTTTCTGTTTCTCTCCCTTTCATGTCATGTATTTCTTAATGGGACGTGGTCCACATTCTAGTCAAACAAACTCTTGTGGATCAAGGGACGTATAAACAGTGTAATGAACTTACTTGTGGGATCTTGACGGTTAAACACTTACTTCTAACAGAAGAGAAGTATATTTCTATCTGGAAGCTAAACCTGATAATTATCTGGAAACATTATCCAAGCTGAGATAAAATTGCCGATCTATTTAGTTTAACATTTACCTTACACTCTGAGCTGCCGAAGGAAAAGTGGAAGAACCACAATTTCCTTTCTAGCATTTTCCACATGCCTTTTTAATTGTTCTAATATTCAACCCTTAAAAGCACATGAATTTTGCAGTTTTGATGAAGGATTTTAGGTTGTATAGTCCTCTCCTTTACGAAGCTGGCAGTGCTAACCACCAGGGACCCAGAGGACCCTAGGAAGGCCTGTGTATGTCCCTGCATCTGTATCTGCATATTTTGTGATCATATTAAAGATCCAAGGTTTGATAGACTAAATAGAAATCTGAATGATACTGACAAATATGTATACACATGTATATTTCTTTCCCTATAGATCAAGGATAGCTGAATGTTTCCCACTGCACAATTTTTATGACTTATGTCAAAAATAGATTTAAAAAACTCAAAGGGTAAGCATATTAAATATTATTCATTTTAAGTTGCAGTATTAATATGCTGGACATACATTCTCAAAAAGTATATCCACTGATTGCGTAGCTTGCACATAATCCTTCCAATTGAGTTGACTCTCTAAGTCTGCTTAGTGAATCATTCTTTGTAACTATTGCACATGTGTTTCCCTCAGCTGAACTGGTTTCTCCTAATATCTGCAAGAATAGTTCTCATTTAATAATTTGTATTTGTGTCACTAGTTTCCTGTACTATTTAACATCCTTGGGAGTGTTATTTGGTTTGAGCTTTCACTAATGAATTCAAAAATCCCTTGTTCCTTCTACACAAACACCTACCTTGGGTTGTGAGTGCTCTCTCTCCCAGGTGTCTGGCATTAGGCTTTACTTGACTCTTTGTGCCTGGTTACACACCACTTCACCTCTACTTTGTTCATCATTGCAGCTTCCTCTGAATGTTTTCAATAATTACTTCAGCCTTGGATTTGATGCCCACGTCACACTGGAGTTCCATGAATCCAGAGGTGAGGACAACGTCCCATTTCCATCTCCCAGGGAGGAAGTTTCCAGCAGGTGTTTTGCATGTTCCCTTCTGTTTGCATATCACTTTAGTGTTGGCATTGGGCTTCAGTGTTGCTTCATTTTAACTCTTATGGTGAAGTTGGGAGCTAGACAAGATAGGAACTTACTGCAAATAGGACACTGAGACCTAGTTGTTTAGAGTCTCAAAGATAGTAAAGGACAGCACTAGGTGTATGTTCCAGGTCTCAGACTGCTAATTTTGAAGTTTGACTAGAAACTTTGAAGTTAGTGAACTACTAGGAAATGATAAAGAGTCTTTCACTAGAGTCATTGGGGTATTTACAACTTCTGAAAGCACCAGTTGTTAAAGTCCAACACTTCATATAAACCAGGGCCATTGAAATCTGGCAGCAAAAACATTCAAGTCCTCCCTGTGTGCCTAAGAGAGACCTCCCTGTGTGCCATCCTAGAACAAGGGAAACTGGTAGATGGTTTGGATTGCAAGAAAGGGTATGGTGGTGATTGAATTGGTTGCAGAGGTGCTGGGAATACCCATTGGGCAAGAAAGAGGTGTGAATGACCCAGTAGTAGTTTCAAGGGTTAAAAAAGAGATGGGGTCACAATTAGGGAACAAACCCATTTTTGAAAGAGACAAAATGAAATAATGGCATGCAGTTAAATACTTCCTAATAAAATTTCTTATGCCATTCAGAGCTGAGAAAGGGTAGGATTTGAGCTTATGTTTTGAATCTCCAATCTTCTGTGCTCATGCTCACTCACATAGTGTCTCTTTATCTCTGTCTTCAAATCTCTTCTTATTAATGTAACTATGTACATCTGTGTTTTTTCCTCGAGCTACATCTGTACCTAGTCCCTTGTGAATATGTTAATATATAATCCAAATAATGCCCGGCTACAGGTTACTAAGTGCATTGGGAAATAAAAGGCATAAATGAGAGGATTATTTTACTTCTTTTTCTTCAGATTCTTCAAGAGCAGAAGTGGTTTTAACTCCTAGAATTTGAAATACGGAGACCTTAAGGCTAGAATTCAAATGTTCAGATTCTAGTATTAACCCAGAGAAAATTCTGATAACACTCATACGCACTAAAGGTCAAGAGTGAAGTTGTAGGATTAAGGGTGTTAGAATACCAAATATAAGTCAAGTCCAAACTTGTAATTCGCAAATTGAATTCAGCAATTTTGGTAGGCTTTGCCTTCCTGCTTTCATGAGGCTTTGAGGGTCAAATGCTGTGTCAAATAAAAGCAATACTGATCAAAGAGAGAGGCAGAGTTTGTCTTTTCAGTCTGAAAGGTTAGCTGATTACAGAACCACAAATATCAAATACCCAGATCAGGAACACCACCACCCTCACACTGCCCTGCCATAGACAATTCTTGGAGATACATATGCAGAGAGTCCTATGTTAGGGCCCACATTTATAGTCTGTTGGTCTCCCTAAATTTAAGGAGACTTAATTTGGGGAAGGAAATGGAGATTACTTTCCTCATTTTTGAACCCATTTTTTTTTCTCGTATTCTTCAGGAGACTCTGGATCTGGGCTTCCTAATAAAATCCTTAAGTTTCTTAATAATACTTTTAATATAATTATCCCTAGTGCGTGAATCTTCCAAAATAGACATCCTAGCATGAAAAGAGGCCTAAATGAGTAAGTGGCAGACAATGAGCTCATTCAAGGAAGCCTAATAATCTGTCAATCTCTTAATGATACATATACTTGTACTATGATGAAACTTCTGTGTCTCAGAGTGAAAAAAAGCAAAAAGAAACATCAAGGTGGAAAGACCAGGCTTAGGAGAGAATTCTTGGGACTATTTCACTTGAGAGAAGAATATGCAAACTGTGGTGTATGTATATGTACATAATTTAATATGCGTGTGATTATAAAACAATTGGTTAAAAGGTGCCAAGCATTGGCTTTCAAAGAGTTTATTGTTGAGGCTTAGCATAGAGCTTTCATGCAGTGTGAAATGGAACCGCAGTCATTTGCCCCGCACGGAAGCTCAAGCCCTTGAAAACCAACCACTGAAGAGCTGGTAGGGAGAACTGATGTTGACTGAGACCAATAGCTGCAATATTCATGAAGATGATATGGAGGTAAATATTCACAAAATATTGGAACCAGATTTGCTGGTTGATATGCCTAGACCAGAAGTGGACTTCTTAGTATCTCTTAATCTATTCATTTTGCATTAATTCAAAGTCATTAATTCATGATGAAAAGTATAATTACCCAAGCTGCTTATTATTATTATTATTATTATTATTATTATTGCTTTTTACTGTTTGCTGTTTGTTTGGGTTTTCCCCGTATTTTTTACCTGGACAGTCAAGAGATCTCAAGCTCGCTTGCAGAAGGAAAAGATAGTCTGGCCACATTTTCAATAGTGGCAGACTTACTTATTTCATTGCTTATTCTTTTGGCTGTTCTCAAGCCAAGAACACTAATAGTTGAGACTTGCAACTGTTCTCAAATGCAGACACTCACAGTTTGAGAGGTCATGACAAAACTTATATCATTTGCCATGAAATACTTGGAGGGTGACTCAGAGCCTCATGAGAGCCATTATAAAAAATGAGCTGGGATAGAATAACCTATTAGGTATTAGTAAAAATACACACACACACACACACACACACACACATGCATACACAGGTGGACAGTGAGAGGATTATTTTACTTCTTTTTCTCCAGGTGTGTGTGTGTGTGTGTGTGTGTGTGTGTGCATTTGGGAATTATACTAATCTGTCAATATGAAATGGGTCATAAATACAGATCTCACTAAGGCAGAGTCTTTAAAAATGTAATTGCCAAAACAATTTTTGGCATAAATGTGAAATAGCCCATCTAATAGAGGGGATTATTAAAGACATTTGAGATAGTTTCTTGGTGGCATTACTGTGTAAATGCTTTTAGAATTACTGGTAATAAAGCAGGGAATAAAGATGGTCTTAACATTTTGACTGACTTTGTACATAAAGAATGCAAACATTTGTGTAATTTGGGTTTCTATATTTGATCAGAAGTTAGATTTAGTTCATTCAATTGGAAGATAGAGATGGCTTCTTACTAAAGTGGCTACACCATGCATGGTTGAACTGTTGCTTGCATTATCAGCAAGTGCGGTCATTTGGAACAGGGTTTGGAGACGTAATAGACTTGGTCATTTAATTGTCAGTTGGAGTCTTGCCCAGAACTTTAATAATTACTGCATTATGACAGTGTTTGAGGAAGTACATTGAAAATATTCCCATCTATTAATGTATAGCCATGTTAACAATGATTATGGTTATCAGGTGGCAAAGTTAGGTCTCACTTTGCCAGCTAAATGAATTAGATTGTCTTTTTTTTTTGGACATGAAGGCTATTAAGCACCTCAAACTTTTAACCTGAGATTGGATGCTTAAATTTTACTGCCTCATTGAAATTACCTACCTATTCAGCGGAGTTGAACCTTACGCTACAATGTCAGGGAAATACAATTATGATTCTAGAGGAGGCAGTATTTAAATTTGACTTAAGATTTACTATTTTCACTGAATATACAGAGACGTGCAGATCAGCATGTTTCCAAGGATTATGAATGTTTCATAAATGAACAGATTTCTTTACAAAGATATTTCAGTGGCTTGCTAAATTTGATCATCTCTGCAAAGGACATACGACCAGTCTCATGCGTAGGTACTGAGGCTCGAGCACGATTTGCCCTGGAGAAACTGTCACTGTCCAAGTTTCTCTGTAATCTTCTTTTGCATCTTGTACGTCTACATGGCACCTACTCTTCATTCAAGATTCAAGTGTACCTGCCTCTGGAACACCTTTTTCTGCATTCCCTTCATGTGGGACTCTCACTTCATCTGACACAGGCATCTTCATATGGCATATTAAAATGGGATGTTTTACTTTGATTTGCAAACCTATCTTCTCCACTCTAAACTCATGAGGGCACAAGACCATATCTTCTTATATTCCCTGTGCCAAGTCTGTGGCTATCTCAGTAAGTGTTTGTTACTGTAATGGAAAGAGTAATTGGGAGATAGGCCCCATATATAAGATAAAAGGTAACATTAGAAAGGAGTATGTAGTAGGGACAAGATTAGTTGTGTGGGCCGTAAATAATACCGGAGTTTGCCAGAAAAAAAGGTGGTAGGGTAAAATTTCCAGAAAGGGTAGGAGAGAGCTGAGAGATAAAGGAGGTGTGTGATGTGTGTAGAAAAGAAGTAAAGTTGGTAAGGGCATTTCAGACAGCATAGGGACAAATGAGCTTGTGATGAGGATGGGTTAGATGACCGATTAATACCTAATGAAAGATTTTTGTGATGGTGTTAAAAAAATGGATAATGTTGATAAAATATTTGTCCTTAATGGGAGATGACGTTGGGAGAAAAGATCTTTTCGGATGCATACAATTTGAATTGAAATTCTGTGGGCCTAGATTTTGACATCATTTATGTATACCTAGCTGAAGTTTTAAGATTAGGTACCTATCAGGGCACCTGAGTGGCCTCAGTCGGTTAAGTGTCTGGCTTCAGCTCAGGTCATGATCTCACAGTTTGTGAGTTTGAGCCCCACGTCGGGCTCTGTACTGGCAGCTCAGAGTCTGGAGCCTGCTTCAGATTCTGTGTCTCCCTCTCTCTCTGTCCCTCCCTTGCTCATGCTCTGTCTCTCTTTCTCTCTCAAAAATAAATAAACATTAAAAAAATTAAAAAAAAAAAGATTAGGTACATATCTAGTACAGAGAATAAGGAAACCATGAGTTCTTTGCAGTTCAAATTGCTTATTGATTTTTATAAACATAGTGTTGAACTCATATTTATGAATATCTTCCTTAATATGCCAACCAATTACAGACAAAAGTAGGGTTTAGACTCCTATTCTGATGGCACAGATGTTACTGTGTTGTACATAAAGATAAGATTAATATATTAAATCAATGGAATGGATTATATCCAGAGCTTTATTATCATTATAACTGGCTTATATCTAAAGCCAAATCATTTAGATGATTTAGATGATGAGATTTGAGAAGTTTGAGCTAATAAGATTTTGGTGAGATTTTTGGATTTTGAGTTGATGCCCTAATGGGGATGAGACTTAATAAATATGGGAAGGATGTGAATCATGGGGGCCAGATGGTGGGCAATTGTAGGTAGAATTTTGGCTTCTGTGACCTTTGCTATTTGCTGTCATGCTTGTTGGTTAGGTTATTTTACACAGCAAAAAGACTTTTTTAATGTTACTGAGGTTAATAATTAGCTGACCTTAAGATGGGATGATAATTTTGGATTATCAGAGTGGGCCCAACATAATACTGTGAGCCCTTAAAAGGGTAAGTGGAAAGTTGAACAGGAAGTTAGAGAGATGTGGCAGAAGGGGAGCTGAAGAGATCTGGAGTGTGAGAAGGTCTTGATGTGCCACTGCAGGCTTTGACGGTGGAGGGGATCCCAAGCCAAGGTCTGCAGAAGGGCTCTAGAAGTTGGGAATGAACCCTAGCCAACAACCAGCAAGGAACTTCATTCCTTCAACCATAAGGAAATAGGTTTTGCCAATTTTAGAGCCTCCAGAGAAGAGCCCTGCAGACTGACACCTTGATTTTGGCCTTGTAAGACCTAAAGTAGAGGACTCAGGAGAGCCCAGTCCAGATTTTGGCCTAGAGAATAATAAAATAAATGGATATTTTAAGCTGCCAAGTTTTCAGGAATAGAAAACTAATACAGTTAATGTTGGTGTCCAGTCATATTATAAATAGGTTAAGGGCCTAGACATATACAGTGAGTGTTTAGATCCCACTCAGTTACACCCTATTCTTGTGGAAGAGGAAGATGGGCAGTCAAGGAACTGCAGCAATAAGCCATGGATACCTCCACTATTGGAGTCTTGGTATACTTTGAGGATTATTGGCATTTCTTGAGAATAGCCTTTCATGGTTGACCTCATATCAATTTAGCACATACAACTCCCTTAAGGAACAAGAATGCTTAAACTTTCTTACAGGTCCTTTCTCAATTCTGTATGTCTCCTTTTCTTGATACAGTTGGGATCCATGTTCCTTGGTCCTTCTCAAAGACCTGTCAATTCTTATGCATACACATAGACATATTCAGCTACTCAACCCTTTCAGGGCCAATAAGAAATGATTAAGTACTGTTACTTGCAAGCTACCCCTTGCTTTCCTCTGGACTGGCTTCTGTAAGGCGTGCAAAGCTCTAATAATAGTTGACATGTCTCTCAGCTCCAGGCAACCTTTGTTTCTGAGGCTGTTTGGAATAGGGCAGATATTAAAATGGAAAAAGGGTTTAATCGTTAAGGCAGGTTCAATCAGGGAGTCCATAGTGTGATACCATACTACTCTTAGGAGAGATAACGGAATTCACCTCCATCTTTTCTGTTCTCTGGGCTAAAGCACATGTGGGACTCACCTGCCTGTTATCTTTCTGACATCTCTAAATGCTAGTGTCTTGATCTGGTTTAGTTTTACATATTAATTGAATTTAATCTAGTTAAATTACATCTGAAGTGACTGTTTTCATCAGCTGTGTCAGTGGAATCACCAAACAGTTTATTTTGTAAGTTTTTTCTTGTCTTTTTGGGTCTTACAGAACATTTTCTATCCCTTGAGACATAACTATTTCTTTAAAAGAACAAACTGCAGCTTATAGGAAAGCCTCTTAAGAATGTGAATCTTTCCAAACCATAAAGTAATGTTTTCAAAAAGTAAATGTTAATAGTTGATATATAATTCACTTAATACCTGTGGATGTTGGTGCTCTCAAAAAATTCTGTGCCAGAAATGTGCATGTTGTTTTCAATTTTTTATTTTAACTTGCTTGGTAGCCAGATCTGACTTTCTTCCTTTTGTTCTTTTTAAAATTAGGGATGATGTACCCATGATAAATTGCATAGCAACAGAAATTCTAATTTTGCCTCTGGTTCCATAAAAGCAAGAAAGAGTTAATGCAACTGAAAATGGTACCCAGCCAAATCTGGGTTAAGAAAGTTTAAAACAACAACAACAACAAAAAGAAACACAAAAAAGAGTGTTACTCAGCAGCCAAATTTATCCTAAAGGCCCAGACTGTAAAAAATGGTGGATTCTGGGTCCACAAATGGGGACCAGGGAGATAGAGCATTTTAGTACCACTTTTATCTTTTTTTTCATTTAGGATAACCTGCAAATTAACCTTTTTTTTTGTTTTGTTTTGTTTTATGTTTATTTATTATTGAGACAGAGACAGAGATTGTTTTATGTTTATTTATTATAAATAAATAAATATTTATTTATTATTGAGACATTATTGAGACATGCCCCTACAGAGCATGAGTAGGGCAGAGAGAGAGGGAGACACAGAATCAGAAGCAGGCTCCAGGCTCTGAGCTGTCAGCACAGAGCCCAATGCGGGGCTCAAACCCACGAACCGTGAGATCATGACCTGAGAGGAAGGCTTAACCGACTGAGCCACCCAGGCACCCCTGCAAATTAACCTTTAACTTGTTTTATTTTGTTTCTAGGGTTTAGAGTACTTAATTCAGTAGAACAGAGTGAATATTTAAGGAAAGATCTGAGATACAGAAACATAAACATACAAAAACTCTCAAGAGCCAATTTACAAAATACTACCTTTGTTTTTAAAGTTTGCAAGCTTTTACCCCATTTCCATGTCATGTGCAAATAATATATTCTAATAATCATGAAAATAACCTACTGATGCTCTGTCTAGGATTATGCCCTGAGATAGTGCAGCTCTTATTCTGCCCAATCTTAGTGAGTAAGCTCTTTGCTACTTTTCTTCATCTAGACAATTGTTGAGATTTACCATTCAAACATAGGTCCAATACTTGAACAGTTTCAGCTAGTCAGCTAGCTGCCTGCTGAGAAACAATTTGAAGAGAAACCTTGCCCTAAGAAGATATTAATGAGCATCTGGGATAAAAATAGCAGAATGAAAACATTGACAGTAGGTCTCTTTGGAATGTGTCTGGATTCTACTAGAAGAATGTGAGGAAATAATATTTCACTTAGGGATTTTCTAATCCCTGGAATTCATATGAACATTCTCTGATGCTGAGTCGTGTTTAACCTTTTTGTAGTTTTCAACTTATATAACACAGGATCCAACTCAAAATTAAACCACTTTTTCAGCCAGAGCCTTTGCGTTTCTATGTCCTGAGTCCAGTTAGCAGTTCACGTGCATATATGTATATTTATATATCCCCAGTAAATCAGGTAATTTTTCAAAGCCTGTTACCAACAAGAGCACAGGTGGTAGTTTGGAGTTTTAGTAAAATGTGAAGGCAAATTCTCCATTATAAGTTTTATCCAAATTTTCCATATTTAATTACATTTGGAAACTGCATGCATAGTTTATAGAAGACATGCCCTATGGAAGTCAAAGCAAGTAATCACCTCTCATCACCCTCCCTTTGTCCTATCAACCCTGTTCTGTGTCCCTGCCAACCCTCTATTCTGAATAGAGTCCAGAGTGTCTCAACTTTAAAAAAAATAATTCTTTATTTATTTTGAGAGAGAGAGAGAGAGAGAGAGTGTGTGTGTGAGGGCACCAGTGTGGGAGGAGCAGAGAGAAAAGGAGAGAGAGAAGCCCAAGCAGGCTCAGCACTGTCAGCCTGACGTGGGGCTTGACCCCACCAGCTGTGAGGTCATGACCTGAACTGAAATCAAGAGTTGGACACTTAACAGACTGAGACACCCAGGCACTCCAAAGTGTCTCAACTTTTAATGTACATGCAAATCAATCAGAGAACTTATTAAATCATGATTCCTAGACACCGTCCCCTAAGCATTATAATTCAGTAGGTCTGGGGCAGAGTCTAATAACTTGCATTTCTAACAAGCTTCCAGTTGGGGCTGATGCTGCCATTTGGGGGCTATACTTTTGTAGCACTGGACAACTTTACCAAGTGGCCTATAACTAAGGAGAAGATGATAAGGCTGTTGAGTCTGGTAGATCTGTGGGGTGGAGGGGGAGGGGAAGGAAGTAAGAGCGCTAATGGAAGCCACTACCTTTAATGAGGTGTCTATAACAAAAGTACCTTTCTCCTTTTACAGAAGCAAATCCAGAGAAATTCAACAGTCGTTTTCGAAATAAAATGTTCTATGCAGGGGTAAGTATATAGTATATTTATAATTATTACATATTATTTGATACTAATTCATCATTGGTAATAAGGATACTAACTATATTAAAAATAATTACACATCTCAGATGTTTACAAGTATGTCTATATTATGGTTAAGGTTTAATGTCTTGGTTTAAAAGTAAATATACTTAAGTTGGTAGGAAGAGAGCTGGTGTTCATCATCTTTGAACTTTAAAGCCTTAAAGCTTCATGTTGTACTGAGGAGATGACATTCAAGGAGTGATGTGAAAAACATCAAAGCCAATTTAGAGAATGGAGGAGTTAGGCAGACTGAAAGATGTGTGGAAAGTCTTGGGTAGGAATGTAGTTTGCACAGCAGTACATAGGCATCAACGTTGGGAAGAGAAATTGACGGAGGATGCAGTTTCTCATGGAAGGAAAGGGGGCCTTTTTTTCCTTCTCAGGAACATCCCTGGGGATGAATTGCTAGGAAGAGGGGAGACGGAAAGGCCTCCAAAAATACTGATTTTAAAGAAAAGGTAGTTAATTTATACCTCTGAATAGAGAGAATTGAAGTAAAAGGGGAGAGGGCAAAGCCAGACATTCTTAGTGGCAAGTTAAAGATGATTTCAGCACCCTGTAGTCAAGTAAGAGGTCAAGAAAGGTTGTCAAAATAAACCTTCAAATTAACCCTTGGAATTAGCTACTTTTTCACTTTTCTACCATGTTCTTAAATTTTATTATAGGCTGCAGTTTGAAAACAAAGAAAGTTTTCATCTTGACAGTCACTGCATTTTGTTTTGGATTCAGCCAAAAAAAAAGAACTTATTTTATATTTTTGGATAATTTAGAAGCATTAGGAACTATCTGTAATACATAAGCAAGGATTTGGCATAACCATGTGATTAAGTTTGTGTTTTTTCCCCACTTTTTCTCCTTGTGGCGTAGGCAGCTTTTTCTGATTTTCTACAGAGAAGCTCTCGAGATCTATCCAAACATGTTAAAGTTGTAGTAAGTACTGAACGTATTGACTCATTTCATTTGTTTGTTTTTATTGTTGTTGTTGTTGCTTTATTTATTTAAATTCAAGTTAACATATAATGTAGTGTTGGTTTCAGGAGTAGAGTAGAACCCAGTGATTCATCACTTACATATAACACCCAGTGCTCATCCCAACAAATGTCCCCGTTAATGCCCATCACCCATTTAGCCCATCCCCCTACCCACCTCCCCTCCAACAACCCTCAGTTTGTTCTCTGTAGTTAAGAGTCTCTTATGGTTTGCCTCCTCTCTTTTTATCTTACTTTTTCCTTCATTTCATTTGAATATAAATATACTACAAAAAATGTACGCCAAATACCAGATTATGTACTTAGATTAATCAATGGGCCACATTAATTTCAGAGATGATTTAATGTAATTCATTCATCTAACATTCCTGAGAATTCAACTCTTTGTTGGAAAATATCTTAGTTTGGTGGATGGATGGACAGCAAGTTTCACTCTGGAAGAAACTCACAGTTCAGTTGCAGAAAGGGGCATATAAGTCATTGCATAATACTATTTAATTAATGTTGTTGACTATGCCTGCAATATGGTGATGGCACAAAGAAGGAAATGGAAACTGACCATGATGGGTTCAGGGAAACTTTCATAAAGAAGTGATGTTGAGCTGAGTCTTGATGTAGAAATAGATGCTTCCCAAACAAATATCTTTATTCCAGGACTATTTGAGGAGTCTCCGTTTTAGAAAAATACATTTATTTTATTATTGTGTAATGATTCCCTCTGTAGCCTGTAGCCTGGCCGAGGTTCTTCACCACGGAATGGTTGGTTGGTTTTTGGTGCTATTTCTTCCTGGGTTTCTATCTCAGGTTTTAGACACATACTCCTTGGAGGCATGAGAAAGGGAATACCTTTTCTCTAGGAGTTATATTTTAAAGTAACATATAATTAATTATTAAGAAAGACATAAAATGTTTCCTTATAGTAACCAAGTTTAAAAAAGGACCAAATGTGACTTTGTTGTACATCATTGTCTAAGGAAAAAGAAATGAGAAAGAAGTGAGATATAGCAATGCTTGAATTTATCACAGCATAGATAAAGAATAAAATATGTGATGAGAGGGGATAAAATAACAAAAATACATTAGAATACAGAAAAAAATATATAAGTGCATAGAGGAGTAGGAGAAGGATATAAATTAAACTTTGTAATCACCATGCAGCAAAAACAGTTCTAAGGAGGAATTTTATACCAAAACAGACCTGTTTCAAAAAACAAGAAAAATATCAAGCAACCTAACTTGACATCTAAAGGAGCCAGAAGAAGAACAACAAAGCCCAAAGCCAGTAGAAGGAAGGAAATAATAAAGCTTAGAGCAGAAATAAATGACTAAAAAGGCGATAGAAAAAAGATCAATAAAATGAGCAGCTGGTTCTTTGAAAAGATAAAACAAAATTGATAAACCTTTAGTGAGACTCCTCAAGACAAAAAGAGAGAGAACTCAAATAAATTCAGAAATGAAGGAGGGGGAATAACAACCAACACCACAGAAACACAAAGCATTTTAAGAGAATATTATGAAAAATTATGTGCCAACAAACCAGTCAAATCAGTTGAAAGAGACAGAGGCCATTACCACTGCTGTACACAACCCATGGCATCACTTTCAGATAATTCAGTTCTCATGCAATAGCAGTGAAAACAAGCATCTTTTAGTCATAGAGACTCTTGAAAATGGAGGTACTGCCTTCTTAAAGCGAGAGGCAAGAAAGACAATGGTCCACTGAGCTATGAAGCTCTTTTATTGATAAAATTTTGGTTGTAAAATTTAAGTAGCTTAAAATTTAAGCAACCTCCCATCAGACTTCCCTGTTTCTTCACACCCTGGCAACCCAGCCAAAAATAAACTTGCCCTGTTTTTCCAGTATTTTTTACATTTAGAGGAATGGCGGCGGCACATGCCCAGGGGCAGTGGGCATTCAATGGCGTTGACTGTTGAAGTCCCCTGCAGTGAAATTAAACTCCATATACTCCCTAACCACTAGACAGTTTGTTTCCCACATCTAACAGCCCCCCTGATGATGAATGTCTGACTCCTAGCTGGGTTATATGGCAGGAATTAAAGGAAGCTTGCAAAGAAGTCAAAATGGCGGCCAACTAACTAGGAAAGATTTGATATCAGCCAGTACAGGCAAAATTCCAGGTGGATTTGTTTGTGTCACCCTATTTTTTTTTGTGTGTGAGGAGAGAGGAGAAAAAATATTAGAAACAAGATCTAAATGCTTGGGATTCAGTCCGAGGTGTACCTTCATGAGGTATATGACTTTGGGGGGAATCATGTAATCTTTCAGAAGAGTTTACTTTCCTTGTTTAAAACAGGCATAATAAGACATGTCTCTGAAACAACAATTACTGACCAGTGTGATGTGTCCACACAGGGACCCAGGATATTTCTGTAAGGACATCACTGTATGTTTTCTTGAGTGACAGATGGAAAGGATAGAAGATTAGCTAGTGATTTGATGTATAGATAACAATAGACCATTTCAGTTGCCACAAGGTAAAGTCATTGTTAATCTTTCACATAAATGTAAAGTGTTTGTTGGAATACTACATCAAAAAAAGCATAGGACAATAACAAAATCCTACGTACAGCATTCTCTGTTCTCCTTAGGATTTATCAGTACGTGAGCTTGTGTACAGGAACCTATTTTATAGGCAGATATTTTGTTTTGTGTGTTTGAAGTAGAAGAAAAGTTGAAAGCTGCTGTTTTAAAGAGATGCAAAATTTAAAGGTAGTAATATGTAAGAAAACTTGATAAAGCATGATACATTGTAAGGCACCCATCTTTATGTAATTTGATGAATTCCTAGAGTCACTGATATGTTTCCCAGGAAGAAAAAGTAGAAAATTAAAAAAGGTTTCTATTCTAAAAAAGACTTCTATTCTAAATACAATAATTTTATAGTTTCTTTCTGTAAGGCAAACAATACTGCTTTGTATGCTATTAATGTATCACATCCTATATATATTTTTTTAATTTTTAAATGTATATTTATTTTTGGGAGAGAGAGAGGGAGATAGTGTGAGCAGGGGAGGGGCAGAAAGAGAGAGGGAGACACAGAATCAGAAGCAGGCTCCAGGCTCTGAGCTGTCAGCATGGAGCTTGATGCAGGGCTCAAACTTATAGACCGTGAGATCATAACCTGAGGCGGAGTCAGATGCTTAGCCGACTGAGCCACCCAGTGCCCCCATCACGTCCTATTTTTAAAGTTTTAGTTACTTAGAACACTCAGTTTTGATTATTTAAAATATCTTCCTTGGTACAGTCATCTGTCAACTCATTCCAAGTCCTTAAATTAGGAGACTTCGTATTTTCTTAGTACCTAAGAGTATTGTAAAAACACCTTCTATCAATATATAGAATTTGATTTCTTTCTAAGTAACATTTTAAAATACATTGTTTATTTAGGGCTAAATATTTCCTGGAAACAATTTTTGGAGCATGCTCATGAAAATTGGGCTCTATTAAGATCAGCTGGGAAAAGAATGAGGCAATGCTAGTAGAATCATTGTTCTTAGATTGAAAACTTTTTAAAGAAATCTTTAAAAATTCACAGGGAGCTTAGGAATACATTACTCTGCACTCCAAAGGGGAAGATAATGGGGAATTCTGTGATGAGGGTGTGGGGAGAGCAAGTACAAAAGTACACCTTTGACATTGAGAAGTCTGTAGTCATGACTAGCGTTTTATTCTTTTCACTTTTGTCACCTGTGGGAAATGGGAGAGGGGAATGAAAGTCTTTTCTTTGATTAGTCAGAGGATACTCAAGGAAAGTGCTAACCGATGAAGGAAACTCTGTACAGAGGTATTGAGGCCAGGCCAGCCTGAGGCCCTTGAGACACCCAGGGTCATGTGCAGATCCAGGAATGCAGTTTATCTCAGAAGACCAGTCAAGTCCATAAGCCATTAAATATATAAGAGCAAATCCCTAATAGAGAGACCACTAATTTATAATAGTTTTTTTTAAAGCTTGCAGTGTATATTCCTCTTACCGAGTTTTCAAAACATCAATGTTTAACATTTTCAAAATAAAAACTGAGCTCAGAAAGCAAATAAAATAAATGATTATATTCATCCCTATTGTTTGGGTCAGATAACTATGGTGGAGATCACTACTGCCTGAACTTGAGGCTTCCTTTTTATTTCCTTAAGGATTCATAAATTTTTTAATGTTGATACTACAATTCAAAATACCTAATAATCCAAGGTTAAGAATGATGGCAATTCCTTTGTTTGTGAGACCAGAAAAAAAGATTACTTTGGTCAAATGGCAGCTTTGTTTCTACATCAAAACAAAACCATGCTCTGAACCCTGGGTCTGCTAAAGTTCAAATCAGAGTACACTTTCAGTCATGGTACTGGACATTCACTTAAGCAGCATTGGGGGCAAGGGAAAGACCATGATACATGCCATTGTGTCAACCTAGTTGGCTTTTGATAACGTTTCTAGACTTGTGACCACTTCAACCCCCCTTTTCTGCTTCGATTGTTGCAGTGTGATGGAACAGATCTCACTCCAAAGATTCAGGAACTGAAGTTCCAGTGTATAGTATTTTTAAATATACCCAGGTAAGCTCTGTTCATACTTTTTCTTTGGTTTTGTGTGAGCTCTATTTGACTTGAGGTTATCAGTTTTCATTATAGAAAATTTCCAGGTATAAACAATGAAAGTAAATTATCTTACTGGCTTATTAGGCATTTCTAGGTCTGATAATTTTGTTTTACTTGGTTTGTTTAGTGTTCTCTGTGGTGGGTGTTCTTTTTTAATGTGATGTGGCATGCATGGTATACACATCCATCGTTAAGAAACCCAGGCACCACTATTTACTGGAACATTTTAATGTAATTCTCAATTACTGATTCCCTCTCCCTCCCAAGAATAATAGGCTTGAATAAATCCCTGTTCTCAGTTTCCCAAAAGCTGTTAGGAAACCATCCAGCCTGATTTTAGTATGGAACGCATTTAAAATTGTTGCTAGATGATTGCGTTGAAAAAAAAAATAGGATCAATTAGAGTAGCATTTTCTAGCCAGGATGTCAACTCTCTTTGGTGCTATTATATACCTCAGGAGAAAGGGATATTTAAGATTAACTAGACTCAAAATAAGCACATTATCTCAGTGGTACAAAATTAGAGTCTAGGCTTCCAAGCCAAGATTTTGGAAGGGATGGATCTATGACCCTTTGTTATTCACAAACCACACAACTCAAGACAGAAAATCTACAGATAGGTCCTATTTAGGCTGAGTTTAATTGAAATGAGAGTTGTATGTAAATCTGTGGCTAGGAAAACATATTATAGCTTCCTGATTATTTTTGGCAGTGCTCAGTGTAGTTACCTACAATCCTAATCTAGAAGGATTTTCATTTTCATCATTTAAGTAAAAGACCTAGCTGGAGCGCCTGAGTGGTTCAGTGGGTTGAGCATCAGCTCAGGTCATGATCCAAGGGTCGTGATATCAAGCCCTTTGTCGGGGTCCATGCTGAGTATGGAGCCTGCTTAAGAGTCTCTCTCTCTCCCCCTGACCCTTTCCCCAGCTCATATTCCTTTTCCCTAAAAGGTTAAGTAAAAGACCAAGATTCTCAGGAAACATTGTTTATTAGCTTTCTTTAATTTTTTCTCTTTTTTTCTTCTTGCTTTTTCTCTCTCCATTCCTCTTCCTCTACTTTTCCAATATCCTTCATTTCTCCTTCTTTTTCTTAATCTTTTATCTTTTCTGCCTACCCTCCTCACTCTTCTTCAGCTACTTTTCTCTGCTTACCTTCCCAGCGGTTATTTATTATCTTAGTTCAGCACATAATAACCACTGCTTATGCACCATGGTTTCCTTTCCCTTTTCTGCTGGCATGCAGTGTCTTCCTCCAAGACCAAATTCTGGAACACGTGGCATATCCTAGAAAAGAGATATAATGGATCACTGAGTGAGAAATGTCAACAAATAATGGGTTAGGAGAAAGTTGGGCACCATGAGATGCTTTTGTTATAAAACTATGGTCCATTTTCACAGATGGATATTGGAAATGACAAATCCATTTTCTTTTCTATTGGAAGGTATGCACCAAGAACAGAAAACCATTCTTAGGTGAGATACACATTGGGTCTCACTGTAAGCTAATACCTAATAACAATCACAAGAGGAAAGGAATAAGTTTATTTCTTTTTTAATCTTATCTTGCAGATATTGTGCTGGCACAATGCCCTGGGGGAACCCAGGAGATCACCATGATTTTGAACCTCAGCGTCATGATGATGGTTATATTGAAGTAATTGGATTCACTATGGCCTCTTTGGTGAGCAATACGATATTTTATTGAAATGAAATACATTTCAGTCACCGAGTTTATTCATTTCATAGACTTTTGGTTTTCAGTCTTTAATTTTCTCTCCTGCTTTACCAATTTAGAAATTTTATGCAATACAGAAATGCTTGGGGAAAACACGAACAAAAAACCCAATTCTTTATGTCGCTAAGAAAATTGTGCACACTTGTATTTGTATGAACTTCGAAAATAAGTATTATTTGTTAATAATCCTGGTTAATTTTCTACTACAGTGAAATACAAAGTACTTAGGGAAATTAAAAAGCATTATGCCACAGACATATTCTAGCATTAATGCAGAAACCTTGCCATTTAATAGCTTTTTGTTTCACTAAGGACTAGAGTGTTAAGGTAGAAAGGAAGGTGGTTATTTGCATTTATCTTTATCTTACTTGCTTAAGTAAAAGGTGGGCATCTCCATTATCACAAAATACCTTAATAAAGAAAGACATCATTATTGTGACGTTAATGGATATTCATTTGCTACAGTATTTAGATTACCTTTGCATTTTCATTTTGTTTGCATGCATCAAATTGAGAATTCTGGCGTAATGACAGTTTCCAGCAGGTTTTAGCTGTGTATTTCAACCTAGTATTGAATGATGAGGAAATCAGTTAAAAATTATGTGTATTACCTTATGTGGTGTAAATCAGGCTGCACTATCAGTTTATAAAGTGAATTAAAAAATTTAAAGCTTCTGGTGGCTCATGGTTAGCACTTGGTGTGTGCTATGCCTGATGCCTACAGGTAAGAAGGTTGTATTGTTCTAAACAAGCCAAAGCAGCTCTCTTTGCATCTCATCTTGTGGATTCCTACTGACTTTTCCTCAATCACTTCAGGTTGCTGAAATCTAACAGAATAGTGTCTAGCAGTTGAGGCAAGAACGCCATCACCTGAGATGGTGGTATAGCTCATTAAATCTGCCATCTCTGGGATGAAATGATTGTTAAGTGTGGAAGATTGGTCTGGATGGATCTAATTTTCAGGGTGGTATCTCACACACAGCCCTTTCTCTCCAAAGGCCTTTTATGCTAATTACAGGCAAAGATTCAGCCAAGAGCAAATATGGGAATCAATTCAAAAAGCAAATGTCAAGGTAGAATTCTTGGAGGTGACCAAAAAAGCCTTAAACCTAGCCACATGTGTTTTACTCATTCATTTGTGGATTCAGTGAACATTTACTGAATGTTTACCAGAACTTCCTGGTCATGATTATGTGGCAGAAGTCTGTCAGGGAATGTGGAAGAGAAGATGATCCTTCACATAGGCTTAGAAGGGCAAGAAGAATATTAGATACTTCCCCATCACTCTGAGGATCAAAATCTAAACGTAGGCCTGCAAGATTGAGTTTCTCTCTAATTCTCTAGCCTTTCCCACTGCCTTCTTTGCTTTCTAGCTCAAGTAGCCTCTCAAGTCAAGCTTAGCTTTGAACACCTCTTGTTGCTTTTGCACCACAGGGCCATTGCATATGCCATTTCTCTCTAAAATGTTCTTTAACTGTCCATCTTGTATAACTTCTCAGTCCATATCTATGTCAGATCATTTTTATAGCCTTCCTTGGGTTATTTTTGTTTACAGTTGTGTCGTGCCTGGACAGGAAAGCGATAGCAGACTGAGACTGGGTAATTAGAGGAGTGTTTATGGAGGGACTCTACAAATAGTGAACTAGGTTTGTGAGAAGGAACAATGGATGGTGGTGTATTCCTGAGCTGAAGGTGCAAAGGTAAGGAAGCAGTCAGCTGTACCCGAAGGAGAACTATTTGGGAAGGACCACCTGACAGTGTTTGCTAAGCAGAAGCAGTCAACCAATGCCAACCTGGCAGGCAGAGAGCTGGAGCCCTAGATATGGTGACCTTACTCTTCTTGGCCCTCTAGAATCTTCTGCTGGTGCAGCCCTCTGGAGAAGTCTAACCAGAAGCCAGGGGACAAGGCAGCCACTGGTACAATGTAAGTGGGTCAGGCTCACAAGGCAAGAAGGAGGGCAGGAAAGGGTGGAGTGCCAGCCAGGAGTGGCAAGTGGTAGATATCCATCACTCCAGCATGTGTCTGCCACACAGCAGAGAGCCTGATACCTGGAGTTGGCATGAGCAGATGTGGCAGAGTGAACGGATTTTGCCAGGAGAAGAGGAGTGGGATTTGGCATATGTAGTAAGAGAAATTTATATACACTTGCAGGTATGAGGGATCCTAGTCCTCTGTGGGAACTATAATTCATTTTATGGAGATGAAAAGTGCAAGTAGTAGTTGATGCTAGCGAGGTAGGCATGGGCCAGATCGTGGAGTGATTATAGGATTTATCTAGAGATTTTGACTTTATTCCAAGGTCACTGGGAAATTAGTGAAGTACGTTTGTAAATAAGTATTTATTATGGGAAGAGTCCACTATAAAAATAAACAAAATAATATATTGAACCTTCATGTACCATCACCTAGCTTCTATAATGTTCAACTGATAGGCAGTCTTCTGTCTGTCCCCACCTGCTTTATATTAATGTGAAGCATTTCTCAGACATTGTATCAGTTACTTACAAATACTTCTGAATGTGCTTTTAAAAGATAAGACTGTTTTATGAACATGACAACACACTTCTATCTGAAAAAAAATAAGATAGTACCATCTGGCTATCACTATTTACTGAGTGCTTAAATTTCCAGTTGCCTTGCAAATATCCTTTGTTTTCTTATGTTCTGTGAATTTGAACCAGGATCCAATTTAAATTTATTTGTTGTGATTGATTGATAGAACTCTTAAGTATCTATGGGTTTCTGTCCATCTCTTTATCTTCTTCATTTATTTATTGAAAAAAAAAAGGCTATTTGTCCTGTAAAGTTTCCTTGGGTCTGAATTGTGCTAATAATATCCCTTAAGTATCAATTCACATTGCGTGCTGTTTCCTTTATTTTTTTTTAATTTTTAACATTTATTTATTTTTGAGAGAGAGAGAGAGAGACAGAGTGTGAGTGGGGCACCGTCAGAGAGAGAGGAAGACACAGAATCTGAAGCAGGCTCCAGGCTCTGAGCTGTCAGCACAGAGCCTGATGCGGGGCTCGTACCCATGAACTGTGAGGTCATGACCTGAGCTGAAGTTGGCCGCTTAACCGACTGAGCCACCCAGGCGCCCCTCTTGCTGTTTCCTTTAAGTTGATAGTTGGATGTAGGTGCACTACTTCCTTCACCCCACTCCCACTCCCCAACCCCCAACCCCCGCCCAACAAATCTACTTTGTGGTTAGTGTTCTCTTCTTCCAAAAGCCGATAGGTAATATCTGGCTGTCCCTCTGTCTTGGTTAATAGTCCTGAATGATCATTGTCTGGATCCAGCAATCATTAGAGGTTGGCAGAGTAGTGATATTCTAACTCTATCCTTCTTCATTCATTAACTGGAATATTTCTATAAAGACTAATTTCATCTAATACTTCGTTACTTAGTTATGTAGTTTGTATAGGAAAAGCAGGGTAACTGATTCCTTTTCTTTATACATTTTCAAACTAAGTAATTTACTAGTATCTTCTGATGGTGGCTGATTTTTAAATGGATTCTAATTTTTTGGACACTTACCCCATTACGAGTTTGGGTCTATGCACCATCCCCTGGAATCTGGGTGCACTTACAAATACTTGGCAAATCAGGTACAGTGGAAGTAACACTAGGTAACTTGTGATACTAGATCATGAAAGGCCATGCAGCATATAGGAAATACAGGCAATACTGATGGCCTCTAATTAATAGGAATTTTATAAATTCTAGTAATGTTTGTTATTAAAAATATCTCCCTGCTTTCATGCATTTAATGTCAGTCATAAGTATTTGTTGAAAATTTATTGAATCCACAAATACTTTGAATTCATGAATGACACTCTGCTATGTAAAATGATTATGAAATGGACCGAAAGACAAGCCCTGTCCTCAGGGTACCCACAGTTCAGTGTTGTGGGGGGAACATGAAAAACATAAGTAATTGCCATCTGGCATAATAAATTCTAGGAGAAAGGCACGTGTAAAGATAGGAAGAAGATGAAAGCAGAACAGTGTTTATAAAATGGGGGAAATCAGCAAAAATTGCACAGAGGAGGGAAGAGTGTCTATGGATGAGATTGCAAGCATCTGTTCCACGGAGGATGAGTCTAAGAGAACATGGTATTCTAGAACTCCCCCATGGTACCTCAGTGACGACACATACGGTGGAAGAAAGACACTGATGTGGAGAAGCTAGGACAAAGGGTTTTGTTTTGTTTTGTTTTGCTTTGTTTCATGTTGTTTTAGGACCTGTTAAATGGGGAGGTTGAAAGAGATGGAATGAGACAGAATCAGATTTGTGGTTTAGAAAGATTACCTGAATGTCTTGGAAGGTGACCAGAATCTCTGCTGTTGGAGGGAGATAGACAAAGCAGGATGTTGGGACCAAAGTCCAGGTGAAGAAATGAGGAAGCCTGGATGCCTGCCGTAAGAAAGTGGTAATGAAGATGGGGGTATTGGCAACTTCAAGAGTTACTCAGACATGTTGACTTATTGTAAAGGGTGAGAGAGGAGTTTGCATAAATCCTGGCTGGGCAGCATAGGCCATTGGGTAAATGGTGACTACATTAGAGATTAGGGAAGATAAAAGAAAGAAAATATTGCCAACAATTGGGTTGTGTTTTTTTGAAACCACATTTCAAAATTATATTTTAATGTCGTTCTACTTAACTTACAGTGTTAAATTAGTTTCAGGTGTATAATATAGTGATTTCACAGTTCTATATATTACCCAGTGGTCAGTTGTGTTTTATGTAAGTTAAATTTGAAACCCCTGTAAGACATTTAAGGAGACAGAGGCAATTTGAAATACCTGTTTAGAGCTCAGAGGCTTCCTCCAGGTTGTGAGAGAGGGGTTCTGGAGTCTGTCAGATCTCTTTCTCTTCCATCCCATCATTGGTAGGAAAAGGAGAAAAATAATAGTTGATGAGCGCTGGTGAAGAGTAAATGGAATGCTAAAATTATATCCATTATTCTTTTTCTTTATACCATATGAATCATGTAAAAATGCATACTAGCTAGCATCAAATGTGTGATTGGAGCTCAGATTCTAGTGACTTTAGTTTGCTCCAAGATTTAAAAAAAATTCTACTTGAAAAAAAGCAGAGTTAAATGTAGTTTATCCTGTACAGTTTTGAACACCCTATGCTCTCTAAAGAATATGGGCACATATGTCTCTATTTTCAGACACATTTTACCTGACTGCTCATATAACACTACACCATTGTTCAAGAAGAAAGAATTTAATTTTCAGGACTTTAGTTTCACATTTCTTGAAACTATTACACTGATTATGCTTCTAAGAACAGAAATTATTTGAAAATTACATGTGTGTAAGACGATTGTATAAACAGAACAGTGTGGTTATTTGGGTGTATGTGTGTGTTTTTGTGTCTTTTACAATATTCAGGGTGGCTCTTAAATAGAAGAGAGATTTAAATAGAATTACAAGGTGGGATTAGACATTGTTTCTTTTAGACTCTTTATCTTCCAATTGCAAATTTCAAAGCTTAGGTCTTCAATTCATTTTCCTGGTTGAAATGCCTGCTTACGAATTATGATGATTCTTCATTGGGTGCTTGGTAACCTGATTACCTTTTTGGGTTCTACACAGACCATAATCAGACATTGTAATTTATATTTACTTTCACTACAATTTTTTGCCTTTATGGTTTTGAAAGGTCTTTTCATGTTGAGTCTGTTTCTAAGTAATCTAAAACTCTTTAAGACAGTTCAAAGCATTTTTCAGATTGGTGAATTGGTAACCTAATTTGCTATACCATGTGAAATCCAAAAACTGCAGTTTTCTAAACTTTAAATAAAGTATAGCCAGCTTTCTTTTTGTTAATTGAAAGGAGAATATGTAATCTCTTTTCTATTTATGAATTATAAATGCAAAAGTTTATTTGATGAGAAAAATTACATGGAAGAATTCCCAGGGCTGAAGTTTTATACATACTAGATAGTATAATCTTTACTTTTTATGTAAAAATGTTAAATGTTTGCTTATTTTCATAATATACATAAGTATAAGAACTGAAAATAGAAATATTAGTCATAATTACCTGGTTTGCAACTATTGACATTTTGATATATTTTCTTCCAATTGCTTTATTTCTGTTTTTAAATATATAGGAAATCATGTCATTATAAGTAAAAACCATAGAAAAATGGCTGACTATTCTTTCATATATAAATACCTCAATTTATATAATAATTATTCCTTTATGAAAAGCTCCCTTTATTAAATATTTAAGTTTCTAGATGTTTGATGGTATAAATAATCCTGTAATTAATATAATTATTCATAGGCCTCTGTCCATATTTCAAAATATTGTCTTTTGACATATCCCCACACAAGGAATTACTGAGCCAGTGACATAAATATTTTAAAACCTCTAATAACAGTTATAAAACTGCTTTCTAGAAATGTTGTACTGTTTACTTGCCCAACAGCAATGTGGGAGAGTACCTAGTAAGAAGTAATATCCCACAGGTGATGGAAATATGTTAACAGAAACAAAAAGCTATTAGAATATTGCACTTGAGGAAACAAAAGGAGAGATGAGTATAAAATTATATCCCTAGAGAGAAACAAAGAAATCATGTATGTTTTGTATGGTCCATTAAGTCCTCTTAAACAGCAAAAAAAATGAGAGTAAGGACACATCGTTGCTTAACTTTATTGTTACCTTGCATGGTTTTTCAAAGTGTGGTTTTTTTGCATATTTTAGTAGGCTGTTTGTCTTTTATTGTTGAATTGCAGGAATTATTTATATATTCTGAATACAAGTGGATTGACAGATATATTTAGTGCAAATAGGTTTTCCATCTATTTATTTTCTTAATGTTTGTTTTCGATGAGCAGAAGTTCTTCTGAATTCCTGTTTTATGAGGTAGGCTTATATCATGTGGGCTTTTTGTGTCCTTTTTAAGAAACCTTGCTTATTCCAAGAAAGGTTGGGAAGATAGTCTCCTATGTCTTCTTTTGGAAGATTTATAGGTTTAGCTTTTATGTATAAGTATGTAATTCAGCTCAAATTAATTTATGTGGATTGTATAAGTGACTCAAGATTCATTTTTTAAAAATACACTTTTTCCAGCATTCTTTGTTGTTTAGACTTGTCTATAGAATTACCTTGGTTGCCTTTGCCCTTCAATTGTATGTGGTTCTATTTCTGGACTCTATCCTGTCCCATTGATTTATTTCTTTATACTTATGGTAGTACCACACTGTTTTGATTATTATAGGTTTATAGTAAGTCTTCAAACTGGTAATAGGAAGCATTTCCCTTTGCACTTCTAAGAATGTTTTGGTTATTCTGTCTTTTGTATTTGTAAATAAATTGTAGACTCAGTTTGACTGTTTGCAAAAAAAAAAAAAAACAAAAAAAACCCTGCTGGGATTTTAATTGAGATTGCTTTGAACCTATAGATTAGGGAGAATTGACATATTAACAGTATTGAGTGTTCCAATCTACAAACATGATATCTTTCTCCATTAATTTGGCTGCTGTTTAATTTCTCTTAGCAAAATTTTATAGTTTCCTAGTTTCGGTGCAGTTTTCAGGTTCTTGTATACCTACCCTTTACTAAATTTGTTCCTATTTTATGTTTTCTTCTCTGCCCCTGTCAACCCAGTATTGTCCATGATTTTCATCTGACAGCAAATAGAATAAGGGCTTGAGTAATAAGAAAGAGGATGAGGTTTTGGGGGAAGATGAAGGCAAGTATTGTGGGGAGAAATACAGTGTGGAGAGACTGAAAGTCTCAAGCCATACCTGTGGCGTGAAGGAATATGGTCTGAGCAACAGGGCGATAAATGGCAATGGATGCACTTAGTTCAGCAGCTTTCTTTGTTTTCCTATCAGGTCTTATTCTATCAGAAAGGCAATATTTAAAGTTTTCACAAAAGTGATATATGCTGGATTGAACAGATAATTCAATGTCTGTCATTAATAAACCACCATATTAATACCAGTAAATAATTCTCTCTAGCAAATTATGGGGATATTTGTGGTTAAGCCTAGACCATTCTGAGTGATGAAAAATAACTATTTCTTTTTTTTTTAATTTTTAATTTTATTTATTTTGAGAGACAGAGAGAGCATAAGCGGGGGGGGGCAGTGAGAGGGGGCACTGCCAGCACAGAGACTGATGTGGGGCTCAAACCCACAAAGCAGTGAGATCATGACCTGAGCTGAAACTAAGAGTCAGAGACTTAACCGACTGAGCTGCCCAGGCACCCTGAAAAATAACTATTTTTAATAAGTATTTAAAATATCAGCTTTATTCTAATTTATTCCAAAAATAATGTGGCTGTGCTAACAGTAATAGAACTGTTTTTACCCCGAAAAGCTCTTTACTATAATTCCTCTTGTGCCTGTGCCGTGATCTTGGATTGATTCTGAAATACCAATGGGACTGCCACTGACAGCTATTTACATGTTTGTGGTATTGCTGCTGCTCTATTTTTGAGGCTGAGAAGATGACTTAAAAGGGCTCTACAGTATGGTGTATGCCTTCTAAATACCAAGAGGTTGGGAAGTATGTAAAACAGTTTTCAATTCTCTGAAACTCAGAGGACTAAGTTCTTACCTGGCAGGTTCTGCATTTTTGTTTGTCATTAGGCCCAGTCAAGGTGGGAGGTGGGGGGAGGGTAGAGAGAAGAAGAAAGTGGTGTTTCCAGAGCAGTGGATGAAGGGATATATTCTCAATTGAGAAGTACTTGAAGTCAAGGGGATATACTGGACAAGTTCTGGAGATGAGATAGTGGCTCTAATCCATCGACTTAAGTGGATCATTTGTGTACAGCCAACAAAAACTTTCAACTGAATAACAAAGGATTGGGTAATAGGCCAAAAAGAATTTTAGTAAATTCTCACTGCATTCTCCTCTGCTTTTCTAGTTTTCTCTACCAATTTGATAAAATTATATGTAAAGCACACAGCGGAATACTTTTAACATTAAACATGATCAATAGGGAGTATTCAGTTTTTATTCTATTTTCTTTCTGTCCTTTTTGTCCCTTTGTGCTTCTTTTCTCTTTGCATTTATAGATAATCAGGTTTCTATTGTTCAAATTAATGCAAATGCAAAAAAAAAAAAAGAAATTCACAGCATCAGATAAATACAAATATCTGGCAACCAAATAAAGGGAAGTTGACATCACAAGTCTCAGTTAACAAAGTTTATCCCTCATTTACAGGAAAGAGAACTATAGAAACAAGTTGATAGTATGTTGTGGTGGGTTCTCCTTCACGAGCAGGGGTCCTGGGGAGGTGACAAGCGATGCAATGGGACACTCCTCAATGGGAGCGTGGATGTTCCCAGACACCACTGGAAACATGCCTGAGGGACACTCCTCATTGGGAGTGTGGACGTTCCCAGACACCCCTGGAAATGTGTACGTCCCTGAGAACAATGGAGACGGACCAAGAGCTGATGGCTAACGGCAAACTTTGCTAGGAACAGCATCTTATTTTATACCCTCCTTGCAAGCTTAGAGAGCATAGTAAATGTTACAGTGAATGTTTTACTCAGAACAATAGCTACAGATAAAGGAAGGACAGATCAGGAACATGCTGCAACTGTGCGTGGGTCTATCTCTGGTGGTTTCTTGATGCACTTGGCTGATGACCAGGAAGGCTCAGTCCTGCACGTCCTCCTGGGACTTCATCAAGTCCCATGTTCCCAGCGTTCTGGGAACAGAAGTCCGATAAGGACAACACATACACAAGGACAGTGCTGAGAACAGAGGTCTGATAAGGACAGTTCATCCTATTCCCCAACAGTATGCATTTTTAATCTTTTAGATTTTGAGAAAGTTAGTATTAAACTCCTTTTTTATATTTATTATAAATGAATTGATAACTCAAAAGGCATAATATAACCTTATTGAAAAATTATTTAGCAGTATCTGCCAAAGTTAATTATGCATCTAAACTTAATGGCATAGCAATTCTTCTCATTGTATGTACCCAAGAGGTATGTATCTACCAAGAGATACGTTCACGAAAGTTTGTATCAACAATAGCTACAAACTTGAAACAGCCAAATGTTTATCACCAAAAGAGTAAACAAATACATTTTGGTATATATTACTCAAAAATAACACTGAGAAAAAGATGTCAGACACAAAAGAGTCATCTAATATGGTTTATATGAAGTTCAGTTTCAAACAAATTGAATCTATGATAATAGAGGTCAGAATATTGGTTACTAACTAGTTGATGGGAAGAGTATAAAAAGATTGAGAAAGAGCACATGGGAACTTGTGACTTATCTAAACCTTGATCGGGATAGAGATTCACATGTGTATAAAAATATTCATCAAGTTGTAAAATTTGTGTATTCTTTTATAACCAAACATGTATTATATTCATTTGTTCCTAAACGATACTAAATATGTAATAACATATATAACATAAAAATATATAATACACACACATTTTAACTAATGCAAGAAAGTTATATTAATTTGTTGTTCTCAACAACAGGCTTTTAATGTTGGACTGACTTTCCATTCTGTGGCCACCATGGTGAACTGAACTCTGTGTTTGATCTTCAAAGCTGCTATTCTTTTCACAATGCTTATAACTGAGTAATTAATCTTATTTTGTATTTTGTAGACCTTACACAGACTAAAGGTAGCTTAAGGAGGTTTTGGGTAAAAGGAAAAAGCCTGCCCAAGTTTGCAAATTAACCACGGGTGGGCTGCATATTTAAATATGAATATATTTAATATATAATATATAGTTGCATCTTATAGCATGTCTGTATAAGCCTGTTATACATACATATATATGTTATGTAACTATGTTATATATTTATGTTTAAATAATATATATTACATATTATAATATACACTTATATTTAAACATAGTATAAAAGCTGTCTTAAACTGTGCTTTATCTCTTTTCTTTTCTTTTTTTCTCCTTATATTGGTTATTCAATGGGACTAACTAACACAAAGAACAACTTTTGTATTAATGTGAATAAATTAAGACCAAAAATTGGTTACTGATGAAAATTTGTGGTCAAGCTCATCAAAAGTTTAGAAATTTTAGTTTATTTTTGTTAAGGTGATTTATCCAAGGTTTCCCATTCTACTCCTGGCAAGCAATTTTCAACATATTTATCAAAGGTCTTTTGGTTATATATAGTGGACTTGGGGTATCTAGCTTTCCTGACTTTGAAGAACTGACTTCTAGCTTCCTTTTGACTCTTGAATTTACAGGCTGCCCTGCAAGTTGGGGGCCATGGGGAAAGGCTACACCAGTGTCGGGAGGTCATGCTGCTCACTTACAAATCCATCCCCATGCAAGTGGATGGGGAGCCCTGTAGGTTGGCCCCAGCTATGATTCGGATCTCCTTGAGGAATCAAGCCAACATGGTACAGAAGAGCAAGAGGAGAACATCCATGCCTTTACTCAATGAGTGAGTTTGCCCCTTGCCTACCTTTGTGGATACAATGATCATAGAGAGAATACCAGGCATGTGCATGGTCTAGGGGCCGTACTGTGTTGAGAAAGGAACAAAGTCCAAGAAACCACAGTTCCTTGGTCTCTCTCACATATTTTTCTTCATGTTTATTACACAGTGACCACACACTTCTTTTAGAACTTATTGCTATATTGTATACTAGATAGATCACTCTTCTTCATTGATCACTTTGCTATATACTTATTGGGAACAGCAGAAAATCATTAAGAGTGATTCTTGGGTCATAAAATACATCAAGATAAACAAACATGTTCCATTTTGTTTTAAGAAGGCATGCTGTTGGCCTCCTCTTTACCCAGGTCACTTGGGGAGTGTTGGGTTCCCCAATAGCAGGAGGTTAGCAGAGCTGGATTTTGGGGGCTCATCTCTCTCCATGTTGCATCCCCTTCTGCCTGTTAGTGAGTTATCATTTTCCTGATGCCCCCATTTTAGGGTCCTGTGTCCTCTGGTGCTTCAACTCAATTTTGCTGTCCTAAGTGGCATCCTATTGTCTAAATACAACCTGATTCACTATTCAACACCTAAATAAAATGTATCCCTATTGGACCCTCTCTTTCCTTAGGTGTGTTGATGAACTGATTTGAGATAAGGTGATAATAACTAGATATTTTGAGTATACTCATTTTACAGCACCTTTTAATCTCATTTTTTAATGGAGATGTCTGTCTGGTGTTGGAGAAGGGGATGGAGAAAGATGGGGATTTGGGGCCTCTTTTTGAGTGTCTTCTATATATAATGACCATATGCCTAATCTAACTCAAGGTAAGGCTGTTTTCAGACTCAGCCTTGGGTCATTACTCTATCACGGTGAGGGACCCTCCAAGGTACACTCCTGTTTGTGGCCTGTGATGCATGGTTACCTATTTGTACTGAATGGCTGGCTTCTTGCAGCGCCTGTGAAGCAAGGGCATGCTTTGCCACATATTTCTGGAATCACTGTGACAATCTTCAGAAGTGCCTAGAATAAACCAGTAACACAGGTGCCATAGCTCACTGCCAGAGCCTGACCTCACCTCTCTTTCTCAGATGGCATATATTAAGGAATAGCATTAGACAGGTCTCTTCAAGTGTTTGCATTTCTGGCATCTGCTTTGAAGTCTGAGGCTGGAATGAGAGCTCCTCTCTCCTCTGCTTCCTCCTTTCCCAGAGTCACTCTGAACATCAGAGTCACTCAGCACTTTGCTCAGATCATTATCCAGACAACTTGTTCAGCTGTATTCCTTATTTCATTTACATTTTGCAGCTGGTAAAACCCCTCACTTATTCCCAATGGCTTTGTTTTCTCCCTGCCTTTACCTTCAATTAGGTTGAATATACAACTGGCAAGTATGTATGTTAAAAAGGTAGGATGTCAGCAATGATATATGGTTGACCATACTCTCTCTGGAAATGTTAGAGCTCATCCATGAACCACTGGTCAAGGAGAAAGCTGTGAAATACTAAATGAAAAACCATTTTGGAGATAGTATAGCAGCTCAGGTTGTTTTGGGTCACTTGTATACAGTTAAGAAGCTATAATAAAACTAAGAGTCCTTAATATCTACAGGCAAAGTCCTCGCATTCTTGTGCCTGACCATGCTATATTTAATAACCTTATCAGGCATGAAATTGTCTCTAGGTGCTTAGTTTCAAATAGCTCTTGCCCTTGAGCTGAGAAAAAATTTGTGTTTGCTCAGCAACTGTATTGTTAAGAATTAATTTTGGCTTTCTTCACATATAAAAACAAATATGAATAGTTGTTTTCTTTTTGTACTTTGAGTACATATGGCAGATGATGTGACGGCCTAGATTTAGCTGTGAGAGTGTTCAAGAAACAAAATTAATGACTTCCCACCAGGGGGCAGTGGTGTGTCCATGTAGGCAGCCTCAGGCCTCTGGAAATATCTATGTAAAATGGCAACCGCATGCTTTTCAGTTCCAGAAAGGATACTTGTAAAACTCAACAAAGGTGTTTATTACCACTTATGATGAATAACTATCAGAACACTATATTTTTTAGAAAATCAATCCAGATAGCACATTTTCAAAGGAAAACCAACACCTAGTTATCATGTTGCCTTGTTCGCTAAAGCCTTACCGCTCTTGCTCACCCTCTGCAATTAGATTTCTTGTGCCTGTTTTAATAGAAATCCTTGTTTTCAAATCTGACTTTTTCTGCTGGATTTCCAAGGAGAGTTTCCAGTGTGAGGGTTGTCTGGCCATTAAGAGCTTTCTACAAGTTTTCTTCAACCTTCTGAGTCCTCCAGGCTTTTATCTGTTTTGGCCACGGTTTTGCCAAGTTCACTTTTGCAGCCAAGGCAGAAAGATATTTATTTTCTGCCCCCACCTCCCTTTCTCCCTTCCTCCCTTCCTCTCTTTCTTTCTTTCTTTCCCCCATTTTCTCATTGTTTACTAAAATTATCTGTTTCTTCTGTTCCATTTGCCTGTCTTCTTTCAGAAGAAAGGAAACTGGTTAAAAATGTCTAGAGAACTTTTTTAGAAACCTGTGTGTGTGATGGGGTAGGGAGTTAAGTAAGTATTTGAGAATTAGACGTCGTGGTTCCCTAAACAGCTGGCTCCCTTTTCCACCTGAGCAATGGTGTTCCTCATGGGCTTGCCTTTCTCCGGGAGATCACACCTGTACCCCAGATTTCATCTATGACTGAAAAGTGAATAAACCTCACATGTATGTCTTCTATCCAGGCATTTCTTTAGAAGTAAAGACTCACACCCAGATATCTTAGCTGACATCTTTACCTGGATATCTGCTAGCAACCTTAGACTATAGGCTAAAAATGGGCTTGTTAACTGCTCCATTTGCTTTCTCTGCTCATCAGCCAATGAACCCCTATCATCCACATCTGTCTACATGGAACCATCTAATTATTTCCCATGACCCCGCCCTGGAGTCCTTGCAGTCATCTGCACTGTTACACACCCCATGTGGCCTTAGAGGTCTACCTTCTATTTATTTCCCAGTCTTTAACTCACACCACCTACCCCCTCTGCTAGTAATATGGCCTTTGTTCAAAGGCCGTTTAAGCTACCTCCCCACAGCATCACTAAACTATGCTCATAATTCCTTGTTTCCAGTGTCCCTTCCCTTCACACAGTACCTTTTCCAATAGACGAATTGGAAGGATCTTTCTAGAAATGTTAAACTTATATTCCTTAACTGTGCATGCCCTTGTGATCATTGCCTTCATCATTCTCTTCCTGTGCTCCAGAGATCATTGCTGCTCTGGAGCAGTGGCCTGCCTCCTGCATCATCATACTTTTGAAGTTCGGATGCTTTTGTTTGTTTGTTTTGTTTTTTAACATTTATTTATTTTTGAGAAACAGAGAGACAGAGCATGAGCAGGGGAGGGGCAGAGAGAGAGGGAGACATAGAAATCCGAAGCAGGCTCCAGGCTTCGAGCTGTCAGCCCAGAGCCCGATGCGGGGCTCGAACCCACAAACTGCAAGATCATGACCTGAGCCAAAGTCAGATGCTTAACTGACAGAGCCACACAGGCGCCCCCTGATGCTTTTCTTGCAGCACCTTCCTTCCTGCCTTTTTGTCTGTTAACACTTGCTCAAGTTTAAGACTCCACTGAAGTATAACTTTCCCTAAGAATCCTTTTCTATCCACTTCTAGCCATTAGCTACTCCTGTTCTATGTTACATGCATCACATCATTTATCAATAATAGTATAGTCCTTGGTTGACTTGTCTCTTTACCCTGCTTAGAGTTTTCTTCTTAGGGTCCTGAGTGCCTACCAATATGTCTGAGACATGTTTTTGTGTTGAATAGTGGCTTGCACATGGGTCAGTTCTATAATGCTGTATCTGTTAACATTTCTCCAAGATTGTTTCTAAAATAGCATAAATCTAAAATCCATGAATATAAAAGTAATAAAGATAATGTCTTGATACCATTTGATGTTAATAAATGGAAGATACATACTTAAGAATTTTAAGATCTGGTTCGCATGGATAGGTGGGGGAATTACCATGAGAAATGGTTAAATAGTAGGCCTCATGTTGCCATTAGATCTTTATTTATGCTTAAAAGAAAATTATCCCCCCCGCAAATATTTCCTGGTCTATAATCCAATTTGCTATTACTACATAGAAACCAACCTCTCCACCCCACTGGTACAGGAACATATCTCATTTTACCATGGCTTATGAATCTATTCAAAGTGAGAATTGCAATAAATATCTTCCCCTGAAAAAGTAATAGAGGAGATTTATCTAGGTTCATATTCATGTACTAGTTACATGGTAGCCAGATAAATTTGATTATGCTATTTAAAGGCACCTTTGAAAGGGATTAGAAATTTAAAATTTCTCAGGCGATTAAGGAGATGTTATGCTAGCTGTAATCCTGAGCTCACTGGTAATTAAGACTAAACTGTGAAAAGCAATCATGTTATTCAAGGGCAAGATTTCTAGTTGGCAAACTTTGAATTGGGCAGTGCAGATGATTGGATTCCATCATTCTAGCTGCACAGAAGTAGTGTTGGTTGTAACTGATAGTCCTTTGAGGACAACAAGGAGTTGATTCATGGTGACTTTATATGAGAATTTGCATACCCAGCAGAAAACAGGGCTCAGGGAGCTTTTCTACTGCAGTTAGAGTGAAGCTGTTCAAATCATCTAAGAGTAGAGAGACTAACTATGTAAAGGTGACAACAAATTTTTGATTTAGTTTCTTCAAATTTACTTTTCATCTTTTCCAATAGCAACCAAAGGTTCTCTCTTTTATAAAAGAAGAGAGAAAAGGGAGACGTCTGTGGTTTCACTCTTCTACCAAGAGTAGAGTGGAATTATGGCATCACCATGATGAATTTAGGTTTTCTTGGTATTCCCTTCAGAGTCCTTAAAGTTTTTGTTAAGCTACTCTTTTCAAGATGGTTGTATTTTGATACAGATTTCTTACAGATTTGGAATCATGAGGACTATGTTAAAGGATTAAATTTACCTTGACTCTCCTCAAAGATGAGTTTACTATGCCAGCCTACCCCGCCTCTAGTGTGTGTGTGTGTGTGTGTGTGTGTACTTGCGCACATGCCCGCATCCTCTCCTTGGATGTCTCGAATGACCTAGAACAAGAGAGGACCACGATGATACCTCCTGCCCGCAGCCCTGCCCAGTGTCCACGCTCCTGTTGCATCTGCCCGTGCCCTGCCCTGCGCTCCAGTCGGTGGCTTGCCGTAGAGCCAGCCCTTGCCCTGTGTCCTGTTGGCTTCATTGCTATCACTGGCTTTTTGGATTATGTCCGTGGCTGGCTGGATTTTCCTTTTCTTTTCATTCACTGTTTGGTGACGCGCTCATTTAATTTTTGTTTAAATTTTGTGTGTCTCTCTTTCTCTCTCCTGGCTTGTTCCCTGTCTGTCTACGCTGTTGTGCTGACTGTCTTCGCTGCTCATTCCCTGCTGCCTCTAGTATCCGTCAGGTGCCAGCTGCCGACCTGCGGAGAGTGTCTGCCCCCCCTGGCTCCTTCACCACGTGAGTACAAAGCCGGCCCGTTTCTACACTTTGTCTAGCACCCTCATCTCCTCCTCAGGGTTAGACTTCCTGCCTCCTTTTCCCTCACAGGTCTGCTCCTCAGACAAGGACCCGCCAACCCTAATTGCCTTCGTTACCCCTCTGTGATTTGACATGGAGCTGTCCAGTTCTTTGTGTCCTATTTGTCTCAGTCTTCTAAGGGTTCAGGTTTAAATTTTTGATGAGATAAGTGAGGACCCATAATTGCATGAGGTTGTAGAAAATTCCATCCTAAGCATTGGTGTTTATGGCAAGTTTGTAAGAGCAACAGACCATTCTGTTATCTGTAGCTCAGGGATGATGTTGAAGATGATGTTGAAGGTGTGCCGGCTGCCCGCAATTTGTGAGTGGACCCCTAAAATTATGTGTGGAGTTTGAGTGCATGCATGCATCTGGGCATCATTTGGGTTGAGAATCCATGGTTGAAATAAAATATCAGTGACCCAAAACTGTCACTGAGTTAACAAAACACACTTGATCCATAGTTAATAATTCACACTTAAGGTATTTTATGCTTTTATTTTTTTCTGTTTTTTTAGCACTTGGGACTTCTTTTTTATGTTGTTGCCTCTGTCTTGCCCTTTTTCTTTATCATACAAATACTTACCTTTTGTTATGGTTCTGGTACTGTTACAGGTGCTCTACGTTAACTACTTAACTAATTACTCCCCTAACAGTCCTCTGGGACATGTGGTATTCTCTCCATCTGTGGTATTGCAAGGAATCTGATGCACAAAGAGGTTAACTAACTTGCTTTAGGTCACACAGCTAACAAGTGGTAGACTGGGTTGCAAACTCAGATGGTCTGGCTTCAAAGTTCACACCTCAACAGTTTACGATTTGCCACCTTTGATCTATGATGATCCTATGTATTTCTTCAGCCCTAGTTGAATCATTGGCTTTTCAAAGAATTCTTTGTGGCTTAATGTTGCATTAGTTACCTTCTCATTAGAGTTCACTACTGATATACTTATTATAGCTCTCAGGTTTGATAGGCTGGTATTAATTACATTAGCTCTATATGTGTGTGTGTGTGTGTGTGTGTGTGTGTGTGTGTGTCACACACTAACTAGACTGAAGCTACTTAAGATCACTGACTGTATCTTTTTTGAATTTTTGTGTCCCCTGTCCTGATCACAGATCTTAACACAAAGTATTCTGAAACCAAACAGAGTTGTCAGTTGGCAGAATGAATGAAAGAATTTATGTCTACATTGAACTGTACAATATCTAGCATCTAGGGATATGCCAAAATGATTCCTAAAGTTCAATCATATAATTTTACTTTCAGTCCTAGTCTTATAGATACACATTTATTTATTCACTTATAACAATACATTTTTTCAAAAACATTACTTTATATTTGCTCTGTGCCCACCGTTTTGTGCTTGGAATCTAGTGGTGCTCACAACAGAATACTGCCTTCATGGAAATTAAAGTTGAATGGTCACAGATTCAACAGGAAAATAACTTGTACTTTTCAATTTGGAGGTTATTCTGGGGTATAACCTACATTCTACAAAAGGCTTCTTCAATAAGTTGGAGTCCAAGGAATGGGGTTTGGTGGTTCTTTTCAGTGCCTCTGTTGATAGTGTTCAAAGAATTGAGAATATCAACAATAGAGGTGCATGTGGAATTAGTCACATTTCTGTTACAGTTTAAGTTTGGGTTGTGTTTTAAGTTTTAGTTGTATAATTTAAATGAGGCTCTTTTTTTCTTATTCCAGGTGTGTACACTACAGTAAGATAAACTGTCCTGTTTTGATAGGGTGTAACAGGCAGAATGCCTATGTGTTGGCACTTTAAAACTTGAACATGGCTCTAAAATATATCTATGTATGAGATATCAACTATTATATATTACAGATGTTAGATCTATAGGACATCTATAGATGTAAGATGTCAGAGATACCTATGTTTCTGTACAGAAATATTTCTGTAATGAAAATTTATTAAAATATAATTTAAAGGACATGTAAGAAAACACTGTCAAAGAGCCTGGTAGAAAAAGCCAAGAACAACAATAAGTGCTGTGTCTTTACATATTATGGCAGTGGTTAGCAGTTTTGATCCATTCTTATGCTATTTTCAGCAGTGTTTAATAATTACGTTAGTGTTGCTTTGGTACTCATGAAAGTCAGGACCCCAATATCTTCAACTCTAAGCTTGTCTAATTTTTTTTTTTACTCTTTGTCAGCTATTTTCTGCTGAGAAAAACTCTTATATAGATGATCTCTTCTGGGGAGAAGTGTCTCTTTCTACTGTTCCTGTAGGAAATGTTGATTTCCTAAAGCAACTTGCATGATCTTTCTTTCTCTCTAGCTTACTAATAACTTTTTTGGTTGTTGGAAGAAGGTCGTGGTGCATGGATTATTAAGAATTGCAACATATTAGTAATGTCTGTGCACATGGAACATTTCACCTTTATGCAAAGAATCCTGAAATTTTATTTTTGTTCACATATTACCACATATGCATCCTGAGTGTTAGTCCAAAGGATTAGTGGCTTTATCCAATAGAATAAAACAAAACAGGGGTGCCTTGGTGGCTCCGTTGGTTAAGCGTCTGACTTTGGCTCAGGTCATGATCTCACTGTTCTTGAGTTCGAGCCTCACATCAGGCTCTGTGCTGACAGCTTGGGGCCTGGAGCCTGCTTCAGATTCTGTGTCTCCCTTTGTCTCTGCCCTTCCCCTGCTTGTGCTCTGTCTCTCTCAAAAATAAATAAACATTTAAAAAATAAAAAAAAAAACAAAGCAAATAGAATACTTCACATCTTGTGCATGTAGCTTAATGTTATTAGAGCAATACCTCAGTTGAAAAATTCTTTATAATTAAATGACTTCATAGTAAAGTCCTCACTAAAGGGCATATATGCACACTGAATTTTATAAATCATGAGTATTCATGCTAAATGTTCCAGTTACTAGCTTCTGTTGAGCTAATGCCAAAAATAACACAAAGGTGTGTAATTGTAAAATGTCTTTCTAAAGCTTTTATCTTTCAGTAACTTATTAAATTCCATTTTATGCCTGTTCTTCTCCACCAAAATGAAATAATATAAATGATTTATACCGAATTTAGTCAACTTTTCATCTTTCAAAAAATATTGAGTGCTTTCTTTTCAATACCAGGAGTTCTGTGGGATACTGGAGATACAGAGATTATAAAGCTAGGGTTTCCGTCCTAGAGAAATGGACATGCCAGAGATAGACCTAGTTTGTTGCTTACAGTGCAACTACAGTGCCATGTAACAAGCATTCAAGTAGATCTGGTTGTATTTCCATGTGAATAACTGAGTATTTATTACATTTGTTTTTATTTTTTAGTATTTAAAATTAACATACACTAAAGTTGACTTTTTTGGTATACAGTTGGGAGTTTTAAGACAGGTATTGATTCATATAGTCAGCACCCTAATCAGGGTACAGAACCATTCTATGACCCCAGACATCTGCCTAATCCTCGCATCTCCCATCTCAACCTCAGGCAACCATGAATCACTATAGTTTTGTATTTTTGAGATTACCACATAAATGGAATCATACGGTATGTAACCCTTTGCAATTGGTTTCTCTTTTTAAAAATTATTTAATTGTGTGTTTATTTTTGAGGGGGGGAGGGAGAGAGCAAGAGCACAAGCAGGGGAAGGGCAGAGAGAGGGGGAGACATAGAATCCAAAGCAGGCTCCAGGCTCCAAGCTGTCAGCACAGAGCCCGACCCAGGGCTTGAACTCACAAACCATGCGATCATGTCCGGAGTCGAAGTCGGAAGCTTAACCAACTGAGCCACCCAGGCACCCCACAATTGGCTTCTTTCAACATAACTATATCTTTGAGATTTATCAACATTTTTGCATATATTAATCACGTTCCTTTTTATTCCCGAGTAGTATTCTGTTATATGGATATTTCCATTTATTTACCCATCTACTTCTTGAAGGGCATCTAGGTCATTTTTAGTTTTAGGCAATTGTGAATAAAGCTGCGATAAGCATTGATGAACAAGTTTTGTGTAAATATAAATTTTCATTTCTCTAGGTTAAATACCCTTCTCTAGGAAGGGAATTCCTGGGTCATATGGTAAGTGTATGTTTAACTTTGTAAGAAACTGACTCAGTATTTTCTAGAGTGCAAATTTTGCATTTCTACCAACAGTGTATAAGAGAGAGTTCCAGTTTGTCTCCATCCCTGCCAGCACTTGGGATGGCCAGCATTTTAAAATTTTAATCATTTAATCACTCTGATGAGTGTCTTTTCATTATTCGCCATCTATTTTATACTCTGATGGCACATCTGCTCAAGTCCTTTGCCTGTTTTTAAATTGGGCTGTGTTTCTTTCTTCTTCTGACTTTTAAGATTTTGCCACACATTCTGAAACCAAGTCCTTTGTTAGAGATGTGCTTTGCAAATGTTTTCTCCCAGTACACATCTTATCATTCTCTTTACAAAGTCCAAATTCTCAAGGTTTTCTTCATATGGCTGTATTTTTGGTATTCTGTTCAAGAACTCTTGGTTTAATCCCAGGTCATACATATTTTCTCCTTTGCTTTCTTCTGGAAGTTTTGTAGTTTTCCATTTTGCATTCAGTTCTGTGATTTGAGTTAATTTTTGTGTAAGATTTGAGGTTTAGGATAGTGTTTTATTTTGTTTTTATATATAAATATTCAATGGGTTTTTTTAATTTTTTTAAATACTATTTTTTTTCATTGAATTGCCTTTACATTCTTATCAAAAATCAATTGGATGTATATATGGGAGATTATGGATATATATATATATATATATATATATATATATGGATAAATACTAATTTCTGTACTCTCTGTTCTGTTCCATTGATCTAAATATTTGTGCCTTTGTCAATGCCATGTTCTTTTGATTATTGTATATGTTAAATGTTAAAATCAAGTTGTGCTATTTTTCCACTTTATTCTTTATTTTAAAAGCTGTCTTGGGTATTCAAGTTTCTTTACCTTTCCACATAAGTTTTAGAATAAACTTGCCTATTGTGTTGAATCTATAGATTTGGGGAATGTACACATCTTTACCAGGATGAGACTTCCAATCCGTGAATACTGTATATCCCTCCATTTATTTTGTTCATCATTGTTTTGTAGTTTTCAACTACAAAGATATATATATCTTTTATATATTTTGTTAGATATGTGCCTGTGTTAGACACGTGTTGGTTTTCAATTACAATTGCCAGTATATAAAACTAGAATGGATTTTCATGTTTTGACCTTGTATCCTGTGGCCTTACTAAAGTCACTTTTTAGTGCAAGGAGTTTGGTTACATCCTTGGTTTTTTCTGCATAGTCATACTTGTCATCTGTGAATAGAAATGGTTTTCTTTCATCCCAATCCATATGCCATTTATTTATTTATTTACAATAAATAATATAAATAAATAAATAAGTAGCACTAGCTATTATTTCTAGTATGTTACTGAATACAAATGTTTAGAGTGTATATTCTTGATTTGCTTCTAATACGAGGGGGAAATCATTCAATTTTTTCACCATAAAGTATAATTCTTAGTTGTAGATTTATTTGTTAAAGTACCTTTTTTAGGAAATCTGGGAAAGATTAGAGAGAAATGGACTTATTTATCCTCTACATGTATGTTAGATTTTTCCAAGAAACCATCTGTCCTCATGGTTTCTTTTTACCCTTTTTAACCAGAAGTTCAATTACTCTAGGAGTTATACGACTAACTGGGTTATCTGTTTCATTGTAGGTGAGTTTTAGTGGGGGTTTTTTGGTAGTTTTTTAAAGTTTTTCATGAGTTACTCATTTCATTCCAGTTGTTAAGATAGGTAGAATTGTTGGTAGTATTTCTTTATCTTTTTAATGTCCTCGGGATCTGCATTGACTGTTCCCTTTCATTCCTGATATTAGTAATTTGTATCTTTTCTCCTTGTCATTCTTAGTAAAGGATCCATTTTACTAATTTTTTTTTAAATCAGCTTTTGGGGGCACCTGGGTGGCTCAATCGGTTTAGCTTCCAACTTCGGTGCATGTCATGATCTCACATTTCATGAGTTTGAGCCCCGCAAAGGGCTCACTGCTGTCAGCACAGAGCCAGCTTCCAATCCTCTGTCCTGCTCTCTCTCTCTGCCCTCCCCTGCTCATCCTCTCTCTCTCTCTGCCCTCCCCTGCTCATCCTCTCTCTCTCTCTCGCTCTCTCTTTCTTTCTCAAAGAAAAACATTTTTTAAAAATCTGCTTTTGTATTTGTTGATTTTTCACACTTGTTTTTGTATTTGCAATTTCATTGATTTTTGTCTCTATATTATTATTATTATTTACTTTGGGCCTAATTTGTTCTCTTCTCCCCACCCTCAGTTTTTTTTTTAGTTTTTTTTTAATGTTTTAGATACAGAGAGAGATAGAGCGTGAGAGGGGGAGGGGCAGAGAGAGAGGGAGACACAGAATCCGAAGCAGGTTCCAGGTTCTGAGCTGTCAGCACAGAGCCCGATGCGGGGCTCGAACCCACGAACGTGAGATCATGACCTGAGCTGAAGTCGGAGGCTTAACCAACTGAGCCACCCAGGCGCCCCCCCACCCTCAGTTCTTTAAAGAAGAAGCTTAATTATTTAAGTAGTCAATTGACTTAATTGAGTTCAGGCTACAAGTTCTGAGTCCCCTTCTGAGGGTTGTGGCTGCAATGTTAATTCTGTTTTCAAAGCCCTTGCAGTGCTATTCATATCTCTGTCTGGGGTGTATGTACCACCAAATTGCCACTATGGGACCTTGGTTGTAGGATCTCTTCTGTAGTTTGGTTCCTAAAGTCTTTGGTATAGATGCTGAGGGCCAGATTCACCCATTTGCAGCCTAGAGATGAACCTGAGAGTTCATGAACATCTTTATGGAGCTGTTTTCCTGATCCCCTCCTTCTGCTTTGTCATCCCAGTACTTTCCTGTTCTCTGGGGCTCCACCTTTTGGTATTTCAGCCTGAAAGCTAAGGTTTTAGCTACATTGTTCTATTGCATACTTTTCTGCAACTCTGTTAGTGTCCAGGACCAAACAATGATACGGCAGAAAGAGGGGAAATGAAAGCAATTGGTTTAGCCCATACTCTTGGGATCATTGCTACTTTGATCAGAGAGGACAGCTCTCTTCCATTACAATTTTAAGCACCCGAAGGCTTTTGTCAGTGCTTCTACCAGTGTGAATGCTGGTGTGTAAGAAAGTGGTGAGGGGGAGATGTGCCTGAATTTCTCTGAGCATTCAGAGTCCCTTTTCCTTAAGCCAGAACTCAAGGGCTCTCCTGAATTTGGTGTTCATGTCAGGCATTGTGCTGCCTGGAGTTCACACCAGGGTTTATTGGAGGGAAAAAGAAGGAAGAACTTACCACCATTTGATAGTATTTTAAATTCAAGTCTTCTTCTTTAATCTGCTGTTATCGTTTACTTTTTAGATCCTCAAATAGCTGCTTTATGAATCCTGGCCAGATTTTATAACTGTATTCATTGGAGTAGGAGGGGGCGGGGGTTGGAGAAAGAATGGCGACTGCTTGTTCACTTTCCCCAGAACCAGATGTTCTCTACTTCAGGGAGCTATGATACTGTATCCCTCTCTCTCCCGCTGCCGCTTAGTGGCATAGCCAAACTCAGCAAAACAAATCTGCAGAGAAACCACTGTATATTGAACTACAATCAACATATGTTAAATGTAATATGCCATCTTGCACAATAGTTACAATTTAAACATAAACAAGGCTTCTCCCTGCTAAGTTGTGTGACTGTGTCTGTTACCTTGGGAAGTAGGGAAGGCAGAATTGGACACAGATTCATGAAAACAGCCTGAATGGTCATGTTTGACTACAAGCTGAATATGATTCAGCATTCTAAAATTGGTTTCAATAAATGAGGTCTTCATGGTAAAGGATGAAAGTAAATTGATTTTTGTTCCAAGGAGAGAGGGAGTTTTACGAAGAGAAAGAGAAATATTTTTGATATGCCTTTTTTTTTCTGGTTCTCTTTTGGGTTGAGTTTAAGACTTTTATTGCAGGCTAGAGCCAAGAATCTTCAATCTTCCTGACGGATGAAAACACAAACTGGTCCTAGGTGGTCTAACATTTACATGCTGGCCAGCAAAGCAAACTAGCTGATTTCTTGACGTGCTTTCTAAAAATGCTGCAATTAATATTCTCCCAATTAGTCACCTCAGATTTTTTAACACTTTTATTAATTTATGCAATGTACCATCTAATGTGTTTATTTTGTTTATTTAATATTGGACTTTTAATTAGAAAATAAGACGTGACCTGCTTTATTCAGACCCTTTCTCTTTTCCTTTGTTCTTTCTATAAACTCCACCCTACTACATGCTAGACTCTTATCAGGGAGTTGCAAAAACATTGCTAAGTAGAAATTTACATGTACGCCTCTGTAAATTGTGAGGGTTACGTCTCAGATGCCAAGAATATCCATTACACATACTTTGCCTAAGAATAAATTCAGCTGATGGTGGCTAACACACAGATCTTCTTGAGAACCTCAGGATGAAAAGCATTCCTGGATCACTTGAGTCTCCTGAACAGTGCTTTATGTCTGGGGTAGAAATCTGTCCAGATTCTGATTGCATAGAATATAATATTTAGGTCATGCTTTCTGGACCCTGAAACCAATTGTGAGGATTCCAAAAGGGCCTAAAGCACTCAAGAAATTATGAATATGTTTGTTGTTAATGCTTTTGTTATGTATCCTGGGGTGATTATCTCTGAGTGACAGGGTTATAGATAATATTTTATTGGCTTTCTTGTATTTTTGGATTGATTTTGATAAACGTGCATTACTTCTATAAAGGGAGAAAAATTGGGTGCCTGGGTGGCTCAGTCCGTTAAGCGTCTGACTTTGGCTCAGATCATAACGTCATGGTTCATGAGTTTGAGCTCTGAGTCGGGTTCTGCACTGACAGCTCAGAGCCTGGAGTCTGCTTCAGATTCTGTGTCTCCTTCTCTCTGTCCCTCCCCTCCTCGTGCTCTGTCTCTCTCTCTCAAAGATAAATAAAAATTAAAAAAAAAATTTAAATAAAAGGGAGAAAAATATAATGTTTATTTTATTTTTTAAAGTTTGTTTTAATTTATTTATTTATTTATTTTGAGAGAGAGGGAGAGCGAGAGGGAGAGAGAGAGAGAGAGAAAGGGAGAGGGAAGGAGAGGGAGAGGGGGTGCATACCTAAGCAGGAGAGGGGCAGAGGGAGAGAATCTTAAGCAGTTTCCACACCCAGTGGGGGTTCAGTCTCACTACCGTGATCTCACGACCAGAATCAAGAGTCAGATGCTTAACCTACTGAGCCACCCAGGCATCTCAAAAGTTCCTATTTTAAAAAGGATAGAAGAGAATTGCTACATCCACAGAACAGGAAAAAAACAAATGCCATTCGCTGAATCTCAGAGTCAGAAAGGGAAGCAACAGAGTTAGCTTCAGGCTTTCTGGAATGCAAGCTATTTGCTCTCTGAACCGCTGAGCAGAGGACACTGCTGGGTTATCTTTCTAGTGCTTTCGCTTTCTGCTGTCCATTTTCTTGACCTTCAATAATGTCAAAGTGTCATGTCTTCCCTTCTTTTTATGATACCCTCTCTGCTGGTCGCATAAAGAGGTAAGCCAAGTTGAGAATTCCAAAGGAAGGCAGCTTAAGTGTTGCTCGAGCATCACCTCCTATCACTTTTCAAACTTGAGCCCAGGGTGCAACTCGGATGATGGTGGCTTTCCTCCTTGCACTCTGCAACTTCCCCCCCGAGAGCTTCCTCACCCCTCCCGAGGTTTTATTCCCACTCAGATGGCCCGAGCGGCCTCGTGCCTTAGAGAAAAGGGGCAGCAGGAACAGACATAGGTCTCTAACCTGCGCGCCTTCCTCCTTATTTTGTGGCACTCTCATGGTAACATCCTGCTGTTTTGAGTGTCAGGGGAAGTCTTTTGTGGTATGACGTTGGCCAAGTGTTAACCTCTTTGCATTCTACTTTTTCAAATATTAAAAAAGAAATGCACTTTCTTCTGGATTTCTATCAGCTCCGAAGTTCTGTTATGCTAAAATTCAGGGCATGATCCTAGATTATATGAAAATATGCCCCAAAGGGATCTAAGACTTGAAGTCTTAGGCAAGACTTACCATGGGACATGACGAGGTCATCCTTTATGCTAAGACTGATCAGGAGGCCAGGCCCTGTAGTGTTTCCATACTTTTCCTAGATGTTTTACCTTTCTCTCAGCAAGAACCCAAGTGTGTTTTTTCATTTAATCACAAAGGTGACATGTGTCCGATATTATCTAATAAGCACTTGTGATCAATTTTAACATCTCGATAACCGTTTGTGATGACAGTTGCCATTATTCCCATTCCACAGATGGCAAGGCTGAGAATGAGAAGTTTTAGGTAACTTGACTGAGATTGTATGCCAGAAAGTGACAAAGTTAACACCTAGGGCTTTCTGCTCCAGAGACAGCCTTTGAGACCCTAAACTCTACTGTCGATATAACCTCTGGTCATTTTCTTGTGTGTGTGTTTATTTCCGTAGTTATGATTTATATATTCTATTCAATCATAATGTGCTAACATCTTCCTTTTTCAAAGAAGACTTGGAAATGAGTGATAACTTACAATTCAGTTTTGAGTGTTTCAAACATGTGACTTTTTAGTATTACAGGTTTGCACTTCAAGCGTTATTATTAAGAAAAACGTCAGAATTACAGGCCCCAGTTAAAAATAAGTTCTAGTACAGCTAAGGAACCCGGAGAGTCCTTTAGACTGTCAGTGATGGTGTTTGGTCCCTGAACGTGGCTCCTCGGGAAGGGTCATGCCCGCATCTGTGGCAGATGGATGGGGCCTGAGTTCCTGTCTTTGCAAAAGTAAACACAGACGGCAGCGTCTGGTACAGTTATGTAAGGCATAATACATTTAGGACTCCCTCAACACTTAAAATTATATCTCATTGCTTTTAAAATTTATTTTCGGAGATGAATTATTCATGTCTGCGTAGGTGTAGAAACAGTCTTACACTTACAAGTCAGCACTTCTCATAAAGTAAAAGGTCACTTCAGAACTGAAGGGAATTTTCACTCAGGTGGTGTTGACTCGAGGTGCAGGGCCTAAGGAGGCTTCAGGCGCAAGGGGAGGGTCTGCAGGAAGGTTGGGGTATGGTGTGTGCTCCAGGCCCATTGGGCAGGACAAAAGAGGAGGAAAATGTATGAATTCCTTTGTTTATTTATTTAATCAAAACACACTTTAAGGAATCAAAATTTAAAAAATGACCTTGGCAGTAACATTAGTTCAATAAGCGCAACAATAATTTTTTTTGTTGGATTACTCTATGCACCTTGACTTTTAGGAGAAGTAGAAATTAAGGTCTGAATATCCTAAACAGGGATGTCAAGGCAGGTTGGAATTTTGGAAAGAGAAAAATTAGATGCCTCTTATTCTTCCACTTATGTTATTTTTCTATAATCAGTAATTGTAGGATTAAAATAAAATGTGTTCATTCTCCTAGTGATTCCCTTTAGTAGGCAAAACAAAATGTTTTGCTTGGGCCGCCATCACAAAGCACCACAGTCTGAGTGGTTTAAACCACCGAAATTTAGGTCCTCACAGGCTGGAGGCTAGACATCTGAAATCAAGGTGTTGGCCACCGTGGTTTCTCCTGGGGCCTCTCTCCGTGACTTATAGCTGGAGGTTGTCATCCTTGGTCTTCCCTCTGTGTGTGTCTGTCCTCATCTCTTTTTATAAGGACAGCAGTCAGATTGGCTTAGGGTCCACCCATATGACCTTATTTTAGCTTAATTCCTCCTTAAAGACCCTCTCTTCACATAGTCCCATTCTGAGGTACTGGAGTTAGGACTTCAGCATGTGACTGTGGGGGAGGGGTGCACAAGCCAGCCCATAAGAGCATCATACTAGATACATGTGACTGAATCTTAGTTTTGTTTTTTTTCCTATAGCCAACTGTGTGAATATTGAACTTTGTGTATATGACTTGTATTGATGATTTAGTTCTTGAAAATCTTTTTTTATCAAAAGGTATAAGAAGGGCTATAGAACATTGCTCTTCTATTTATAGCAGATTGTTGGTATCAACTATATGGGGACAACAAAGTTGCTGTTGACCTCTCTGGACCCAAATTCAATTTCCGTAAAATAAGGCCGTCAAGCAACATGACATTTAAAGTTTTGTTCACATATGAATTTCTAAAGCATTATTGGAATAAAAGAGACTGTAGAAATACAGACTAAAAATGGAAAGAGAGGGGAGTAATTTTACCAGTCTTTGTGGGCAAAAGATTTACTTACAAATGTAGAAGAAAAAAAAACATCCTAAGTGCTTTTGGAAAGTAGTTTTTTTACGTTGTAGATAAACCACAATCTGCAGAGTTATTAATGGATTTGCTGCCTTCAGAGAGAAAAAAAGAAACCTTTCAGTTTTTACTCCAGTATCACAATAATAGCTGATTTTCTATTCCACCATGGAGTAGGAAGAACACATATCAGTAACAAAGAAATCTAGACGTTTGCTCTGAGCATTCTAAGAGGGTGTTTCTTTTGGATTGTTTTGCTGAGGTGGTAATAAATGGCAATGCACATTTCATTTGGAGAATTTTACTGTAATGATACCAATGTGATTGAGTTTCCTGGTCTGTCATAATACGCCGAAACACTAACAGGAAATGAGAAGGGAATACATTGTTAAAGGGAGAGAGAGAAATCCCCTGTTACTGCTGCACTTGATTAATCCCCAGAACTTGTCAGATTTTGTGTCAGAAAATGAAATTCTAAAAATGAGTTCAGCAAGTTTCAAAGATGTAGCTAAGATATTTTACTAAAATGAAAGTGGTGCTAGAAGAATTATAAATGGAACGAAAAGGCCAAAGTCTTCAGGTTTCTAATAGAGAGAACTGTAATTAGTTTCTTTTTTCTTCATCATTTAGACTCTCCTGCTCTCAAGAGAGCTGATTTATGTTCTCTAATTGGGACATAAATCTTTTGGTCTGATGATATTTTGTTGCTCAGGCAAAGTAAAACAATTACAATGTTTCCCTGATGAGAGGTTCTTGGCTTATGAAATGTTAAAATACTGCCTTTGGTAGCGACTTGATCTGTAATATGGTTAAGTGGAAAGAGAAAAGGAAGTGGACAATGGACTCAAGCAAAAGCACCACAAATTATTTTCATATTCTGTCATGAAGTTCTCAGCAGAAACTATTCTTTTACTTTTGTCACTTTTTCTTTTTAGCTTTATTTTAACTAATTGTTTTGTATTTGTTCTTCATCATCCAAGCACTGTTATTAGTCTCGGACTAAAAGTATATCTTAAGGGACTTCTTTTTCTCAAGTTTACTATCAAATTTTCGTTATTTTTATAAAATTATTAACAGTTGCAGTGATAGAATTATGTGGCTTTTACAAATCCAGTTCTAGCAAGGGGACTTTGTTCTGTCCATTTTGAAACCTATAAGATGAGTGATGTAAAAATTTAAAAAAATTCCTCTCGTTGTTGGATTAGGGTTTAGAGAAGGGTGATGACAGTTTCTGCCTAATTGGCTAAATTTACTGAGTTGGAAAGGGGAGTTGGGTTTAGGGGACTCTGATTTGCTCATGGATCTCTGACAAGGAAACAGGTGGGGCAGAAGAATTTCTGTGCTGTGAGCAGGGGACTCGGCTTCCCCCCAAGTGTAAGTGGATGACTAGGACAGAGGTGCTGTCCTCTCCCTCTCCAGAGGGACGTGCAGCACTACTGAGTATTCCAGACATTGGCGAGCCATTGTCAACCGAAAGGGGGAAAGGAGTCAAAACGTAACACTGTAAAATAACAGTGACCAGTACGAAAAATAGTTTTGCCCATTTTCTTAAATACCCAGATTTTAAGAAAGTACGTGTGTCCTTTTGTAAACTGTCTTATGTGGAGAGCTGAAACCATTTAAGGGAATGTTTCTTACGTATTGCCATTTATCATTAGGCCAAAACTTACTTGTTATATTCTTGATCTAAACCCAATACGGACTCCTGTTCTTACTGAGCCTGTTTCCTAGGGGTGCAGAGTTACCTCCACATAATTTGCACACGAGCTTTTCAGTAGGAACACATCTGGTGATTCATGCATTTAGTCTTTTCTCAGATTAAGTGGGGTTACATTTGTCCATTTTAATAAGATGGCCATGTTTATTTTCACACCATTATTGCCTTATGCATTTTTGGATTCTGCTTTGTTGGTTATTTTTACTTAAAAAAATTACCAATTTTAATTTTTTCCTGTAGGTTCATAGGTTTAAGTGTTTAAAAATTAAAAAATTTACATGTAATCTAGGGGTTTTTCTTAAATAAAAATGCTGTCTTCATGTTACTCTCACTCAACAAAGTGTGTAGGGTTACTAGAAGATGAGTAAATACACTAGTAGTTGTAGCCTAACTTAGTCCTTCATGATATATGCAAAGGGCAGCAAGCGTTTTCTTTTGTGAAACAATACTTTTTTTTTAAATTTTTTTAGTGTTTTATTTATTTTGAAAGAGAGGGAGACAGTGTGAGCAGGGGAGGGTCAGAGAGAGAGGGAGACACAGAATCCAAAGCAGGCTCCAGGCTCTGAGCTGTCAGCACAGAGCCCGATGCGGGGCTCGAACCCACGAACCATGAGATCACGACCTGAGCCGAAGTCATACGCTTAACAGACTGAGCCACCCAGGTGCCCCAAACAATACTTTTTAAAAAATGTTTATTTTATTTTTGAGAGAGAGAGAGAGAGACAGAGTGTGAGCTGGGGAGGAGCAGAGAGAGAGGGAGAAGCAGGTTCCAGGCTCTCAGCTCAGTCCGGAGCCTGACACAGGGCTCGAACTCACGATCCATGAGATAGATAATGACCTGAGCTGAAGGTGGACACTTAACCGACTGAGCCACGCAGGTGCTCCTAAAATGACACTTTTTAAAACTATGCAAATCCCAGTACTTGCACCACACCCCTTTCCAGCAAAGAAAGTCAGTGTATAAGTTGCATATAAAAACAGGATATTATAACAGCTTGTGATTGCAAACCCAAAGGAAGATTTTAGCATTTAAGTAGCAAATAAATCTAAGATTTTTCCTTTTGTTTGATACATAGACATTGAAACCTGAAGTAAAAATATGTCTCCTTTTCTGAGCACATGAGATCTGAAGCCATTTAGATGGCTTGAGAGTAACATTATCCTGTTATATCTCATTGGTTCGGGCCCAGTGGTTCCTTACTCCATTGGAGATGGTAATTAATGGACTTCTATACAATCACAGCAGCAAAAGCGTTCTCCGAGCCACTCTAGGCTATGCTACTAAAAGTAGTCCATGTTAGTATTTTATGATAGAATCTTTAGTCCTTTTTAATGTCCAGGAAACCACCATTAAGTGGACTCATCGCATGGAGTGGAAATGATTCTTGCTGAGTGTGATGAAAGACTGCCCTTGGGTCCTTGTTCCCATTCCAACTGTTCCTAACTCTTCTTCATTTAGCAATTTGAATTTACAGAATTCTACAAAAATGCATATTCCTTCCACCTCTAATTTCAATCCCTCTGTATTTCCTGGGATGTTTACTTCCTTTGCCTTTCATTGTGATATTTGTCCAGCTCCTGTACTCTTTAAACATAAAACAGTATAAAAAAGAATATAAGTGGGAACTTCAGGTCTGAAACTCCTATCGAGTTTTCTGAAAGAGTGCCATCTGTAGTTGCCAACTGAGCAAATATTAGGGCAGGAGACTCTCAGGAGATTTAAATCTGTAGGTGGTATCTAATTACAAGTAGAAAGTTCTTTCCACTTGTATTAACCAGAGGTAAGCCAGAGAATCAACCCCAGCTGTGAGGGTAGCGTGAGCATTGAGATTATTTTTTGTTTGTTGGTTTAGTAATGGGAATAGATTTTTTCCCTTGAACCAAATTCTGTGTACTGGTTCCCATCCTAGCAAGTAGTGCAATTAATTACATAGCACTCTTGATTAGGTGGGATGCAGGGGCGACTGGGTGGCTCAATCGGTTGAGTGCCCAACATCAGCTCAGATCATGATCTCGCAGTTTGTGAGTTCATGAGATGGAGCCCGGCATCAGGCTCGCTGCTCTCAGCGCAGAACCCTCTTCAGATCCTCTGTTTTCCTCTCTCTCTCCCTCTCCCTGGCTCGCTCACTCTCTTACTCTCTCTCTGTCTCAAAAATAAATAAACATTAAAAAAAAAGATTAGGTAGTTAGTTGTCAAGAAAACTAGTTTTTCTCATTTCAAAATTAGTAAGTCCATATGGGAAGCAGCAGCGCAACAAAGATAGATCTAGCTGGGCCTCCTGTGCTCGAAGTGCTCACGATTTAATGAGGGAGCAAAACCACCGCGTCATGATCGCATTTACATTTCACACTGACTGCTCAGTCTGCAGCAGTGGGTCTAGGTGCTAGATGATAGTAGCTGGGTCTGCGGGGGTTTTACTGGACGGCGTAGAGAAACATGCGTATTTGAACACAAGTTAGAGGAGAAGGAATTGCAGGGGAGAGAAAGATGGAGCAGATGGAAATTTAGCTGGGAAATCAGAAGTATTTTGAACTGAAGTCCAGAGAAAAGGAGTGGGGAGTTCACCAGAGTGGGAAATGCTACTGAAGGGGGATTGGAGTGAGGACTGAGAAGTGGATTTAGTGAGCAGGAATAAAGAGAAAGGAAAAGGGGAAGAGACAGCATGATCTTCTGTAGAGGAAAGTTGGAGGGTCTACGACTTAAAAAATACATCTGTGACTCTGATGCCTAGAAGTTGTAATGTTGTATATATGTGGGGCTGTTCCATATGAAGGTCTTGGAGTTGGTGACTGAGCCAGTAACAACTATGACATTCACTTTCAAAAAAGGAAATGGATGATCAGAGAATTTGAAATATAGATCAAGGCTCTTGGCCTGTTTCTTTTCTGTTTTTTAATGTTTATTTATTTCTGAGGGAGACCGAGCTTCAGCCAGGGAGGGGCAGAGAGAGATGGAGACACAGAGGTGTGGACTTCTTAATATCTGTTAATCTATTTATTTGACACTAATTCAAAGTCATTAATTCATGATGAAAAGTATAATTACCCAAGCTTATTACTATTTTTGCTTTTTACTGTTTTCTGTTTATTTGGATTTTCCCCGTATTTTTTACCTGGCTAGTCAAGAGATCTTAAGCTCACTTGCAGAAGGAAAAGATAGTCTGGCCACATTTTCAATAGGGGCAGACTTAGTTCTTTCATTGGTTATTCTGTCAGCACAGAGCCCGACGCGGGGCTCAAACACATGAACTGCGATATCGTGACCTGAGCCGAAGTTGGACACTTGACCGCCTGAGCCCCCCAGGCCGTTTCCTTTAAAGCAGTCATGAAGGTGCCATACCCTTGGAACTGCTTCCCAGTGCCACCACGTGAAGCCATCACTAGTTCTTTGTTTTTGCTTCTTCTTTGCATGCTGGAACCCTGATGCCCAGCAGAAGAGACCGCCTAGAATAACCACATGCTAATTTCACTCTGCTGTGTGTTCATTTATTACAATTTCAAAAGCATAACAATTTATTTCAATAGAAAGCCTGAAAATGTGCACTTCAATGTGCATTTGAAGATCTCAAGAAAACTTAAAAATTTTTGGTTTCAACCAATGGCGTAAAAGCTCTCTGATATTTGGTCCTTAAAACCCATTTTTAAATCTGTTAGCCATTAAGTCAGCAAATGGTTTCTTTGATATATGTCTGGCTTAATGCCTGCATTATTTTGCCATTAGTGTCTGTGGCTGATTATCTCAGTGACTTAAAACCCAATTCTGACCCAAATAGTAGAAGAAAAGCCCATAAACTATGGAGACAGAGGGTGAGAGAGAGAGAAAAAGAGATTCCTTAGGCAGAATTTACAAATGCTTAGAGTCATCTAGACAAGTAATAGGACACTTCTATCTTGCACCTTCCACACCTGATGAGGGTCAAGCAGATACAGAGTGGCCATTTGAAGATGCGATCATAGCTGAAAAACAATCAGAGGGAATAGCAAACAGTGAATTAGTGAACATCTAAGGTTTCTTCCAACTCTATAATTTAATCCCATGATCTTGTTGGAGGTGTGGAGGTGTCTCAAATAATTTGTAACTATGACATATCATACTAACCACCTCACAGATGGATGTCTTAAGTCAAGAACTTATTCAACTTCTATTGAAAAATAATTAGCAACATTTACAAGTACTTTCTCTATTTTGGAAGGGGGAAAAAAACATGTTGGACAGTGGGAGCTCATGATTGCTGCTAATGTGATTTTGGTTTATCCTTGGTCCCAAATTAAAAAACTCCTTTACAATTTTTTTTTTCATTTCTGAGTCATTGTTCTCTACTCCAGGAAGAAGACAACTGAATTATTAGAATTCTGTTTGAACTCAGCAGGTGTCCAAAATCCATTTTAAATCTCTGTTCAGAAGCCTTGATTCAATTTGATTTTACTGTTCCGTGCAAAGAGGCCCGCTTGAATGTGTTTTGGGATAGGTTATTGTCCGTGGCAGCTTGAAAATGTCCCAGAGTAAATTGCAGCAATTTCTAGGAAGTCGCTGAAGGAAGCTATTGAGTATAATTATATCTAAAGAAGGCCCAGCTTGTTATGTGATGAGAGAATGGGTGTGGTAGATGTTTCTCATTCACTGTTATTTAATTGAAGAACAGGCGGTCCTGGAATGGTTGGCATACCTTTCTGGTAGGGACATCAACCATTTGTATGTTCTTTTCTCTCTATTTGTGCCGATCCCTCTAGAGATAATATGTGAAGGAAGTAATCCTGCATGGATTACCTCCAGATCTCAGAGAGCTATATGGAAAAAGGACAGAAATGGACAACCCAATCAGGGTTTGCCTTAGGGCTCACAAAGAGAAAACCTGCTATGGAGTGGCTCAGAGATGCCCTCTTGTCAAACTGTGTTAAGCAGCAGGCTCATGTGTAGTCCCACAGGAATTGAGCTTTCTCGTATTTCATTCATTCATTTGTTTTAAACATTTATTATCAACAACATGGGGCAGACTCTTTTAGGTGCTGGAGTTGTAACAACAGTGACTAATCTTTTGTGGCCATGAGTTCACACCACAGTCCATTCATAAAACACAGGCCAGTTCAAATGAGTCCTATTAAAGATTAGTTAGAAATATACTTTATTATATTGACTATATTTTTTTACTATATACATATTATACTATATATATACTTTATTATATATACTACATCATATATATCAACCTATAACTTAGGTTATGATTGAGTAGAATCTAACATGTGCATTGCTTGAAAGAAATTAAAGCAATGTATCACTATTAAATCAGGCCTGGAAGGAGAAAGGCAGACAAAGCTGTGATATTTTCTGCCTTGCAAAGGAAAACTATATAGGAGTAGTGAATTCCTGGTTAAATTACAGTTCATTATAAAAATCAGTGAGTCTACATAATGTGTGTTTTCTTAAGTTTATTTATTTATTTTGAAAGAGAGAGAAAGAGCAGGGAGTGTTGGAGGTGGGTGCAGAGAGGTGGGGGGAGAGAAAGAATCCCAAGTAGGCTCCATGCTGTCAGTGCAGAGACCGGCGTGGGACATGAACTCATGAACCATGAGATCATGAGCTGAACCAAAATCCAGAGTCAGACACTTAACTGACTAAACCACCCAGGCACCCCCACAATGAATGTTTTAAGGGGCAGGTCTTACACTGAACCATTGAAGAGTGTTAATGAATATTGGACATTTACAAAGTACAAAATGTAGAGTAATTGTATAACTTTAAGGGTCTCCTATAATATGAATGAGGATTTGTATTCTCAGTATCATTTTTTTAAAGATTTTATTTTATTAAAATTTCTTAATGTTTATTTATTTTTGAGAGAGACAGAGGCAGAGACAGAGTGTGAGCAGGGGAGGCACAGAGAGAGAGGGAGACACAGAATCTGAAGCAGGCTCCAGGCTCTGAGCTGTCAGCACAGAGCCCGACGTGGGGCTCAAACTCACGGACCGTGAGATCATGACCTGAGCTGTAGTTGGACACTTAACCAACTGAGCCACTCAGGCACCTCTAAAGATTTTATTTTTAAATAATCTCTACCCAATGTGGGGATTGAATTTAGAACCCTGAGATCAAGAGTGCCACACTCTTCTGGCTGAGCTAGCCGGGTGCCCCCGTATTCTTAGTATCTTTAAGCTATATTGCAAACATTCATAGTCCACATTTGGATTCTCATCCAACAAACTATAGATGGCTATGTAATTCTGAATTTTTGTGTCCCTGCCTTGCATCATCAAACTGTCATTCTGCTAAGATTTGGTATCTGCTAACTCCTGCTTAGATCTGTGACTCTGGCTTCTGCTATGATATTATCTAGGATTAAGTTAAAATTTTTTTAATGTTTATGTATTTTTGAATGAGACACAGAGAGCGTGAGTGGGGAAGGGGCAGAGAGAGAGAGAGAGAAGGAGACATAGAATCTGTAGCAGGCTCCAGGCTTGAGCTGTCGGCACAGAGCCCGACACAGGGCTTAAACTCACAAACCATGAGATCATGACCTGAGCTGAAGTCGGATACTTAACTGACTGAGCCACCCAGGCACTCCTATCTAGGATTAAAATTTTAAAAATAAGCTTGTGGAAATTGAAGCACCAGGGTATTAAAATATATAACAACAATATATTTAACACTTATTCTTTACTAGGGATGTATTAACTGCCTTATGTGTGTTTTCTCATTCAGTGCTCACTATATTCTTATTATCAGTTCCATTTTTCGATCAGAAAATGGTTTGGCCAAGGTAACTTCAGAGTTCTCAATGTCAAACATGTATTAATTGACAGAGTTCAGATTGGAGCAATATTTTTCTGAGGTTACATCTTGCTTTGCACACTGGCAATAGTGTCTTAATATTAAAGGATATGATTCCCAGATTATCCGTGTTTCCAATGAGAAGAAGGAATTATGTGGTGTTGCTGGTCTGGAAGTGACCCTGGGAAACAAAATCACCCAAGTCATTCTCTGTCCATAAGGGGTGTCGATGTGAGAAGATTGGAATGAGGGAGTCTGTTACCAGACTGAGAGAAACATGTGTAGTATTAAAACCAAAAAAATGAAGACTGAAGACAGAGGAATGAGAACTGGGTGTAAATTGAATAGTAGTGAATATTCTGGGAGTTGTCTCGATCGCACTTCGACCTCCCCCCGCCCCCAGCATCTCAGTGTCACAGGGGTGTGTGTAACGTGGATATGAGAAGGTGTGGTCTGGAGCCCAACTGAGTGAATTTATTGCTCTCATTATAGTTCTTGAGGGAATCGTCAGGGGGCATTTGGGAGTTACTTTCAGAGCCATGCACTTCTAACACGTACAAAAAATGCAATCTTGACATTTCACAGGGAATTTGTGAGAAGATGATAGGTTGAGGTCCCTGTCTGGATTTCAGAGAGAATTCAATGATTGCTGAGTCCCTTTTAGGAAACTTGAGTGACTCCAGTGAAGTCTGGTTTGGAAACACCCCCACCCCCCACCCCGAGACAGAACCAAAGTCAGGATAGGAGGAGTTTGTGGTAGATGCTGGTGTGGAGGCAAATTCAGTTTAACCAGGATGTTCATCTCTTCTCTGCTCCACTCACTTTCTTGGAAAAATTTGATCTTAGAAAACTAATGGTACTGCCATTCCCCAGACTCCAAGGAACAGCTTTGTCATCGTCCACCTCCACTCAGCCACTAATGGGACATTAATATATTTTGACATAAAGGGACACAATCGAATTACTTGGCTTTCATTTAATATCTGTGTATTTTATCTTTCCCCTGTTCTCGTTGTCTATTTTCATGTTATTGATTGGCCTGTAAAATACCTGTGGGAGAAGATCCAGGCGAATGATGACATTATCAAGGCTAGACCGTTTCCCCAGCAGCTTGTCTCAGGTGCCTAGGGAGGTTTCTGCATATGCCCTAAACGTCTTCCTCGACCTGGCAGCAGCTGATGCTATTGTTTATTAGCAGAACTTTATGTAGGGGAGCTGTTTTCAGAATAATAATTACACTGGTAATAGCTAGTATCTCCTGATCACTTACAACGTGCCAGACATGTTTCTTAGCACATTATCTGTACTGACTCATTTAATCCTCACAGTATCTCTTTGAGGTGGATCCTCATGTCATCTCCACGTTACCTACGAGGTGACCTGATTAACCAGTAATTGGAGGAGCTTTGCTTCACATCCAGGCAATCTGACTCAGAGTCTGAGTTCTTACACTTTGCTACTATTCATGCCAGATCCAAAATAATTCGAAGAAGATTTCCACCATGGACCCCATGGTTGCCCTAAAATTTGCTGGTGGGCCTCAACATTTGATAGCAGGCCAAACCCCAGGTAACCTAGTCAGAAGAGTGGGTTTAAGCAAGCTGCCGGTGGTGGGAACATGGGATGCATTGTAAGCCCTCAGGAACAGATGGGAGCTGACAGCAAGAGAGAGGGGGTGTATAAGAAGGTGGGGTGGGGGAAAGTGACAAGTGCTGAGTCTCCATTTTCCTCTCTCCTGGCTAGCTGATCACTCTGGAGATGAAGTGAGATAATACATGAACTCATTTGGATTCTGGAAAGTTCCATTCAGATGACAGTTCGTGTTGCACATGCATGGTGTGCCACCCATCAGTCAGGATGACTGGTTGAGACTCTGGCTCAGGAGGAAGCAGTGTGTGGCTGGAATTGGTGGGTGCAGATGCAAAGCTGGGAGGTGGAAGTGGCCAGGGAGTTGGCACCGATGGACTGGGAGAAAGGTGGTACACACTGGTTGGCTAGTGGGGAGCTCCTGGGAGAAGGCCGTATAGTGACTGGTCTGTAGTCATTCCCTCAGCCCTATTTTCCACTCTACAGCTGCTGCTGGAGGAGGTCTTAGTCCTGACATCTCCAGCTGCTTGAGAAGACTAGACCTCTCTGTCATTAGACCTACTATACTGAAATTTATGGAAGTAGAGCTCTTTCAACCTCCATCCTCCCCCATCTCCCACTAGAGGGTATGGTGGGCCACTATCTTCTGTGCTTCCAGCTTCCCTCTTACCTGATGTACCTGTGGGGAAATAGTTGCTAAGTACAATCTTTACAGGTCACTAGGGTGAGCTTGAAAATAAAAAGATGAGACACCTCTTAATTTGGGGATAAACATTTGATACACTGTATGGTCACTGTTAATTGCTTAAGTTCTTTCCTATCCTTTCCTATCTATTTATATCTAATACCTAACACTCTTTGCCGTAACTCTTATTTTTACTCTGGTTCTGAGTTATCATTTATTTCCATACTGACATAATTTTAAAATCTTTTCCTAAAAAGGATGACACTCAGTGTGAAATAATCCCTAAACCCCATCATGTAGAGGTAACTGCTGGGGATAGCTTACTGAACATTTTCTCCAGACACTTGTGTACATTTACAGATGCTGAAGTTCCACAGTTTACATGGGAGTTATTCCAGATATAATTTTCTATTACTTTTTTTTCACTTCACAATGTTATAGTCGAACTTCCCTCCAAACAAATGCAGATCTACACACTCATTTTGACTCTTTGCCCAGTGTCCTCTTGTTTCAGTGTACCACAGTCTACTTAACTATCCCTCCACCAATTGCTTATTGATAAGAGTCTGAACACCACATAGAGATCATTTGACTTTGTTAGTTCGGGCTTTATGGTTTTGCCATCAAATCCGTGGTATTCTTGGCATCATATAATAAAACAAGCATGAAACCAATGAGGGAAGAGTCCAAGACTCTGCTCCCAGCTCTGCCACTTAGTAGCTATGTGGCCAAAAAAATCACTTTACCTTTCTGAACATCAGCTTCCCTACCTGTAAATGATAGTATGGTATGCATGATATTTAAGGCATGTTCTAGTTTCCAAATATTCCTTCTCATCATATTTCCCATCACTACTTACACCAGTCTTATTTATCAAAGCCTATTCCATGTCCAGCATAATGCCCATTTCAAAGTGGACACCCAACAGACATACTTTGAACGGGCCGATCTATTGCTTTATCTTCTCAAAACTTTCGCTCAGAAATATCCATCTTGTCCTTTCTTATTGGCTTAGTTTTTAACCCAGTGAACCTCAGACATTCTTATTTGTCCACCATCTCTCTTTAGAATTTATGCACTTCTATCTAAATATCTTTGTGTGGGGGAGAAGAAACTATGTATGAGTATGCCATATGTATCCATAGTTGGATATGTATGTTGTTTTAAGGTATTAGAGTGGGAGTCTACCTGGAGGGAGTTACTATACTTTGCCCTACCATGAGGCATCAGACAAGAGAATGAGATTGAATTATTTCCCCCTCCTTTTTCCAGAGTTGCAGTGAAATTCCATGCATGTGTGTGTTTGAAGTGGGAGTTGCAGTATCCAGACAATATTTAATCACTCCCTCCTTCCATCTATCTTTTTCTTCTTCCTTCCCTCTTTTTCTTCTCTTTTTTTCCCTTCTTTCCCTTTTCCATTCCTTCCCTTCTTTATTGAAATGAAGAGTAATGCTATTCTTTCTCCTTGGGTAAATTGTGACTTTTATCCCATAATACAAGAAAGGAGAAGCAATCCTCTATTTGCTAAAATTATCTGAACCAATGAAATCTAAGTGTAAGGTAATAGTGAAGGACAAGTGGAGGTTTTGATATATTAATCCATTGAAGAAATGTTTTGATCCATAGGAGTGCTGGTGAAAATTAAATTGTTTTGCTCAGCTAATGCCAGTGATTAAACTAACCTGAAAATATTACTTAAAACCCATAGAACCCAGGTAAAGACATTCTGTGGGTGAACGGGATGCTTCAGAAAGCTTGGCACAACCCCCTTTTGTTTAACATATATCTTGAATTCTGTTAAAATTAATTGCAACTTCATTCCCTTTCTAAAGTATATTAGACATATTTTAATTTTTTCCCTTCATTTTGGGGCACTCAAAGTCCCCATCACAGCAGCATTTCATGTCATAAGCCTTGACTGAGAGGTGCTGAGACTGTTGGAGCTATTTTGAACTCAGTCCTATATTTTCTCAATTCTTGGTCTGCTTTTTATAGTTTTTTTGTTTGTTTGTTTTTGGTTTCTTTTTTTGTGTGTTTTTTTTTCTTCTGAGGGTCAAACTGCCATAATAGGCTGAAATGGGCATATTTGTCTACAGCAGTTTTTTTTTATAGCTCTACACCACTTCTCACTATTTAAGATTAGCTGTGTCTAATTTATCATGAAACTTAACACATGATCTTATTAGAATTTTTAACAAGTTAAAAGCAAATAGGATAGGAGTCGCTTCCAGAAGCTTTTTCCAATTATTTCCGTGTTCTTACCTAAATTCTAGAAACTTGATGTTTCTGGAGATGTATTTTCCAGATAATGACTGTATTCTGGTGAAGCACCTAAAATTCTCGTGTGAATGAGAGCTTTTTCTTCCAAGCATGAAGAGTTGTTTTTTTTGCCTGTAGTCCTTCCAGGTGGGTGCATGTGGCTCTCAATTCCACCCTCTCATTTATGTCTGACTACTCGGTTCTTGTTTTGCAGTCCCCAATCTGTCCCAGACCGCCTGAGGATCCGGGTGAACAAAATCAGTTTACAAGACTATGAAGGATTCCACTATGACAAAGAGAAACTTCGGGAAGCTTGTAAGTTGGAAGTGCCTTGTTGATTTCATGTGATCAGCCTATCTTCAGCTTCTTGATTCTCCTTGGCTTGATGGATAGATTCACCTTGTGTCTGAAAACAATGGTTAGAGAAATGAAGGGAAGTGTAGTAATATGTGAATGCCAAGTGGTGATTTATGGGCTGAAGAAAATGGAACTGGAGAAAGGAAAGCAGGAGAATAAAATTATTATGTGGAAGATGCCAACTTAAGATCTCTTGGTTTATTAAGCACTTTAGTCTCAAGTTTACCTAAAATGAGAAAGCAGAAGTTTGGCCAATGGCATGTGGTATAGTAAAATGTAGAAAATGCTTGAGCATGAGTCTCTTCCTGGAGCCTATATTACCAAATATTATCATATTTTATGCAGATTTGACAACGTTATCTGTAAAGACATGTCTAACCCTTCTAACTATTATGTGATTGCATAATGTAAGAGGCCCACAGAATACTCAATGTCATGATAAAGCGATTCATAGATGGTGAGGTACTGTTATTCCTGAAATCTTAAATTGAGTCAACATATGAATACTTCTCAATGTTCATATTTTCCATATGCTTTTTTAAATGGATAACTAGTTTTTAGTTCATCTTGTCTATCACTTAGGATTTATATCCCAATCACTATTTTATATCCCAATCACTATTTTAGATCCCTGTCTGTATTGTGATATATGAGGTAACCAGGTAAAGTAGGCCAGAAGATGTTAAGACCACAGGTGTGTTAGTTAGTAGTGTTCTTGGCTCCACCATAATTGTGGAGGACAATAGTCAAGTACAGTAAAGTCAGAGAAGATCAGGACCAGTATCCAAGGGCACAGGCAGGGATGCCAACAGAAAGGAAGGAGTTTAATACAGAACCAGAGGTTTATGAACTAAAAGCCCAAACTGGCTCTAGGCATGGACTTACCTGGAGTTGTAGAAGACACAAATAGTTAACACTGGCAGGATTAGAGTAGGGACACATTCCCAGGATAATGACTTCCAAGCTCTGATTTCTGAACCTGTGATCCTGGAGTGGGGTTTAGTGGATGGAAATCTTGAAATCCAGGGTCAGTTTAAGAGGTAGTTGCAGGGACTTTCCAATCTGGAAGTGGCATTGAGCAAAGATCCATTTCCTTGGTAGTCCATCCAATCACTGAGCCTCCCAGAGAATTCTATGTGAAATTTCCCCTTTCTCAATTCCCTCCGCCACTTCAGCTTCCTTAACCCTTCTGGTTCTTTTCCTTAAACGTCAGTACCTTCTAGCTTCTCCTCAGACTTCTCCCCAACATCTTTTCTTCACTTTCATTTCCTTTGATGGGAAAGTTTTTTTTTTTTAATGTTTATTTTTGAGAGAGAGAGAGAGAGAGAGAGCGAGTGAGGGAGGGATAGAGAGAGGGAGACAGAGGATCTGAAGCAGGCTCTGTGCTGATAGCAGAGAGCCCAATGTGGGGTTCAGACTCATGAACTGTGAGATCATGACCCTAGACAAAGTCGGATGCTTACCAGACCAGCTGAGCCACCAAGTGCTTCATGATGGGAAAGTTTGAAGTGGAGAAGGAGCAATTTCTTGAACTTTTGCATTTCTCCCTTCTATAAATGACAGACTATTATTTCTAATATAAACAAGATTATCAATAACAAACTAGCACAAATCTAATGTAACTCATAACATGATGGGCATACATATTTGCCTTGGGAGGTGTAGCTCACGGTGTAAGTTAAACTGACTTTTAGAGGCTCTGAATTATAAAGAAGAGTGTTTTATGTTCTTTCTCGTTTCAAACTTCTAGGCAAATAGCTTATAATTTTTGAAAAATTAAAAAAAAAGAATGGATCTCAAGTCAGTGATATTTTTCAGTTTACCATCAACTCTCAAGAAAGTCGTTTGGGAATAGGGAAGCATTTGAAATTTGGGGCTGAAATGAGATTTGAGGCTTATCTCTGGATTTCAATTATCTGTTCTATCTTTTCTGGGGCATTATCTGTCCACCATTGCCAGAGGTAATTGTGATTTGAGTTTTTACAAGAAGATGACATTTCCTGGCAAGTGCTTTACTCATCATATCTTATGTGATAAAACTTTTCTGTAAGGAAACTTCTTATATCAAATTGGGGGAGGTAACTTGGTATAAATATAAATTCAATAAATTCATTGGTGTCTTTCAGTACCAGAAGGACAAAGAAACATTCCAAGAGGGAATCAAGGAATTACCTAATTCTAAATATTTGAGTTTGAAGGAAACAATATATTAATTAGAAGTAAAGATGGCCAACTCAGGCATCCACGTTTAATATGTAGTTATGATGCATCTAAAATGTGGTTGCTCAGGGAAGATTGTCCTTTGGGGTTAAATATTTGATTTCTTACCCTCACTATCTTGCCTGATTCCAATTTGTAACCAACTACAGATTCATCAGAAGGCTGGCAGAGCTCAAACTGAGTATAAAGAAAAAAACCAGTTCAAGTCCATATGTGATATAAAGTGCCCAAATAGATCTGTTAGTTCAGAAGCATTATTAAATAAAATGCATAGAAAATATCTAGATAAAAGGGATTGGAGGACTGGGGTCTGACCTGCATCCCGAAGGGAGTGAATCCTCTTAGGCCATTTATTCATTGTCAATACACAAAGCCTTAACTAGGGCAATACTGCATTACCAGGTTTGAAAAATTAGTTCCCTTTCTTAATGACACACCAAGTGATTCATCCAGGCAGTGTGTGGCTGTTTGCCATCACTGTTTAACAGATCTTGCTCATGTGTCTGGATTATTATTTGTATTAGATTGCAACTCCAGTGTTTGTTGTATAACAAAGACCTACTTCCACCCATAAGGCAAGGCTCCTTGGTAATTACAGATGGCAGCTCTTTTAATTACTTTCCTTATTTTAGCATAGGGAAAGATGACTACATTATTTCAAAGATTTTCCATCCCCCTTCCATTTAGCTCTAACTCACCTGAGGGCATTCCCCATAAAATACTAGCACGAAGAGGGTTAGTTGTGTCAGTCCCTTTGGTAAATTTCAGACTTACGTAAAAATAATTAGAATCCCATTATTGGATTTATGAATTATTAACCATCATGATAATGGTTATGTCCAAGAGGAAAGTCTATCCAACTTAAAAGGTAGAACATAAAATGGTCATGTTAAAAAAAAATCTTAACGTAAATCCATAATGATAGCTGAAACTTACTCCAATAATCTGAATGAAGTATATTAAATGAGTCCTTAATAAAGCATGTAATCATATAGTCTAGGAAAAGGGTGATTAGTTTGTGAAAATCTGTTATATTTCTAACTCCAAAGGAGTTTCATTGATGCGACATACGTTTTTATATCTAGAATAACTTGATACTGGCCAAGATTTAACTCTATCTCATGTAAACTGGCTAAACTTGACTTCTGGCATTAGCTTCCCTGCACTTTGAATTGCCCTGATAATTCATACAAGTCTAGGCCCTAAAACACAAGCAAAAACCAGTTGAAAACTTACTGAAACTTATTGAAAATAGATGTAGCCTCTAAAGTTAGGAGAGGGCTGACATTTGTTGTGCATCACGTATAGTGTTCAGTAAGCCCTTTACATTTTTTCAGTGTAATAGGAATTATATGGATGTTTATGAGTTTATATAATGCATAATATTGCAGTATATTATTCTCTGGGAAACATTAATGATATTAGGATTATAGCTTAGACAATTATTTTAATGAAATTCCCTGTCTTTTGTTCACTGATTTAGTGGAAGAGTCAGAAATGTTTGTGTTTGAATCGCAGTTGGAACCTTGACCAAGTAATTAATCTTTCTAATGATCACAACTCTCATCTCTCAAATAGGAATAGCACTGCAGCAGGAATGAAAGGGTGAAATGTAATCTTGCAGATGAAACCGCTAGTGCAAAGGATGGCACGCCAGCTTGCTTTTCCAAAATGGTGGCTATGATTGTCGTGGTTGCCATTGCCCAGGATGCAGTCCAGGCCCACTGGCCGCCCCTCAGTCTGCAGGTCCAAGGGCCAGCGGACCTCTCCCACACATGTCTCTCACTTCAAAGTGCGCATGCTTCCAACTCACTTTCTCACTTTCGAAAACAGCATTGGAAACACTGATAGATACCACAGAAAGATTATGGCAAGAGAATACAATTAATCATCTGATAGACATTTATTGTGTCTGCCAGTACAAGCGTGCTTCCATGGCAGGATGTTTAAACAGAGGAGACATATACAAACTGAATGCCTATATTTTGGTGATCTGGCCAGATATCTGCACACTTCATTCCAAAAAAATTTTTTTTTATTTTTTTATTTTAGAGAGGGAGAGAGAAAGAATCTTAAGCAGACTCCATGCTCAGTGCAGAACCCAATGCAGGGCTCAATCCCATGACCTAGGATCATGACCTGAGCTGAAATCAAGAGTTGGATGCTCAACCAACTGAGCCATTCAGGTGCCCTGCATACTTCTTTAAGTCCTAAGACAGTTTCATATGTGTATCATCTGGTATCCAGCACTGATTTAAAAAAACAAACAAACTTATTTTAGAATTTAGATTTCTAAAAAAGGACGAAAATACTACTGGGAGTCCCTGTATACCGTTTACCCTATTGTTTTCCCTATTGTTGAACATTTTATATTACCATGGTGCTTTTGTGAAAGAAACTCATAATAGCTTCATTATTATTAACTAAACTCTGGACTTTGTATTCTAGAATCCAGTCCAGGTTATCACCTTGCATTGGGTTGACGTGGCATGTCCTCCCAGCCTCCTTTGGTCTGTTTCTCAAGTTCTCAGTCTTCCTCCCCCCCCCCCCCCCGCCCAACCCCATGATGGTCTTGAGAAATACTGGCCAGGTATCCTGTAGAATATCCCCCACTGGCTTTATCTATTGTTTTACTCATAACTAGACGGGAGTTGTGGGTTCTTGAAAAACAAATACTGCAGAGGTGAAGTCTCCTTTTTGTCCCATTATATCAGGGGTACATGATATCACCTGACATCCATGATGATGGTTACCTGATCATTTGTTGTATTTGGTAGGTTTCTTCTCTGTAAAGTTACAATTTTTTCCCTTTCTCTATGCTATTTTTTGTGAGTCACTAAGTCTAACCTATCTTCAAAGGGAGGTGGATCACTGCAATTTTCATTCTTTCCAGTTTCCAAATTTGACCTCAAGTGAATGTAATACATTTGTCAAAATGGTGGAGCCATTCTATCAAGATGCATTCATGCTTCCAGAAACTATATATTTGCAACAAGTATATGCCAGGTACCACGTTAATGTTAAGCATTGGAAGGTGAAACTGGGACATTGAACATTACAGTATCACTTATTCTATACACATTTACTAAGTGCTAACTCTAAGCAAACCATGGTGAGGAAAAAAACAAAACAAAACAGAAATAGTCCCTGATTCACTGGAATTTTTTTTCTCCTGTGATGAGAATTGCAGCAGGGCTATGAAAACACAAGGTACTCTTTTTCCTAGCAAACATCACTTAAATAACTAGAGAAAGGGATGGAAATATATATGAAAGAATGAGAAAAGCCAATTTAAGCACTAATTAGTTGTATGACCCTGGGCAGTACATTTATCTTCTTCAGGCTTTAGGTGCTTTATCTGCAAAATGCAGTGGTTAAACTAGGTGTTTCCTAAGAGCATACAATATTATAAAAATGCTTAGCCCTATAGAAATTACATAGGATTTAATATTTTTCCTCCTGACATGTTTCCTAAGTTCTTAAAGCATGGGCATCACTCATAATGAATATGAACATTAGAAAATTGTGTGTATGCATTTTGCTTCATGAATTTGGTATAAATATACTGATTTTTTTCCCTATTGATTGCTTCATCTAAAACTGAATCTTTCCCCCTCATTTAACAAGTTGGCAACCGGGCTATTCAGTAGAGATAAAGCCTCCATTTAGTGGAGGTAGGTGCTCCATTTTGAAATCTGTCTCAGGAGTTAAATGGTATCAGTCGGTTCTCTGAAGGGCACAGTCCATCCCTCTGTGAGTGTTTGTCTTTTCCTGTTTTCATGAGCTGGCATTTACCCACAGTGCTTATGTTTTCTTACTCTTCTTCCCCATCTTTGTATCTTATATTGATCTTTTCATTTAAAATGTAATAATAAGTAAAAATAATAGTCAACTCATAGTGTACTATACTGTGAGCAAGGAAATATCTTAACATTTCTACTCCTGTCATGTAATTTAATTCTCCCCAAAACCTCTGAGGTTTTGGGCTGAGCAACCTGGTAAATAGAAGTAGGGGAGATGTAGAGGACCCACAGTGACCAAGAAGCAGCACGTGGTGAGCTAGGAAAAAAAAACACAACAGTTTGTTGATTGCAAGCCAAGAGAAGAAAAACGTTTCATGAAAGGACAGTGAGAGAACTCTGTCAAATGCCCCAGAGTCAGAGAGGTGGAGGAAGGATTGCATGCTAAGAGCTGGTCATTGGATTTGGGCAGAGGGTGGTTATTAGTCACCTTATGAGAGGTTGAAGTGTGAAAAGGTGAATAGAGTGGGAGATGTGCACATGGGAGATGTGCACAGGTTGCTCTTGTTAGATGTTTAGCTATAGAGGGGAGGAGAGAATGGACTGGTGGCCAGAAGGGGATGTGGCATCCAGGGAGGACATTTTTCTATTTGTAAGGTAATGCAGCTGTCTCTGCTGATGGGGTGCATTTACTGGAGAGAGAGAACTCGATTGAGGAGAGAAGGTCAACTGCAGGGGGAATGGCTCTGTGTGAGTGGAGATGGGATCTTGTGCCCAGTGAGGGCTGGAAGCAGGCTCTGCAGAGTACGGAGCAGGAAGGCAGAGGAGTGATACACAGGCAGGTAAGTTCTAGGTTTGGGTATTTGGAAGAAGTTCCGTTCTGATGACTTGTATTTTCTCAGTAAAATAAGAAGCAAGGCTACTAGCTAACGGTGGGGACAGGAGGGTATCAGTGTTCAGGAAGAGCAGAGAAAGTTGGAAATAATCAGTTTGAAGAGCAACACAATGAATGGACCAGGCAGGATTGCTGAGCAGCACTTTAGATATAGATCATTTAATTCACTGACTTTTCATAAGTGTGTGTAGAGTCTGACTCGTCAGTTCCTAGGGGCCTTGACTTAAAAATGAGTGCACTCTCAGGGGCACCTGGGTGGCTCATTTGGTTAAGCATCTGACTTCAGCTCAGGTCATGATCTCATGGTTTGTGGGTTCGAGCCCTGTGTTAGGCTCTGTGCTGACAGCTCAGAGCCTGGAGCCTGCTTCAGATTCTGTGTCCCTCTCTGTCTGCTCCTCCCCGGCTTGTGCTCTCTCTCTCAAAAATAAACATTAAAAAAATTTTAAAAGCAGACAAAAATGAGTGCACTCTTTCTTTCCAACTTCAAAGATTCAGATGCCAGGAGAATATTAGACTAGAAGATGATGATCTCATTTTTAATATAAATCCCTTTGTAATCTAATTCCGTTTACCATCCAAAGCATTGCTTTGTTTACAAGAAAAGATGTGCTTCCAGAGCTGCGGTGAATTCGATGCCAATGACCTTAAGTCTCAGACCAAGAAATAAGCCTAAAGTGTTGATATTTGATCCTTCTCTCATTGTTGAAACTTAGCATTTGGTAATGAGAACCATCCACTCCACGTATATTCTCAAGTCTCTGCCCAAAGGAATATTTTTTTATTTTCATTAGTTTATTCTGTGTGCACACACAAAATAATGACCAATGCTTACTGCTCACACACCGTCCTAGTTCATTTTGTTGGGACCTTCCTGGGACAACTCTAGGGTATCAGCTCAGATGGCAGTTTGGTTTCTCTTTAAAGACTTCCTTCTAAGAGCCTTGTATAACATTGTTGCTTTTTTACTCATCATGTTAACATGTAAGTGGTGTGGGGTCAGACACTTAACCAACTGAGCCACCCAGGTGCCCCCAATATACTTTCCTAATATACACTCTTACTTCTTTGTAAAGCCATAGATAGCTGTCACTTCTAGAAATGTGTTTTTTAAAAAAAGAGTTTGGGATCATAGTTTTTGTTATTGGTTGGGTTTCCTCTGAAAAACACTCTGAGGCTTTTGAGTTTTACGTGGAGGAAGTTTATTGAGGATTCTCCAAGAGAGAACAGCAGTTGAGAAAAGGAAGGAAAGTAGCATCAGGCAGAGAAGGAAGTTGAGCTGTAATAGTAGCTGGGGTGGCCATTTAGGGTTGTCCCAGTTGAAACAAGGATTGTTTCCTTGGGAGGAAGCAAACCCTGAGTAGGGTAGCTTCCTTCCTGGTGAGGGACTCAGCCGTGAGCTATCAGTAGAGCCAAGAGCCAATGGAATGAGTGCCTCAGTCCCATCATGGATCCGGGTGGGGCACATCAGTTCTGAAAGCGTCATCCCATTTATGTCACTAAGCATCTGATTTTTTAACTAAGGTCAGGAAGGAACCACCCACACACTAGAAATCCTTAAGTCCATTCATTACTTCTTCATTAACAACTACTTATTGAATACCTACCGTGTACCAAGCACTGTTTTAGGTGCTAGGGATTAGGCTCATATGACCACTAGCCTCCAAAGTTTTCTTTGTATTTTTTGACCCTACCATTCCAAACTCAGGGAATTGGAATGTAAGTTACCTTCTTTAGATGTGTCAGAATTAGTCAAAAGAAACACAAAATGTTAATGATGACCTTTTCTTAAAAGTTCTTTTTTGACATGAACTATTATTAAGCTAAATATTCTCCATTTGGAATTTGAGTGATTAAAGTTGGAAACCTAACTGCAAGACAGTCTAAATTTCAGGCTATTTCTAGCCTAACACTGGAGTCAGAGTTAACTCCAGAATTTGGTGTTCAACAAGATGGGTGTTTCTTCTCTGTATTCTTCCATTTTATTGGTTAAACTATTTAACTGGATAGAACCAAGGACAGAAGTGTGTGCTAATCGGAAAATAACCTCGTTGCAGGTTGACTCAGAATAACAATTGTATGTGCTACTAGCATAGGTAAAAAATGTAGGCTGTTTATAGTTCATCCTGGGGAAAGCACTCTTTCTTAATAATACTTAGTGGCTTTCGTGAATCCCTGATCCATGGCCCTGCTCTGGAGTCACTGATAAATAGAATTAGAGAGTCCCCTGGGTTGTCAGATTCTAAGGATGTTAGAATCTGCTTGCTTAAATCTGCCCTGTTTCACATCTCTCCGTGGTGACTGTCTACTTGTAATTAGTTTATTCTTTTTGCTTCCAGAAAGAGATTTAGCCTTCTTCGGAAGATCTTAGGACATCTGTCATTAATTCTGCACATGTATCCAAAGAACTCAGAAATTCAGAGCTGCATGACTGAATGTGTCCTCAGTATCTAACTGTTGGTGACCTTGTTCTTCACCAGACAGTACAATGGACAGTATAATATGCAAAAAAAAAAAGTGAGAAATGTTTGAACTTGTGTCTCTAACCATAATTTTGAGTATTTTAGTTTTTTTTTAATTTTTTTTAATGTTTTATTTATTTTTGAGAGAGAGAGAGAGAGAGAGAGCGAGCATGAGCAGGGGACGGTCAGAGAGAGAGGGAGACACAGAATCTGAAACAGGCTCCAGGCTCTGAGCTGTCAGCACAGAGCCCGATGTGGGGCTCGAACCCACGAACTACGAGATCATGACCTGAGCCGAGGCCGGACGCTCAACCGACTGAGCCACCCAGGTGCCCCTTGAGTATTGTAGTTTTGAGAACAGTTAGGAATCTTTGCTTTTGGATACTTAATGTTTCATTTGACTTTTGTATTTATTTGCCTGGGCAGGGCATGTAACCGAGATTCCAGTGTCATAACCAAGTATTTGTTAGCTCCTAAATACTAGAGCATTGACTCTAGTAAATTATCAGTGCTGGTTCTTCTCTCTATCTAGGAATTTTGCAAATATTACCTTACTGATAGATGTACCTGGGAAAATATTATATTGTTTTCTAGTGCTCATTGTCAAGTACGTTCTAGAACTTACCATTAAAAGCTGCTATTGCATTTCACACTGGGAATAAATCCCAAGGAATTTTATAACACATTTTGTCATTGTAGAATTTGACTAGAATTTTATTGTGTGTGACATTAGGAATTTTCATTGAAATGGAGTTCTTTCCATCAAAAATAGAAATTTACATCATTGTTGGAAAACTTCCATATTAAGTTGGATGATTATAACATTTCTTAGAATTGTTTCATCTGGAACTTTGGTTTCTATTGTTATAAGAGTATTGGTCCTTTGTCCATACTGTCCCCTAGATTATCAATGGTAACACGTGAACCAATTCATCAGAAGTAGAGAAAAAGAAAACTTGTGCAATTTTAAACATATTAGCCATGATTGGGTTGCATTCTCCATCTGACTTCTGTTTTTGTTCAGAAGACTGTGTTAACTTTGTTTTTCTGGATTTCTCTCTCACTTCTGCTTTTCCATTTATTATGTCCTGTATGCTGGTGATTACAAAGAGGAAAAGAAAAGGATCTATTACTGACTAACTCTTATTTCCTGAGGGATTGTAGTATGGACTTGGGATGGATGTCTGGGATGTCTGGGTTAGGACATTATCCTTCTTCCTTCCTCCTTCCTCTACTCTTGGTTTTCCCGGCTTAAGAATATTTTTTAAACTTTTTTAATGTTTATTTTTTAGACAGAGAGAAAGAGACAGAGCATGAATGGGGAAGGGCCAGAGAGAGAGGGAGACACAGAATATGAAGCAGGCTCCAGGCTCTGGGCTGTCAGCACAGAGCCTGACGTGGGACTTGAACTCAAGAACAACAAGATCATGATGGGAACTGAAGCTGGATGCTTAACCGACTGAGCCACCCAGGTGCCCCCAGTCTTGAGAATATTCTTAAGAATTCTGCCTGTGACAACATTCTAACTCAGAAACCCCTTTCAGATAGTTTAAGTGTTACCAACTGTCTTTGAGGCATTTATAAGTGGTCTTTGTCATCCATCATTGCAAAAGACACTTTTATATTTTCATAACCCATCCACCCATCTCGACCTCTCTCTCTCTCAATATCCCTCCTCCCAGCCCTCCCCCACCCCTCATCTCACCTTTTTTGTTTCCTCCACTCTTTCATGAGCTCAACAGGCAACAGTCCACTGTGGCATGAGGGGAGTTACAAGGAGGTTATAGCTGCCCTGGCCACTCTAAACAACCTTGAGTCACCCTTGTGTCTTTTCCTTCTCACTCTCCGATTGTTCATAGACTTGATTCCTTGACTTTAAACTCTCCCTCACATGTCTCTTCTTTCTTACCTTTGCTGCCACTCCTCTCTTCTGGGCTTCACCCTTGCTCCTCCCCTTTACTGCTAAAGCTCTTCCTAACTCACCTTCCTGCCATTCACCTTGTCTTCCACATCTCCGCCAATGATTTTTCTAAAATGTCAAAGAAAAATTGCCCTGGAACAATTAAACAGGCTAGGAAGAATTTACTCAAGACTATTGCAATAGAGAACAGAGAGTCAACTCCCCTGTAACAAAAGGTGGGAGAATTTTTAAGCACTGGGGTGAGTGAGTAGAAAAGTGGTGGAGAACATTAGCAGGAGGCTAGTCAGTATGGTGAGGCTATCTGTGTTTGCTGCTGATTAGTAGCAGTTGGTTCGAGGCTCCTACCGACCCATAGAGCCTCGAAGATCAGGACACGATCTTCCTTGAAAGCATCAGAGAGACGCCTCCTGGGTCTTTGAGAAAGACATGCTAGGCTTGCAAAAGTCTGAGAAGCTGGGAGAAGACTGACATCTTAAAAGACAGAGAAATACTTTACAATTGAAAGTCTTCTAAATGAGAACTGTGAGGTCACGCACCATGTCAAGTATAGTCAAGCTGAGGGTGACATTAAGGCCTTCTAGGTTGATGTAAATCTGAAACCTTTATCATCTGTTGGAAACCCTATAGTATCTGCCCATCCTTTTGAGAATAAAAGTTCCACTCCTTAGCATAAAGAAACCCACAGGCTCTGGCCTTGACCTCACCCCCTTGTACTCTGGTACCCCCTAGTTTTGTAAGTCTTGAACATTTTCTACTTTTCATGCCTTGGTTTCTTAGAATCTAAGGATGGTCTAAGACTAAGAAAATTTCCTATGCCTGAGAACCTCTTGTCTCTGTTGCCCGACTCCCTTATTGTCTTCATTTGGGGTAATTCTCTGTGAAGTGTGTCCTGACCTAAGAAATGTACAGCTTCTCTGCATCCCAAATGTACTAGAGTCTCAATCTGTCAGAGTTGCAATCACAAGGTATATCATCAAGAAGATGTGTTTCACATCCCTCTTCTTTTCCTGGTCTGTAACACCTTGAGGGCAGGTACTGAGTCTCACTCAGTGTTACTCCTCACCTTGTAGCACTACCATTGTCTCTGGCAGAAGGAAATCCTTAAAACTTACGTACTGAATGATGAAGTGGAGGACTCATAGACCTGAAAAAGATTTTTGTGTGTTATCTGATACACAATTGCCTAGTTACGTGAAAGTGAACACCAGGAGTTGTTATTTGAGATTATAAATGATGAAACGTTCAAGAGGATTTTTTAAAAAGTGAGTTGGAGGTCCCTTTGGTTGCCTTCTCAGGTAGTTTACTATTAGGATAGGAAGAAGAATTTCATCTGTAGTCTGAAACCCAGATTTGTAGAGAAACTGCTGCTTTGTAGAAAGCACACCTTCAACATACTGTCCTCACACAGAATGCAGTGAAAACTGCATAGTTTACTTTTATCTTGTGGATGACACCTAGAACTAACCGTGGAAAGGTTAAGCTCAAGGTATGGAGTCCAAACTCTAGGATCACTTTTAATCACAGTAACCAGGTGTCATGAAACCTTTTACAGAGCCCAGCTCTGTCACGGTGAAGTATAAAGTTCTTAGGATGTTGTGTTTCTTTTTGAATGCTAATATGCCTATTCATTTCCCCTGTTGGTTCCGTTCTAGCTGTGGCAGTTAATGATGACAAGTTGTTGTAAAACAGACCTGTGGCACCCAGGGGGAAAAATCGAATTGAAACTTTGCCAACTCATTCTCTTTAATTATTGTCAGCCATCAAGTTTGAACTTTAGTTCCCTGATAACCCTGACACATTCAAAACTAATGAGAACCATAGGAAGATTCCACTCACCCCCCTCCCAGCCTCCCTTAGGGCTTTCCCTCCTTTCTCTAGAGTCCCCTGCCTCCCCTCCTTGATTTTTACTTCTTCCCTTCTTCCCATCATCTTGTGACTCCTCGAACAGTGTTAAAACTATGGCCAAGAAAGTAGGTAACATTTGTTTTTCTGTATGTAAGTAGAGTCTCTTGATATTAGCAAAGTATCAATCTATAGAAAACTCAGAGTCTGTTTTTTTTCTTTTCTCTTGTGTTTCTATTTTTTTTTTCAGCTAGTAGGCTTTATTTTTTAGAAGAGTTTTACGTTTATGAAAAAACTAAGTGGAAAGTACACAGAGTTCCATATATCCCCTCACTGCCCACCCTCCGCCACTTCTCCCCGCCCCCCCTGCCTCCACCACAGTCTCCCCTATTATTAACATCTTGCTTTAGTATGGTACATTTGTTGTTAGAATTGACGAGGCAGTGTTAATGCATTATTACTAACTAAAGTCCATATTCCGCATTAGGATTCATGCTTGTGCTCTGTACTATAGTTTTATGGGGTTTCACAGATGTGTGACATGTATTCACTAGGACAGTATCAGTCAGAGTAGTTTCACCACACTAAGTACCCCCTGGGCTATACGTATCATCCATCCCCTTCCTGTAACCCTTAGCGACCACTATTTTTTTTTTTCCTCTCCATAGTTTTGCCTTTTCCAGAATACCATGTAGTTGGAATCATGGAGCACGTGACCTTTTCAGACTGACTTCTTTTACTTACCAGTATGCATTTAAGCTTCCTACATTGTCTTTTGTGGCTTGAAAACTCACTTCTCTTTCTTGCTGAATAACATCCCACTGTATGATAATGAGTCTGTTTATTCATTCACCAATTGAAGGACATGTTTGTTGCTTACAAGTTTTGGCAATTATGAATAAAGCTACTGTAAGTATTCATGTGCAAATTTTTGTGGGGCCATACTTCTCAGCTGGTAAGAATTTGTTTAGTCTTGTAAGAAACTGCCAAGCGATCTTCCAAAGTGGGTGCACCATGTTGGATTCCCATATGTGATTAATAAAAGTTCCTGTTGCTCCACATTTTCCCCAGCATGTGGTGTTGCCAGATTTTTTTTTTCAATTTTAGCTATTCTAATAGATCTATAACATTATCTCATTGTTTTAATTTGCAATTCCCTAATGACATATGATGTTAAGCACCTTTTTCATGCGCTTATTTGCCATTGATTTGTCTTCTTTGGTAAGATGTCTGTTCAGATCTTTCCCTACTTTTTAATTGACTGTTACTGTTGTAAGAGTTCTTTGCATATGTTGAATACCAGTCTTTTATCAGATATGTGTTTTGCAAAGATTATTTTCTCCCCAGTCTGTTTGGTCTTTTCATTTTTTTAACAGTATCTTTGACAGAGCAGAAGTTTTAATTAAACGAATCCCAACTTATCACTTTTCTCTTTCATACATCATGCTTTTGGTGTTGTATCTAAACTGTCTTTGCCAAACCCAAGCTTGCCTAGCTTTTCTCCTGTGTTATTTTCTAGGAAACAGTTTCTTTTTCAGACTATTGGTTTCTCAAGACTATGTATAAGTTGATAGAAAGAGTGAGTGTTGGGCATGAACTGTATAGACTATGTCAATAAATCTAAAATTGATGCTTAAGGAAATGTCAAGTTTTAAAAAGGGTATTTCTGAATAGCATTAACATAAAATAAATGCATTCTAAGATTATCTATATTTTTGATGATTTACCGTATTGTTCAAAATACTTCCCTATTTTATGAATTTTTAACTCTGTGATTTATTCTTTTCAGGGCATGACTGTGTTTTTATTTAGCCTCAAGACTCTGCAATTCTAATATTTTTATGTATATATTTAGGGCTTATAACTCAATCTTTGCAAATCCTTCCATTTTCTGAAAAGCTTTTCTCTAAGGTCTCATACCTTCTTTTAATGATCCCATTGGAGATAGTTTTGTTTGTGTTTTGAATAGATTAACAGCCCCATTCAGCTGCATTCTGTTAAAGCTAGAGATAGACAGACTGACTGACTGACTTAAACCTCACCATGTAAGGAAAAGGTGATGATCTCACTTTTAGATGAAGACTCTAAGGAGAGATGAAAAGAGTCTCTGCATCAATGTCTATCTTCAACTTCCCTGAGAATGCACATGAGCCCATTCTAAGAGGATTTAGGGGACAAGGTAATGATTGAATTCTGAGAAATTCAGAATGAGTGAGAGTGTTAGGGTGCGTTCTAGGTATCAAGCAGAAATATGGTTAGAGGGAAAGAACTTTGAATTCTAATGCTCCACCATAACCTTCTGCTCCACCATAACCTAACTCTTGCTCTCAAAAACAGGTTAAGGTAGGGTATATCTGGCGTGATATAGTGTTGCTATATATACACATATACACGCATACACACACATATACATATATATATATATATATATATATATATATATATATATATATATAAAAGAAACTGGTTCAGATTTGCCTGGGCTCTGTCCTTGGGTTGAAAAACCACTCCAAGGATTGTGAAAATCTTAATGATGACAGCTGTCTACATAGCAGTCTCTTGAGTCACAGTGCCCTAGTATATATTGTTTGGCAGCTCAGGTATATTTGTCATCTTGGGCTTGTCTAGCCCCACCTAGGAGGTTTACTTCACTCCTCTTTGTTGTATTCCCCATGTGTTGCATGCATTCCTCATCCTTTTGCAAACTCAAACTTTTGTTAGAGGAAGTACTGCGGTAGCTTCTTGAAAGAGAATATTTCCTTCATTCAATCCTAGAACTTGTTTGATAGCTTGGATCATGTGTAAAAGTCTAAAATGCTGAAGGCATTGCTTCATTGCCTGCTTGACCATGCAGTTGCCTATATAGTTTAAGATCATCTAATCCCTGATCCTTTATATGCCATCTAGTTATTCCTCTCTGGAAATTCATAGATGCTTCTTTGTCCCCAATATTCTTAAATTTTAAAATAAAGTGTCTTACTCTTGTTTTATTGTTATCGTGCTGGGCACCTGTTGAGTCATTTTAGTTGAAGCTAATGTTCTTCAGTTCTAAGAAATATTTTTTTATTTTGTTTATTTTTGGTAATTACTCCTTTCTCTTTTCTCTGATTTTTGGAACTCCTGTTATTTGAATGTTGGGCCACTTGGCTGAGTCTTATTTTTCTTAGCGTTTCTCTTGTATTTTACGCCTCCTTGTATTTGTGCTCTATTTTCATGGAAATTTGCTCAACTTTGTCTTCTATTATTTCTATTAAACTCTATTTATCCTATCAATTTTTCATTTTCAAGAATTTTTTTGTTCTCTGAATGATGTTCCTTCTCCTTTATCTTCCCCCATTTCTTATTTTATTTTTAAATAGTTTTTTTAAAGTTTTATTTATTTTTGAGGGAGAGACAGAGTGTGAGTGGCGGAGGGGCAGAGAGAAAGACACAGAATCCAAAGCAGGCTCCAGGCTCAGAGTTGTCAGCACAGAGCCCGACATGGGCCTCGAACTCATAAACCCTGAGATCATGACCTGAGCCAAAGTTGGACACTCAACTGACTGAATCACCATGACACCCCCCTCCTATTCTTTATTTTCTTTTAATATAATTTATTTATATTTCATAGATGGAATATTTTCTTTTAACTCTCTGTGGATTCCCCAAGAAGAGGCTTCAGATCTCTTTTCAAAAAGGCAGATTTCTGGCTACCAGCTTTTGGAGAGCCTTGTGAGGGAAGAAATCTGAGGATCTGTATTCTGCAGGCAGTAAATCCGCATCTGCAATGCAAAATAATTGTACCTGCTAAGAGTGGCTGATGGAATCTAGTGATCTATTTTAGCTGCTCCCTCCATCCTCAGTTCCTGACACCAGGTGCTGCCATTTTGCAAGACTTCTGAGGGTTTTACTATACAAATCTTGTTGATTCTCATCATTCCCATCCATGGTTTAGGAATGGACTCTATAGGGCCTATGGGTCATGTAGCAATTTTCCATCTGCTTTATCTGTTACTTTCTTCTCACTGTTTCTCCTCTTTTTTCTTGGTTTATGTCTTTTAAAACCCTATTTACCCTAATTTAGTAGCATTTCAGACAAGAGAAAAAGAAGTGCTAAATCTGCCATCGGAATTGAAAAACCAGCTTGGTTTTTATTGCTTAGGACTTATAAATTCCATTTGATCCCTGTGATAAATTTCCATTACGTAGGTTGAGTATTAGTTGTTGCTTATTGGAGTTAAAATCTCTAGGCCAAAATAAGATGAATCATCAGGATTGGGGATAATGACTCTAATGCTCAAGTGATAACCACTTTCATTGCTCCCAATTAATATGAAGGAAACTTCAGTGAAGCGGTAGTTAGTTGTCAGTATTGTAAAAGGAACGTGATAATTTTCCACAAATTTCTTCTTTTGCCACCATGTCAAGCCCCAGATGGAACTGTCAGATTACAATATTTTTATACTAAAGTTATTTTTCCCATTACACAGAGAGTAGAAGTTAGTTTTAAGAAAACAGGAATATATCTTATGGAACTACCAGCTAATCCTGATAAACTGAAAGGTATATGATTATATATATTCATTTTCCAGCTAAAGTTGTTCTAAAGATAGTAAAGGGAGTACAGGAGAAAGAACATTGATGTTTTGGTTATTCATTTTTAAATAGAGTGTTGCATTTAATCTTCATAAAATCCTAGAAGATACCTATCCTATATACCATAGTCTTCACTCTAAGGATCGGAAAAATTGAGTAACTTGCAGAACCAAAGAGCTAATGTGAGTAATTCTGTAAGATTAAAGCAGTGTTGGGATTTGAATTCAAGAGAGAATGACTATAAATACTTTCTACTGCACACTACTCCTTTCATAGGATATATTTGACAGCAATTGTCAGTAATCATGATATGAAATTGTGGCAGAGAATGCCTTCTTTTTTAAGCCCAATTAATAGCTAACATCAGTCAAAAGCACTCTTTCTCTTAATTGACTTCTTGAGGAATAATGCAAAGTAGCTGGTTTTATACTTAGAGTAGAAACGAATGACAGATCTTTGAAAACTTTTTCCTGGATCTATCTTCTTCATTCTAGGTCTGGAATATCTACTGTCTAATTGTAGTTTAAAATATCTGCTACCAAGTACATTGAATGTATGACCAGTTTAACTCCAAGCATTGATGATAGAAGGAAATCAGAGATATTGACAGGATTCCTGCATTTCTATAAAATTTGTCTCCTAATTTAAGTAAATAGATAATATTGATCAAATTTTATTTCTCTACATTGGCACATTTGAAATTAAGAGAAAACATTATTAAACAAGATTCTAACATGGGCTATATCATGTTAGTTACAGCTATAATGTATTTCCACAACACTTGACTGACTTCTAGGCAAAAATTCTAGATTTTCCTCCTTATTCCTCAAGTGTTAGAAATCTTTATTCTCTCTTTACTTCAGTATGTAACCTTATGTAGGCTAGCTAAGGGTGATTACTTTAATCATACTTTTAGAAATCTCCTCACTGAATTTCCCTTCCATTTCTCTTGATAATGCATGATTATCATACCAATGACTTTTCTGATGTTTCTGTTTATATTAAAAGAGAAGAGAAAAGTTATTTTTCCAGATTATTATTTCCTCTAAACATGTGACACTTCCAGGGCTCCTCTGCCCTTGCTTAGCTTCTGGAAGAATAGGTAAAGGCAACCCCCAACCCAATGCATGCTCTCTCTCCTGCTCCAGACCTTTGTTTCTCTGCCTCATATGGAAAGCTGACTTAGCCCTTAAAGACATACTTTCTTTTTCACACTTGAACACACTCTAAGCCCTTCTCTCTCTTTTTATAAACTTTTATTGAATGTCTACCATTGCTCTACCAGACATTATGTTTGTGAAGGTAAATGAGCATTCCTGATGAGAAAGTCTATATTCATTCACATGCTTACATAGTTCTGCAAGATGGTGGATGCTTTCAAGCTTTATGTATGCAGGGCTTTAGTTTCCACTAGAGAGATCACTACCATACTCTGTTCCTTCAGGTTGCCAATCTAGGAGGTAATCTTGAGAAACAAGTGATTTTTTTATCTCTAGACGACCCTCGCTAGAAAATGCAGGCATAAATTATTAGCTGGCTGTGAGCACCTTCCTGGTCCTGCCAGTCCACTGTTGCCATGACATTACCCTTCCTACCAGGGCCACTGAGACAAAAGGAAGGCTGGCCAGGGGGCCAGGGACAGCACGGATCATGCAAAGAAAGGTATGACAACTGCAGAAATAAAGAGATTGGGTCACAAGGGAGGTTTAAGGAGAATTTTGGATATTGAAATGTCCAAAACGCTACTTATATTTATGAGATACTTTTTTAACCATAAGAGACGCATTTATGCCAATCTAGAAAAATCACATATGTTATTTTAGACTTTTCTCTTTCCTTCACCCTTAGCTATCCCTCTGGGTATTCTAGTTGTGCGTGGAGACTGTGATTTGGAGACTTGCCGTATGTACATAGATCGCCTACAGGAGGTGAGTTTCTTTAGCCAATTATTTATTTTCAGTTTTCCATTTCTGTAAGCAATTACCAGCCATATATATTCACTTCTGCAATGATGCATTTGAGGAGGAAATGGAAATGTGGTGTCCTTGTCTTTTAAGCATCGATTGCATCGTCTCTCTCCCTGGACCTCAACTGCTGTTTTCCCTCTTCAGGTGGTTGAAATGGGAAAGGAGGTTGCTCTAGTGTGACCCACAACTATAGCTTGGAATATCTTGTCTTCTCACCAGACTGCATACCTGTATTTTGAGCTATATTGAATTTCAAAGGGCCCTGATAAATAATGAAGGAAAACAGAGAGTTAGATGGTTTAATGTTTTGTATCTAGCACAGACTTCTGGTCAGAGATCGCTACATTTTTAAAACTATAACTTCTACAGGAAAGAAAAACCTTCCATACTTGATAGAAATTTGTGCCAGAACACAGAAGAATACTCGATTCTTTCCCTCAATCCGGCTTATCATAGAGAAAGACAATGGAGGAGACCTCATAAATGGCATCCTCATGAATTTGAACTGCACCAGCAAAGCCAGGAACCCAGAGCCATCACTGCAGTGGTCAATTATTGGTTTTGCAAAACTTTGAGTGTCTTTATTCTACAAATGGCAAAAAGCATAAACCATCACTTCTTTCATTGTTTTTTGATGAAAGATGCACATTACATCATTTATTTTCTGGATGTGGTCCAGACATTTGTATTTTTAAAGCTATTGGGTAATTATGATAGATACCACAAGATGAACAACTCCCTTCTAGATGACACATTTTACATAAGTAAATATCAGAAATGAAGAAGATATATAGAACTCAAAATCCCTTCAAATTTTATCCACTTAGCTTTGACTATTAGATTGTATTTCTCTTGGTGGAAATAAATTCAGGTAGAAGGCATAGAATAAGGTGAAAAATTATTAATCTTTTTCTTCACCATTTTTAAGGATAGAGATGGAATTGTGAACACAATATATTTTGATGTAGATACCAAATTTTGAGTACTGATATAGGTGAAAAGAGAAGTCAACACATTTTACCCTTGTGGTTTCATTCAGCCATTTTTACCATGGAGAACTTGAACATGTTAAAATTTGTGGACTTTGTTGTGTGTGACTCAGGCCCAAATCAATATTCCTGAACCCATAGTGTCTCATTTTTTAAAATAATGATTTTTTGTAATTGTGAAACCTCACTCAAAAAACCTGCAATAAAAAGGCCTGCAATAAAAAGGTATCATAAATGATACGAAACATTTTTTTTTAACTCATAGGTAATTTAAGATTTCACAGTAGCAAATTACATGACTGATGGATTGACCTTGTTGAAAACTGACTTCTTAGCATGCTTATAATACCAATATTCAGCTAAAAGTAGGCTTAAAAAAAACAATGAATGAACTCAAAGAGGAATTTTAAAGCTAAGTTGGGCACAGAGAGTAAGTTGGTAAAGCCCCGTGGGAAGCAGGTATGGGGACAAGGGAACCCAGGATTGCTGACATTTGTAAATAGAATCACTACACTCATTAACAAGGACACCTTCAGGACATGACCACGGTGACAACTTAGTTATAACACTTTATAAAGGGAGTCAGACTCTCAGAATCTGCCAGCAAAACCTCATTAATTTCAACCCTATTAATTTGCACTTCGTGATAACGCAGAGGTGGCCAGCGATTTTCTCTTGGCCGTCCATGAAAACCCATGTTTGCCAAGTACTTCTCGGTATAAACACAATTACTATGACAGTTTGTATTTGGTCTAAGATAAATAAATTCTTTCTAAGTACTTAAAGGGATTTTAGAGACTTTCTTTATAAGCCAAAAGTTCAGGTGCAAATTAAATATGACCTCCTTTTATTAAATTGCCTGTTTTTCACTTTTGGTCTTCTTGATCTTTGGTATTTTATCACTCACCTCTAAACACTATTTAAAATTTATAGATTTCAGTAGCTAAATGGCCTTTCTTCTCTCAGTCCAGCTGAGAGCTTGGTAGCTTCTGTTATTTGGGGCATTATCTTCTTTGTTATCCTTGATGAATTTGGAAGAGTTAGATACTTTCTAGCTGAGTTTAATATTAAATTGGGCATTCAGTTGATAGAGTATTGGAGGCACCTTGTTCAAACTAATTTTAAGGTATGGATTTTTTTTCCCCCATTTTCTCATTAGGACCTGCAGTCAGTTTCTTCTGGCTCCCAGAGAGTTCATTACCAGGTAACACATAATTGAACCCCCTTGTTTTTTTTTTACCCCCTCAATCACCCCCAAAAAAGAAGGTCCATATTTCAGTCAATCCTTCATTTGGATTAGAGGCCACATCTTCCCTAGGGATCGAGTTTACTCTAAGAACCAAGTGAAGTGCACATTCTGATTCTTTTACCTTTTCCTGGTTTTGGACAATCCTAGTATAGCACGAATTTGGATTGTGGACTTTCTCCCAGATCATTTAGAAAAGATTATAAAATGAAGTGCTTTTAATGACAAATATTAGAAACTCAATTCACACTAGCTTGACGGGGAGTCTATTGTTTCACATCAGCAAAAAAGTTCAGATCAAGGGTGGATTTAATGTACTGTTTGGCCATGCTTCATGCTCCATTTTCTGCTGGTCTTTCTGCTCTGTTCTCTTCTTTCTGTCAATTTCACCTCTGAACTAGATGTTTCCGTGTCCAAGATGGCTGCCATTAGCAACCAGGGCTGCATGTGTCTTCTTCACATCCAGGAAAGTGAGTTCTCTATTTCCCACAACCATCAAGCAAATGTTCTAAAATACAGTCTGACTGGTGCATCCTGGTCTTTTGGGCAGGATCTAAGAAACCCAGCCTGCCTGTCTCTCGTGATCCACATCAAGTGCACAGGAGAACACTCAGATATCCTTTGCCCCAACAGTCTCTGGGAGGGCAGTTACCTCCCTACTTCCCTGCCCCTGCTCTGCTGTACAGGCCTCTCCAGCCATCCTCTTACAAATTAATTTTCTCAGGCATGGTTCAGACCCCAGGGTGCAGTATTCCCCAGACTATAGGAGGTACACTCGAAGTTCTGAGTGGTCCCAGTAGAGTCCTTTTCACTGAGAGGCCAGTCCCCTTTTCTGCGGGAAGGTGTGTGGGAGTCAGTGCATGCCAAGACTCCCTCCAAATATCCTGTTCTAGACCCTTTCATACCTCCATGTGGGGGACAGGTGTTTAAAGATGTCTAAACCTGTGAATCCTGGTTTAGCACCTCACATTTGTTTTTGGTTTCTTTTATGCTATACCTGAAATTTGCACCTGAACATCTTTTGGTATAAAAAATAATTTTTAAAAACTTTATACCTTGTAACATCTAGGTACCTTCTCCACCTGCCAGTATATAAACCCTCAGTGTATATATAAGGCAGCCTAATTGTCCTGATGCTTAATGACAGAAAATAGCCTTGGTGTTCTTGTTTGTTTGTGGGTTTAAGTTTCAAACAAAGTACCAGTATGACTATTCAAGAGTCCTTTCTTCCATATGGCTGTAATAAAAGGGATAGGAATTCACTTAGGGTGTGTTTACATTGAGAAAATAAACTCTAGTTCTGAGACTGTTTTTTATCAACCATAAAATGGCAAATTTCCACTTTATTTTTAGATAGAGCACAACATTCCTCCCATTAGCTACTTGCATATTCACCTAAAGCTACTATTTCAGTTTTATTTTATTTTTCAAAACTAAGTACTTTTAGAGGCTAGGGTTGATCTCTACTCTAAATATTGACCCCCAATAAGATTTTACAAGTCTGTTTGCCTGTGTTTTTAAAGAGTTTGTACTCTTTTCTCCTGGATGTTTTATACATCTTTGCATTTTTATTAAGACATTTCACATATTTATTCTAACTAGTTTTATGAAACCAATACTATTTATTATTCTGGCTTATTTGATACAGTTATTTTGCTGTGTGAGTTTTGATAGGTGGATATTTTGTACCGTGTTTTCTCTACACCATGTTTGCTCCTGTTTGCGCAGAGATCAGGAGATGGTTGGGACTATACAATAGGAGAAGAGTATTTGTTTCATTTATTATTTGGTAACAAAAACATGCAGAAGAATTAGTGGTATTTATTGACTGTATCAAAAGTTTGCTGTGTTTTTGTTTACTTGCAGTCAAGTCAAAACTGTTGCATTATAAATGTCACTTCAGAAGGTTTTATGCACTGACCATATAGGCTAGCCAGTGCAGTGACCAAACATGAGTGTCTGGAATATTACATCCCCACACCCCTTCTTGCAAAATTATAAAAAACGAGGGCCTTTGGGTATTAAGGGAGGAGTGGAAAAAAGAGATCTAGGGAAGCCCAAGATCTGCTCACTGAACAGGAAGCTTAACCGAGGGAGACTGTTGGAATTAACATGGCCAGAGAGCAGGGAGAGAGTGGTGAGGAAATTTCCTGAGTGGAGCAAAGGAGAGCTGGTTGAGGTAAGGAGTTGGGGGAAGATAAATGTTCATGTTTGGTTGGGATCTTGGGCAGTTGGGAAGAGGAGGAGTGAGTTAGAGGGGTGGTGAATAGAGAGTTCTGTTTTAGCCACACTAATTTTGTTGTGTCTATTAGATCCAAGAGATTTTGGTATGTAGAAAATTAGATATGTGAATTTTAAAGCTCAAACAATTCAGTCCTGGAGATAGAAATTTGCACGTCATTAGAAAATGGATGGTATTTAAACTATGAAGCTGGAGGACATCACTCAGGGAGAGTTTAGATCAAGAAGAGGGCTAGAAATCATAACACCATGTACTAATGTGTCAAGAAGAGCACAAGTTAAAGAGAACCATCGGTCAAGCAGGGTTGTGGAAATTGAGATGAGCAGCAGGAGAGCCAGAGATCAAGGAGAAAGTGATATCATGAAAGCCAAGAGTGAAATGTGTTTCAGAAAAGGAGGAGGCAGTGAATTGTGCCATTGCTATTGAAAGGCTGAGATGACGGAGACTGAATTCTAAAGTACTTTTGAGGATGTATAGAAAAACCATGGGAAAGAGGTGCTGTTAGCTATTTTTTTAATGTTTATTTATTTTGAGGCAGAGAGAGAGAGTGCAAGTAGGAGAAAGACAGAGAGAGAGAATCCCAAGCAAGATCCATGCTGTCAGCTCAGAGCCCTTTTTGGGACTTGATCCCATGACCATGAGATCACAACCTGAGTTGAAATCAAAGTACTCTGACCCTCAATCAGCTGAGCCACCCAGGCACCCCAAGATGCTATTAGTTTTAAGAAGAAAGTGACCAAACCAACTGGCAGGAAATTATTAAACTGGCAGGTAATATTAAATATTTATTTCCTTTTTAAAAAAAATTTTTTAAAGTTTATTTTGAGGGAGACTGAGACAGTGTAAGTGGGAGAGGGGCAGAGAGTAAGGGAGACACAGAATCCCAAGCAGGCTCTGTGCTGCCAGCCCAGAGCCCGATGCAGGGCTTGAACTCATGAAATCATGAGATCATGACCTGAGCCAAAACCAAGAGTTGGATGCTTAGCCAACTAAACCGCCCAGGTGCCCTAAATCTTTGTTTCCTACGGAGTCTGAGATTATCAGATTCTGTAGTCTGTCTTGGCGTGGGGGTTAGAGGGTGATGTAAGAGAAAGACCTGTTAGAAACACTGACAACAAAATGTCTTAAATGCTTTGAAATGGACTTCCTTGTGTGTGAGATGGCTCTAAATAAACTTGGAGAATTAATTGTGATGGAATGAATAAATACAAGTAAGTTTAATAAAAAAACAACTTCAGAAATTCCTGTCAGCTCACTAATTGGCAGTTGGCATTTTAGCTGTTTTCCAAGGCTAGGAACAACTCAAGAGAAAACACAGCATTTAGAAAGGTGTATGAGTGCCCAAGTCACCTTATTAGTGAGCCATATGGCAGTTCCTAGCCATTTAAGCATGTCATCACTTTGGTTTCTTCCTTTACTAAATTCAGAGTGAATTGCCAACAAAGCACTGAGGCTCAAAAATGACACCTCGTATTAACCTAACAAGGCATTATGGGTTATACAGGAATGTGTTGGATATTTATAGCCTGCTGAAAAATCCCTGCCTACACTGTCTCTGAGGTCCAAATACAAAGGCCGCTCCATCTTAATGGCATCTCTTGTAACCTGTAACTCATAAGTTAGACAAGCAAAGTGCACAGTGCTGGCAGATTCAGGATATCCCTGAGCTTCCAGATAAAGTAGAAGTCATAGAGAAATTGAACTCTGCCCATCTATTTGATAGAAATGCCTCTTGAGGCCACCTCACTATGAGATAATTCCTTCTCTGCTCCCCCTCTGGTCTTCATGTATCCCATTTTAACCTCAAGTCATTAAGTTAAGGAGTAGAAACAGATACAACTGTTCTAGTGATTCTCAAAACGGGGGAGATTTTGCTTCTTTCTATGGGACATTTGGCAGTTTGGACATTTCGGTATGTCACAGCTAGGAGAGGTGGTGCTGCTGGGATCTGTTGAGTAAAGGCCGGGGATGCTGCTAAACATGTCACAATGCACAAGACAGCCCTCCCCACAGCAAGGAATTACCTATTCCCCCTACTGTCAACAGTGAGGGCTTTGAGAAGCTCTGAGTCATTCTGATGGCTCTCAGGACATGACTGGGGACCCCAGGCAGATGTAAGTCCCAGATGAGGAGAGGAAAGGAAAAAGGAGCAGGAAGAGAAAAAATAGTGCAGGAAAACAGAGGCATCTGTGGATACGGCAGCAAAGAATAAACAGAGAACCATGGGTAATGGAACCAGGAGCAGTTAGGGTTTTTTACAGACACTTAGTTTCCCATTTCCCCTGGGTTGTGCTCCATGAGGTACTGATGTAGTTGGCCCACAGGAGCGTGCTTTCCAGAATATTATGAGCTAACAATTTGAGCTGTAAAAAATTCCAATGGGATTCAATAGCAGCTGCAAAAAAGGAATCCATCCAGGTGATTCTTCTTAAGAATTAATTTACTTAGGGGTGCCTGGGTGGCTCAGTGGGTTAAAAGTCCAACTTCAGCTCAGGTCATGATCTCACAGTTTGGGAGTTCGAGCCCCACATTGGGCTCTGTGCTAATGGCTCAGAGACTGGAACCTGCCTCAGATTCTGTGTCTCCCTCTCTCTCTGCCTTTCCTCTTCTTACTCCCTCTCTCTCTCTCTGTCTCTCTCTCTCTCTCTCTCTCTCGCTCTGTCTCTCTCTCTCTCTCTGTCTCTCAGGAATAAACATTTAAAAAAATGATCTAAAATATTAAAAAAGAATTAATTTCCTTAAAACTAACACTAGAATGGCTGGAATATTTCAAAATAGATATAACATTTTCAGAAACTTCTTTCATCCTTTAGAAATGTTTTTCACTTCCATAAGAAAAAACTCTTGGTCATATCTGAGTCTGTATCAATTTGTTCATCCTATGATCCTTTCCCCTCACTTTACGTAACTACCTGATCTTCTGGGAGATACATCTATATATGCCATCAGAGCGCTGTTCGAGACAAACAGCCTTTGCCCACAAATGCTTGATCTCTTTCTCCTCTCTTCACATTGACTATCCTTATTCATCTCTCTCCTTTCTCTGAAGCCTCTTTCTCCTTAATTTGTTTTCTGGATTTTAGAAGTCTTTCAATGGATGGGTTAAAAGAAGTTTGAGGGAGTTGTCCTGGGAATTAATTTATCTTGTCTTCAAGAAGGACAGGGGTGAGCTAGGAATTTAGTAGAGTATTGTTCCTTCAAGCCAGATCTAAGCTGTCAGAAATGGATCAAATGAGGAATTAAAATAAGACTTGCCTGGGGCCAGGTCTGTTGCAAATGAAGGCAATACTGCTAATAACACATGCACATGGTAACTGTGGTGAATAGAGGACTTTCTCACACAACAGTGCTCTTAAAAATGTTTGACTATCTCTCATTTTCATCTTCTACTACACCATCATTATTTTTTCATTTTTCAAAGCTGCTTTTGGAAATGGGAAGCCCATTTCTATTTCTGCTGCTGTAGGAGTTATAGTAAAGTAGGTTTGAGGAGGAAGAGTTGCTTATTTTTTATTTTTTTTAATTTATTTTGAGAGAGAGCATGAGTGGGGGAGGGGCAGAGAGCGAGGGAGAGAGAGAATTCTCTGTGCTGTCAGCACAGAGCCCGAAGTGGGGCTCTAACCCACAAACCATGAGATCATGACCTGAGCTTAAATCAAGAATCTGATGCCTAACTGACTGAGCCACCCAGACACCCTGAAGAGAAAGAGTGTTGAAAGATAAAAATAATAGTAGCAAGCCTATTAATTGGGATTATAGTTGGACAGAGATGTGTAAACATATATTTCTAACCATCCCTCATGGATCCATTCACCAAGGATGAAGAGAGATGTTTATACAACTTGGTGATGAATGGAGGAAAAAAATGAATAGATGGGTTGGACAGGAAGATGATCAATTTAAAAGTAAAGTGGTTATTGATTGGACATTATTGATTAAAGCAGGGATTCCCAACCCAAAGGGACTTCTGTTTTGCCTCTTTGCCTCTTACATCTTCCCTAAGTCTTATGAAAGGAAAAAAAATTTCATTCACAGTGAAAGTATAGTTAAATGCTAGGTGAATGCTGCTTAATTAAATTACCTACTGGAGTGTGTAATGGGGCTACTCTGCCTTCATTAAATTATGTGTGCATCAGCTATGAGTAATTGAATGTAAATTAAGGGCAAGTTTGGCATATGTGTGCCAAATAGTGGTTCATATAATTTCCTTATAAATTACATATAATTGATGCCAGTCGACTTTAAATATATATATATATATATATATAAATATATATATATATATATATATATATATGAGAAATAACAGGTTTGCTTTTGGGCATGTGGCTCTATTTTCAGCATGAGAAACTGGCTTTCCATTAGCATATATTTAAAAACATTCATATTATCAGGGATTTTTGAAATGAATCTGTTAATATTATTCATTTAAGGAGCATACAATTTTAGAAGATTATTACACTTAAAATAGAGAGGAGCATGGCGTGTCCAAGGTTACATGATTCATCCTTCATTACAAGACAAGGACAGTTGCATTCCTCTAAATCACACCATTTTATATGAAGAAAAATAGCAGAAGACAAAATGGGCAAGTATCTAATCTCTTTGATGAATCGCAGATTTGATTATGTTATTTGAGAGGACTGAAGACACTAAATGCCCTGAATTAGCACCAAAGCATCAGAGTCACTGTTAGTGGCACAGTGCAGTTAATTATGCGAGTCTCTCCTGCAGTGTAGCTGCCTTCACACAATTGCATTTCTTAAGTATCTACAGCCAGATGGATTGCTTTCGAAAGGTGCATGTTTTTAAGCTCATTTTTGCTTCTATCAGAAATTAAGTCTCTTTATATTTATTTTCATGTGCAGCATTCACAAAGCAGACATCTCCCTGGCCATGCTTGTGTAGTGATGTGGATGTTGTTGTGTTCACCCTAGTGGGTCCATGAAGCTAAGGTCTGCCCTTGGGGCCAATATTAGCCCTCCTGTGAGCGACTGTTTTGTTTTTCTCACTTCCCCTTTTCAACTCCATTCTGACTCAGTCCACCCTGCACAGCTGGCCACCCTCCTTCTGCCCCTAAATCCAGGATTCTCTAATGCCAGGGCTACCTGCTTTACCTGTGTGCCAGGCCCAGTGTAAGGATCGAATGAGCTGTTGACCTGATATGAGATACATCACCCACAATGTGTTAGCAATGCCAGTTATTTCAAACCAAATTATTTCAAATTCAATATTACCTCTATACTAACTATCACTTGTATTTTGATTCTCTTTTTTTGAGTAGAAGAGAAAGGGGTGTAGATAGACAAGATGTAGAAATTACCTGAATCCTGGTCACCAAGTTTCCTATGTGGTCCATCAGTAGTTAAGAATGTCAGTGTAGGAAGAAGTTTATGGACCCTGGCTTTAAGTGAATTCTTTTTCAATAATCTCTTCATTCCTGCTCCAATTTTAATCTATCCACATAGGCATTGGTCTTTGATACTAATGTCATCAAGGTATTTCTCTTGATTTCCATTAGCTACTTGAGTAGTCAAGTCTGACAGATTTTATGATCTTGGCTTATCTTAATTTTCCAATTGTGTATAATTCTAGACTTCTCTTTGGTTTTTAAGTCTCCACTGAAAGTAGACCTTAGGACCACACGTTTCTAGTGTGTACCTTTTGGTTCCTTTTTGCAAATTTATACAAACTTAGACACACAGACTTACATGGATACATATTTTTTTTCTTTTTGATAAAAATGGATGTGCATTCTCTGTACTTGTTTTTAGTAGTAATAGACCATGGAGATTATGTTTTGCTAATAAATGGAGCTCTAACTCGGTTTTTAAAACTACTAGTCTATTACATGGTATATATTAACCCTGTGCCTCTGGATAGAAATTTAGGTTATATACAGTTTTTTCCATTGTTTTCCTAAACAAAGTTGTAGTAAGCATAGTTGTGCAGATTTGAAAATAATCCTCATTTAGTAGGTTGATTTTAAGCCATGTTCTTATGGCATATCTCTTCTGTCATTAAGAAGGCTGTATAATCTAGCCCCTGTCTAACTCTCCTGCCATCTATCCACACTACTCTTTTTAAAAAGTTTTTTTTAAACTTTATTTTTGAAAGAGAGAGAGAGAGAGAGAGAGAGAGAGAGAGAGAGAACGTGAGTGGGGGAAGGCAGAGAAAGATGGAGACACAGAATCTGAAGCAGGCTCCAGGCTCTGAGCTGTCAACACAGAGCCCGACCTGGGTCTCAAACTCAGGAACTGTGAGATCATGACCTGAGCTGAAGTAAAAGAAGTGATAATGACCTGACCTGAGCTTGTAAAAGAAGTGATAATCAGGTCACATGCTAAACAACCTGTTAATATTGGTCACTCCTATGGAGTTGAGAATTGCAACCAGGTAACACCAAACTTCTCTTACACTATGTAATCATAACGTCCTTTACATGAATCTTGTTTCAGTTTCTCTTCTCTGAACTGTGGTTCACTGTTGTTCTCATTGATTGCCATATTTCTGTGGGATTCTTAAGCACCTGGAAACATGGGGATGGAAAGTGGCTAAGCAATATGACCAGAGAATTTGAGAGAGGAAAAATTCTGAGTTACCAGGCAGCGAACTCTGATAAGAAATACAGAAGTTTAGTTTGACAGTTAATGAAAGCTGAAACTATGAAAAATCCTTGAATGTCACAGTCAAAGGAAGGTTTTCATAACCATTAAGATCATTCTAGCTTTTGCTTTCTTTATGTTTTTGCTTAAGCTGAGTCAAAAAAAACAACAACTTCTATCAAGCTTGACATGCATAAATTCTACCCATCCTTCAAAACCCCTAATAATTCTAATTCCTCTAGAAGCCATAAAATTAAGTATATAAGAACATGAACTGTGGAGTAGAAGAGGCCTGCATTTGTATTGCACCACTAAATAGCTAGATACTTCTGAGAGTTTACTTAAATTTCAGAGCTACCACTCTTCCTTTATGGCTAACTCTGAGGCACTAGAGAGGAAGTTCAAGAAGAGTAGTGGGGATAGGGGTGCTGGGTGGCTCAGTCGGTTAAGTGTCTGACTTCAGTTCAGGTCATGATCTCACAGTTCATGAGTTTGAGCCCCGGGTTGGGCTCTGTGCTGACAGCTCAGAGCGTGGAGCCTGCTTCGGATTCTGTGTCTCCATCTCTCTCTGCCTTCCCCTGCTCACGTTCTATCTCTCTTTCTCTCAAAAATAAACATTTAAAAAATTTTTTAAAAAAGAGTAGTGGGGATAGATGGTAGGAGAGTTAGACAGGGCCTAGATTATACAGCCTTCTTAATGACAGAATGGATATGCCATAAGAACATGGCTTAAGATCAACCTACTAAACGAGGTAGTAGCCTAATATTCCTAAATGAACTCTGTGGAATGGCCAGGTAACCCTAAAACCAAGAGGGATCATTCTGTGAATTAGATGTAATCTCTCCCATACATGTACTTCAAGGGGAAATTTTTCCAAATATAGAATATTAAGTATATGCAACAACATAAAAAGACTGGTGGCCTAGATTTTATTCAGTACAGAACCACCAAGGAATACAGAAGTAGAGTTATGTTGGTGGAAAATTCTCAGAAGTGAAAACAGAACATAGTGTAAAAGGAGGAAAGGAAGGAAAGTTTACGAGTCACCAAATGGTTACTCGCTGAGTAGTTGACAGCTGGTTGAGATTACTGTTTCATTTCCTTTAATGACAGACAAGGGAGATGAGTCAGGGTGGGTACAGTAGGTGGAAAAGTTAAAGGAGCAGGAAGGGATGAAGGAGAGCAAGAGTCAACAGCTTTCTGCTCTGCTTGACATCATGGCGACTGTGTAAGTGGCTTGTATGATTCAGGATTGTGCCTGTCAGCACGTCTTAGCTATATATCACCATTACGGCTACCGAGGACCAAAGACTGTTTGCCCCACATTCAGACCTGAAAGGAAAGGGCCTTCTTAAATGTGAGCTGAGCCTTCCATTTGCTTCCCAACTGTTAATATCTTCTGCGGTCTTTATTACCAGGCTCCAGTTTTTACAGCAGACAACTCAAAATCCTTTTCCCAAAATCAGTGGCTTTTGACAATATCTAGGAAATAAAATCATAATTAAAATAGCAATGTCTTGAAAAAAAAAGATGTTGGAATCTGGCAATGCAGACATATAGCTACTCCAAAAATTGAAATGAGAAGGTAACTTGGGGTTACCCAGGCTGGTTCTCAGGGCAGTGGACACGCTTGGGAGAAACGGTCCATGCTTTGTTTGTCTTTGTGACCCTCAAATCACATGCCTTGCGCTTCATTAGCTTTAATAAATACAAACTGAAAAGATAGAATATAATTGTGTCAAAGGAATAAGAGTAATATATAGCCGGTGACCCCTGACAATCCGCATCAGCCAATGAAAAGGTAACAATTTTGGTGAAACTAAGTGAGTATCAGACACAGTTACTATTGAATGGGGAATATTATTGAATGGGGAGAGGGTGGTAAAGTGAAGTGTTCTGAAAAATATTGCTGTTGGTGACAGAAGACATTCAGGGTAGAAGATGATATGGTGCATTTAGGATAATTTATAGCTTCTAATACTGTGAAAAGAGGTGCTGGGTCACTGATGAATAAAAGCCCAGCAAGCAGCAGACCAAAATGGCATGATTTCAGCCCTCATTTGATGTCATTCTTTTTTGTGTGTCCACTCATACAAATCTGTCCCATTTCTGTTCTTGGAAATCGACATTCTGAGCACAAATACACTTATGGATAAAACAGTTTTGTGCTGGTGTAGTGTCATCTGAATGATCTTGTCTGAAATGTGGTCTATGTTCCATGAGCCCCAAAGGTGATTAAAGGTCGGAATTGTTTTTTAAGTTAAAAAAAATCTCAGCTTCCCCAGTATTACTTCTGTAGCATAATAATATCAGCCTATCAACATGCACTGGCCAGTGGGTTAAGCATTTCACATATCCTTTCATCTGTTTCTCAGAGGAACTCTTTACAATAGATACTTGGGTAGCCATTTTATTTTATTTTATTTTTTTCTTAAAATTTTTTAATGTTTATTTTTGAGACAGAGACAGAGGGGAGGGGCAGAGAGAGAGGGAGACACAGAATCTGAAACAGGCTCCAGGCTCTGAGCTGTCAGCACAGAACCTGATGCAGGGCTCGAACCCACAAACTGCGAGATCATGACCTGAGCTGAAGTCGGACGCTTAACCAGCTAAGCCACCCAGGCGCCCCTTGGGGAGCCATTTTACAAATGAGGTATCCAAGGTACAGAATAGATAGGAAATCTCACAGTCAATAGGTGGCAAAGTTCCAGGATTGTCGTGTGCACAGCCTGGTGCTGTTGGCCACCAGAATTTCACTGCCTCTGGGCTTGCGATTTGAGGCTGGATCATGTATGTGCCATCAATTACACTATGAAGTCCTTCTCAATCATAAATCTACCTTTCCTAAACAACTCCAGGGCAGAAATACTTTCGTCGTCTTATTTCTTAGTCTGATGATGTCATCCTACAAAAATGAGTTTTCCACCCCACCGCTATGCTGGTTGACGTAACTTTTCAGTATTAAGAATTTATAGTGTGATTATCTACTGCTATCTTTGGGATTTTATTATTAAGGGGTGACCAGTGAAAAATCCCCAGTACTCTCTGGATGCGAATCTGCATAAGGAGTTTCCTTACCTGAGTACCTCTCCCTCCTGAATTTCACTTACAAAATTTTCACACGTAGCAACCATGAATGGGGCAGCATTGACATAATTCACAAGGTCAGATAAAAATGGACCTGTTGGGGAAAACAATTTCCATTAAATCTAATGTAATATAATTACACAATAAGCAAGCTTATAATGATTGAAACCCCAGGTCTGAAAAACTACCCCTTGAGTACCAAATCCAGCCCGCTGCCTGTTTTTCTTTTATACAGCCTGTGAACTCACAATTGTTTTTAGACACTTAAATGCCTGGAAAAACCCAAAAGAACATTTTATGATGTGTACAAATAAGCAGAAATTACATTTCAGTGTCCACAAATAAACTTGTATCGGAACACATATGTACATACAAGATCAGTTTTCCAAAGCAGACTTTCTCACTAAAAACTTTTTGCTCAGTTTTTCTACTCAAGTGGAATACAACAGCCTTGGCCACCACCACATTTTCTGTCCCTAGCCTGCTCTTTATCTCCTATTTTCCCTCCGATCTTTTTGATGTCCTAGCACTCAGTTGTGCTGAGTAGCTGGAATTCTTTGTCTTATAGATTGTTAGTATAGATTGTGAGTATGCTTTAATTTTGTTCATCTGCCACATTGAAGTATCATTTTGACACTGATTTCAGGTAATCTCCAACTTTTAGGGTTGTAATCAAGTAAGATCCTTTCATCTGCATCGCTACAGATCCAAGGGGAAATTTTTGTTGAGGCTTGATGGCTTTTATATATCTTTTTGACATGTAAAATTTTGAAATAGGTAGTTTAATTGCATTGCATTATAAATCCCTCCCAGATTGAGGCAGATAATAATTGCATTTTTACTTTGGAGTTCAAATGTCTTTTAACATAGGACTTCATTATATTACTAATTGTCTCTTTAAGAGCTCATGATTTGTTTTTTGGTTTTTTTTGTTTTGTTTTTTGTTTTTTTGCAGACAAGGTTGAGAGAGCTTTGTAAAAGGAGGGAGGGGATGCAAACCTAGTTCAGGGGAGCTACATCAAAGAAGTTGGGGCTCTGCTGCACACCTCTAACTGCCTTCTAAGAAAGGCTGCAGTTTAATCTGCAGGTGACCAGGAAAATATCCAATTATTTTTCAATGACATTTTTTTCATGAGATTCTTGGGATTCCAGATCACTTTGATTATCTATAGAAAGCAGTGGAAAATGCACATACACATAGACACACTGAATTTAGCATAAAATTTCAGGGAGTTAAGGAATGTTGAATTTACTTGAAGATCCATTTGAACCCATTTAAACATTTAAACAGAATAGAGAAAGATCTCTATTCTGTGGCAGCCAATGTATTTTCCCAGGGCAATCTGGTAACATTCTCTTTAAATAAAATCTCTTTAAGGAATTTGAGTTGTAGCTAATGCTTGTGAATCAAGGCATAGAGAAGAGAAATGAAAAGAAAATATACAAAATAAATAGTTAAGCACATGTATAAAACTCTCAACACACAGACATTCCTACCTAAAAAGGTGCACAATTATACCAATATTCCCTCACCACCTTGTGGTAAGCTGGTCATGTGACTGAGACAATATATCAATCTGCATTTTATTAACCTACACTAAATAATATCCACTCTTCTCTAATTGGAATACTCCAGCAATAACATTAACCATCTTTAGGTTTTGAAAATGATAAGTCAAGCATTTCTGTGTGCTTTCAGAGTAGATTTAGGCTGAGGGAAATTTGATGTTTTGTGTGTTGCTCCCTGTAGCACATTTGACATCCAATTTCAGAAACTGTCCTTGGTGTCTAAGCCGTGTTTATTTCTAGAGAAGACAGCATGCTTCTGTTTAATATCTTTGCTTAGTAGCTTTCATAGTTGTCACTAAATATTTCAAACCACATTTAAATTTCTTGGCTCATTACATGTTCACACCAAACTGACATGTTGGTAACCTTACATGTTCTACAAAAATATATTAAGAACTTTATGTTTCTTTAAAACAAAGTATCACATGTGTCAAAATGTAATTCTCAAAATGTTAAACATAATTCTCGTACAAATAGGTATTGAGCACATGTCAAGATTTCATTTGGAGCAATCAGCAGAGTGGCAAAGCCAGTTTAGAAAAGAGATAAATATCTCTGTATCCATAGCTATACATATATCCATAAAGAGATATATTTATCTCTGTTACCATAGCTATATCAGTTATAGATATACATATATATGTGTCTATATATATATAGATACTATATCTGAGACCAGTTTTTTCTTTATCAAGTATTAATTTAATTTGCAGAATTCATTCATATTAAAAATTCCATATACCCAAGGTTCTAATAATTAAATGGATCCCTCTTGTTAGACCCATGCTTTTAAATCTTTAGCATATATCAGTTTCACCTGAAAGATTTCCGCCTTCCACTCACAGGGTTTCTGTAACTGTAGGTGGTGCCCGGGAATTTGTGTTTCTCACAAGTTTCCAGTGGCTGCTGCTGTTCCACAGTTCACAGTTTGAGAACCACTGATCTAAGCATAGGCTTTGCCTGCAGATCAAGTGAGCCCTTGGGGACTATTGATCAAAACCCCAACAAAATCAATGCAACCTCTGATTGGTTCTCTTATTGTTCGTCTTGCATTACTCCTATTTCCTTCTCCTGTCCCGCTCTGTGCACACCAAGTTCATTCACACCCACCTGCACCCCAGGGATGCTCCCTATATTTGAGCACCTCAAATCCTAATGTGGGTCAAACTCCCAATGCCTTCCCCACAGAGATCTAGCTCCCTCCTCATTTGTCCTATTTCTGTCAGTGATTTCAATTTCATGATGAGCCGGGGATAGAAGGCTCCAAATCATGTCTTGTAAACTTGCTTTTTATTTTTAAATTATCATTGACAGAGTTTCTCTTAGGGGAAGTTTTTAGTGTTTGAAAGTTCAGAATCATAAAGAGATAATCTCTTCTGCTTTCAATCTGCTGGTTCCCTAGTCTGTTCCTCTGTGATGTGGCCTTAATTCCTTGTAAGAAATAAAAGCTTCAGAGATTTCCCGGAAACTTGGGAACTGACAGTAGAATTAAATCAGAAAGGATGATAGCCCTCGTGATCTCTTGGAAAAGGAGCTTTTGAAGAAGGACTCATCATATGCCAGCCTTCTGGAGGTTGGGCCAAAATGATTAAGGGGTAGTTGGAGGCAGAAGATACTAAAGTATGAGTCAGTTTGGCAGGGCAAGGAAGGAAAGATTAATTTTCAGAAGATGTAACAGGATCAGTTAAAGGGGATTTGTTTTGTAGAGGGGGAACCATTGAAAGCAGAAAAATTAATGAATTTCTGGGTGGGGGAAAGGGTTTCAGTAAGAATACAGAAATAAAGTTTGAAAGGAAAAAAGAAGGTAATATGGAGATTCAATGAAGTAGTTAATTTTGAACAGGAAAGAAATCATTTTATCTAAGCCTACAGAAAAGAATATGGTGGTTACCAGATGGCCTTGAGATCACACATGAGAGGGAGGGAGGACCAGGCATCTTAGAAGTGAGAATGCTAGAGAATGCTAAGGTGGATGAGTGTATCGCTAAGTCAATGTTGGACAGATGATCTTGTCATCAGCTAGCCTGGTAGTACGTTCTTCCTCCTTGTCCACTACTCTGCAGTCAGGTTCAGTGGGATAAGGCTGAGGTAATAATGGCCTCCACATATGAAGTTGATTTGCTTTGCTTTCATGCAGACAAATTGTCCTGTATAATAGTTGCTACTCTAGTTCCAACGAGATTTGATACTGCATATGGATGGTCTTGCATTTCTTAGTTGCTACAAGTCCATTTGGCCAGTAGATGAGGCTCAGTTCTTTCCCATTTTTTGCTAGTGCCATATACCTCTGTGTGTAACCCTGGTATCAATGGCAGCCAACTGCCACTAGTTCCTCAGCTTTACAAAGGGAAAGAAATTCCCTAAAGGAGGTAAATGTCCTCAGTTATTTCATTTATGGATGCTTAACAGAACAATTGAAAACTTCCTGCATGTTTTAAAAAATTTTTTTGATGTTTATTTTTGAGAAAGAGAATGAGAGACAGAGACAGAGCATGACTGGGGGAGAGGCAGAGAGAGAGAGAGAGAGACAGACAGACAGAATCCAAAGCAGGCTCCAGGCTCCGAGCTGCTAGCCCCGACATGGGGCTCAAACTTACAAACCATGCAATCATGACCTGAGCTGAAGTCGGACACTTAACTGACTGAACCATCTAGGCACCCCTTCCTGGATGTTGTATGTGGGAGTTGTTTCAAAAGGTTCTATGTGAAGTAATTTATTTCAAAGCAGGGCTTCTCTTTCTAGTAAAAATATGGTTTGGTCTCTCACCAGTACTTGGTTTAGGAAAGCATGCTCACTCTTATAGGTGGTCGATGTGATACAGTGAGGTTAAATCCCTCAGGTCATTCAAAGAGAGTCAGGAGGATGTATGTGTCTCTTTCCAGGACCACGAAACCTCCTTCCCCAGGGCGCTCTCAGCTCAGAGACTCTCTCCGCGGTGGTGCTTTCTAGATGGTGAGTGTTTCTATATTGCATGGCGTGGTAGGACTGTGGAAGCAGCAGGACAATGCACTGACAGATGGAGGGGATGGATCCTAGTTTTCCAAAAGCTTATTCAGAAACCCTTCACGTGGCTCTACAGGATTGGCATTTACATCTCAATTGATGTGACTTGCTGATGTCGCCAAGCACTTTCCTGAAGTCATTTTTCTCAAAGGAAGTTGGTTAGCTTGAGCTGAACTTCACAGCATCAAATTTCCCTTTCAATGCTCCCCCCCCCCCCCCGCCCTTTTCCTAAATATTGTTGAGTGCTTATCTTAAATTCAGGACAGTAGATGGATCCACGATGCAGGACATAGGTACTAATTCCTCTGTTGTTTGCTTATTGTGGAACATTCATATATTTTCATTAGCCATCATTTCAGTAAGATGTATACACTTTTACAAAAATGTCAGATTTCTCAGTTGCATTCAGATCTGTGCCTCTGAGCATGATCTATTGAATGCGTAATATTTTAGTTATTTTCTGATCAGTTAATGGGTCGCTTTTCCATCGCAAGCATCACTTACTCCCTAGATGCTGCTTAATCCTGCTTTTCTATTCACTTACCCATATAACAGTACACTCCTGCTTAGAGTATATCTACTATCCAGTATCTCTTTTGTCTATGTGGACATGTGGTTTTCACCGTAGACATTTCTTTAGTTGATCTGTGTATGCATCTGAGAGGATATAAATGTGGATAAGAGTGTGACAAGATGTGTGAGTGTGTGAACAGTACTAAGAAGATGAGCACTTGTATTTATGTCAGATCTAACCCATGTGAATCTTGACATAGGTTTTCATTAATAGCTTGTCAGCTGCCTCTGAAGATAGTATACTACTTTTTCTCCAGCTCCTTTCTTTCCTTGTGATGAGAAGCATAATCATTTGTTTTTCCTGAATCCACAAACAACTTATATTTGAGAAAATTTTGAAAATGTATATGAATTGTTCTATATACAGTCTATTCCATATACATTCTTAGATAAAATTATAAGTGTGGGTGATAGTGTTAAGCCAGATATTAGTTAAGCTCTATAGGTAAAACTCCTTTAAAAAGTGATGGCACTTATGGTTACAAAGAACAAAGTAGAGTAAGTCCTTCTCAGATAGATTTTACTCCCCTGTTGCTTTTAGGGGGCAGGGACCATGATTGTCTCATTTCTTAGATCATTTCCTTTGGAGAGAAGCTACTCATTAAATATTTATGATTTTTGAATAATTATTTGCATTTTTAAGTTATTCCCTCTAGTACTATGCACTTTGTAGAAAATCTATTTATAATATTTCGAATCTGTTAGATAGATTTAGAGAAGGAAGATAATTCTTTTGAGTATTAAGAATACTCAGAATAGTTTCTAGAAACCCACAGTTTGCAATTTTTCCCCCTCAAACCACAGATGTAGCCCAGACCCTTTTAGGAGTGGTTAAATAATTATTTTCACTGTTTTGACTTTCTTAAGACATGGCTTAGGGACTCGGTCTTGAAGTGAAATGAATCCTTTAATACCAGACGTGGTCCCTGGCTTTACATCTTCCAGCTTTTTTTCAAAATGAGAATCACTTCCTTGGGAAGTCTGGCTACCTAACATTTTTTCCCCCTAACTTCATTTACCTAATAAATACATACTGAGTCTCAGCTCTGTTTAAGGTGCTGTGCTAATGTCTGGACACATAAAAAAAGTCAGTGAAATACAGATCTTTCAAGAGGCAGATCTCTCAGAGTTATTTGCGAAGATAGTTTAAGAAGTGTAAACAAAATGTAAATATGCATAAAGGTAGGAGCAAAGAATTCTGTCTGGGGTAGGGAGGATGAGACTGAGGAATGTTTCACAGAGGAGGAAGCACTTAAGTTGATCCTTAAGAGACATGAAAGATTGGTGGGGGGGAGATGTAATGGGGAAGGGCTTCCTAAGCAGGGACATAGCAGTAGCAGAGACATAGAAATCCTAAGGTTTTCTAAATAGATTTAGGAACTGGCTGGTGGTCCGGAATGGCTGGAATGTGAAGATTTTGAGTGGCATAAAGGACAGAAGGTTGTACATCTGATGCCAGATCACAGGACTCTGAATGCTGTATGCATTTTTTTCCTAGCAACTTCTGCTGATCGCTTTTACCGAATAGACAGATCTCAGGTAAGCTTTCTTGAGCCTATTTGTGAAAGTGAAAAATTCCCAAATAAATATACTTTATTGGTGGCTAATCTTAGAATTTTTTCTAATGAACACTAAAATATCTACAAATTCTGGATTGGTACCCATAGACTAAGCTATGAGCTTTTTTATTTGTCTTCACACATTTTGTGATTTGTGGACTCAAGATGATGTTACTTGACCTTGCAAACGAGTACAGAAACTAACTAGGCTTGTAGACATTATCACCAGCCTGCTCTCCAAATTTTCTCTCACACTGCTGCTTTCACTATTTCCTAGCCTAATTTTGTGGCTTTTTAAATTTGTTTTGCTTAGCAAGTTTGACACCTCAAATGTATATTCATGCTACCTAGTTGCAACTCATCACTTCCCATAGTTCTGTAATGAGAAAAAAAAAATGCTTATGCCCAAAGATGCTTATGCCCTGAATTTTTCCCACTGTCCAAATTCTCCTGAAAAAATAAAAGAAGAAGAAGAAGAAAATACAGTATGGAATCCAGTGATAAAATCAGTTGTTAATCATGCCACTTGGCTTTGGCCAGGTCCTGGGGATCCAAGTCCAGCTTAGGGCACAGCTCGTGCTGGACCAGGCTGCATGTGTGAGGTGTGGCTTCCATGACGATATTTGGGAAGAAGAGGCAAGACCATCTTTGGTTACACCCGACAAGATCCTGGTCAAGTAGGAGCCCCAAACAAAGAGGGAATGAACTCCTGCCCTCACTAGCCTCTTGCTACAGTGTTGCTTCAGGGATGGATGTCCACTGACTGGGCCTCTGAAATTACACTGTGCTCATTGGATAGGTCATAGACTTTTATTATCCCTCAAGACCAAGAATGCTTTGTTATGTTACTTATCAGATGATAGATTTGAGCATCCTGTCAATCATCTGACAGCCTTCTTTTTTCTTGCCTAGGAACATTTGCACTTTGTGATGGAGATTTCCCAAGACGAGATTTTTATTCTGGATCCAGATATGGTATTGTCACAGCAGGCGGGGACGCCTCCCGGAATGCCTGACCTGGTGGTGGAGCAAGCCTCAGGGTGAGTGTGCTTCTTCTTTGGCAACGTGGTGGTGAAGTGAGGCGGGCCACAGGGTGGCCTCCGTGTCCAACTTGGCTTTGCTCTTAACATTTCTAATGACCTCAAACTATTTTAAAATACAGGTTTTCTTGTTGTGTCTCATTAGAGTGTAGCGTCACTGGTTCCATTATATGTCTGTATTATGTACAGCTGTGTAGAACTACTCTTGCGCACCACAATTTGCCCCATGTTTGAGCCTTCTTTATTCACTGCATCCACACTTCTTACCAAACTATGAAGTACTAATATTTGCATTTGTGCATGTACATCTTTAATGCTTGTATTATGCAAATAAAAATGGACACACAGGTGGTTTGACTCTTATTTTTCTCCTCCCCCCTCCTTTTGGGTATATCCAGGCACCCTGAGACATATAGAATGTGTAACAATAACTATGATGTATCACGCACTTATTATGAGCCACATGCTGTCCTCAATGCCTTTCTTATATCCCTACCACTACCTTATAATGACTTAATCATCAGAAGGACTCTGTGCATATTTCCTGGTCTGTAAAATGGAAATAAAACCTGTTCATAGAATTGTTTGAAAATTAAATGAATTGAGACAGGTGAAGTATTTAGGATAGTTCTTGAAACTTGGTGGACACTCATTAAATATGATGTTATTGAAAGGATCATCATCATCATCACCATCATGTCACAATGCCCTGCAGATTTGGTACTATTATTAACCTAAATCCATTGATAACAAAACTGAGGCTTAGAGCATTTTTGTAACTTTGCCAGCATTGCACAAAAAATAAATGGCACACTTGAGATTTGGTCACAGGTTTCATGCTAAAATGCACGCATTTAATCACAGCGTTGAACCACCAAAATATTATTAATATTTCTAGGTTATTTCAGCAATTCCAAAATATTGATTTATAGAGCTCTTTATGTGCTGGGTACTCATGTAAGCACTTAGGAAACAACAGTGCAGAAATAAAAATTTGGAAATCCCTGCCCTTGCAAAGTCTAATGAACTTCAACAACTTGCTGGTACATAGAGGCCAAGTAGTTAAAATAAAGATTTCCCTGGAAAGCACACACACATGCACTCAAATAGCATTTGCGTGTTGTGTACACACACACGCACATACACATACGTGTATGTATATATATGTGTGTGTGTGTATATATGTATGAATATATATATATGCACTAATTTATTTGACTCTTGCCGTTATTTCTGTATCTTCCACTCTTCCAGGTCCAGCTAATATGAGTGGGATGTATCAAGTCAAAGGAAGACAGAAGTGGCAGGAGAGGCAGCTGTATAGCTGTGTTTAGGAAGCCAGTGTTAGTGATATCAGATGGACATCCCTGGGCATCCCACAAGGTGGTAGAGAAGGCCATCTCCACAGTGCATGTGCTGTAAATCCAGCCTGTCAGCTGTGGGGAAAGCACGTGATGAGATGCACTGTCCTCCAGTAGTAGTAGTGGCCACTAGAGTCTAGGTGTCTTCCCGTCCATCCATCCATCCTGATGTACACTGCAGTCTTCAATCTGGTAAAGAGTGGACCAGTTCTGCCATGTCCACCCTGGTCTTTGCCCTCTCAGTCATTCTCTCAATGTCAAATGGTGGCCAAAAGAAATGGCTTAGTCCTGGCCTGGACTTCTCAGCCTTGGCTCCAAGAACAACGTAGCCTGAAAATCTACCAGGACTTAAATCAGTGTTGCCCCTCTGGAAATGAACTAGGACAGGAAAGCCGTGAAAGAGGATACACTTTGTTATTTCCTAATTTGCATTTCTACATCAGGCTCCATTATTTCTTACTTTCCATCACATTTAAAATTCCTTATTCTTGAAATGCAATTTTCTCATCTGTAAAGAGGGGGAAACATACAGAATAGTTCATGATGGGTTGAGAAAATTAAATAATAAATGTGAAGAAGTAACTAGTAAATACCCAATCAAGATGAAGCTCCCATCCCCTGTTTAGAGGAGAATCATCTCGAGAAAGAACAGAGCGAATCCCGTGGCTGACTTTGAATGCCTAAATGCCTGGTGCCTTTCTTTCTCCCAGAATGGCAGACTGGTGGAACCCTGCCCTACGGAAACGCATGCTGAGTGACAGCGGGCTGGGAATGATAACTCCGCATTATGAAGACTCAGATTTGAGGGACCTCAGCCACTCCCGTGTGCTACAGTAAGGGCTCTCTCTCCTTTCTTTCCCTGTGCGCCCCTGTGATTGCTGGGAGGGATTGCCGGCTGTCTCAACAGTGGCAAGGGTTCTCTTTTCGAGAGTGCTCCTCTCGTCCCCTGTGCCAACCTGTGTTTCCACTTCTAGTCACTTTGCTGACTTTTCCCACCCCAGGCTACTGATGGAGCTTCCTTCCCATTTCTGTAGCTCCTGAGCCACACGGAGACCTGGCATGTGTATTTATAAATACTTTGAACCTCACCGGTGTTTGCTTTACTGCAAGCCAGTGTTCACTAGATGTCCCTATGTTTGCCACCTCACGAAGACATGCGTGAGAGAGATCATGAATCGATTGGAAGTGGTGGATACTTTTTTCATTTGTGTGAACCTTTCCGCTTGCTGTTTTAACTCTTTTCATTTTTCTCCAGTCCCTAGCCTCTGGAGGTATGCTCTTTGTAGTATAGCCTGCTGGTTGAGTTGGCAGATGTGGGGCTGCTCAAGGTTGTGGTTTCAGAGTCTCTGGGAAATGATGCAGCATTTGTTCATAGATGAGGGCTCTGATCATGGTGAGAAAGTAGGGTGACTGTTGGGAGTCTTGCAACAGTGTTGGCACATTTATGCCTGGGGAATCTTTCCTCCCTGTTCTACCTCCTTGCAGGCAGAGATTAATGGACGCGATATTTCACCTTTTAGGCCAATCACCCCATCTCAGGGGTTATGTGAGTTTGTTGCAGTTCATGATTAGGCTGGTTTCCAATCCTATCCAAGGCCCTAATTGAATAGGGACAGTGGACTTGTTACCATGTAGTCTTACAAACATTTTTACAAAATAAAGAGAGTAAGATTGTTAGAAGCAAGCGTAGGCTTAACTGAAGAGGGACTGTTTCTGAAGGAAGACCAGAGCCATTTTGGTATGACATGAGGGGGAGAAAAGTGAGAAATCTGGAACTAATTAACTTTATTGGTGAAGGTTCTACTCAGGCATACCAGGGGCAAAAGGCGACTTTGTTTTCATTGCTCTCTGTGCTACCTCTTTTGTTGTGTGAAGAGTAAAAGGAAATAATGAATTACTATGGATTTTCCTTTTTAATCAAACCATATAGTTAGGTTTTGATCGCATTTTAGTTTCTTACTACTCAGGGTGTTTTTCCATTTCTTTTTTATATGGAATTGAGGCTTATGAACCACAGTGAGTCAGCTACCCATTGATGGCGAAAAACGTGGCCATCTAGCTGTGGACAGATTTATTTGAAAATTAGAGGTTATTTAGCCACAGAAATAGAAACTATGTCTCGACAAACCAGATGAATATTGTAGTTGTTCTTATATACAGACTGTTTCCAAAAAAAAGTAGAGTATGAGCTCATTCTGGTTTCCTATTCCCTGATTTTTCTATATGGAGTATATTGAAGTATGTATCATGGTGTGTGAAGTGATTGTTCTGAAGGTAGTAAATATTCTTCCCAAATCACAAATAAATGTACCACTTTCTATAATAGCCAAGGTCTTAAAACCCTATATAAAAGTCAACTCTTATTCTTTATTTGGGTTATGTTATCTTCTCAGAGATTTCTTTTAATTTTTTATTCATCTTCACTAGGCCACTGTCATTTATACTGGCCATTTATATGACCTTAGCTCTCTAGTGCACTAGAGCAGTTAACTGTTTTTAAATTTTTTTTTCTGCCAAATCACCTAGAAAACAAAGTTTGTATTCAAACACTCACCCCTAGCCTTTGAGTCTGTCTAGCTGAACCACTAGACATGGAACAGAGACAAGTCATCACTCCTGCATTCTGTCTGAATTTATTTATTTTTTCTGTCTGAATTTCTGACTCACAGAATATAGGAGCATAACAAAATACTTGTTTCAAATCACTAAAAAAAAAAAAAAAGTAAATACTGTACCCTACCCGATTTTGCCTATTCATTCTTTAAAATTTTTGTTATTATTGTGTCCATTAATTCCTTAGGAAGAACATCTCTTTATTTCCTTCAGAGATCATCTCTGATGCAAAGAAGTATAATTGCAGTTATAGAATAATTCAGTTATATAATACATAGATATTATATACCATGTTACTAGAGCTGGAATTGATAGAATGTCTCCTACTCACTTTGTGCCATAGCTAAATTATCTTTAATTCTCTTTTTTTTAAGTTTATTTATTTATTTTGAGAGAGACAGTGCATGCTGGGGAAGGGCAGAGAGAGGTAGAGAGAGAATCCCAAACAGGCTCTACACTGTCAGTGCAGAGCCCAATGTGGGGCTCTATCTCATGAACCCTGATTATGACCTGAGCCGAAATCAAGAGTCAGATGCTCAAGGACTGAGCTACCCAGAGGCCCGTATCTTTAGTTCTTTTAATGACTTTTATATCTTGCCATTGCTTAACAGATAAGTAAACTGAGGCTTATGGAGATTAAAATATTCATCTTGGTGGGGGCCTGGATGGCTCAGTCCTTTGAGTGTGGAAATTGAATGGAAATTGTGGTTTAAGTCAGTTTGGCTTGACTTCTGACTTCATGCTTTTTCTGACCATACTATACTATCTTCTCTAAGGACTTGTGCAAAGGCATTGTGCCCAGAGCCCTGTGGCCCAAGAAAGGTTTATATATATATATATATAAAAGGTATATATATATATGTATGAAAGGTTTATATATATATATATAAAAGGTATATATATATATATATATTTGCATATGTAGTCTCCCTATATAGAGTTTTCACTTTATCTATTATTATTATTATATATTATATATATATTTAGCTGAAATTAACCCAGAAGTAAATATGGTTGAGAATGAATTTTAAAGCAGTTTTATGTTATTTATTTATTTATTTATGTATTTAATATCAGGAGATTCTTTTTAAAAAATTTTTTTAATGTTTATTTATTTTTGAGAGAGAGAGAGAGACAGAGAGACAGAGTACAAGCAGGGGAGGGCAGACAGAGGCAGAAACACAGAATCTGAAGCAGGCTCCAGGGTCTGAGCTGTCAGCACAGAATTCATGAGAGGTGAGATCATGACCTGAGCCAAGGTCAGATGCTTAACTGACTGAGCCACCCAGGTACCCCAGTTTTATTGCTTTTAAAAATTATTAAATTTTAAAAAATGACAGACTTATATTTAAAAAATAATTAAATATATATTACATTTGCCTCAATCTAAATAAGTATAAAAATTATATGAGAGGTACTCATGTGCCAAACAGCCTGAAATATTACGTTGTTGTATGTTATTATTTTCATTAGGTCTTTCAGTCCACAAACAGTATACAGTAACATTAAGACATATATTGTTTTATGGACTTTTTTTGTTTGTATTATCTTTTCACTTTTCATTACCTATATTTTATAATGCATACACTTTTCACACTTGCCATTTTATTCAACGTCCTATTTTTAAAATTTATTCATTTTGATGTATGTGGTTTTTAATTAACTAGATTTAGTATAGAATATTGCCTCATGAATATGCCATAACTTATTTCTCCATTTTGATAGTGATTTCTAATAATTTATTGTTTAAACAATGCAGGGAATATCCTGCCGCATGTGTCCTATGTTGCAGGGTATAGGTGTATATGCAGTTTCAACATGGCTTGATGTTCCCATGAGAAATATTTTTTTAAAGTATGTAAAAAAAATGCCTGAGGAATTATTGTAATATTTGGGGTACAACTGACATCGGTTGCTTTCAGCTTTGAAGCCCCAGTCAGCTTGGAGCTAGGAAAAGTCCAAATTTAACATCATGTTCACAATATTAAATAGCCCACTATATAAAAAAATAAAAAGGGAAATTTAAGTGCTCAGAACTGAGAACATCTGTCAAGAGTTTGCAGAAACAACTAAAGCCTTAGTCACGGAATGATTTATAACTCTAAATTCACTTATCAAAGGAAAAATGATTCATACAAATAAAGCATTCAGTTTGATAAACTGGAATAAGAATCCCAGAATAGAAAACAAAGAAACAAGAGGGAAGTATATAATAAAGACAAAAATCAATGAGAAGGAGGATAAAACAAAGAAATGATTAACCAAGACAAAAATGTTAAAATATTGATTTTTTTAAAAAAAATTTAACATTTATTTATTTTTTGAGAGTCAGGGAGAGACAGAACATGAGTGGGGAAGGGGCAGAGAGAGAGAGGGAGTCACAGATTTCGAAGGAGGCTCCAGGCTCTGAGCTGTCAGCACAGAGCCCGACGTGGGTCTCGAACTCATGGATCACGAGACTGGACTGAGCTCAAGTTGGGTGCTTAACTGACTGAGCCACCCAGGTGCCCCTAAAATATTGATTCTTTAAAAAGGTAGAGAAGAGACAATTTTCTGAGAAGACTGACTTTAAAAATAATAAATATGGGAAACTGGAAGGAATGTAATTAGAGGACTTTCCCAGCTCATTCCTCCTCAGGGGCACCCAGTCCACACCTGCTCAAGGTGAGCCTTCCCCCTCCACCTTCCAAATAACGCCCCCCCCCAGGTCTTCTTAGAGTTGTCTCATAGTTTTAACTTTGGTTCCTAAGATCCATCAACCTCCCTCCTACTTCAGGGAGAGTGGGATGGAATGGACAAATAGAATGAACTAGATTTTTATTATTACTGGAACTGGTTACATTTATATTATAATTCCATTTAAAAACACCTTATAACTTTTTAAAGGTGTGTGTGTGTAGTCCACTGATACACAGGTCTCTTAGGAGAGACTATCATTCCAAAGAAATATGTACAACACATACAGGGTCTTCAAAACCTATGAACATAGTAAAAAAACCATCTTTAAGAACCAATTTTGAGATAAGTTGGTGAGGGGTGGTTTACCCACATTATTATTTCTTGAACCGTAATGAATTTGTTTTTAAGTTCAAAAAATGTTTTCAGTGTCTAAGAAAGTTCTACTTAAAATAACATGATTTTGCTCTCATCATTAATTATACCACCACAATTAGTGACAAGACTATATTTCATTTTGGCAGAAGAGTTGTAAGGAAGGAATTAACTGAAATTTTATCGAACAGAATCTCAGTCCTAAGGAACACTTTTCCCAACCTCAGGATCTATGAGTCTTAAAAGAAAAAAAAAAAGCACTGAATGAAAACTCTAGTATATTCTCAACAAGTTAGTTTTTTGAGAAGGACAGACTAAACCTGAGCCAGATGGGCTAAGGGAAAATAGGTAAAGGGCTTGGGACGTATTTAGTTTCTGAATAAGAATAATCTTTCCTAGGGGCGCCAGGTGGCTCAGTTGGTTTAGCATCCTCGATTTTGGCTCAGGTCATGATCTCACGATTGGTCGGGGTTGACCCCACATTGGGCTCTCTTCCCTCTCTCTCTCTCTGCCCCTCCTCCACTCACATGCACCCTCTCTCTCTCAAAATAAATAAATAAACTTTAAAAAAATAATTTTTTTAGTTCTTATTTTTTTTTTGGTTTATGCGAAACCCCTCAAACTGACTGAAAGAGATACACTTTTTCTTAGTATCTCCAAATCCTAAATCTGAAAGAACTAAGATAAAGGTCACACAGATAAAAATAGAATATCCTGCCACAGGGCTAAGACAAGGGTGAAACAGTATAGTGAACCTCCTCAAGGCAAACATTCAATCCAGTCATCTGTGTCTAGGCAGGTATCTGTTACCTGATCTGCTAAGCAGGGCTAATGGATTTTTAAGATGGGCAGTATATTTCTGTCTCTAATAAGAGATAATGTTATCAAAAATTGAACTATGATGGATCTGGTCTGATTACTAGATTTTCATTGGGATTCTAAGAAACAGATTGGGACATTTAGTTAGTCATTCATTTATTGAGCAAATAAATATTGAGCACCTTGTAGGTAGAAACTGTATATATAGTATAAATATATATACACATACTCATACACACCTAGGCACTAAAGATATAAAACTAAATTCAAAATTATTATTGGCTTTGAAGAGCTATTATTCAAAGGGGAAATATTACACAAATCGATAATTATAGTTCCCTCTGCTAAGTGCTGCATGGATGTATGATAAAGTGTTCTGGAAACAAGAGGAATAGAATTTGCTACTTCCTCCAGATTTCATCTTTTTAGTTTTATATGAAAAGAATGAATATTCAAATAATTAAAATGTTAGCCTCAAAGGAAGGAGGCTTGTTTAGAGGGCTTCATGTTTATTTACTTCAACCTTTGTACATGAGTGGATAAGTATCTGCTTTTCATCATTATATAACCAGAAATGCTCCTTAAATAATTGAACACACTTGGTGATAGTTTAGCATCACTCTACCTGACATATGCTTAAAGGAGTTTGTTCAACTAGCAAGTTATTTGGGGATATCTGAAACACCTATTAATACTTTAAAAATTGGCTCTTTCATGTAGTCTAAAATTCTGAACCACCATATCAAGAAGATAACCCCGAAACCTCCCCCTTCCAAAAACTCCCAAGTTCTGAACACAGGAGTAAAGGCTTCATTCCCCTCTCATCCTCAACTATTTCCTTTACCCAGTTTCTTTGGGAACATTAGGTGATGTCCTGACTCTAATAAAAAGGATAATTGTGCTTATTGTCACAGCTCCACGTTCTCAACAGGACAGACCATTTGGCAGTGATTGGGTTGTGGAAATATTTTTTCAGCATCACAATCAGCTAAGAGGGAGAAAATTAATCTTCTTACTGGGATATGGGTTTGGCTGGAATTTATCTTAGAGATGAAATCAGTGCTGTCTGGATGGAGACACAGTCCCTTGCATCTGTTTCACTAAGGTAGTTGGTTTCCCATCCTGCCTACCTTTGACTGGACTAAATCTTGTTCTCCACGCCTAATCACTGAGGCTGGAAAAACTACAGTTTATCTGACATATATCTTCCTTTCTTCTTTTTCTCTCTGTCTTACCTCCAGTTAAGCTCCCTATTTAGCCAAGTACATTAGTACTCTGTTCCTCTATGTATGCCAAATATTTAATAAGAAATTTTGCTCTGTTCTATATAGAATTGCTCCTCAAATAGCTATGCATATGGAGGCCCTAAATCTTTTGTCCGATAGGGAGTTCCATTTTCAAGTTCAGTTAGTGGCAGAGCCAGAATAGAATCCTTTCTACGTCAGATTTTATTTTGACCAACATTGTAGAAAAAAAAAAAAACATGCTGAGGTAAACAAGCTCTAATATTAAACATCCACTTTATGTAAAAGGATGCCAAGAAATTCTACCCTTCCATTTTGAGTTGAAGTTTGATCAGCGATTGCAACATGAAGAAATGCCACGTTAAGTGGCTCTCTCTTTTCATTTGTAAAAGAAGCGGTGGCTTTACCTCCTCACACTTGAGGAACATGGTGCATGAAGGGAAGTTGCTCAGATCCTATTTTAAAGCATGTGAGTTCCTTGGATGGGCAAAATGTATTGCTCTCTCTGTATATACAGCACTTTGCACCGTACTTGATACAGCAGGCATCCAGTAAGACAGGCTTGGGGGATGAATGGATGAATGTGGGATGTTAGAGAGAAGGTACTCTCTCAAACCTAAATAGAGATATCTATTTATAATACTGCAGCAGACCTGGTTCTAATCACATAACAGTTGTAAGAAAATGATACATCAAATGTTAAACATTTTTGTTAGGCTGTTTGACCCAAGGTATTTACATTATAAAGACATATTGAATCCCTGACTCAGAGAGAGGTTACTGGTCTACAAGTGAAAAATGATAGGGAATATGGAGAATTGTAGGCACTGTTGATGAGCACAAAGGTGAGATGGGGGGAGGGGATAGAGGGGAAAAATCCTATCTAGAATTCTCTGCATTGAGGGGCCAGCATGTCCCCCATGTCTGATCTCTGGATTTTTTGGGTTATACCAGTAAAGTTGAGTGCTAGAAGAGGTTTCGGATGTTCTTTGGATGGAGGGGAAGAAAGTTGGCAAGTGGGAAATCATAAATCATTGAAATTCCATGAATGGAGGAGAATCCTGGCATTTCCTAAGGATTTCCAAACAGAAGAGACAAGACAAAGCCAGAGCATGAGGAAATAGGGAGGCAATATGTGCAGAAGGAAAGCACTTTTCTTGAGTTCCCTTAACAACCAGGGAACAGTAGAAAGGGCCGCTCCGGATATTATCAGTCTTCTTTAAAAATGAAACAAAAGAGATTTCTCTCTCCTTCTAACAACACTTTCTGCTTTAGGGCATTAAGGAAAGCTAGGCCAAGGTGACAGAGTCTCTTGTGACAGAAGTGCTTAGGTGCCATTCTAAAACTGGGAAAATAACTCCATCTCCCTCTGTGCTCAGAAGTGAGGGCACACACTGTTAAGGCACTAAAGGAATGGGAATGTTTCTTGTTTTCAGGGGCTGTGCCTGAAATGGAGATTTGGGTGCACCAGGGATATCCTCTCACTCCTGTCTTGTGTCCTTTGGGAGTACCATGTGCAGATGGCTGGCTCACTATGCAGTCCGTTTCTGCACGTTTTTGTTTTGGTCCTTTCTTGTCTGAACCAGTCACTGGATCTTCTTTAAGGTCTTGATAGAGTAGGGTTTTAGGGTATATTGAATGGATCCAAACAAACAAACAAACAAAAAAAGGTATAGGGGATGTTAGATGTTAGTCCTACAAAATGATGGCACGTCTCTCCTTGAGGGCCCGTTTTTTGATGCATCAGGATTAAAATTTAGTCAAGAGTGATAAGAATCATCTCCCAGAGCCTGCTGGGAAAATGTCCGTGCTGTAAGGCAAATGTACAGTTTCTGGGGACTGAAAGATCAATGATCTTTCCTTCCTTCCTAAAAGAGTTAAAAATCTGGAGTTGGGTCTTCTGTCACGTCATTCCCAGAGGGTCCCACCCTGTGGAGTCCTTGTTCCTTGGGACATATGCCATGTCCTCGGGGATCTATAGCAGGTTCTGGCAAGAGGAGGGAAGATGGGATGCAGCTTCTCTTCCCCACAGATTATCATTTTATAAGTAAGGGTGCCTAACAGGATCTGGGCTGAATATTTGTTTTTCATTTTAACAGAGTAGAGAGAAGAAGCCATAATTTTTCCTGAATATGGTGTTGGTACACCTCCCTGTGACATGAAGTATTTCTACATGTAACGGGTCTTTCCTGGCCACCCGGGACTCACCCTTCAAAGGCTGCCCTCATCCCCACTCATTTCTTGGAAGGTCTCTGGGGAATCAGCTCAGTACTGGCCGCCTCTTTCCCTCCTCCTCACTTACACACAGAGGGGCAGAACCCTTGGGGAACACAGAGGGAGAGGTGCTGTGGGAGAGCAGGGCAGTACTGGCGAGCCTCCGCTCCTGCCTTTCCACTCCTCTTCCCATCGATCCTGCTGCTTCTACGTTCAGGGCTTTCAGTGTTCAAGAGTCTGTTCTAAGGTTTCAGCTGCCTCCTCTTGACCTACCTCCAAAATAACCTGTTCATCCTTTTGCTTCTTTCCCATACTACCACCCACACTCTTCTTTTCTCAGTGCATCTGCCTTAGATGAGTAATTTGATTAAATTGATTTAAAGTATGAGTGATAAATTTGAAATCCTTCCAAAAATATTTGCGCATGAATCTCATGTTGGAGGGATATTGATACTAGTAATTGCTCAATATGTGCAGGTGTGGGGTCAGGATGGGAAGGGACGTCTTTATTGCTTTTAGAAATGTGAGGGTAGGGAGGCGCCCCGATGGCTCAACTGGCTGAGTGTCCAACTTTGGCTCAGGTCATTTTTCTCGCAGTTTTTGGGTTTGAGCACTGCGTCGGGCTCTGTGCTTGCAGCTTGGAGCCTGGAGCCTGCTTCAGATTCTGTGTCTCTCTCTTCCTCTCTCTCGGCCCCTCCCCTGCTCATGCTCTGTCCCTCTCTGTCTCTCTCTCAAAAATAAATAAGCAAAAATAAATAAGCATTAAAAAATTAAAAAAGAAAAAAGAGAAATGTGAGGGTAGGTATAGGGTGTGGAACTTCTCTCAGGAACCTCTGGGAACCCCTGAACCCACAATCCTGAGGAGACCAGCACAAGTCAAATCTCTCCAGTGTGGAAAAACTACTTGCTTGGAATTCAGGGAGACAGCGACCACATTTTCCCTTTTCCTAACTTCTTCGGTTCTTGTGCTAATCATCAAGCATAAGAACACTAACAACAAATACTGCTTTACAGTTTTCTCCAATTCTCTCTTTGATGTTAGTCTCACTCCATAAACCACTTAGTGTCTCCTTGTGGGATAAAATGTTGTAAGTTCTGTATCTCTGACATCTCCTGGAATGGAGTTTAGTTTCTAGCAGTGCTTGATATTTACACATGGAATTAATTATTCTCCAAGATAGAGTCTGTGGAGCCCACTTTCACTTCTTGTTCTGATTGTTACTGCAATTTATTTGTATTAATTTATCCTTTTCTCATTGAGCTCATTTATGAGTTTTGGCTGTTTCTAATATATTACTTAGAAACTGTCCTGCCCTTGGACACAGAAGTGTAGGGAGGAGACAGATACTTTTCAGATTCTGTCTCTCATGCCAGTGTCTTGAACATGAATCCTCTCTTCTGAGAAGGGGGTGAGGTGGGAGATGTTGACAGGAAAACTTCTGGAATGCATCATAGTTATCTTCAGAAGTGCCAAAGCAGGGTCCAACCCCCACCTCTTTTTTATTCTTACAGTTTCTAAAGCTGGATTCAGAAGTCCTTATATATTTTTTTTAAGTTTAGTGATTTATTTTGAGAGAGAGTGCATGGGAGGGGCAGGGAGAAAGAGAAAGAGAGAGAGAGAGAGAGAGAGAGAGAGAGAGAGACCCAAGCAGGCTCTACACTGTTAGTGTGGAGCCCACTGCGGGGCTCAAACTTATGAACTGTGAGATCATGACCTGAGCCAAAATCAAGAGTAAGATGCTTAACCTATTGAGCTACCCAGACACCCCCAGAAGTCCTTATTTAATAAAAATAAAATTAGTTGTGGGTAAGCCTTTGCTCAATTGCTATGGCCCCACAAGGTAGATACTGCATATCCTAAATACTATAATATGTGATATGGCCTTCTTGTATAGCACGTGTAGCACTCATGTGATTTGCCTTCAGAGCCCAGAACTTCATTTCAATTTACACTTTAAAAAAAAAAGTCCACATTCACAAAACTCCTGATTGATCGTGCCTCAACAGGACCTGTTGGTCAGCATTTCCCAAGTCACTAAATGAGAGCCAGCAGCTCTTGCTAACGGTTTCTTACTGCTGATACTCCCTATTGGCTCTCTGCAGGTGTATCTCTGTTGGTTTGATTTCAGAATAATATGCCTTTTCTATTCCTTTATTCCCCCTACCCTCCTTTTTTTTAGGAATTAAGCAGGCAACTATATTGCAAAAACTGATTTCTAACCTGAAGTGAAGTATCACATCTTTTGTAACTGCACGGCTGCACTGTGTTTAATACATAATTAGTTTCATGTCTTCGAAACACTAAAATGCTTCCCAGGAACGTTCATAGGTTAGGTAACAAAAAGGGCGATGGTCAAGTTTTCATGTCGAATGAACTTGGTCAGTATTGGTTTCTTCAATACCGTCTCTTTCCTTTATCTATTTGTATCTATCCTTTGTCCACTGCCCACTTTTGCCCATGTGTCCTCATCTTTACCAGTGGATTTCAAAAGCACCTTTCCCCTCATTTTGCTGCAGTTCTTAGGGATGAACATGAGGTGGCAGTATAATTTCAAGCTCAAAGGGTACTTCAGGGCTTCCTGCTCAGCAAACTGATTGTGGAGGGTGGATAAGAGAAATCAAATGTGCAAGCCAGTGGTGAAGCAGTGGTATTTTTTAAAAATGCCAACTAAATACAGGAGCTTTAAAAAACAGAAGATATTTCAAGAACTGCTCATGTGGGGATCATCAGGTATATAGTTGGGTAGGAGAGTCTCAAAGAATAAGAAATTAGGAGGCTGAACGGAATTAAGGAAATTTACATCAAATGAAGAACTTACCAATCAGCCTTTATTACTTAAGTTCTGGGTCTTATTTCTTTACCTCCGCACAATTATCCATCTCTCTTTACTTCCTTGGATTTTGCTCTTTCCTCAGCCCTTCCCTCTGTGGTGAATGTTACCTTTGAGGCTATTTGGCATTCCCTGAATGGGTTTGTGACCACTTGAATAGAGAATGTATTTGTCTTTCTCATCTCAATGCCACTTTGTATGGTCGCTGTAACTTTCATCTCTCTGGCTCCCATTCTTTGTAGCTCTTTTTTACTGTATGTGCTTTGTTCATTGTCTTAATAGCGATATTCATAATTAGAGGAAAGAAAAGCAAACAAGGAGAGGATTGTGTGGTTGATGGAGATTCTCAGTGCTAAGGGATTTCTGGTTCTGTTTTACCTACTTAGGGATGCTTTTGTGCTAGAGTAATGGCCATGAGGTGGTTACCTAGATCTGTGATCTCACTATTTCTCCCTCTAGCTCTCAAAATGATGTCATAGGCTGGACGTAATAGTCCTCTAGGCAGTGCACGTCCTCGAGGGAATCTCCAGGGAGAAAAACTAGTGCCAGAGATGATAATCTATAGCCATGCTTTCAAATCACATTAAATCATCCCTTGGCTTACTTAAATGAAAATTATTTGTCTACCAACAGTGTCAGGAAATAGATTGACTTTGTGTATCATCATTACTTCAAGGTAAAATAAAGGAAAAGTAAAATGGTGTTTCTGCAGCAGTGGTGTTGACTCTTGAAATGTGCCCAGAAGGGATGTCCAGCTGGGAAACCAGCTTCCATATGGGCTACTTCTTGGGACTTTGTTAACAGATATATAGCAGTAATAGTTTAGGCAAGGAACAGCATCCAATGCAGGGAACTTTGTCCACACCTGAATGTTGCTGATGTTCTGAAGTTGGAACAACAGCATTAATTAGTACACGATGGGAGGCTGTGTCAACAAGAGATAGGATTCTACCAGAGTGTGAAAAAGGTGGATGAGGTAAGCCCTGGAATGGTCAGGGCTGTGGTAAGGAGAAGGAAAGAGAAAGAAAAGTAGAATGATGAAAGAGAGAGGGGAAGAAATTGAGGATTAATATAAATAGCTACAAACCACAGTCTTCTATTTTCTCTTCCTCTTCCTGAGTAGGATGGTTGGTCACCTTTGCTTATTGAAAGTGGTATTTTTGCTGTGGTTCTCCTATCTAAAGCTGGAGGATAAAGAGGGAAGGCAGACAGAAAAAGGAACATCGATAAAATACTCGTAGAGAGAGTTGCTTTCAATACGTGGACATGGGCTGCCTTCCTCATGAGGACTTGATAGCCGAGGAACGGATTCTTTATTTGCAGTGAGCCAAGTGGACTGAAGAGCTAGCATAGCTTCTGGCTCACTTTACCACCTCATTTGCTTTCTATTATAATTCCATGTTAGTAACCTGGAAATAAAAGGGCCCTGGCTCTTCTGGCCAGGTCTAAGAGTTGGTATGAGTATTTCAGATTTTCCCACCCTCATCCACAATTACAGGAGTATTCTATTGCTCAGTATTTTCAGAATATGTATCTCTGCTTTTGTTTCTATTCAGCCTTGGTTCTTATACCTGTCCTATGTGTTTATTCCAACTTAATCTCTAGGTAGTAACCCCTTCCCTTGGCCTAGCCTCTCTCAGGTGTTGGTTTAGAAAT